>OY740782.1:107429338-108029338 GCA_963514005.1 Raja brachyura | reverse complement strand
TCCATGCTGACTTTGTCCAATGATTTCACCACTTTCCAAATGCTCTGCTATCCCATCTTTAATAACCGACTCTAGCAGTTTCCCCACTACCGATGTTAGACTAACTGGTCTGTAATTCCCCGCTTTCTCTCTCCCTCCTTTTTTAAAAAGTGGGGTTACATTAGCTACCCTCCAATCCTCAGGAACTACTCCAGAATCTAAGGAATTTTGAAAAATTATCACTAATGCATCCACTATTTCTGTGGCTACCTCCTTGAGTACTCTGGGATGCAGACTATCTGGCCCTGGGGATTTATCGGCCTTCAATCCGTTCAATTTACCCAACACCACCTCCCGGCTAACCTGGATTTCACTCAGTTCCTCCATCTTATTTGACCACCGTTCCACTGCTATTTCCGGCAGATTATTTATGTCTTCCTTAGTGAAGACAGAACCAAAGTAGTTATTCAATTGGTCTGCCATGTCCTTGTTCCCCATGATCAATTCACCTGTTTCTGACTGCAAGGGACCAACATTTGTTTTAACTAGTCTCTTTCTCTTCACATATCTATAAAAGCTTTTGCAGTCAGTTTTTATGTTCCCTGCCAGTTTCCTTTCATAATCTATTTTCCCTTTCCTAATTAAGCCCTTTGTCCTCCTCTGCTGGATTCTGAATTTCTCCCAGTCCTCCGGTAGGCTGCTTTTTCTGGCAAATTTGTATGCCTCATCTTTTGTTTTTATACTATCCACATCTAACTCCCTCTTAAATATAGCCAAAAAAACTGGCCTCAACTACCTTCTGTGGCAGGGAATTCCAGAGACTCACCACTCTCTGTGTGAAAATTGTTTTCCTCATCTCGGTCTTAAAGGAATTCCCCCTTATCCTTAGACTGTGACACCTTGTTTTGGACCTCCCCAACATCGGGAACAATCTTCCTGCATCTAGCCAGTCCAACCCCTTAAGAATTTTGTAAGTTTCTATAAGATTCTCTGTGTGAAAAATTTGCCCCTCAAGTCTCCTAAATTTTCCCCCTCCGTAAGGGCATCTTAAAAGTATGCCCTTACGGCAGGCGAATAAGCAAGTCACGCGTGGTGAATCAAAGAGATCTTTATTATTGAAGTAAAGAGAACAACACACAGGCGAATGGGGGATGGCTGACCTGGGGCTCAATACTTATACTAGGGCACACCCCCAAAGCTCGTATCAACTCCTTCCCGCCATTACCCAGTCATGTGACCCCACCCCCGACTGCCCAAGGTTCGCATAGTAAGTGGCCTAACCACCGGGTGGCGCCACGCCCTCTTATTTTGAACTGTTCTACCTTGGGGAAAAGACTGTGACCATTCACCATACCTATGCCTATCATGACTTTGTATACCTCTATAAAGTCATCCCCCTGCCTTTTGTGCTCCAAGGAATAAAGCCACTCCTTATCCAGCCTCTCCATATAGCTTAAGCACTGGAGATCTGGTAAAATACTGGTGAATCTTTTTTGCACCTTTTTCAGCTTAATGACATCCTTTCAATAGCTGGGTAAGCAGACCTGCACATAGTACTCCAAATGTAGTCTCACCAACATCATGTACGACTCTAGCATGATGTCTGAACTCTTCTAATGAATACCCTTACTGACAAAGGCAAGCATGGAACTAGGTATCGGCACTCTTAAGATTAGTTTAGTTTATTATTGTCACATGTTCCGAGTTACAGTGCCAAGGTTTTGTTTGCGTGCTATCCAGTCAGAGAAAAAACTATACATGAATACAATCAAGCTCTCCACAGTGCATAAATAAATGGTACAAAAGCTAATAGAAACATAGAAAATAGGTGCAGGAGTAGGCCATTCGGCCCTTCGAGCCTGCACCGCCATTCAATGTGATCATGGCTGATCATCCAACTCAGTATCCCGTACCTGCCTTCTCTCCATACCCCCTGATCCCTTTAGCCACAAGTGCCACATCTAACGCCCTCTTAAATATAGCCAATGAACTGGCCTCAACTACCTTCTGTGGCAGAGAATTCCAGAGACTCACCACTCTCTGTGTAAAGAATGTTTTCCTCATTTCGGTCCTAAAGGAATTCCCCCTTATCCTTAGACTGTGACCCCTTGTTCTGGACTCCCCCAACATCGGGAACAATCTTCCAGCATCTAGCTTGTCCAACCCCTTAAGAATTTTGTAGGTTTCTATAAGATCCCCCCTCAATCTTCTAAATTCCATCGAGTACAAACCGAGTCTATCCAATCTTTCCTCATATGAAAGTCCTGACATCCCAGGAATCAGTCTGGTGAATCTTCTCTGTACCCCCTCTATGGCAAGGATGTCTAATGCAAGATAACGTCTGATGAAGTCCACTTAAAGGTCTCCAATGAGATAGATGGGAGTTCAGGACCACCCTCCAGCCAATGAGAGGACCATTCAGTTGGCAGATTACAGCTGGGAAGACACTGTCCATAATCTGGAGGTATACGTTTTCAAACTTCTGAAGTGTAGATTGAGTCAATGGAAGGGAGGCTTTTTGCGTGATGGTCTGGGCTACATCCACAACTCTCTGCAATGTATTGCGGTCTTGAATAGAGCTGGTCCTGAACCAGGCTGTGAAACTTTCCCGATAATATGCTTTTTACTTTCTACACAGCATCTGTAGAAGTTGGTGAGGGTTGTTAGGGACATGCCAAACCTCCTATGCCTTCTAAGGAACGAGAGGTGTTGGTGTGCTTTGTGGGTCATAGCTTTGATGTGGTTGGCCTAGGACGAATTGCTGGTTATATTTATTCCTGGGAACTTCTGGGAATCCCTACTTTGTAAGCACTCCATCTTTAAGTGATGCAGGCATGATTACAACAACACTTTTCAACTTCTGCATGGGACTCCTGAAATAATTACATATTATGGTGCATTAATTTGAAAAACTGCACAATAGATGAAACAATGTCAATGCGTAGTGTCTCAATTCTAGATTGGAATTATTTTTGAAGGCTATTAAATGTTCCGATTTAAAAAGAAAAGAAAATTATGATCAAAGATTTGTGCCATGGCCTATTTCATTCATTATTAAATAAATGTGCAGTTCATTCAGTACAATATAATGTACATTGTAACACTAAAGTGAAACAGTGAAATGTTAATAGCAGCACAGAGAGAGGGAGAAAGAGAGAATAGAGGATCGAGATTTATTCATGGCTTTATAAATATATTAAATTGTAACCAGTCATGATGTAGTCATGGTGATTTAGATAACAAAGTAAAGGAAAATGCTTGATCCAGATGGCAATCATTTCAACAAATAATGTATTTGTCAATTTTCATTGCTTGGCATTTGTAGGCAACAGTGTTCCAAGACATGTCAGGTATTTAGTTAATTTATTGGAGACTTTTTCATCACAGACCATTGTAAAGAAAACCTGAAACTTAAGAAGTTTAATGATTTTCTCTCAAAATTTCCATTAAACTAGGTGTCAAGACTGATCAAGAAAAAGTCAAAATGCTTTTACCTGAATTGCAGATATTACTGCAGGATGCGATCAAATACAGGGATTACTCAGTTGCTGACTATGAAATATTATTTTAATTTCTCTGTGACTGATAATTTGTGGACAAATTGAATGAGATAAATTATTCACTATTGGGAATCCAAAAGAAACTAACTTTATCTCAAGGAATCACTGCATATGCTCACAGTGCTCAATTGTTTGAAATTATGAAGCAAATCCATGATCTTGGTAAATAATCTCAAACAAACACATCATGTAAATGACGGCAATTAAAAGCTGAAAAGATAGATATTTGTTTATCCCAGTATGAACACTATTCTTTGTTCTGGAACTTTATTCATTTTAATTGACATCTTTGGAACTTACTGTAATTTATTAACAATTGAACGATTAATCATTATGATTAATCTTCAATAATTATCACAGCTTTTGTATTTGTAGAACATCTCTGTGTTAATGGGATCAATCAGGAATAGATGTTGCATTTGCATTAAGTAGTGGAAATCGGTATATAAGAAATTACAGAAAAGGTTAATTTTAATTTGGATCTAATTGTTGTTTATATATTTATGCGTCAATAAACATGACGATAAGTTACTTTTTTTAGATTTCAGATAGATAGGTTACCACAGAATGTAACCAATGCCTTAGTGTATGGAGTGTGCTTCATTGAACCAAAGCCAGCAATGTAGCTTTATGTTTAGAATTAATTCTCTTAAGTGAGTGTTACAACATTTTTCTGAGCAGAAGAACCTGAGCTCCTGGTTTTAAGGGTTTGAGAAACAGTCATTGTCATTGCGACCCATCCACGAGGGTATGTGTTTTATGGTTAGCATATTTCACGATGTGGCTACTCTGCAGTCAGGCAGCCAGACAAGTAATGAAAGAGCAGGCTTGTGGTTTAGGAGATCCTTGAGGCATTATCTTCTCTAACCATAATTAGTTTCTGTTGGAGAAGAGGGTTCCCCTAGAAAAGTGAAGTCCATCTCAGATCCATCGCACCTAATCTGTGCAGGATGTGAGAAAAAAGGTTGACGGTTATATTTGTATGTATTCCATTATTATGGCAGCAAGTAGGTGTTACTGCGGTCAGATATCTGCTTCTGAATTGACATATTGCCTGCCTCGTTCACAAACTGCGCTTCAGAGCATTTTGGAGGAGGAGGCTGAGCAGCCAGATGATGTACTTTATATTAGAATCCTAATTCCTCGTTCAACCAGCACAGGCCTAACAGGTCTGAGACAATTACTTTTGGGTTTTCAGGAGATTGGGAATCCGAGCAAAAATTCTCAGAGGGAAAAAAGTAGAGCCAGAAATTGAGGCAGAGAAAACAAAGGTTGGAAGATGATAAAAGGGAATGTTTTGTACATAATGCTACATATTTGATAAAGGAGTGTTTTGGTATTGGTTCAATAATATCATGCACCGAGACATAGTGGGAGAATTTTATTTTGAGTGCTCTCCAGCTAAATCATATGTATATAATAACATACATGAGAATGGCATGTAGTGCAAAAAGAGAAAGGAAACAGACTGTAGAATACAGTGTTGAAGCTACAGAGAAAGTACAGATTAAAAAAAGGGCTGCAATGGGGTAGAGTGGTAGACTGAGATCTCAGAAATACATCCTGGTCTTGTGAGAGATCTGTTCAAGAGTCTGAATTGAGAAGAAGCTGTTCGCACAAAAAGGGGCAATTTACAGTGAGCAATGAATCTGCAAGTGTGCACGTCTTTGGGAGTAAAGTGGAATGCCCTAGGGAAACCCATGCAGTCATAGGGAGAACGCCCAAACTCCACACAGACGACACTGGGGTCAGGATTGAACGAGCATCACTGGCGCTGTAAGACAATGGCTGAACCAGCTGTGCCATTTTGCTGTCCCTTTAAAAAAATATTATCGCAAGATTTGTGTTGCTCTATAAAAAGAGGAGGGACGCCTAATCTGGTGCGCTTTATGACAAGGTTAAGCTAAATGGAATCTCATGTTGGACTGAGAGATTAATACATCAGAAAGATCGAGTGAATGTCAGACAGGAGGGCCGTGGACCAGAGAACCATAGGGGATGATGGAGGGAGCCGGCAAACATGAGAGCACGAGCCAGTAAGAGAGTGAACCAGGATCCTGCCTTCCGCACCTTCAAGTTTGGCTATGGGAGGTGCTTCTGGGGCACAAAGGCTGAAGATGGCAAAATTAAGAGAGGGACGATGGTGAGCGGGATGGAGGTGATGGCTGGAGGTCCTGCAACAGCCTGGGGCTGGCCTGGATCGGGTGCCATTCCAGGTGACTGGCCTGATGACCCAATGAGCCAATGAAATTCACCAATCCTATCTATATAAAAAATGAAAAATTCATAGAAGTACAAATTATAAATAATTGTTAATATTAATAATATTAAGAATGTATATGACATGTATATCCTTATCTTGATATGTACTTCTAATAAAAAATATTTAACAAAAAAAAGAAAGAAATTCACCAATCAGCATCGGCTACACCCTATGAGAACCTTCGACCCGGCAACCCACTAGGACCTCCTGGCGACCCACCTGCGGCACTGGAATTCTCGCTACTCTCCATGGCGGCTTCATTCTGGTCGCCGCTAATTTTTCAACATGTTGAAAAATTCACGGCAACCATAATGAGGCCGCGACTAGTATCCAGAATGCAGGAACTCCTCACCACCATGAAAGCGACTCCCCGGCAACCACTACTGAACTGGATGCAAACAAGGAATTTCACTGTACGTTTGTACATGATAATAACGAACCATTGCCCATTGGTCATTGAAATTATAGGAGTGAAATGAGAAAGGAATTTTGGAAAATAATGACGTGTAAACAAAACTGTCAGATAAAATAAAAGGAAATCCAATTATTTTAATAACTGCACAAAGAGCAAGAGGATAACTAAGGAAAGAGCAATAGCCTATTTACTGCCAAAAAGGGAATTTGTGCGTGGGGATGGAGGATGCGTGTAATTTTCTTTATCTATCCTCAAAGGGTGAATGATACTGAATTAATCTGAATGTTTCCAGATGATATACAACACTAACTCAGCCACTGTTTGAATACTGTACCCTTTTGTTACATTGCAGCGTTATTCTAAAATGGATTATATTCATTTTTTTAATCATCAATCTACACACAATACCCCATAATTAAAGAAAGCAAAAACAGGTGTTTACAAATTTTTGCTATGTAATTAAAAAGAAATAACTGAAATATCACATTTACATAAGTATTTAGACCCTTTACTCAGTACTTTGTTGAGGCACCTTTGGCAGCGATTACAGCCTCAAGTCTTCTTGGGTATGACGCTACAAGCTTGGCACACCTGTATTTGGGTAATTTCTCCCATTCTTCTCTGCAGATGTTCTCAAGCTCTGTCAGATTGGATGGGGAGCGTCGATGCGCAGCTATTTTCAGGTCCCTCCAGAGATGTTTGTTCGGGTTCAAGTGTGGGCTCTGGCTGGGCCACTCAAGGACATTCACAGACTTGTCACAAAACCACTCCTGCATTGCCTTGGCTGTGTGCTTAGGGTCGTTGTCCTGTTGGAAGGCGTACCTCCACCCCAGTCTGAGGTCCAGAACGCTCATCAGCAGGTTTTCATCAAGGATCTCTCTGTAATTTTCTCCGTTCATCTTTCCCTCGATCCTGACTAGTCTCCCAGTTCCTGTCACTGAAAGACATCCCCACAGCATGATGCTGCCACCACCATGCTCCACCGTAGGTATGGTATTGGCCAGGTGATGAGCGGTGCCTGATTTCCTCCAGACGTGATGCTTGGCATTCAGGCCAAAGAGTTCAATCTTGGTTTCATCAGACCAGAGAATCTTGTTTCTCATGATCTGAGACTCCTTTAGGTGCCTTTTGTCAAACTCCAAGCGGGCTATCATGTGCCTTCTACTGGGAGTGGCTTCCATCTGGCCACTCTACCATAAAGGCCTGATTGGTGGAGTGCTGCAGATATAGTTGTCCTTCTGGAAACTTCTCCCATCTCCACAGAGGATCTCTGAATCTCTGCCAGAGTGACCATTGGGTTCTTGGTCACCTCCCTAACCAAGGTCTTTCTCCCCCGATTGCTCAGTTTGGCTGGGCGACCAGCTCTATGAAGAGTCCTGGTGGTTCCAAAGCTCTTCCATTTAAGAATGACGGAGGCCACTGTGCTCTTCGGGACCTGCAATGCTGCAGAAATTGTTTTATATCCTTCCCCAGATCTGTGTCTCAACACAATCCTGTCACGGAGGTCTATGCACAATTTTTGCTCAATTTTGAGTGCCATAGCAAAGGGTCTTGATACCTATGTAAATGTGATATTTCAGTTATTTATTTTTAATTTGCAAAAATTTCTAAACACGTTTTCACTTCTTCATTCAGGGGTATTATGTGTAGATTGATGATTTAAAAAAAAATGTAATCCATTTTAAAATAAGGCTGTAACGTAACAAAATGTGGAAAAAGTGAAGGGGTCTGAATACTTTCTGAATGCAATGTATGTGGAGATTGGAACTGGGAAATTAAAAACAAGAATGCTGGAATGCTGTTTCATTAATGCTCCCAACTCCATTGAAAATTGAAAGTTAGAGCAGGACATCTCCCAATAGCCATTTCTATGCACATATTTGAGCTTGCAAAATGGGAACCTACAGCACAGCCTGGGGTCACAACAGTTTTCAGGTATATAGCAGACCAATTCCAGAAAGTCAGCCAGAGATTAGTTATGACAACAGTGACCCCATGGGTAGACTAATTTTTGCATATAGATTGATTAGTTTGCAGGATGTTTCCTAGAATCCAGAAATATAGAGTTGTGGAGGTAGCTCAGTTCATCACACAAATCAACCTCCCCCCACACACCCTTCAATTCCGTCTACACTTCATTACCTTGAGAAAGCAACCTAGGATTATTTACAGTGTGGCCACCCCCTCCTCTCCCCTTTTGGGCAGAAGATACAAAAGCTTGAAAGCACGTGCCATCAGATTAAGAAATAGCCTCTTTCCCGATGTATTCATACTACTGAACAGTTCTTTCATAAGATAAGGATGTAGTTCCAATCACCCTACCTACCTCATTGCAGGCCTTGCATTAAAAAAAGCTTTCTCTGAACCTGTAATACTATATTCTGCATTCAAATATGTTTCTCTTAGCATATTGTTTAATGTTTATTCATGGATAGGACAGTCATCTCGTTTTCGAGGGGGTCGAACATAGAACATACAGCACAATACATAACATACATAGAGGCTCTCATTGACCCACCTACCCACACATCAATCTCAAAACCCCTCCATCCCCACTTGTTATAGTTTTTGACAATTGTTAATTGACTTTACATATCCAATAATAATAAGTTATGTGTTACAGCATAATGTTGATGCATAATACCATATACCACCTATCATACATCGTACGTTAATACATACTGTCAACATTATTACATGATATATTATTTCATAGTATTGTGACATAATACAATATAAGACCTTGTTACACTACGCAATACAATAATACATAAGTGTAATGGCCATGCATATACAATCGCTATGCCAAATGATCACACACAGAGCAAGCTAGATAAAGGAGCTCGAAGACTCTAATACTAGAAACAGGTACATGGTTTTATAACTAATGGTAAAAGTGTATTTTTAAATAGACAAAATGAGCTATTAGTTCTTATGGTACTAGGCAGAGTGTTCCAGTCAGAAGGAGCTTTCAATTTAAATGCACGTCTCCCAATTTCTTTGTTAGTTCTTGGAATGAAAAAGAAGGGTTGCTGAATATGTCTTGGTGAATTTGAGGGTGTGTATGATAATAGGTCTTGTTTTAAATAAGAAGGGTAATTGAGGTGGATGCATTTAAAGATGAACTGGAACCTGTTGTAGCATCTTCGAGCGTGGGGGGATAACCAGTTTAGAGTTTCGTACATAGAACAGTGGTGATTTAGATATGGACACCTTAAAATAAATCTGCAGAGATTATTATAAACTACATTGAAGGGTTGAAGATGTGTATCAAATGTATTCTAATAGACAATATCAGCATAATCCAGTGTGGTAGTAGTAGTTGAGAGACAATTATTTTTCTCATCTGAAAGTTGAAACAATTTATATGGCGGTAAAGAATAGCTAGATTACAGCTGAGTCTCAATATGCTGTGTAAATGAAAGCGTTGGGTCGATCAAACACCAAGATATTTAAAGTTCAATACTTGTTCTAATGGTGATCCTTCATTAAATGATATAGTCAGATCTACAGAATTACCAAGGCCTTGTCTGGTACCAAATAACATACTGCATGATTTATTTTTATTTAAAATTAATTTGTTAAATAATAGCCATTTCTGAACAGATCTGATTGAAGGGATCTTTCAATTTCAGACATTAGTACTAGATGTATATAGCACTGCATCCTCAGCATATAGTTGTGTTTGACAGTCAAAACAAATATTAGGGAGGTCGTTTATGAAAATAGAGAAAAGGAGTTGTCCCAAAGACGAACCTTGTGGGACCCCCTTCTCAACAATTAAAAAATTGGATTGACTTCCATTAAAGGTAATACATTGGCATCTGTTATGAAGGTATGAGTTAAACCACAGTAGATTGTTTTGAGAAAGACCAATTGAGTAAAGTTTATTAAGCAGTAGGTAGTGGTCAACATTCAAGGCCTTTGTTAAATCAAGAAAGATGGCACTGGTCAGTTTACCATCCTCAGAAGCAGAGAACACATCGCTGGTGAGTTTTAACAGAGCTGTAGTTGTGGAGTGATTAGGTCTGAACCCAGACTGGCATGGAGATAGAATGTTGAAAGTTGAGACATAATGTGATAGCTGGTTGAACACTAGTTTCTCGAGGATTTTAGCCACCGAGTTGATAATTGAGATGGGGCGGTAATTGTTAATATCATGTGGGTCACCTCCCTTATGCAGTGGAGTAACATTGGCACACTTCCGTGAGGGTACAAGTTGAGAAGGACAAATTAAACAGGTTGCATAGTGGGTACATTAGAATATTAGCTCCTAACTTAATGAATTTAGTCTCAATACCAGCTGGTCCAGATCCACACTTGTGTACTTGTACTTGTGTACGTCTTGATTTTTTCCATTTACATATTGTATGTGTATGTCTTGATTATACACATGTTTAGTATGATTTCACTGGATTGAACAGTAACAACATTTTTCAATGTATCTCAATACATGTGATAATAATAAACAAATATCAATTGTGAAATCTCATTTGAAGGAGGCAGGAAGTTATGAAATTCTGTTGTAGGCAAAGACTCCTTCCTCTAACTTTTAATTTACAACATGCCCTGGTCTGCCACTATACTTTGGGTGGGACAAAGTGGTGGAGGAAACGTAATATTTAAATATCTAATCAGAATGTGCATGTTTATTTGGTGTATCTGATCCAACGTGTAGTGCAGAAATATCATTTGAATGGGGTGTCTGAAGTTTATTTGTTCAGTGGTTAACAGTCGTGTTTAATGGAAAACAAGCTGCAGCCACTGAGGTCAGATGAAGACTTCCAAAGAAATCACAATTTATTTTCTTTCTGATAATTTGAATGTTTTTCAATTCAAGTTATTCAATAATATGACAACCATTTAACAATGTATACTTATTGTAACTGTTAATTTATTGTGAGGCCAAAAAAAAAAATTATTTGTGAAATAAAAGGGATTGTATTTCAAAAAACAATATTTTTCTCTTTGGTCAGGGAAATTATCGCTTCATGAAGTTATTACTTGGACGACGTGCAAATTGGATGCAGAAGGATCTTGAGGAGATGACTCCACTTCATTTAGCTACTCGGCACAAAAATCCCAAGTGTTTGGCTTTGTTACTTAAATTTATGGCCCCAGGAGAAGTGGACACCCAAGATAGAAACAAGGTATTGGAAATGTAATGATAGTAGTTTATTAACAAAATAACACAATTTAAAGTACTAAAGTCTGACTATAGTCGAGAAAAGCTCTTCGAAGAACGTGTTTTCTTCAAATTATTATCTTCCTTTTGATTGCACAATGATCCTATTTCTGATTCTGCAGGTGGTGCTTCTTGAAAGAAGTCAAATGTAAATTTGAATTTATTCAGTCAGGTTGATCATGGTATTCTACCTTTAGAACCAGACAATTGTGAAAGTGAGCCTGTTTTTGAATGCATCAAAGGCCTGGTTGTGTATCTAAAAACCAGAAGGCGCTATGACTTTCATCTTCATGAGCCTAGTGTCAGAATCATACATCGTGGAAACAGGCCCTTCGTCCCTTCTTACCCCATCTACACGTCCCACCTGGCTGCGTTTGGCCCATATCCCTCTAAACCTATCCCATCTATGGCCATGCCTAAATGTTTCTTAAATGTTGTAATCGTACCTGCATCAACTACCTCATCTGGCAGCTTGGTCCATATACCTACAACCGCGTGTGTAAAAAAAGCTGCCCCATAGGTTCCGATAAAATATTTTCCCCCTGACCTTAAATCTACGGTTCTCAATTATTCCTTTATTATAACGTACACCAAGATACAGTGAAATGTTTTTTTATGTACAGATCAGTAAGATCATTGCCATACATCCCTGGTTCAGTACATAAAGCAGAGAACCAGCCTGCAGAGCCTATAGGCAAGAATTATCACATTTTGGTGCTGCATTCTATTCTATTCTATACTATTCTACCCCTGTCTATCTAAATGTATGTATATCTTATCCCTCTGAATACTCTCTAGTAACTCCCTGACCACAGATGTTAGACTCTGACAGTGACTAGGGGGCTAACTAACTGATTTGGGAATGCTCACAGCATGGAGGCTGATCGACCATTGAATTGTATGTGGGTTTCCAGATGTACAAGTTTGAGCTGGATCTTACCAATTGCCTTTTTCCCATGGCAGTTTTTATTGTTGCAGTGACATTCATTGTAAATGTTCTTTTAAGGTCTGACTCGTTCACCTCGGAGGTTGACACTGCCATTCAGAAACACAGATCAAAATGTTACATGTGATTCAGGGGGGTTTGTGATTTGTTAACCAGGCTTTTCAGCATTCTTCTGACTTTCCTTCTTGCAGATCACCCAGTTGGGTGGTAGAACAACATGCCTTGTCTTTTCAGCATATTAAAAAAAGCTAGTCTCCATTTCCTAGACAAAAGAATGTTTCCTTTGCACTGGGATTAAAATTGATGAGGAGGAGATTCTGGAACGGCTGGTTTTTCTTAAAGCAAACAAATTGCCTGGTCTGTAATTTGATGTAACCCAGATTAGATTAGTTTATTGTCATATCCAAGAGGGTGCAATAACATTATTTTTTCACATGATGCTCAGAGTTTTCATAGTTTTGTTTATTGTCATGTGTAGCAAAGTACAGTGAAAAGCTTTTTTGTTGCACGCTATCCGGCCAGCGGAATGACTATACATGATTGCCATAAAGCCGTGTACAGATCCAGGATAAAGGGAATAACATTTAAAATAAATGGAATAACATAAGAAGTAGAAGGGACAGAAATTGTTTATAGGGTTGCCATCATCTTTTAATCTTGGCTAAATACAGGGGAGGTGCCAAGGCACTAGGAGTGACAAATATAATACTATTATTCCACGAAGGATAAAATGGTTACTGCAGGTCATTCACATTGAAGCTCAGCTGTAGGGAAGCTTTTGAAAACATAATCAGGAAAGGAAAATAAAATGCACTTGAGAACAATTGGGCAAAGGAGAGGCAGCATATATTTACATATGCTTGGAACAAAGGAGAGGCGGCATATATTTATCAAAGGCACAATGTATTTGAGTAACATTACTTTTTTTAGAAGGGAGAGCAGAGAAGTTTGATAAAATGAATGAAAGCTTTTGATAAAGCTCCAAGCACAAGATGTTGACAGAGCAGAGACAATGGAATTGAAGGGTTGGTAACACCATAGTTGGGGCAAAGTTTCCTGGAGGAACTGTTGATTCTCCTTGGGTTACACAAAAAGCTGGAGAAACTCAGCGGGTGCAGCAGCATCTAAGGAGCGAAGGAGATAGGCGACGTTTCGGGTCGAGACCCGTCTTCAGGATCTTATTGCATGCTGGAGCTAAGTTCCAGATGGAGAAGTTACAATGTTCTCCATCTCCTTTCTGTACTCTGTCTTCAATAAATCTGGCCCACTATGGTGGTGATATCTGCAAATGTAGACCGAGTTGGATTGGTATTTGGCTGCATAATTATTAATATATAGGGAGTATAGTAAAGGGCTGAGAACACATTATTGTGAGGCACCAGTGTTGAGAATTAAGATGGAAGATAAGTGAAATAGACCAGGTAATTGCAGAGAGTGTTAAGGAGAGGGGGGGGGGGGGGGAGCAGAATTAATAGGAACCTGAGATTTTAACACAGAAAAATGGCAGGTATATGGTACAAGCTGCCAGAGGAGGTAGTTGAAGCAGTAACTTAGTGCCATCTACAAACTTGCTTATCATCAAGGGTTACACAAAAAGCTGGAGAAACTCAACGGGTGCAGCAGCATCTAAGGAGCGAAGGAGATAGGCGACGTTTCGGGTCGAGACCCTTCTTCTGGTCAGGGATCAGGGAAACGAGAGATATAGACAGTGATGTGGAGAGATAAAGAACAATGAATGAAAGATATGCAAAAAAGTATAGATGATAAAGGAAACGCTAGGCGGAGGAGGGTGTCAGTGGACGGGTATGGGTTGCTCCTGTGGTCAAGGAAGAACCAGAGGGCTTTGAGACCATCCTTGAGGTGTAGAGTGAGTGGGCCATTTATTTTAAGCTTGCATTTTCCTGTTGATATGTCTAAATTCGCACGATAATATTGTCAAAAGTATATTCAAAATAAGTTATCTGTTACATAATATTTTAATACAGCAATATGTTCTCTCTTGATACTGGCTGCTGCTATAAAGTAAAATAAAAGGTTGTTACAACGTTATTTGTATTTACTGCTGAGATTTGTATTCCAAGCTAGAGCGGCAGTGTAAAAATCTTGAGATAAATGTCATCTGTTTATTTAGATAATTTAAGTGCAAAATATTGAGCAGAATCAAAATAATGAATTTCACTTTAAAGAGTCTGTAGTTATAATTGTAATGAACGTGGAATCAAAGAAAACCACAGGTGTTGGTCATGAAAATAATTCCTTGTCTGTTCATTTTCTGTCAATTAACAGTATTGATAATAAAAATCCTTCTAATTCCAAATAACATATTCATATTTTCTATTATCTTTTTAGCCTTATCCCTATCTATCATGTAAATATTTCCTAGATGATTAATCAACATGCAGGCCTTTGCTTTAATTGCTGGGAAATGCATAACTGCCTGAAATTAGGTGATTTTAACTCTTCCTGTAAAGGAGCATTGGGTATTTAGCAATTATTTTCAGCCAAAAACAAGAACTAAAATTAACAATTTGCTGTAGAGAATTAACCCTATAGTTAATGTTCTATGTTCTATGAAACCCTATGTTTCATTTTTATTAACTAATAAACATAATCACCTAGTACCTACAGTAATCTAATATCGCCTGTTTTTGATTAGCTTTGTTGATTTTTGCAGCAAACAGCACTACACTGGAGTGCCTACTACAATCATCCAGAGCATGTGAAGTTGCTGATAAAGCATGATTCCAATATAGGCATTCCCGATATTGAAGGCAAAATACCACTTCATTGGGCTGCCAGCAACAAGGAAACCACAGCCATTCATACAGTGAAATGCATTCTGGTAAGCATGATGGTTTAAATCCTCCTCCTGTGACGACTTCTTCTTGTTCTTGTTCTTGTTCTTGTTCTTCTTCTTCTTCTTCTTCTTCTTCTTCTTCTTTCGTATGGCGTGCACAGCCTAAAGTTGTAGGACAACTTGTTCTGTTTGATCTTATTTGATTGTGCACGCCGGGTTGATTGCATTCGTCGAAACAGGGCGGACCACATGAAGGTTGCAATGTCTCACCCCATCCTGTGACTGAAGATATTAGTCTATAGTTTGTGAGATTGAAAGAAATAGAGGATTGTGCTGCTCTATCGTAACTTCAGTCCATTAATAGTTAAAGTAATTTGTGCTGTATACAATTAAACAAGTGGAATCAAATGATATTTTGGTTTTAATTTTAAAATACAGAGTACTAGAGTAAGTCAGCAGGTCAAGGCAGCATCCCTGAAGAACATGGATAGGTGCCGTTTCGGGTCAGGACCTTTCTGCAAACTGAAGTTTCCCAACTTGAAAGATCACCTATCCATGTTCTCCAGGGGTGTGTCCTTGTTTTGTAAACCAGGATTTGCAGTTCCTTGTTTTTACATTCTGAATTTATTTTTTATTCAGTTTGAAATCAATTTCTTTTAATTATGAAATAAAGGGTTCTTCAGATTTTAAATTGGGGGATAATTAATGGAGGGGATTAGCTTCAGATTTGTTTATATGGATTCTCTAAACATTCTGAGTTATATTAATATGTAACAACAAGAAACTGCAGATGCTGGTTATACCATAGAAAGACACAAGATGCCGGAGTAACTGGGTCAAGCAGCATCTGGGTCAAGCAGCATCTCTGGAGGACATGGATAGGTGACGTTTTAGATCTGAACCCTTCAGACTGATTGCTGGGGTTGCCAGGAAAGAAAGCTGGAAAAGAGGATCGGGATTTTGAGGGGGGGGGCTGGAGGACAGGACATTCCTTCCACTGGCTACACAATTCACAACTTTTCTAGCCACGAGTTTTACAGTTTGAAACTCTTTATCCCTTTTGGACTAACACCTGCCTTTTCATCTGGCCTTTGACTAACAATCTGCATATCAGAAAACACCCCACACCTGTGTCACCTCTTATCCACCACCCCCTCCCGCCCCTCGTCTATTCCAACTTCTATTTCCTCTATTCTCACCCCCCCCCCCCCCATGCAAGGGTCCTGATCCGAAACGTTACCTATCAATGTTTATCCAGAGAAGCTGTCTGACCCACTGAGTTACTCCAGCATTTTATGTCTTTCGTTGATGGTAATATGTATTTTTCTTAAACACACTCAGATACTACCCACCACTGTACCTGTACTGAGGTAGATTTGCTTCTGGATCTACTTTAAACATAGCCAATCTTCTTTGCCCAAACAATGTCAGAAATTGGTTTTGGAGCTTCACTTACATATGTGGGACAAATAGAGAGCTCATGAAAAATCAATTTTGGGCATCATGCCTGACTAGCATTGATACTTAGAAATTGTTTTATTATTATTATTAATTTTGTTTTAATTTATTTTATTTTATTTAATTAGAAGTACAGCAATATGGCACCAAGGTGCCTAATTATATATTGACATATTACATTTTATGTACTTATTTTTCAATTTTTTTAATAATGAAAAAGAAAAAGATAGAGTAGAAAATAAAAGATAGAGAAACGTGATATATAGTGTGTGAGAAAGAAAAAAGTGTGAAAAAAGAAAGTTGAGAATGAAAAAAAAAGAGAAGAAGCGGAGTAAGTAAAAGATTAAGGAGATCGTTATCTATATTCTTGACAATCCCTCACCCAATCCTGAAACAATTAGCTTCTACGGTTTTGTTGCTCCGTATGCTTCCAAAAAATCAACAAATGGAGACCAACTTGTTAAAAATTGGTCTGATTTATCTATTAGGAGGAATGGCATTTCCTCAAGATGTGCAGTGTCCAACATGTTTGAAATCCACATTTTAAGCGTTGGTATGGGCTTAGAAATTGTTTGGGTTGCAAATTGGTTGTGAGGGCTTACGTGCTAATGGGATGATAATCAATTTCTCATTTGTAAACAATGCGATCATATTTGAACATATAACGTATTGATGATTTAATATATTCGGATAACATTTAGCTTTCTGGTTAATTTTACTCACAAGATGAACATTTAATAGCTTTAATAGATTTTGGGACTGAGCAGAGTAATCATAATCTCTTTGTCTCATATGCTTCATTGTTTCCACCGATATACTTATCTGGCTGGTTTGTTTGAATCCTCTGTGGTGTCTAGGTGGGAGGATAATCTATTTTGTAAAATTGCTATATGAACCTGTGTATATTATTTGAAACTGAGGACTGTAACTGAATCTTTTGAAGTCTGATTATTTTTAACTTTTAGATCGAGTAATTTTCTAATTTTAAATATGTTGCCAAAATGAATTGCAAGCTACTATTTTTCTACCCGTCTGATAGGAGGCTGCTCCCACTGAATCACTGCTGAACTGGCAGGATTATGAAGGGCGAACACCACTGCACTTTGCTGTTGCTGAAGGAAATGAAGCTGTGGTTGATGTATTGACGTTGTATGAAGGATGCAATATAACATCTTATGATAATTTATTTCGAACTCCTCTACACTGGGCAGCTTTATTGGGTAAGTAATACTATAAGTGAGCTGATGACATGTTCAGCAAATCATGTTATTATTATTGTATGTACACAGATACAGGCCAGATTGAATACTATCTGTTATTATTAGTTTTATACTCTGGGCGAGGAAATTTGGCTATAGCATAAAAATTTGTTGTGCTTTACATTTTCTTTTCTTTAAATCATAATGTATATTACAGTTGAATTTCAACTTGAATAAAATAATTGAAATGGTTACAGTCATTTCTAACAATTAACTTGTTGGGACTAATTTAGGAAGGAAAAAATGAGGAGAGGCAAAATGGAAACCAGATCATTTTGAAATAGATATAAGAAAGTCAAACTGAAAGATCATTTGATCATTTGAAGAAAGAAAGGAAGGAAGGAAGAAGTGGAGCCAGTGGGCTGAGGGAGAGCTGCGAAGGGGAGGGGAATGTAGGGAAGTCAATGTTCATACCACTGGGGTGCAAACTGCCCAAGCGAAATATGAGGTGCTGCTCCTCCAATTTACGGTGGTCCTCACACTGCCCATGGAGGAGGCCCAGGACAGAAACTTTGGATTCGGAATGGGAGGGGAAGTTGAAGTGCCGAGCCACCGGGAGATCAGGTTGGTTATTGCGAACCGAGCGGAGGTGTTCGACGAAGCGATCGCCAAGCCTATGCTTGGTCTCACCGATGTAGAGCAGCTGACACCTAGAGCAGCGGATGCAATAGATGAAGTTGGAGGAGGTGCAGGTGCGCCCCCTCTCCGGGCACTTTCCCTTGCAACTGCAAGAAATGCTACACTGTCGTGTTACCTCTCACCTTGACTCCATTTAAGGACCCAAGCAGTATTTCCAGGTGCGACAGAGGTTCACCTGCATCTCCTCCAACCTCATCTATCATATCTGGTTTGTTTTATGTGGGCGGGGGCGTCGGGAAATACTTTTCTTCAATCTCGTACCTTACCGGGCATGCGATTGTTTTCTGGGTCGTATCTCTGGTCATTCTGCAGCCTAACATCGTGGAGCTGGAGTCCTTGCTCGGGACTGACTTTGTGCCCCACCGTGGAGCGTGGATTTGCGAGGTAGATCGCCCGGCGCAGGGGAGCTGAGATTTCCCCCCCCCGATGTAGGAGCTTGATCTCCCTGACGAGGAGGCCCGCTGCCAGCTACGGGAGTAAGATCGTACCGTCAATGGAAGGTTAGAGGCCCCCGGTAGCTGGAGGACAAAGAAGGGAAGAGATTGAACTTTTTTTTCGCCTTCCATCAGAGTGAGGAATGTGGAGGAGTCACTGTGGTGGATGCTTATGTTACAATGTATTTTGTGTGTTCTGTTGCTTTTTATTAGTATGACTGTATGGCAAATCAAATTCCTCGTATGTTGCAATACATACTTGGCTAATAAAGTAAGTATGAGTATGGCTGCCCGAGAGGGCTGGTGCTTGCCAGTCTAGGATGAGCAGTGAGACTGCTCAGCAATAAGACATAAGGTTCGGGGGTATTTGTCAGATGAGATGAGATGAGATGCATTTATTTGTCACTGTGCCAATTGGCACAGCGAAATTAAATCGCCATACAGCCATACATTAAAAAAAAATAAAGAACACAACATGAAGTAGATAGAATTCAACATAAAACATCCCCCCACAGCAGGGTCAAAATGTCCTACTGTGTGGGAAGGCACCAAAGTCAGTCTCTTCCCCTGATGTTCCCCACTGTTCCACCGTGGTCGGGGGCCTCCCCGAGCCCCCTGCAGTCGCCGCAACGGGCGGGCCGGTGTTCAGGCCCGCTCCCCGAGGTGATGTAAGTCCGATGTCGGGGCTGGGGGACGTCCTCAGCTGCCTGGACCCCGAGTCGGCCCCCTCCTACCGTAGTCCGGGGCTCCCAAAGTCCACTAGCCGCGCCGGGTGAAGACACAACGCTGGAGGCCCTCGGCAAAGGGCCCCAGGACTCCACGATGACAGTGAGCGCCGCCCGCGTTGGGAGCTCTCTAAACCAGAGCTCCACGATGTTGGAGCGGCGGCCCAACGCTCCGGAGCTCCAACGGCGACCCAGGTAGGCATCGCCCGCTCCGTGGTGACTCCAGCGCCGCCGTCGCTGTTGCAGCTCTGGTCCGGTTCCCGGTCCCCGGCAGGAAAGGCTGCTCCGATCCAGGAGGTAGGCCGCGAGGTGGGGGGCGAGGACGCGACTCGGAGAAATAGTCACGTCCCCGCCAGGAAGCGACTGGGAAACAGTTTCCCCCTTACCCTGCCCCCCTCCCCCACATAGAAAAGTTAAAGTTTCCCCAAAAAACACACTTTAAACTAACTAAAAATAAAAAAAAAGGTGGAAAAACAAACGGGCTGCAGGCAGAGGCTGCTGGCAGTCCAGCGCCCCCTGGATCACTGCATATTCTGGATGATTCCATCCCCAAAAGCGTAAACACAGCAAGGAACCTGCATCCTACACAAATGCAATCAATTTTCATGCGGTATGCAAACAAGTGGTACCATGTGAAATAATTTCTTATCTTTCTATCTATTTCTCCTAGATCCCCTTTTGGCAAGTGTAAACCGACGTATAAAATCATTTCTTGTCACGTGAATAGAATCTCTGAATTCTCAATCATTTCTTGAGTCTAATAGTAATGTTTAAAAGTTTTTATTGATGCACAATGGTCATACAGCTTCAGAGTCAAGCATTAAAATATCTGAACTAAAGACCTGAACTAAAACTGAACATATCATATCTGACGAAACAATAAACTATGGAATTACAACCAAAAGATTAAAGATTGAACATAACTATCAGACCAAAGATATTTGACATTCAACTAACAACTTTCACACAAACACACTGCTGACAAACAGGATTCCTTAGCTATTTTGGGTGACCAGGATGTATATAGCACCTTTGTACTAATAAGGGATTTGTGTTCACAGTACAGTCTAGCTTTTTATCAGTTGTAGATTTGAGATCACTAGCTTTTTTTGTCGCTGTGTACAGCAGTTCCATTCTCAAACAGTTAATGCCGTTTTAAATAAACTAATCCCATCAATTTTAGACTAACCCCATCAATTCTTTGCCAGACACTAATCCCATCAATTCTCTGCAAGCCCCTGCACCTGGTTTAACTCATTGTTCAAAACAATGAATAAAATGCAGCTGTCCTGTGGCTGAGGCTGAGTCCATTGTCAAAAACGAGATTTGTATCTGTGATTGGGTTAATCTGAGATGTCACGGATTATTATTCCCAATTTGGTGTAGCTCCTGTGTAAGAATTTATTCCACATCAGAAATCTTTACATGGAGATTACAGAAAGTGTTTCGTACTACTGTACTTTCGTAGTAGCGTTTCATAGACATAATGGACTGCAGATGCTGGAATCTTAAGCAGAAAACGAACTTTTGGAGAAACTCAGTGGACCTGCTGAATTCTTACAATGGTAGTGGAGCAAGAGTCAGTGCAGGTCGTTTTTCTTCATTTAAATAAATGTTGGTAATTTAAAGAAAAAAAAGTCAGGGAAATAATGTGGTTTATTTGGCACTAGGAAATTGGCTTGCTTATGTCAGCTCTGGTAGCCACATGAAACAGCTGGCTACTTACTCTGTTTTATGCTTGAGTTCATATCAGCCTGTTATCCCTAGGAATATGTTTTGAAGAGAAATGAACTGAAATATATAAATAATGGTCAATCAGCGAGCAATATTCTATTATGCACTTTGCTCTTGATCATTTGAAGTACATGACTTCTGTTTTTTGTTCATAATTACATTTTGTTTTGCAAATATTTGAATTACAGCATATCCAGTATACTTAAAAGAATGCTACACCAGTAATTCACTTTGCTGGCTGACTGCATTATTTACGATGTCATCCATGTAATTCTCTAATTTAATCATAGATTTTATACCTGTATTTAGGTCATGCCCAAATCGGATATCTTCTATTGGAAAGAAATAAGTCGGGTACCATTCCATCAGATAGCCAAGGTGCCACCCCGCTGCATTATGCTGCTCAGAGCAATTTTGGGGTAAGTCCTGCCATTAAATCAATAATCTATCAAATCTGATGCTAATCTAGAAATGTATAAATTATGCTATTGTATAATTTATTTTAAATGAGCTGATGGGTTTGATTACTGGGTTAAAGTGGGAGAAGGCCTCGAGCTGTGAAGTGGCAGTAGCACTAATTGCTGTACTACCCAGCTATTGCAAAATTCCCCAGAGCTATTCCCCTACATCAAACTGATGTAGCTGTTTGTGCAAAGAGCAATAAAACACTTAATAGTGCGGTGGAGATATGGCTTTTTACAGTAAACCCTTGTTATAACGGACCATGGGGGGGGTGGGGGGGGGGTATCTATTATTGCAGATTGTCCGTCATAACTGGGAGTAAGTCATTACGTTTGTATGTAGTTGAAACAAAGAACTGTAGATGGTAGTTAATACAAAAATAGACAATAGGTGCAGGAGTAGGCCATTCGGCCCTTCGAGCCAGCAGCGCCATTCAATCTGTCATGGCTGATCATCCCCAATCAGTACCCCGTTCCTGCCTTCTCCCCATATCCCCTGACTCCGCTATCTTTAAGAGCCGTATCTAGCTCTCTCTTGAAAGTATCCAGAGAACTGGCCTCCACCGCCCTCTAAGGCAGAGAATTCCACAGACTCACAACTCCCTGTGTGAAAAAGTGTTTCCTCATCTCTGTTCTAAATGGCTTACCCCTTATTCTTAAACAGTGGCCCCTGGTTCTGGACTCCCCCAACATCAGGAACATGTTTCCTGCCTCTAGCGTGTCCAAACCCTTAATAATCATATATGTTTCAATAAGATCCCCTCTCATCCTTCCAAACTCCAGAGTATACAAGCCCAGCTGCTCTATTCTCTCAGCATATGGCAGTCCCGCCATCCCGGGAATTAACCTTGTAAACATAAACTGTACTCCCTCAAAATAGCAATAATGTCCTCCTCAAATTAGGGGACCAAAACGGCACACAATACTCCAGGTGTGGTCTCACTGGGGCTCCATACAACTGCAGAAGGACCTCTTTGCTCCTATACTCAACTCCTCTTGTTATGAAGGCTAACATGCCATTCACTTTCTTCACTGCCTGCTGTACCTGCATGCTTACTTTCATTGACTGATGAACAAGGACCCCCAGATCCCATTGTACTTCCCCTTTTCCCAACTTGACACCATTTAGATAATAATCTGCCTTCCTGTTTTTGCTACCAAAGTGGATAACCTCACATTTATCCACAATAAACTGCATCTGCCATGCATCTGCCCACTCACCCAACCTGTCCAAGTCACCCTGCATTCTCAAAGCATCCTCCTCACAGTTCACACTGCCACCCAGGTTTGTGCCATCTGCAAATTTGCTAATGTCACTTTGAATCCCTTCATCTAAATTATTGATGTATATTGTAAATAGCTGCGGTCCCAGCACCGAGCCTTGCGGTACCCCGCTAGTCATTGCCTGCTATTCTGAAAGGGACCCGTTAATCCCTACTCTTTGTTTCCTGTCTGCCAACCAATTTTCTATCCATGTCTGCATTCTACCTCCAATACCATGTGCCCTCATTTTGCCCACTAATCTCCTATGTGGGAACTTATCAAATGCTTCTGAAAGTCCAGGTATACTACATCCACTGGCTCTCCCTTGTCCATTTTCCTAGTTACATCGTCAAAAAATTCACTAAGAGACACAATTGCAGGAGTAACTTAGCGGGTCAGGCAGCATCGCTGGAGAATATGGATGAGTCACGTCAGTCTGCTGAGTCCAGCATTTTGTGTGATTTTGATTGGATCTTTCCCTCCCACTCCAAGATACTCTGTAGGTCAGACGAGATGTCCCGAAGCCGGGCACCAGGCAGGCAGCATAGCCTTCGGGACTCTCGATCTCCTTGTGACAGAAAATAGTGTCTTTCCCCTTAACTATACTATCTTGAATGACAAATACACTTTTTTTCCTTTTCCCCTCTTGAACGTCCTTCTGAACCACGGTGCCCTGGTCCAGTTGCTCGCCCTTCCTGCAGCCCCTACGCTGGTCTGCACAGGGAACAAGAATCTCCAGATCTGCTTGACAAGCTCAAGGCTGATGTTCCTTTTAACACTGTCATTACCTCTATCCCCTGGGCTGCCTGGCTTGCAGTCACACCCGCCTCCTGACCATGGACCACGTTAGAAGCAGTTACTCTAATGGGTGTAACTGCCTCTAGAAACACAGCGTCCAGTTAATTCACCCCGTACCTGATGTGCCACAGCATTTGAAACTCAGGCTCCAGTTCGTCAACTTTGAGCTTGAGTTCCTCAATCAACCAGGATTCATCAAGGGATCCATCTGCTCCCACATCATGCAGCAATAGCACATCTCATGATCCTGCCTGCCTCCCTTTTGTGTTTCCAACTTTGTTGTGCGCTTGCTGCTGCTCTGCTCTGGGCTTGGCAGGTCAACACTCCTCTCCTCAGTCCTTCTCTCTGAAGTCTCTTGAGCCAAAGCCTCAATTTGCACTTCACCTCCACACGGCCGCTCTCAACAGGCTGCTGGACCTTGCTTTCTTTTTATTCACTACTCTGTCTCTTGCCTCAGCCAATCGGACGCCTGCTATGATCCAGATCCCTCCTCCTCGATTAGTAACAAACTGAACTCAAATAAAAACACAATTTTTCCACTTTTTCCCACCTTTTTTTTTAAAGTTAATTTTTTTCTCTAGCAAGATGGCTGCTCTCCCACTCTGTCTTCAGCTTCTCGAGGTAGAAGAAAATCTCCAGAATCGCAGGGCACATTAGGCACATTCATGTGCAAAATTAGGCACATTCTTTAATGATAAGCTGTTAACTGATGCAACTGCGACGATATCAGTGAGATTGGCATATATATGAAGTTCTTGACTTCAGCTTGCTATATTTACAGTATTCTGGTAATTTTCTGTTTGAACTAATGTGTCTGATTCTAGAGTTTGTAGTGTTTTGCTACATCTGTGACCTAAATTAGTTTGGTTTAGTGATCAATATTGTACTTTAAATTCAAGGCAAGATCTAACAAGAACAAATGCAATTTTAGTACATCATTTTGTGCTTCTCTAATCTGTCATCTTAATTCAATATCATCTTTGTTGCATTGATTAAACTCTGTGATGCCATGCCATAGATCGGATCCACCAATGGATATTCCTTAATCTTACTCTAGCTAGTCCCTTGGGATTCAGGATCACTTGCTTCACCCAAGTTCTGTAAATTCTGATATGATTAATGAGACTGATGTGAGAACTTCAGGTCAATGACCAATAGGTGCAGGAGTGGGCTATTCGGCCCTTCAAGCCAACACAGCAGATGAGGTTCAAGGTGCTGGACAGTTTAGTGCACACCTTCCACTACTCAGACCTATCTTCCATGGACTCTCAATGTGTGGACTTGAGATTCTCAGTTGCATGTTTAGTTTACTTCAGAGATGCAGGGTGTAAACAGGCAATTCTGCCCACCACGATCACCCATATGCTAGTTCTATCCCACACACTAGGGACAATTTACAGAAGGGAATTAATCAATCATTGATACTTGATTGTCACATGTACATTGGTACAGTGAAATGTTTTGTTTTGCATACAACCCAGTAAAACCTTGTAGCAGATCTCACCTAGGTAGTGTACAAGTGTCACCATGTTTCTGAGAAAGTTGCAAAAGTTCACCAAAGCGTCCTATCCTCTCCTCTGCCGCACTATGCAGCAGGTGGTCCCCCGCCGGTTCCCCCTTCATTCTTTCTGGCCCTCCACTGGGTAGCTCTCGATGAGCCACCCTCACTCTCGACGGCCCACCCACGCTTTCGATGGGCCACCCACACTTTTGATGGGCCACCCATGCTCTCCACGACCCACCCACGCTCTCACGGCCTACTCACGCTCGCCACGGTCCCCCCTTGCTCTCAACACCCTCCCCCCCCCCTCGCTGGATCCCAAGGCATTTAAGACCTTCATTATATCTATGAAAACTAGGACTACACGAGGCCAAAGATGGTCATTTATGCCTGGAGCCAGAAGAAATGGGTGAGATGAAAAACGAGTACTTTGCATCATTATTCACCAAGAAGAAGCACACAGAGTGAGGCAAGGTCAGGAGGGGTATACTGTTACTCCAGGGCATGTTGTTTGCAAAAAGGAAGAGGTATTAGGTATTTTGAAGAACATCAAAATTGATACATTTCCAGTGCCTGAAAGAGAGAAGAGAGAAACCTTGACTGAGATCTTTGGATCTTGTTTAACCATTAGCCCTCCGTCAGTGGTAGGGAAATTATTGGAGAAGAAAGCTAAATATAGGATTTACTCACATTGAGAAAAGCATGGGCTTATTAGGAATAGTAAGCATGAATTTGCTCTGGTGAAATCTTGATGAAGATGATTAATGATGGAGGGGAATGGATGTTGTCGATGCACTTCAGTAAAGCGTTCAAAATGGTCCATTGTGACAGGCTGATCCAGAAGATTAAGGCACGTGGGATCTATGTAGACTGGGTAGATTGCTTTCAAAATTGGCTTTGCCATGGAAGTCTGAGGGTGGTGATGGAGGGGAGTTTCTCTGACTGGACGTATGTAACTAGTGGTGTTCTACAGGGATCAGTGCTGGGACCATGATATAACCGTATAACAACCATATAACAATTACAGCACGGAAACAGGCCCTCTCGGCCCTTCCAGTCCATGCCGAACATTTATTTTCCCCGAGTCCCATCTACCTGCACTCAGACCATACCCCTCCATTCCCTTCCCGTCCATATACCTATCCACTTTACTTTTAAATGTTAAAATCGATCCTGCCTCCACCACTTCTGCTGGAAGCTCATTCCACACAGCCACCACTCTCTGAGTAAAGACGTTCCCCCTCATGTTACCCCTAAACTTCTGTCCCTTAATTCTCATGTCATGCCCTCTTGTTTGAATCTTCCCTACCCTCAATGGGAAAAGCTTATCCACGTCAACTCTGTCTATCCCTTTAATCATTGTATAGACCTCAATCAAGTCCCCCCTTAACCTTCTGCGCTCCAAAGAATAAAGACCTAACTTGTTCAACCTTTCTCTGTAACTTAGTAGCTGGAACCCAGGCAACATTCTAGTAAATCTCCTCTGTACTCTCTCTATTTTGTTGACATCCTTCCTATAATTAGGCGACCAAAATTGTACACCATACTCCAGAATAGGTCTCACCAATGCCTTGTACAATTTTAACATTACTTCCCTACTCTTATATTCAATGCTCTGATTTATAAAGGCCAGCACACCAAAAGCTTTCTTTACCACCCTATCTACATGCAATTCCACCTTCAGGGAACTATGCACAGTTATTCCTAGATCCCTCTGTTCCACCGCATTCCTCAATTCCCTACCATTTACCATGTACGTCCTATTTTGATTTGTCCTGCCAAGATGTAGCACCTCACACTTATCAGCATTAAACTCCATCTGCCATCTATCAGCCCACTCTTCCAAATGTCCCAAATCTCTCTGTAGACTTTGAAAATCTACTTCATTATCCACAACACCACCTATCTTAGTATCATCTGCATATTTACTTATCCAATTTTCCACCCCATCATTCAGATCATTGATGGACCCAACACAGATCCCTGAGGCACCCCACTAATCACCGGCTACCAGCCTGACAAACAGCCATCCACCATTACTCTCTGGCATCTCCCATTCAGCCACTGTTGAATCCATCTTGCTACTCTGCCATTAACACGCAAAGATTGAACTTTCTTAACCAACCTTCCATGGGGAACCTTGCCAAAGGCCTTATTGAAATCCATATAGACAACTTCCACTGCTTTACCCTCATCAATTTCCCTAGTAACCTCTTCAAAAAATTCAAGAAGGTTTGTCAAACATGACCTTCCAGGCACAAATCCATGTTGACTGTTCCTGATCAGACCCTGTTTATCCAGATGCTTATATATATATTATCTCTAAGTATCCTTGCCATTAATTTGCCCACCACTGACATCAAACTAACAGGTCTATAATTGCTAGGTTTATTCTTTAAACCCTTTTTAAACAATGGAACAATGTGCGCAGTATGCCAATCCTCCGGCACTATTCCCGTTTCTAATGACATTTTAAATATTTCTGTCATAGCCCCTGCTGTTTCTACACTAACTTCCCTCAATGTCCTAGGGAATATCATGTCAGGACCTGGAGACTTATCCACTTTTATATTTTTCAAAAGTGTCAGTACTTCCTCCTCTTTGAATCTCATAGTTTCCATAGCTACTCTACTTTTTTCCCTTACCTCACAGAGTTCAATATCCTTCTCCTTGGTGAATACCGAAGAAAATAAATTGTTCAATATCTCCCCCATCTCTTTTGGCTCTGCAGATAGCTGTACATTCTGGATCTCTAATGGTCCAATTTAATCCCTTGTTATCCTTTTGCTATTAATATAGCTGTAGAAACCCTTTGGATTTACTTTCACCTTTCTTGCAAAAGCAACCTCATATCTTCTTTTAGCTTTTCTAATTTCTTTCTTAAGATTCTTTTTACACTCTTTATACTCATCTAGCACCTCATTTACTCCATGCCTCCTATAATTATTGTAGATATCTCTCTTTTTTCGAACCAAGTGTTCAAATATGCCTAAATGATTTGGATGAAAAGGCAGGTTTGGCTTATTAGTAAGTTTGTAGATGTCACACAAGTTGGTGGAATTGTGTAAAACGAGGAAAGTTGTCAAAGGATACAGCTGGACACAGATCAATTAGAAATCTGGGCAGAGAAATGGTAGATGGAGTTTAATACAGACAACAGCGAAGGTGTTGCACTTTGGGCATTCAAATGGAAGAGGAAAATATACAGTGAATGGCAGGAGGAAGGTCTTGGAATGCAAATCCATTGCTCCCTGAAAGTGGCCATGCAAGTGGACAGGTTGGTAAAGAGATTGTACAGAATACTTGTCTTTATTGATCAGGGCATTGAGTTGAAAATTTAGGATGTCATGTTGCAGCTGTATAAAACTAGTTAGACCACATTTGAGGCATTGCATGCAGTTCTGGCCATCTCATTATAGGAAGGATGCAAAGGTTTTGGAGAGGGTGCAAAAGAAGTTCATCACGATACTGAGCGGTTAAAGAGCGGTAGGAGAGATTGGACCAACTTGGATTGTTGTCCCTGCAGCATTGGAGGCTAAGGGGCGACATGATAGAAGTATATAAAATTATGAGGCAAAGTATGAGATATGGCAGATAATCAGAGTCTTTCAGTGTGAAAATGTTAAATATTAGAGGATAATACGTGATTTCATTTGAGAAAGGAAAGTATCAATGCGATTTGTAAGGCCTTTTTTTAACGCAGAGACCAGTAGGTGCCTGGAAGGAACTGCCAGGGGAAGTGGTGGAGGCACATACGATGACTGCATTCAAAGGGCATTTAGACAAGTCAGGATTAGACCATGTGTAGGCAGATGCGATTAGTTTAACATGGCATCATGGTTAGTGCAGACATGAACTAAGGACCTGGTCTTGTACTGCTCTATATTCTATGACGTATGTAGTGACCATAGTCTGATGTGTCATCTTTCATGAAGCCAATTATGATTTTCTGAGGTGGTAACATTATGAATAAAGCTCCTCACAACAGGTTTCAAAACTTCCGAAGGGATACCGGAGGCCTCAATTTTGAGTTGGCATGTGGCTTTTTTTAACTGCTTTTCAGTCAAGAACAATAGCAATGCTAGACCATATAGACTTTAGTTGAATGGTGTCGAGACCACTCAATGTAAAGAATAGTGCCACAGTTAAGGACAGTATTGAAGTATTAGAAGAACAATTTCCTGTTACTACTTTAGATCCACCATGAAATTATCTTGTCTACCTTTACACGCTCCTGCTGTACAATCTTGCCCAATCCAATTTAGCAATCTTTATGGAGTATATTTTTTGACGAGGTTTAAAAAATATTGAAATGCCAATGTGGTACAAAAATAAAGAATATTTAAATTAAGAGCCATGTAGGATGAAACATCTTGAAACAAAAAGGAGGAATGTGACACTAAAAAAGGTTAGGGATGATACCAAAAGTGCTCTGGCAACTGCATGAAAGTGGAATCATGCCCTTACCATAATGGTAATAAGTAAGACTACTTTTAATCCAGCCACCAAAATAATTGAAAAATTACAGTAAAATCTGGCTCAAGGATTCCAACACCCTGATTTCAACCAGTGTCTGAAAGTCTGACTGCCATTTTCCTACTACATGCCTCACCCCGCGAGGTAAAATCATTTGATAACAGCCAATCAGAGGTATAAATTGGCAATGGGCCAGGAATTCCTCCACCATCTATTACCCTTTCTAGTTCTCTTGCTTTCTCGTGCCACAATTATCCATAAGAGTCATTCAATACAGTAACTTTGACCCACCAAGTCTGCACCAGCCATTAAGCGCCTATTTTTTCACTAATCCTATCTATATATCACATTTTCATCCTCCCCATATTCCCATTAACCCCCGACAGATTCTGCTGCTCAATTACACAAGTTGTGATTTACAATTGACCAACTGAACTGGGATGTGTGTAGAAACTAGAGCACCTGGAGGGAACCTGCTTGGTCACAGAGGGAACATTCAAACTGCTCATAGACAGCAACAGAGGTCAAGCTTGAACCCGAGTCTCTGGAGCTGTGAAGCAGCAGCTATATCACCTACACTACTAGGCCGCACTTATCCTCTTTCATCCTTTCAGATTTTATTCACTATTCGTCTCCTTGTCCTTTTATCTATTCTACATTTCCATTGGCCTACCCCATAGCCAGTCCCTTATATTCTATCTTTCTTCCTTTCATCTTCATCATTCTCATATTTATCGCTTCACCTCACACCCCTCCCCCCCCTTGCCACATTTCCCTTTGATTTGATTAGTTCCCAGTTCTCCTGAGAAGTACTCGTGGTGATTTTTTCTCATGTGCGAGAACAGGGAAGATGTAGTAGTTTAATAAATAATAGTAAATAGATAATAAATAGCTGGGGTTTGCGTCCCTTAATAAATGCCAGTAAAGTTTAGAAGATCTAAAGAGTGGTTACAAATAATAAACATAGGAACGTGAGTGTGAATAAGTTGTAGTAATGATTGCACACTAGGGTAATAACTGGTTCTGACCTGTGTGACATCAATAATTTGTGGCAATTATTCTTTTAATCGGTTAGACCATAGTTACTAGTTATCAGCACCGCATATTTTATTTTTTGAAACATTTGCACGGAGAATCTTCACAAAAATGGATAATTACTATTCTTAAAGGTATCACCTTGGCAGAAAAAGGGGGGCGTTTGTTTTTTCTATATTTTTCTTTTTTAATAAAATAAATGACTCTAAAGTCTTATCTAGTAAGGTAAATGGTACAGTGGGTAAAATTTAAAAAAAAAATTGTATTTTCTTTTTGTTGGGGGAGGGGATGTTGATGGGGAGGTTTAGTAAGGATTTTGGAATCTTTTTCCCAGTAGTTTAATGCATTGTGGAGAGTCTGTGTTGAGTGAGTCCTCTAGATGTTATGTAAAACTAAGAAGAGCTGAGTTGTTTTGAAGGGTATTTGTATTTGTGTGTGATTTACATCACAAATTTACAGTGGAGTTTCGACAAAATAATTAGAGAGTGGACAATGATTTTCTGGGGCTTGAAAGAAATAGATGGATCTTGTGCAAGTATAAGTAAAATGCTGTGGATGCTGGAAATCTGGAATAAACATAAAAATGCTGGCTCAGGAAATCGGTAGAAGCAGTATTTGTAGGGAGCAAAGCAGTTACATTAGAAAATCTGGAGCTGTAACAGGTTAGTATTGAGGGGAAACAGAAGTGGGAGGAGAATAACAAACATCTGTTACTGGAAGGTACAAGAGATTAAATAAACAGTGGGATCATGGTGAAAGGCAACTGAACGAGAAAAGAAACAAGAAGATATATCTGGACAAACTGCGAATGGCAACAGCAAATCATTGCCAGTAGATGTTGTCTGAAACAAAATCAAGACAGATGGATTGCTGAAAGATAGATTTTTTATATATTGTATGCAAATTATATGTAATGCTTTCAACTACTTTGTTGTGTAGGAGACCGTCGAAGTATTCTTGAACCATCCATCTGTGAAAGATGACCCAGATTTGGAAGGGCGCACTGCATTTATGTGGGCTGCTGGAAAAGGAAGTGACGATGTGCTCCAAACCATGCTAAGAGTTAAATCAGACATTGACATCAACATGGCAGATAAATATGGTGGAACAGGTCAGTCTTCCGATTAATATTGGTGGATTATTTTGTACTCTAGAGAGCATATTTAATGCAACAAGATATCATCTCTGCTGTTCTTAATCTGAAATGATGTTACCTTTTTGTTGAAGGGATGGTTATCTTGGATAATACCCACAACAGTTGTCCATTGGAAAGTGGTAGTGCAGTCCATGTGTGGAAGGGATGCCTACTCTGCTGTTGGGTAGGGATTCCAGGATTTGATCTAGAGATGATGAAGAATTAGAGGTGTACTTCAAAATGGTGTCCAAATTAGATTAGTAAATGGTGGTGTTCCTTTGTGCATGCTTATTCTTCTAGGCAGCAGAGGTTGTATAGGATGAACTGTGAAAGTAGCCCTGTTGAGTTGCTGCAGGACACCATGTAGATGCTGCAGACTGTAGCCATGGCATTTGTGTGACAGAAGTATTAAGGATCTATTGTTTCGTCCTGGATGATGTTGGGTGTTTTTTATGTTGCTGTACTTGTACTCATTTAAGCAAGTGAACAATATTTCATTGCATTATGCTTTGTGCACAGTTGAAAGACTTTAGGGAATCAGTAGGTATGATACCTGGCGTAAAACAGCCAGCCTCTAAACAGCTTTTTATTGAAACAATATTAGGTCCAATTCAATTTCTGGCAAATAATGGCCTTTGACCCTGTCCCCACCACCTAGGCTATTGATTTGTGGGGTGGGGGGGGTCATTATCGTACTGCTGTTGAAAGTTAGAGAGTAGTGACTTAAACTCTTTCATGTTGGCCTGGTAAACATACGGTATAACTTGCCATTTATCAACTCAGCCTTATGAGCCTGTCCCACTTCAGCGACTTTTTAGGCGACTGCAGGGGTCTATGCAGTCGCCACATGGTCGTCACATGTTCGTGGGTGGTTGCCGGGGAGTCGCCTTCATGGTTGTGAGGAGTTCCCGCATTCTGGGAACTAGTCGAGGTTGAAAACTTAGCGGCGACCAAAATGAAGCCGCCATGGAGTGTAGCGAGAATTCTCGTGCTGTAGGTGGGTTGCCAGGAGGTCCTAGAAGGTTGTCAGGAGGTCGAAGGTTCTTGTATGTTCTCGTAGGTTGTAGCCGGTGCTGACGGGTGAATTTCATTGGCTCATTGGGGGAAAAAAAAGTAAGCAGTAGTTTTCAGAACCAAGGGTAACCGACTGGTAATGTTAAATGTCTGCCGAGCTTCATAGCCGTGTATCTCTGGCTTCTTAAAATTTGTCTCCACTCCTTCTCCCTCCTTCCCTACCCTTCTCCCCCCCCTCTTTTAAAGGACCTACCATACACCATGAGCGGAAATCCCGGGTGAGATGGGTGGGGCACGTCCCTCCCATGTTTTGAGAGGATGTGGACAATCTCCCCCCCCCCCCCCCATGTTTTGTAATCCGGATTTTGAAATTTGGTGAAACAAAATCTATTAAAATCTCCACTTTCCGCGAGGCAGTGGGGGGTATCACTGTTAAGCGCTTGTGAAATGTCTCTATTAACATCGTATTAACACGATGTGTCACCAATTGTGTTTTGACCTTCACGTATTACTGAAGGTATTCACGGAGAATTTCTTAAAGCTGTCTGATGCGGGTACAATTACCATTTGAACTAATTGGATGTATTGGTGGATGGGAAAGATTTAAATGGGTATCGGATTTAAACGGATCAGGTCATTAAGGGCTCCAATCGAACAGGTTTCGTGGCTGGCTTGTAAGTTTCTCATTCACGGTCACTTAGTATTTTTTTCCCATCTCTCTCTTCCTTTTTTTCCTCTCTCTCTCTCTCTCTCGCTCTCTCTCTCTCTCTCTCTCTCTCCCTCCGTCCCTCCGTCCCTCCGTCCCTCCGTCCCTCCATCCCTCCGTCCCTCCGTCCCTCTGTCCCTCTGTCTCTCTGCCCCTCTCTCTCTCTCTGCCCCTCTCTCTCTCTCTGCCCCTCTCTGTCTCTGCCCCTCTCTGCCTCTCTCTCTCTCTCTCTCTCTCTCTCTCTCTCTGTCCCTCTCTGTCTCCCTCTGCCCCTCTCTGTCTCCCTCTGTCCCTCTCTCTGTCTCTTCTGTTTGCATTTATTTGCTTCAGCTTTATTTGTCACATTGTAGCTTTTGAAAGATTCAAGCGGGTATGCTTTCTAAGGGCTGAATTGGCCCGTTCGCGGGGCCTCTCATCGCCCGGTGCGGCTTAAAATCGGCCGCAGAATCTTCCCTCGCCCCGTGGTCAGGCAGTCTGCCACGTCAAGGCGATCGAGGCTCCCGATGTTGACTAGAAATCAGTGCACTATAGAACTGATATACTGTTATCTGTTGTGGAAATGCATAGCTCCCTTTTATACAATGTTGCTTATTTGTAGCTTTACCAGGTTGAGATATTTTGGTTGGTTGCTTTTTAATGGATTAGCATGTGGTAAACTTAGCATTTGAGCAAAATACTCAGGATTCTTTTCTATTCCTTCCTGAAAAAGTAGGTGTGAATTCCGAGACTTGCAATACAGAGAAAGATTGTTATCCTTGTTGGTAATAATCGAAGTTGGTACTCCATAAGGCCTTTGTATTACTTTCCTCACAATTTGAAGATGGATTTACATTGACATGGCGCTTTTCATGTCTTTTTCCGTAGTGCCTTAAATTAATGAAATATAATTGATGCGTTATCACTGTTATTTTTGGAAAAATATCCGTCTTTTTCCAAAACTGCTAGAATCATATGGGTGCATTTTTTACCTCAATAACTATGGGCATAAATAATTATATGGCCTGGGTTTACAGCCTTCTTCGGACCAAAATCAACTGTCACCAAGTTAAATTAATGGAAATATTAGACAATCATTATTAAAACATGCTGTCTTCTCTTCAGTGAGGTGACTATTTATGCTCAGGTGCAACATGGTTAGACCTGCCTAAAATATTTGCCCGTCCAACAGCACTTTACCACATTGTGTTTAGTTAGTTATTTTTCACAATTTTGTCTGTATTTATGCACTATAAATCATGATCAAGTACTAATACAATTCATTTTTGTATAGTTTTTATTGAATTAGATGACAGTTGAGCATGAAAAAGAGCTTATCAAACTATAAAAATGTCAGCGAAACTGAGACTAAAGCTGAAATTACCTTGGTTGCTAATTTTTCTCACTGTAAATTTCAATTACTGCATCAGTGTCTTGTAACTAAACATGTGGCATGATCTGGACAGCACAGTGGTGCAGCTGGTAGAGCTGTTGCCTCACAGCACCAGAGACGTAGGTTTGATCTTGACCTCAAGTGTGGAGTTTGCACGTTCTTCCTGTGATAGTGCAGGCTTCCTCTGGGTGTTCCGGTTTCCTCCCCCATCACAAAGATGTACAGGTTTGAGGGTTAAATGGCCTTTTGCCCCGAGTGTAGGGAGAAGATGCAAAAGTGGAATAACTGAGAACTAGTGTGAATGATTGATCGATTTTCAGCGTAGACTTGATGGGCCGAACGGCCTGTTTCCATGCAATATTTCTGAATTAAATTAAACTGAGTGTTCGTTGTTGACCTTTTTCACTGGAACCTCCTGCTGAACTATTTTGAATTTACTCTCCACCCCCACACTCCAGATCAAGGGTGCAAACTCATTTTAACACATTTTAGGTCACGGGCAAAATGCAAATTCATGCGTGTCATATCGCGTCGTGCACATGCGAACGCAGCCCGATTCAGAAAGTCAAGCATCCTGGAGAGGCCCGCGGGCCGTGAGTTTGACACCCCTGCTCTAGATCAACCATTCCCAACTGCTTGCCTTTCTTAAATGGATACAGACCATTTTCCTATCAGCTTTACTTGTGCTTCAGTGAAGGATCTATTTATGTATAGGAAGGGACTGCAGATGCTGGTTTAAACTAAAGATAGACACAAAAAGCTGGAGTAACTCAGCGGGACAGGCAGCATCTTTGGAGAGAAGCAATGGGTGAAGTTTCGGGTCTAGACCCTTCTTTAGACATCTGCTGCATCTCCCTCTGAGTTACTCCAGCTTTTTGTGTCTATCTATTTATGTAATATGATCTACATTTTCTTGTACTCTTGTAATATGATCTACATTTTCTTGTAGATGTTGTAGGGAAGTTTTAACTTGAGTACAGTACACTGGCGAATTTGGAAACTTGGAATCGGTTGGCTAGGTTGCCTGAGGAATGGTTGATGGAATTTAATACAGATAAATATGAGGTGGTACATTTTGGAAAGTCTAATATGGGCAGGACCTACACGTGAATGGTAGTGTTCTGGTAATGGTGGTAGAGCAGGTACAGGCATCACAGGTGGATGTGGTGGTCAAAAAGGCTTTTGGCACATTGCCTTCATTAGTCAGACTATTGGGTATAAAAATTGGGAGGTCATGGTGCAGTTATATGAGACGTTGGTGAGGCTGTATTTAGTGTATTGTGTTCAGCTCTGAGCACCATGTTACAGGAAAGATGGAGAAGTTGGAAAGAGTGCAGAGAAGATTTTCAATTATGTTGCCAGGACTCAAGGGTCTGAGCTATAGGGAATGGACAGTCTATTCTATGGAGCTGAGGATGAGGGGTGTATAAAATTATGAGAGGAATAGATTGGGTGGATGCACAATGTCTCTTGCCCAGAGAGGGAGAATTGAGCATCAGAGGTTTAAGGTGAAAGGGGAAAGATTTTTCACCCAAAGGGTGGTGGGTGTATGGAACAAGCTGCCAGAGGAAATAGTTGAGGCAGATAGTTATCGCAACATTTAAGAAGCAATTAGACAGGTATATGGATAGGATAGGTTTAGAGGTATATGGGCCAAACGCAGGGAAACATAGAAACATAGAAAAATAGGTGCAGGAGTAGGCCATTTGGCCCTTCAAGCCTGCACCGCCATTCAATGTGATCATGGCTGATCATCCAACTCAGTATCTCGTACCTGCCTTCTCTCCATACCCCCTGATCCCTTTAGCCACAAGTGCCACATCTAACGCCCTCTTAAATATAGCCAATGAACTGGCCTCAACTACCTTCTGTGGCAGAGAATTCCAGAGACTCACCACTCTCTGTGTAAAGAATGTTTTCCTCATCTCGGTCCTAAAGGAATTCCCCCTTATCCTTAGACTGTGACCACTTGTTCTGGACTCCCCCAACATTGGGAACAATCTCCCAGCATCTAGCTTGTCCAACCCCTTAAGAATTTTGTAAGTTTCTATAAGATCCCCCCTCAATCTTCTAAATTCCAGCGAGTACAAGCCGAGTCTATCCAATCTTTCCTCATATGAAAGTCCTGACATCCCAGGAATCAGTCTGGTGAATCTTCTCTGTACCCCCTCTATGGCAAGGATGTCTTTCCTCAGATTTGGAGACCAAAACTGTACGCAATACTCCAGGTGTGGCCTCACCAAAACCCTGTACAACTGCAGTAGAACCTCCCTGCTCCTATACTCAAATCCTTTCGCTATGAATGCTAACATACCATTTGCTTTCTTCACTGCCTGCTGCACCTGCATGCCTACTTTCAATGACTGGTGTACCATGATACCCAGGTCTCGTTGCATCTCCCCTTTTCCTAATCTGCCACCATTCAGATAATAGTCTACCCTCATGTTTTTGCCACCAAAGTGGATAACTTCACATTTATCCACATTATACTGCATCTGCCATGCATCTGCCCATTCACTCAGCCTATCCAAATCACCCTGCAGCCTCCAAGCATCCTCCTCACACCTAACTATACCCCCCAGCTTGGTGTCATCTGTAAATTTGGAGATGTTGCATTGAATTCCCTCGTCCAAATCATTAATATATATTGTAAATAGCTGGGGTCCCAGCACTGAGCCTTGCGGTACCCCACTAGTCACTGCCTGCCATTCTGAAAAGGACCCGTTTACTTCTACCCTTTGCCTCCTGTCTGCTAGCCAGTTCTCTATCCACATCAATACTGAACCCCCAATACCGTGTGCTTTAAGTTTGTATGCTAATCTCTTATGCGGGACCTTGTCGAAAGCCTTCTGAAAGTCTAGATATAACACATCCACTGGTTCTCCCCTATCCACTCTACTAGTTACATCCTCAAAAAATTCTATCAGATTTGTCAGACATGATTTACCTTTCGTAAATCCATGCTGGCTTTGTCTAATGATTTCACCACTTTCCAAATGCGCTGCTATTCCATCTTTAATAACTGACTCTAGCAGTTTCCCCACTACCGATGTTAGACTAACTGGTCTGTAATTCCCCGCTTTCTCTCTCCCTCCTTTTTTAAAAAGTGGGATTAACATTAGCTACCCTCCAATCCTCAGGAACTACTCTAGAATCTAGGGAATTTTGAAAAATTATCACTAATGCATCCACTATTTCTGTGGCTACCTCCTTGAGTACTCTGGGATGCAGACTATGTGGCCTTGGGGATTTATCGGCCTTCAATCCGTTCAATTTACCCAACACACCTCCCGGCTAACGTGGATTTCACTCAGTTCCTCCATCTTATTTGACCCCCGTTCCACTGCTATTTCCGGCAGATTATTTATGTCTTCCTTAGTGAAGACAGAACCAAAGTAGTTATTCAATTGGTCTGCCATGTCCTTGTTCCCCATGATCAATTCACCTGTTTCTGACTGCAAGGGACCAACATTTGTTTTAACTAGTCTCTTTCTCTTCACATATCTATGGAACTCGTGTAGATGGAACGTTAATCGGAGTAGGCAAGTTGGGCCGATGGGCCTTTTTCCACACTGTGTGACTCTATGACTCAAGCTTTCACAAATATTTGGGATTGAGAATTCTAGGGATTCACCAGCATCTGCGAGAATTAATTCCTCAACATCAGAGTTTTAAATGACTACCACCCAACCCACTAAATAATCCTGTTGCTATGCCTGCTCATCCAATGGTCCCTCTCGGGTGAACCCATCGCGACATGCCCTGTCATTTCCCTCCTTAGGATCCACTCCTTTTCAGTAAAGTCATCCCTCCGGTAAACTCCAAGGAATACTGACCTAACATTGTGAGAGAGCAATCTGTTCATTCCCAAAAATTAGCTTTGTGCATCTCTTCTGACTTTACTAACAATGCTTGTATATTCTTTCTTAAATAAGAGAACCAAAATCTTATACCTTGTGTGGTCCAATTTACACGAACTTTCTGTACATTTGTAACAATACTTAGCTATTTAATCATTTCAAAATCCAAACAAAAAAGGACAATTTGTGATTTGTCTTAATTGTTTTCTGCAGCTGCTTGCCTGCTTTTATGTTCCATGCATAACAACAACGTGATTCCACTGCAATTTATTTATTTGCTATCTTTCCATTTTAATAAAAGTGCGTCTTTTGATTCCTTCTACAGAAGAGCATAACCTCACATTTCAGAAACACGGGTCCTTAATTCAGAAACACGGGTCCTGAACTTAAAGAAAGGTAACTTTGAGGGTATGAGACGTGAATTGGCCAAGATAGACTGGCAATTGATTCTTGAAGGGTTGACGGTGGATATGCAATGGAAGGCATTTAAAGACTGCATGGATGAACTACAACAATTGTTCATCCCAGTATGGCAAAATAGTAAATCGGGGAAGGTAGTGCATCCGTGGATAACAAGGAAAATCAGGGATAGTATCAAAGCAAAAAATGAAGCGTACAAATTAGCCAGAGAAAGCAGCCTACCAGAGGACTGGGAGAAATTCAGAGTCCAACAGAGGACAAAGGGCTTAATTAGGAAAGGGAAAATTGATTATGAAAGAAAACTGGCATGGAACATAAAAACTGACTGCAAAAGGTTTTATCGATATGTGAAGAAAAAAAGATTAGTTAAAACGAATGTAGGTCCCTTGCAGTCAGAAACAGGTGAATTGATCATGGGGAACAAGGACACGGCAGACCAATTGAATAACTACTTTGGATCTGTCTTCACTAAGGAAGACATAAATAATCTGCCGGAAATAGCAGGGGATCGCGGGTCAAATGAGATGGAGGAACTGAATGAAATCCAGGTTAGCCGGAAAGTGGTGTTAGGTAAATTGAATGGATTAAAGGCCGATAAATCCCCAGGGCCAGATAGGCTGCATCCCAGGGTTCTAAAGGAAGTAGCCCCAGAAATAGTGGATGCCTTATTGATCATTTTTCTAAACTCTTTAGATTCTGGAGTAGTTCCTGAGGATTGGCGGGTAGCTAATGTAACCCCACTTTTTAAAAACGGAGGGAGAGAGAAAACGGGGAATTACAGACCAGTTAGTCTAACATCGGTAGTGGGGAAACTGCTAGAGTCAGTTATTAAAGATGGGATAGCAGCACATTTGGAAAGTGGTGAAATCATTGGACAAAGTCAGCATGGATTTACGAAAGGTAAATCATGTCTGACGAATCTTATTGAATTTTTTGAGGATGTAACTAGTAGAGTGGATAGGGAGAAGCAGTGGATGTGTTATATCTGGACTTTGAGAAGGCTTTCGACAAGATCCCACACAAGAGATTAGTATACAAACTTAAAGCACAAGGTATTGGCGGTTCAGTATTGATGTGGATAGAGAACTGGCTGGCAGACAGGAAGCAAAGAGTAGGAGTGAACGGGTCCGTTTCAGGATGGCAGGCAGTGACTAGTGGGGTGCCACAAGGCTCAGTGCTGGGACCCCAGCTATTTACAATATATATTAATGATTTGGACGAGGGAATTGAATGCAACATCTCGAAGTTTGCGGATGACACGAAGCTGGGGGGCAGTGTTAGCTGTGAGGAGGATGCTAGGAGGCTGCAAGGTGACTTGGATAGGCTGGGTGAGTGGGCAAATGCATGGCAGATGCAGTACAATGTGGATAAATGTGAGGTTATCCATTTTGGTGGCAAAAACAGGAAAGTAGACTATTATTTGAATAGTGGCCGATTAGGAAAAGGGGAGATGCAACGAGACCTGGGTGTCATCGTACATCAGTCATTGAAAGTAGGCATGCAGGTGCAGCAGGCAGTGAAGAAAGCGAATAGTATGTTAGCATTCATAGCAAAAGGATTTGAGTATAGGAGTAGGGAGGTTCTACTGCAGTTGTACAGGGTCTTGGTGAGACCACACCTGGAATATTGCGTACAGTTTTGGTCTCCAAATCTGAGGAAAGACATTCTTGCGATAAAGGGAGTACAGAGAAGGTTCACCAGACTGATTCCTGGGATGTCAGGACTTTCATATGAAGAAAGACTGGATAGACTCGGCTTGTACTCGCTAGAATTTAGAAGATTGAGGGGGGATCTTATAGAAACTTACAAAATTCTTAAGGGGTTGGACAGGCTAGATGCAGGAAGATTGTTCCCGATGTTGGGGAAGTCCAGGACAAGGGGTTGCTGTTTAAGGATAAGGGGGAAACCTTTTAAGACCGAGATCAGAAAAACATTTTTCACCCAGAGAGTGGTGAATGTCTGGAATTCTCTGCAGAAGGTAGTTGAGGCCAGTTCGTTGGCTATATTTAAGAGGGAGTTAGATGTGGCCCTTGTGGCTAAAGGGATCAGGGGGTATAGAGAGAAAGCAGGTAAGGGATACTTAGTTGGATGATCAGCCATGATCATATTGAATGGCGGTGCAGGCTCGAAGGGCTGAATGGCCTACTCCTGCACCTATTTTCTATGTTTCTATGTTTCTATTTCCCCACCTTTCCCCTCATTTTCTAAGTTTTCACTCAGCATATTAATCGTTGCAGAAATCATGATCCCCTCCCATCTATTTTTGTGACATCAGAAAACCTGGTTGTCTCACACTCTACTCCCTCCTCCATATCATTAATATATATTCTAAATAACTGAAGGCCAAGAACGGATCCTTGGGGCATTCCATTAGTTACATCCCTTTTCCTTAAAAAAAACACCATTTATTTGGACTCCTCGGTGACATTTATTCAACAATTTATGTAAACATACTCCATGCAACACTGCGAGGTTATCTTGCACATCGGCCCTTTTTTTTTTACCTTATCAAATGTTTTCTGAAATCTGAAATATACCACATCTACAGTTCCCCTCTATTAACTCTGCTTGATATATCCTTGTACAATTTTAGAACATTTATCAAATTTATCAAATATGATTTCCCACTCTTTCAACCACATTGACTTGGTTTGCTTGCATTAAGCTTCTCGCCATTTCTCACCATTTTGTCTATGAATATAGACTCTAGCATTTTGCCAACGACAGAAAAGTTAACAGGACAAAGGTTACCAGCTTTTTATTTTCCATTTTGAACAAGAGAGTCATATTTGCAGCTTTTCATTCCACAAGTATCATCCCAAAACCTGCCAGGCTTTGATAGTTTTATCCTGTGGCCTCTACTATTTCAGCAGCCATTTAATTTATACCATTGTGTCCTTGTTTCCCATTAGTTTTTTTCCAATACCTAGCTTCTCTTCAATTTGGTGAGTATTTTGCTATATCTGGTCGTGTGCTAAATCCTCCTGCTCACCCTGCAATCTAAGCCAAATTGACCTGTCTCGATTCTCTATTAGTCTGTTAACTAAATTTAAAAGTTTCATTGTGCCTGCACTCTGGCTCAAATCACCATTCCTCTGAATTTTGTATCACCTTCATTCTGTATCTCCCGGATCCCACTTCCTCCTTGTTCCTGAGCCTGGAAATCATCTCAGCATCCTGTACCCTTGCCTGTCTTGCAGTTTCCTATTGGATATAACATTCTAAATACTTCCAGATCTTCATTTATCATGCTACCTTTCAAAATATTTTTCCTGTCCTCATTCTTCCCACAAAAAAATATGTTTTGGCTTAATTCCTTTGATCTCAGTTTAATTTCACCTCTCCTTCAAATGATTTTACACTAAACGTACAGCATAAAGTTAAGTTATCTATATCATTTCACGTGGAAAACCCTGCTTGGAACGCATAACTGCACACATTATAATCTGAGGATTTTAAACCTTGGGAAAAATAATCAGTCCATGAATATGTGGAGTTTAGAGTGAAGGATGTGACCTTCAGAATACCAGGCAATTTGCATGCCCACAGAATAAGGGTACAAAATGAAACACAATTTAATACAATTTATGCATGGTTAGAGTTAAATGTATGATTGTTGTGGAAAGATGCAATACAGTACATATCCTCCTAATAGGCAGAGGGCTATTTTAAGACCAGAAATAGAAATGTGAAAATAAGTAAAATAATTCCACTTCTTGAAAGGAACTGAGGTACAGAGAAATGTCAAGCATACACCTATGTAAACTTGAAACAGCCATGAAGATAAATTTCAATAGACTGTGTCCTGCTGATATGAGGTAATCATGTTGTGAAAAAATGGGGTTTCTGCAGCACCAAGTTACAGCAGGCTACAAGAGGAATTTATTTATGGAAATTCAAATCCTACCTTCCATAGAGGAAGGCGTACTCCGTCTCTCAAGTGAAGGGAAACAAATTAAGCCTATAACTCCACAGAAAATAAAAAGATAGTTGGAGGGAGATATGCAGTAACTTGTATTCAAGCCACAAATATTATTAGTTATGGAACAATAACCATGTGTATGAAGGAACTGCAGATGCTGGTTTAAACCAAAGATAGACACAAAATGCTGGAGTAACACAGCAGGACAGGCAGCAAGTCTGGAGAGAAGGAATGGGTGACGGTTCAGGTCGAGACTCGGGTCTGAAGAAGGGTCTTGACCAGAAAAGTCACCCATTCCTTCTCTCCAGAGATGCTGCCTGTCCTGCTGAGTTACTCCAGCATTTTGTGTCTATCTATAACCTTAACCATCTGTATGGATAATGTACAGGGAGAGAATATGCAGGAGCACTCAAATGTGGATCATTACAAATCACCTAATATTTAAAGATAGAAAGCACTAGATTATAATATGTTTTTGGAAATCACCAGGAGACAAATAAGATTGCCCAGAAAAGGATACGACAGGATGGGTTCACAGTTTTCTATCAGGAAACCTTAACCAGTATTATTTTGTGGTACATGTTCTGGGTGCTAAAGAAAGTATATAATCAGGTTTTTATTCAGTAGCATCGCTCATTCAAACCATTAGGCTGCTTGCACGTTGAATTAAAGAAGAGTTAGGGTGCCCCCTTTAGTAACCACAGGCACTGCCATGATTGCTGCAGACTGTGGCTTTAGCTTCTCACATAAGTAGTGCTGCAGCACTGAACTCAGGGTGTGTTCATTGCCAGTGTTGTCTAGCATTGCTTAGCTCCATGGTGACAAATGAATACTGTGCCATACGAAATTCAATCCATCTGTCTATCCATAGACACTGACAGCACTGAAAGCTTTTCATTGTCTAGCTTAATGGTGAAAGTGAAATTCCTCCTCCTTAGTGTCGGAAACAAGTAACACATTTGCAGAAACTGCTCTACAGTGCTTGTCGTCAGTTACTGGACATGACGGTAGCTGAGCTAGCTGTTCAAACAAAGCCCTTTTTGTCTTTGCCTGGCCCGAGAATCCTCCTGGTCACTGTGACTCCATCATTGAAAATTGGGATTACAAGACGACTTGTGTCCTTGGAGTGGGAAACAAGCAAACAACATCAGAGTGACTGATATTGGAAAAAAGCAGGCCATGCTGACACAGCAGCTCTTTATTGTTGTGCCATTATGGGCATCCCATATGCTACTTGTTTAACAGATTAACAATAACCATTTCATAAGTGGAGGAGCATTAAACAGAATTGAGATCAGAAAGGTCAGAAGTTGCCAGCAAAAGGCATGAATGAGCCAAATCTTCTGAATAGCAAGAGAATCGCTTTTCTAATTCTTTACTCCTTAGCAGTTTTAGAGCCTGTTGAGCATTTGACATAAATCCACAGTTATACGATTAGTTGTGATGTTTTGTTCTTTACCGTGACAATAAAAGACCGTGAGTACGTGAGCAAATAGAAAAGGCGTCTCAAATAAATATTACGATGTTCCTTCATAGATGTATTTACACTTCCCAATGCGCTATCAAAACATTTTTCTTCTATATCACTCTACCAAGCCTTTAATCTATATTAAAAATGTGACCATTAAATTCCATGAACAAAAGAAATGCTGTAAAATAGGTTGATATATGAGTTACATACTTTTGCCTGCGTGCAGTCTTTTATGTATCTTGGCTCAACATGGTTTTGTCATGGGAAGAGGTACATTTACCCTCTCTACCCTTTTAGAAGATGTATAATTAAAGGCTTGGGATCTAATATTTCACACGAACAGTCAGAAAGGGAAAAGTGATAAAATAGTCTTTTCAATTTGCTGTGGTCAATTTTTCTCACCCTTTTACGCTGACAAGCATTTTCTATTGTGCTCTTGATGTGGATATTAAGCTCCTGCTTGAAAATTGTGAGAGTCCTTAGATTCTGTTTTAATGAAACATAAATCATTTCATAATACTTCCTAAGGCTTATTTCACTTGAAAATACCCATTTAGGATAGTAGTCTTCATCTTAACCAGTTCCTGGGGCTTAAAGGTGATTTGCTTTGAGGCACCTGATAAGGCTAATGTGGGAATATAGTCCACAATAAAGGTATATCACAAGACCCTGGAAACGTGGACCATTTCTCATATTTTAGGTGCCACCTCTCACTAAATACAAACATCAGTGATGAAATTCACCACTATTTTCAATGCTACCAACATTGTCCCAACAATGCCCTCCAATTCATGGAAGGATAAATCAATAAATGTCATTGTCCTCTCCCAGGCCAACATTCTCCGTATCGATACCTAGTGGAATGATAATGAATGATGTTTAAGCATCTGCAGAAGAACTATCAGTGTGTTCAGGAATGCTTTTGTTATCCTAAGGCATCACAGAGGCATAGTGGTAGAGCCCGGGTTTGATCCTGACCATGGGTGCTGTCTGTACGGAGTTTGTACATTCTCTCTGTTACCGTGTAGGTTTTCATCGGGTGCTCCGGTTTCCTCCCACACTGCAAAGACGTACAGGTTTGTAGGATAATTGGCTTTGGTTAAATTGTTCCGAGAGTGCAGGATAGTGTTAGTGTATGGGGTGATCGCTGGTCGAAGCGGACTCAGTGAGCCAAAGGGCCTGTTACCACACTGTATCTTTATCTGTAAGTCTAATGCAAAGATAAACCATCAAAGATAGACCCCGCTGAGTTTCTCCAGAATTTTTGTCTACCATAGACCATCTGGCTGATATTTCTTAACACATGAGTGTAAATCTAGAATTTGCACTGTATTAAGAAAATATATAAAGTGCTGGAGGACCTTAGCAGAATGGGGACATGTGAGGAACAAATGGACAGGCGGCGCATTGGGTTGAGACCCTTCTGATTGGAGGGCATGTGGAAAGCTGGATATGAGGGTTGGGGGGCAAGACAGAGCTTGGCAAGTGATAGGTGGATACAGGTGATCAGGAGATTGGCAATGGGGAATAATGTGACAAAGGTTAAGAGACCTCTTTAAACTTTGTCTTCTGCATCCGGTGCCCCCGAGATGACATCGCTTGCATCAAAGCAACGGAGTGCAGACGAGGCAACTGTCTCGCTGAAGATTTTGCTTGGGTCCACCGAAGCCTGCTGGTTGCTAAACAGTTTAACGCACCTTCAAGGCTTGCAATGGTTCACTTGCACCTCTTCCAACCTCGTCTACTGTATGTAATGTTCTCGGTGTGGACTCCTATATATCGGTGACACCAACCGCAAACTGGGCGATTGTTTCGCTGAACACCTACACTCGGTCCGCCTTGGCCTACGCGATCTCCTAGTTGCCAAACATATCAACTTCCCTACCCATTCCCATACTGACCTTTCTGTCATGGGCCTTCACAACTTTCAGAGTAAGGCCACATGCAAATTAGAGGAATAGCACCTCATATTTTGTTTGGGCAGTTTACAACCCAGTGGTCTGAATATTCATGTCTCTAGTTTCAAATAGCCCTCTTTCCTTGCATTCCTTCTTTCTCCAGCCCTTCCCCACTAACTGTCCATTGTGGGCTTCTTGGACATCTGTACGTTTTCAAACCTCAAGTTTCCCTCTCCCCTGACATTCCGTCTGAAGAAGGATCTTGACTCGGAACGTCACCTATGCATATTCTCCCGAGATGCTGCCTGACCCGCTGAGTTATTCCAGCATTTTGCGTCTACGGTGTAAACCAGCTTCTGCAGTTCCTTCCTATATATTAATTCCTAAAGGGTCCAATTGTCTCTGCTTACCCTTTTTCTCTTCATCTACATAAAATATCTTGGGAAATGTCCTGGGATGGCCAGAGCCATCACTTGTTCCCTTTTTAAACCCCCCCCCCCCCCCCCCGAATTCTTGTTTTAGCTTGGACTTCAGTTCCTGAAACTCCCCACGGATACACATGATCCCAGTTGTTTATGCCTGCTCCATGCCTCTTTCTTACTCTTGACCAGAAAAGAATACTTTCTAGCTCTGTGAAGTTAATCCAGAAATCCTAACTATTTTGCCATACGTTGTTATTTTTTTTGCCACACGTTGTTATTTTTTTTTGCCACAGATCATTATATCCTGCAATCCCCTAGTGCAATCAAATGTTTCATTGGTTTACCATTATTTGTTTTACCTCTACAATTATTATTGGACTAATGTTTTGATACAATGGGAATTGTTTCCAATATATAATCAGGGAAGACTACACCAAATGTGTATGTTTATTTCAAATTTATGAGTTATATTCTTGCATGTACATGATTCCAAAATTGAAATGAAATCATTTGAGTCAAACAAAGTAGGTGCTAGGTTAAATGTTAAAGGTTCACATGTTTTATTAAAATCCTTTAGAGAAAGAAATCTGCTATCTTTACATAATCTGGCCACGGCATTTTGGTTGATTCGTAACAGCCGTTTAAAATGAGCAAACAAATGATTAAATTGAAAATCACCTGGATTTGCTCAAGATGACTCAAAGCCATCAAACCCAGTCGAATAGCAGAGTGCTGCTTACAAAGATTTGGGATCTACTCAAATTGGGATAAATTATGCAACATCTAAAGCTGACATTGACTGAAAAACGTTGTTCCTTTAGGATATCAGTCTTCTAGACTCAGCCTTCTACTTTCTAGATTATTTCTTGACAGTGCCAGGATGGACTTACTATAGGTAGTGGCAGAGTGGTAAAGTCAGACATGGGTGTCCCTAAGAGTCCTCAACATTAGATCCCATGAATTTTACTGCCACCCGTTCAAAAACAATCATAAACCTTTTGCTCATTACCACTCACTGCCTTCTCTCAGCTGATGAATAAGTATTCCCTCATTCTTAATGCACTTGGAAGATCATCAAGCAACATAAGAAAATAAGAGTAGTAGTTGGCCATTCAGTTCCTGAAGTTTGATGCTCCATTTAATATGATCATCACTAATTAGACGCTCATCTAAGCCAGTTACTCAGTTCCCCATTTCAAATTCTTTCAAAAGAGTCTGCCTTCTCTTTAAATACTTCCAATGATCTAGCTTCCACAGCTTTCCAGAGAAGACAATTCCAGAGATTCACCCGAGAGTAACAATGATATAGTGTACACTGGGCAGAGAATTTCCTTGCCCTTCACCAAGTAGAGTTTATGGACACCATCATTGACCAAGTTGTAGATGTTGGCAGACAGATCCTATGGCAGGTGACTTTAGAATTAAGGGACAGAGGTTTGAACTTCTTTACTCAGAGAGTGGTAGAGGTGTGGAATGAGCTTCCAGTGGAAGTGGTGGCGGCAGGTTCGTTGGTATCATTTAAAAATAAATTGGATAGGCATATGGATGAGAAGGGTATGGAGGGTTATGGTATGAGTGCAGGCAGGTGGGACTAAGGGGAAAAAAGTTGTTCGGCACGGACTTGAAGGGCCGAGATGGCCTGTTTCCGTGCTGTAATTGTTATATGGTTATAAGGTGCTGTGGGGAGTAAGCAAGGATGGTATTGAAAGAAATTATCATCTAGACAATCATGGGGAAAAAAATCCAACGTAATTTTGTGGATATCACCTGTATCGTGTGGCACTACAATTATGATCAAATGAAAATTAATGCAGTGGCTCAGAAATGCATATTCACGAAGCACCATGGGGAAACAGCAGCAGCAGCAGCAGGAGAATTTTATTCATCATAGCCGAGCATGTTACTTGGCTTTCTGATTGTGAAGAAAGGCACAAATTGTTGCTAAAAATAAGATATCAATGACAACACAGGACCACAGTAGAAGCATGCTACATGTAGAGTTAAGTAACATCATAACCTTATAGATCAGATTAAAACTTTGCACTTGGCCTGCACTGCTGATTGATAGTGGACAATTAACATAGACACATTAACTTTCTTTGAAAACATACCCAACGTATTTTAAGACCTGTACTTAATGGTATTTATTGGCCATGAATAGATATAATGTGCATTGTAAAAGTAAGAAATTAAATTGGAAGGGTTAATCTATCTGTGTATATTTGTCAATATGGTCCTGATCAAAAGTTGAAATTCCATTTGAAAATGTTTGGTGTTTTTATTTTCTACATCTAGCTCTGCACGCTGCAGTCCTTGCGGGTCATGTCAGCACAGTGAAACTGCTGTTGGAATATGGGGCACAGGTAGATGCCATGGACGTGATGAAACATACACCACTTTTCCGGGCTTGTGAGATGGGCCATAAGGAGGTGATCCAGACACTCATTGAAGGTTAGGTTTATTTGTTATTGCTGTAAGTGCTGCAACAGAATAATACTTGTGAGTGCAGGTATATTTATGAATACCTTCTCTTCTTTTTGTTAGCATATCCACTTGACCTCACTTGAGTGTACCATGTCTATTGGGAGAATATTAATTAAGTGTGCTTTCAAATTCTCAATTGATTATTGCTTAGTATGTGGATAATATTGTAATCTGACTGTCCTTCTTTATCTGGGTAAGAGGCTCATTTCATGGTAGTTGTACTGTTAATAGAAATTAAAATTGCCCTTTTAATTCAATAGGTAAATCAAATCATGTGTTTTGCACTGCATAGGTTAAGTCAATGCAAGAGAAATTAATAGGAAAATGTAAAAAGGCTTTGCAGAATGCACTCTACGATTTCTTGTGGATTTAGGCAGAGTTGTTGATGAACCAAGCTATGATGCATTTCAATAGGATGCTTTCTAAGATGCAACTATAGACGTTGGTAAGAGTCGTCAGAGATATGTCCAACTTCCTTAGACTTCAGAGGCAGTAGAGGCGTTTGCTTGTTTTCTTGAATCTAGGTCTAGATAAATTGTTGGTGATATTTACGCCTGACAACTTAAAGCTCTCGACCACTTGACTTTGGCACCATTGACGATGACTGGGACGTGTACACCACCTCGCTTCCTGAAGTCAATAACAAGCTCCTTTGTATTGAGGGAGAAGATGTCTTGATACCGTGTTACTAAGCTCTTTATCATTTTCCTTGTCATTGTTCAAGATTCAGCCCACTCTCGTAGTGTTATTTGCAAAGTAGTAAATGGAATTACAGCAGAATTTGGCCACACAGATGTGAGCATATAGGGAGTACAGTAAGAATCTGAGAACACATCTGTATGAGGCACTTATATTGAGAATTATCGTTCAGGATATTTTGACAGATTGCTGTCTTTGGGTCAGGAAGTCGAGGATTTAGTTGCAGAGTGGGGTGCAGACTCTTAATTCCAGGAATTTGGAGGTAATTTTGTTTGGGAATATGGTGTTGAAGGCAGACCTACAGTCGAGAGCAAGAATGTTTTATTATCATATGTCCCGGAACAGAGCAATGAAATCCTACTTGCAGCACCACAACAGATATGTAAACATAGTATTCTGTAAACACCATAATAAACAACAAAAAAGTTCAGTATATAAAAATACAAGCAAACAATCATAGTGCAAAGATAAAAGCAATGCCCACCACGTCTGTGTAGTTCAGAGCTTAGTTACAGGTTGCAGTGTTTAATAGCCTGATGGTTGTTGGGAAGAAGCTGCTACTGAATCTGGATATGGGTTTTCAGGGTCCTATCCTTTCTTCCTGTTGGCAGGAGTGGTGAGAGTGTGGCCAAGGTGATTTGGGTCACTGTTGAAGCTAACTGCCTTTTTGAGGCAGTGACTCCTGTTGGTCCCTTTGATGGGGAGGCGGGGAGGTCAGTACCAGTGATGGACGGCAGTTTTCACCTCTTTTTGCAATCTTCATCGTTCCTGGGTATTCAAATTGCCAAATCAGGCTGTGATGCAACCAAACAATATGCTCTCTCCCGTGCATGTGTAGGAATTTGAGAGAGTATTCGTCGACAAACTGAATCTCCTCAATCTTCAAAGGCATTGATTGGCTTTCTTTATGTTTGCATCAATGTTTTGGAACTTGGACATATCATCAGAGATATGCAGGTCTAGGAATTAGAAGTTTTTGACTCTCTATCCCACCTTGATGAAGACAGGTTGCGGATCCTCGGCCTTCCTCTTCTAAGGTCATCAATCTATTCCTTGGTTTTACTGATGTTGAGAGCAACGTTGTTGTTCTGGTACCATTCGGGTTAGTCGATCGTTCTCCCCCCGATACTCTGACTCGTCATCAGACATAATTCGTCCACCAGCGGTGGTGTTGTCGGCGAATTTGAAGATGAATTTGGTCTGGCTACACAGTAATGGGTATAGAATGAACAGAGCAAGGGGCTGAGCACGCAGCCATGAGGTGCACCTGTGCTGATGGTTATTGAGCAGGAAGTGTTGCTGCTAATTCATACCGATTGTGTTTTATTGATAAGCAACTCGAGGATCCAGTTGCAGAGAGATGTGCAGAGGCCCAGTTCCCTGAGCTCAAGTCAAGTCAAGTCAAGCTTATTCGTCACATACACATACGGGATGTGCAGTGAAATGAAAAGTGGCAGTGCCTGCGGACTTTGTGCAAAAAATAAACAAACAAACAACCAACAAACTACAAACAGAATGGAACAGGATCACATGTTTCTTTTCCATATTAAATATTGTGGGCGGTATTGTGGTACAGTAAAGTTAGTAAAGTTAGTCCCTGGTGAGATAGAAGTTTACAGTCCGAATGGCCTCTGGGAAGAAACTCCTTCTCATCCTCTCCGTTCTCACAGCTTGATAACCAGTTTGGAGGGGATAATGATGTTGGCACCTATAGTCTATGAACAACAGCCTGATGTATGTGATTTTATTGTCCAAGTGTTCAATAAATAGGAGTCAGATGAATGTGTTCCTGTTGTTAATTAAATGTAATTCTCATTTCTAAAAGCTTTTGTTATCCATCACATCATACTTACAGATCATATGCTGACCCGAGTTGGACAGTTGCGTGCCCCTGGACTAGGTGCAGAGAGTGGTACAGGGCGATCCCATTGTAACTGGCTGGCAGTGTTTTCAGAATGGCTTTGACATCCACAGATGTCCTTGCCCCTGACTCACTTGCTATCTAAGCAATGATTGAAATTGAATATTTGCAATGTCTTTGACAACAAACATTCGAAGAAACTTTGGAACTAATAAAAAAATAAAATAATATTCAAACATTAAAATTTGTGAAAAAAACTAATACTCTCATTTTTTAAACAATAACACTTTAACAAATTGGCTTAAAACTACTTACTTATCCAATTGTGTACAGCCATTTCTTCCCATTCATTTCAAAAGGACTGTTATACATGTGCATCAGTCTAACCTGAAGCAGACTCATTGGGGCAGGTTTTCTACCCTTAGACTTGGGAAATTTGGACAAGTATGCAGTATCGCACGAAAGATCCAGAGGAATACAGTGGTCCAAACTGCTCAAAATGTGATAAAATTATAAAATGAGCAACAGGAAACAAGTTGGTAATGAGTTCAGTTCTGTAACTTACACAGAATTAATTGGACAAAAATCATAGCTCATTAAGGACAACGGTTTGTGGGTTGCCTGATGTTAAAGGCAGCACCTAAGAATTTGAAATTGGTGGTGAAGCTGTAGCATTTACCATTAGCTTCCCATGAGAACATTATTTTGTGAGCTCTGTTTTTTTTAATATAACTGTAACTGTGGAGTACAGCATGCTGCATCCACTGTTTAACATTGTATACATTCCTCTTTTAAAGCTTCAGCAGCATAGTTTTATGTCAAGCTGATACTACTGGTCTGCTTCTCTGCAATGAAACTGTAGAATGAGGAAAATGCTAGGCCACAATGCTGCAGATGGTGGTAAAGTAAATTTCTACCACTACTAATAGCCATGGATTTTTATGGTGGTTCATTTCTGTGAGCTACGATACTAGATTGGTTTTGAATCTGTCCCATGCTGCTTGATTATAATTCACCATAGCACCTATACACAGAGTGAAGCTCCTATGACTTATACGTGAATACAGCATTTATGAAGGTGATGGAAAAATTATCAAGTAGCACATTTTCAAAGGTAATGGAATATACTTTAAGTGATTTCTTGCAGAGGAAAAAGTGAAAATGTGGGATTCATTAAATAGATTTTACAAAATGTTGGTGTAGGCTCAACGGTTAAATTGGTGGTTGAAATGGCGTGGTACACAAGTTGCACAAGTCAGGTATATTAATGACCCTGATATTCCACGTTAGAAATAATTAGAAAGGTATTACATTTATTTTTCTTAATATTGACAAAGTCTCCTATTTTTGTTTATATTATTATAGGGGGTGGCAGAATGGATTTGATTGACCAAGATGGACACAGCCCTTTACACTGGGCTGCCCTTGGAGGAAATGCAGATGTATGTCAGATCCTGATTCAGAATCAGATCAACCCTAATGTGCAAGATTTTGCTGGGAGAACCCCTTTGCAGTGTGCTGCGTATGGAGGCTACATCAACTGTATGGCGGTGCTCATGGAAAACAAAGCTGATCCCAATATACAAGACAAAGAGGTATCGTACTAAAGAGGGTCCTTAAGAAAATACCATTTGAACAAAAGAATAACGCAATTATCTCAAATAGCCTCTAAATCCTGAGGATTAAGGTACATAGGATTAAGGTACATTCTTTACACAGAGAGTGGTGAGTCTCTGGAATTCTCTGCCACAGAAGGTAGTTGAGGCCAGTTCATTGGCTATATTTAAGAGGGCGTTAGATGTGGCACTTGTGGCTAAAGGGATCAGGGGGTATGGAGAGAAGGCAGGCACGGGATACTGAGTTGGATGATCAGCCATGATCACATTGAATGGCGGTGCAGGCTCGAAGGGCCGAATGGCCTACTCCTGCACCTATTTTCTATGTTTCTATGTGTCTATAGATAGGTAAAGTTAGAGGGATATGAGCCAAACGCAGGCAGGTTGGATTAGCATAGATGGGGCATTTTATCAGCATAGGTAAGTTGGGCTAAAGGGCCTGTTCCTGTGCTGTATGACTAATTTTTGTTGATTTATTTACATATCTTTTGATTTTGTTAGCTTTTCTTTAAGGTCTTAATGGGATATGAACCTTCTGAATCGTGGGTAACCGGTAGATGGTAGGCTAGGGTCCTCAATTGGATTTTTTTTTATAGGGATGTCCATTTTCTGTTATAGCTTCTCCATTGGGATTTTGGCAGTTTGAGTCTAAGCTGAGAATGAAATCATTGACAAGTTACAATTGTGGTGGCAGTTTTACCTCCTATTGCAGGGCAACATAGACCGAAGGAAGTCACAGTGAGGTCTCAAAATGGGGTGAAAGTTAAATATTTTTTCAATAAGCTGAATTATGTTGCTCTGCAACAGCCAATAGCCAACAAATTAATTCAAATTATAATTCTAATTGTCATTTGAAGTAAAAATGCTTTGTAAATGTAATTCAAATATTGAACATTGTATTAACGTACACTGTATTAACATACGTTGTTTTTCTGCTGAAACATTAACAATTAAATTTATGTAATCTGCAATCATTACCAAAGTGAACACTGACTTTTTTTCGCTTGATGTAAGTAGCCTGATAGGCATAACCTGACTATGTTTGTCTAGGATATCATAAAAATGTTTTTTTTCCTGCCTCTTCTTCCTGATTTTTGATCCATCTCTCGCTGCCAAGTAATCCATTACACCAGATCTCCAATTATCTCCTTTACCAATTTTCAATTGTAAATTCCAACTAGCATTGGAAATATCATCTTAAAAATGGAAAGGAATGAAATTATATGTGATTATTTCATATTTTAGAGTACATCAAATTATCACCTCATTCATGCTAAGAATACATCATATCTGTATAAAGTAGGCAATAAGCATTGTTAGGCAGAAAAAGTGAAAATTAAAACATGCAGCAGCTTGTTAACAAACTTGAAATATTAAACTTGTACATTGGCATGTGTCATTATGGAAAGAAAGATTATTGATGACTTTACCTCAATACAGGAAGATAAATACACCTTATGGAATGACTATTTGAAATTTCAAGTGATCTTCCTGACAGTTTGTTAAAAATGGATTCAGAAATATATATTTTAAAAGAAATGGATTAATGAAGTATAAAATATTGCCATGGCATGAGGAGACACCAAAGAATAGTTTTAACTGGATAGATCTGACATGGAGCCAGTGGAGACTTGGAGTGCATGGGCACCTTTTTATGCTTACGATTCTATGTTGTGTTTTCAGTATGGTTGGAAAATAGGAAGAGGATCAGATGCATTAACATTTCATTGTTTCGGCAAAATCATCAAAAGTGATTTTAAACAAAAGTATAGCACTGAATTTTATTTTGAGGGAATGCTATTCAATCAATGTATTTAATTTATCTCTGTGATCTCAATTCCCTCAATGCCCAGTTTGCAGCTATTTCTTGTAGGTAGACCTGTTTCAGCTCTGGCAATGAGGAAGTTTGGAAGTTGGGGCCAACACCCTAGCATGTGGAAAGATAATTCAGTAGTCGGATAACAGCAGGGAAGAATCGGCTAATGAAAGAAAAAGGCTTTGATATTCAAACCTTGCAGCAGAGGCAGAGGAGAGAGGTTGGAGTGTAAGGATGTGTCCAGTGGAGGTGGGGTGCAGGGGCTTTGTAGCCAGTTCCACCGCAAGGCTCCTGAAGGAAGTAGGAGTCCGAGGGCAGGCACAAAGGAGGTCAATAAAATAACTTGCCAATGTTGCTGAATGGAACAGTCACTGGCTGTGGCTGAAGAGAAAAGATGCTGTCTGGGCTGCCATGTGACCATCTAGAGGCTAACCACAAGACACACACCCAGGTCTGATCACCCTGCGGTGGGCCTGCCTCGACTGAGGATGTCTTGTGATAAAAGGCCGAAACACCCAGTGACGTTGAGGTACACAACTGAAGATGTGTCTGATTCGTAGCAAAATCACCTAGTGGTCATCCCCAAGAATACCAAATGTCAATTGTAGTGAAAATCCTTAGAGATGGTAACATCCAGTCCTACTAATCAATCTGTTATTGAGTACGGTGGAACGTGCCATCATGTTTTTGTATCTTCTGCCCAACGGGAGAGGGGAGAAGAGGGGAGAAGAGGGACTGGCTCAGCTGAAAAAGACCCTTGATTATGTTGGCAGCATTCCCGAGGAATCGTGATGTGTTGATCAAGTCACTTGTGCGGAGGCCAGTCTGTGTGATGGACTGGGCTATACCCACAACTCTCTGCATTTTCTTGCAGTCTTGGGCATCAAACTGTGATAAATCCATATAGAATGCTTCTTACAGTGCATCTTTAGAATTTGGTAGGACTTGTTGGAAACATGCACAACTTCCTTTGCCCTCTGAGCAAGGAGAGGTGTCAGTGTGCTTTCTTGGCCATAGGTTCAATGTGGTCGAGTGAGTGGTTCATAAGTTAGTGAGGTTTCATTTGATAACAGATCAGAATACCACTTCCAAATTGTGGTAATAAGATGAATATTCCTTTCCAATTTTCTGTAGTTACACATGAGAGAAAAAGGTACACTTGATTGGCATAGCTTTTGTGTATTCACACTTACAGGGATGTGGAACTTTGCATTAGTATTGGAATAACAACAGAGACGGTGAGTTGTAATTCTGGTTATCAACATCAGCAAGGTTTATTTGATTGCCCTTAAGTGCAGGAATATGTAAGTGAGAGGAAGGGCCTCTTTGCCTCTTTTTGCCAGTTGAGGGCATGTGATTTTCAGAAATCCTTCAAAGTACCGGAGACATTTAAAAAAATGCATTGATAGGTATTCATCTCCAATACTTCTTTACCACAGTTTTTCATTCTTCAGCTCAAAGTGGTGCCTATGTTGCATAAATAACATGCAACTTTTGTCCTTAATTTCAGGGACGAACGGCGCTACATTGGTCTTGCAACAATGGTTATCTGGATGCTGTTAAACTTTTGTTGGGCTATAATGCATTTCCTAATCACATGGAGACAAATGAAGAAAGGTAATATGTTAGCATTTATTTTGAAAGAACTAGAATATAAAAAACAACAATGTGATGCTGAGGCTTTATAAGTCACTGGTCAGACCGCATTTGGAGTATTGTGAGCAGTTTTGGGCCCCATATCTGAGGAGGGATGCGCCCGCATTGAAGAGAATGATAGATTATACTCGATGGGCTGAATGGCATAATTCTCCTCCAATGATTTATGAACTTATAATATCCGAAATATCTTGACATTCTTGCTCTCTGTTTACTTAATGATTCTATAATTTTTAAAGTAACCAAAAAATATCTCATTGATTCTTAGTATATTGCACTTTTGTAGAGTTAGACAAATTCTCATATCAAGTTATGTTGCATTATTACAAGTCACTTTCTGTTAATTCATAACAAATGTGTAAATCCACATAACAAATGTTGGTTGGCAAGGTAATTTGTGAAACAACTTTGAAGTATTATTAATCTATTTTAAGGTACATTATCACAACATAGAACTATTCCTAAGTTTGTTACTTTAGAGAATTTTAATTTAGAGAAACCATTTACACAAAACATAATGTCACAAGGTCGAATAGCGGTATATTACAGTCAGATATTAAAATGTCTCATTTGGGAGCTGAGTAAGGCTTTGTAGAATCAGAACCTTGTGTCAATGATAAAAGGGATCAAGAGCACAACTGGTGTTTGTATTGGGATGATAAATTTGTATTCACAGCTCATTGGGTTTGTGCAAGTGACAGCCTGGGCTCAATTTAAATTGAGCTGCAGGCTGTCTCTTTGGCCATGTCTTTACCTTGAGCTGCCCATTTCACATCGAAAACTGGCATGTATTGATTTTCTACTTCTTTGGTTTTGTTCTAGTTTTTAGTTACCCCACTTAGTGGAATCAATCAATGTACCTGATCTTTCAAACTGCCTGAAAAATTCACAAGTCTCTCATTAACCGCATTCTTTGGCATGTTTTGGAAGCTGCCAATATTAGCACTGTCTCTTAAAGCAGGATATCAAAGTCATGTTTGCACCTACACCATTAACAACAACTAAGCCTTTAAGCATCTGTAAGTAGCACTGTCTGCCAGTCCACATGGCTGGTTTGACTACGTAGTTATCTGCTGCCTCTTAATGAATGTAGGGAGCAGGAGGAGAGAAGATGGCAGGTTTTAAAGTGAGCATAATGAAACACATTAAATTAGATTATGATAAAGTAGTTGTTGAATTAAAACCTTTATCGTTAATGCATTTTATTTATTGTGTATTTCATAGATTAATACTGTATATCTAACATCTGCTACATATCAGAAGCTGGGTGTGTTACTTCTTAATAGTGGGGAACAGTGCCTGGGATTGGAGACCACTGTCCCATAATCAGAATGAAGCTTTCAAAGCCCCAACTTTCAGATAAGGCATTAATTCAAGGTCCTATAATTTTTCTTTGTTAATCTAAAAGATCCAACAGTACTGTTAGGTTTGATCAATCAATTTCATATTTTACTAATCAATTTCATAATTTACGGGCTATTTTGCATTATTGTTTATAAGGTCTTCCTGTGCACAAATTGGCTACCATATTTTCTTACTTTACACCATTGACCACATTAAAATTACACAATTGACTGGTAGTGTTAGAATGTCATCAGGTCATGAAAAGATGGAATATGAATACAATTTAATTATTCTTCCCTTCATTTCAGAATATTTGTGTGTTATATGGCACACAAGATGAGTAAGACGGGTGTTTGACTTGCCATTCACTTGTTGGGAAAGATTGAAACCTTGTCATTAATAGAGAGGCCTTGCTAAGTGGTTAGGTCGGCCCCCGAAAACTGAAGGCAACTCCCCTATTTATCAAAACCCAACAACTGATTATAAATACCAATAAATCACAAAATCATTACAAATTGTTTACTAGACTGCAGTGGAAATAATTTAGAGATTTGAGGGTTTTTTTGTTAACTGCATTTTATACACTGTTCCTATAATCTGTTTGGTAACTACCTGCATGAGAATTGCACATGGCTGTTAAGGATAAGGGATAGAAATTCAGTGTTAGTCCATGGGCTAAATTTGTGATATAGGAGCAAGTGCACATACTCTTTTGCTTCTGAAATTCAGCTGCGTAAACTTCAAGTTTCGTGTAGGCAATGGAAGACAAATTTCTTCTCTATAATACAGTATTTGAGGCTTTGCTGACTCTCATAATTTTGGGGCCTACAGTATTAAACCCATATTCAATGGAAGTTTTGATTGAAGTAGGTGATTTATATGGCAACTATCGTTTGATGGTTGATATTTTAGTGTGTTTTTCCATCAGTTAGATTTTTCTTCATAAATTGATTTGGTTTGCCTGGTTATCATCCAGTTTTGCACTTTATTTTATTCCTGCCAGCAAAGTTTAATTGCATATGATTGCGGGGGTAATTTAAATTGCATCAATCAGAGTGCTGTGGATGATAATTCCTTTGGATATTCATAATGATCTGTATGATTTAGAGGAAGAGGTTCATGAAAAAACACTGGACCCTTTTCTTTATGTGTTTGTCATGGAATCATGGTGCAAAAGAAGACCATTCTGTAATTTGAGACCTGCTGGCTTTGTGTAGAGTAATCATTTATTACCCTGGTCTCCTGCTCTGTAGTCGTAAAATAATTTCCCCATAAATGCTATGCTAAATACTTTTCGGACTCACTATCTAACTCGGTTTCTACTATACCCAAAGTCAGTGAGTTCCAATTGGTCACCACTCTTTGTATAACTAAAAAGTATTTGCTTGCAATTAATGTAACCATCACCTTGAATTTGTGTCTCAAGTCCTTGAGCCATCTGCTAAAAGGAACAGCCTCTCATTGTTCACTCTATCTAAGCCTGTCATGATTTAGCTGATCTACTCTCAACCTCCTTTACTCCAAGGCGAACAAAGCCAGGTTTGTTGAAATCTTAAGGTCATTAGTGATCGGAGTAGAATGAAGCCATTCGGCCCATCCAGTCTCCTCTGCATTCAATCATGGCTGATCTATCTCTCTCCTAACCGAACCCCATTCTCCTGCCTTCTCCCCATAACCTCTGACACCCGTACTAATCAAGAATCTATCTCTGCCTTAACAATATTCACTGACGGCCTCCATAGCCCTCTGACGAAATAAATTTCTCCTCATCTCATTCCTAAAAGAACGTCCGTTAATTCTGAGGCTTTAACCTCTAGCCCTAGACTCTCCCACTAGTGGAAACATCCTCTCCAAATCCATTCTATCCAAGCCTTTCACTATTCTGTATGTTTCAATGAAGTCCCCCCTCATTTTTCCAAAACCCCAGCAAGTACAAGGCCAGTGCAGACAATGCTTGAATTCTCAAACTGCATTGGTGGAAAGTGAAGAAAATCATGCGGATGCAAGCCTCTGCATTACATAATGCTGATTCCATTGTAGAAAGTCCGAATATTAGAGAAATATCTCAATCAAGGTCTGAGCATTTTTATTTGATTCACACTTGATTTCCTTACCCATAGAAATAATGCACAGTTACAAAACAATGAAAGTTTGTAATGAAACTTAAGTAAGTGTGATGGGCTCCCCTTTTTTATGTTTTTGTTTGGAGATACAGCTGTGGAAATAATCCCTTTGAGTTCGTGCTTACCAGAGTTCACGCATAAATGAATTCTATCTTAAACACTAAGGACAATTTACAGAAGCCAATTAACCTCCGATACCTGCATGTGTTTGGAATGTGTGAGGAAACCGGAGCACTCGGACTAAACCCATATGGTCACAGGGAGAACGTATGAACTCCATACAGACGGCACCCGTAGTCAGGATCCAGCATGGGTGTCTCATGCTGTAAGTCAGCAACTCTACCAATGTGTCATTGTGCTGCCCGGTAATGAATGTGGTACTCATTTTTGAAAAAATGAGTGCCATGTTGACAAACCTTTTACTTCAATACCAGCAAACATAGATTGTGCTTATACTGGCTACATTAAACAACAAACTGTCCTGGGGCGGCACAGTGGCGTAGCTGTGGAGTTACTGCCATACAGCGCCAGAGACCCGAGTTTGATCCTGCCTACATGTGCTGTTCGTAAGGCGTTTGTACGTTCTCACTATGACCATGTGGGTTTTCTCCAGTGCTCCAGTTTCCTCCCACACTCCAAAGATGCACGAGTTTCTAGATTAATTAGCTTCTGTAAAATTGTAAATTGTCTCTAGTGTGTAGGTTAGAGTTAGTGTACAGGGTGATCGCTCGTCAGCATGGACTCGGTGGGCCGAAGGGTCTTTTCTGCGTTGTATCTCAAAAGTGTTAGCTTGCTATTGTGCATTGAATACAGAAGTGGGTTTAACCCCAAATAGATTCACCATCTGCTGATGTACAACAACAAAATGAGTACAATAGAATTTGGAGCAAAAAAATACAGATTCTGGAAATTTGAAAAGAAACCTGAAAATGATGGAAGCACTCAGCAGGTCAATAAGATTTGCAGGTAGAGAAATTGGTAGTGTATTAAATCAATGACTCTTTTGCAGAACTGGGAAAGTGAGAAAACAAGGTTTTATATTACAGCCAAGAAAGCACACCAACACCACAACATCCTCAGAAGTCTAAGGAAGTTTGGCATGTCTCCAACGTCTCTTACCAATCTCGACAGAACCATTTCAGAAATCATCCTGTGACATGCATCACGACTCGTTTTGGCAACATCTCTGCTCAAGATGGCAAGCAATTACAGAGTTTTGAATGTAGTACAGTCCATCATACAGACACTTCACGTTGCCTCTGGAGAGCAGCCAACATAATCCAGGACCATTTACACCATAATCATTCTCTTTGCTCCGCTCTCCCGCTGGGCAGATGATACAAAAGCTTGAAAGAATATATCACCAGATTGAGGAACAGATTCTTCCCCACTTTTTCAGTCCCTGAACAGAATTCTCATAAGCTAGAAATTCAAGAGGAAGCTCTTTAAATAACGGAGCAGTGGTTACAATCTCAGTAAATGTTCAGAGTAATTCAGTTCAGAGGAGTTCAGTTTCTATTTCAAGAACATTAATTCGTCCTGACAGTATATGTGGAAAATAAACCACCTCAACCAGCACTGCGGGTGGCATTTGTTAGAAGAGCCTGCACTCTCTTATCTGGCTACATAAAGCATTTTAAAGTTTGATAAATGTTTGCTGTAATTTTAAGGAAGCATATTGCACGCCCAAATTAACAAACTTTGTTGTACATTTCTTATTTGGTGTTTCAGGTTCACTCCACTTGACTATGCCTTGCTTGGAGAACATCAAGAGGTAATCCAGTATATGCTGGAACATGGAGCACTGTCTATTGCTGCAATTCAGGACATTGCTGCTTCGAAAGTCCAGGCTGTTTATAAAGGTTACATGGTTCGTAAGGCTTTCCAGGAAAGAAAAAATCTTCTCATGAAACATGAACAACTTCGAAAGGATGCTGCCAAGTAAGTATTGGGTCTCAAGAATTACAAAATCAAATTTATGCTGACAGTATTTTAAAATATACTAGATTCTGGAGTGCTAGTGTGGGTGTTGTGGGCTGAAGGGACTGGTTTCCAGAGGGCTAGTATGGATATTGTGGGCCAAATGGATTATTGGACTCACAGTTCACTCACTCACGGCTGGTGGACTCACAGTTCACTCACGGCTGGTGGACTCACAGTTCACTCACGGCTGGTGGACTCACAGTTCACTCACTCACGGCTGGTGGACTCACAGTTCGCTCACTCACGGCTTGTGGACTCACAGTTCGCTCACTCACGGCTTGCGGACTCACAGTTCGCTCACTCAAGGCTTTTGGACTCACAGTTCAGTCACTCACGGCTTGTAGACTTACAGTTCTGGACTCAACTCTCATTCACGGCTTCCGAGTTGACTGACTCACGCCCAGTCTCCGGGGATTTATTCTCATCACCCCCGGAAGGAACGTTACCTTCATGGTGACTGAAAGGCGAGAAGACCAATCTGCTGATCTCACGATTTTTTAAACCTTCATAACTTTTCTAATATTCCACCGATCGGAACAAAACGGTGCACTTGGAGCAGAGGAGAATGGTGAGTGTGGCGAAAAAAATCCTAGCGATATAGGGTACCATTGTTACGCAAATTTAAAAACAATGCAGATAATAATAAAAAATATTTTATTAATCCCCTTTTCAGGGGAAATTCAGATGTCCTTGCAGCACACTAATAAAAATACAACATAACATTAAAGAAGAAGTTTAATATTAAAACATTAAAGCATGAGAGTTTTAGTAATAGTATACATATAGATAGACATATATCAGCATAAGGAAGCAAAGGTGGAAATACATGGAGGTATATTAGCATCATGAATTGGTTTAATGGACTAACATTCAGAGTTCTCACCAATTGATCCAAGGACATGAGTTTGAATCCCACTCTAGCAGCTGAATTATTTAAAGAAAAGTAGTTATATAAATGTGGAATTTAAAATTCAAGTTCACATTTATTGTCACTTAACCATTTAAGGTACAGTGAAATTTGAGTTACCATACAGCCATTCTAAGTGAAATGCAACAATACACAATTCAGCCGCATAAAATAAAATTTACCATAAACATCCACCACAATGGAATCCACATTCCTCACTGTGATGGAAGGCAATAAAGTTCAGTCATCTTCCTCCTTTGTTCATCCATGGTCAGGGCGTTTGAACGCTCTGCACTTGCCGCTACCGACGGTCCGATGTTCAAGCCCTCTAGTCAGGATGATCGAAACTCCGGCTTTGGGATGGATCGGAACACTGCGGCATGGAGCTCCTGAGTCGGTATTTCTGCTCCTGATATTAAAGTCCGTGTCACGCCCGCGGCTTGAAGATCCGGGCCGGTCTCCAGGAAAGGCCGCACCACTCCACGTTGTAGGGAGACGGAGATGCGACACAGAGAAAAATCGCATCTCCGTCGAGGTAATTGACTGAAAAAAGGTTTCCCCTGATTTCCCACCCTCCACATAAAACAAACCACAAAACACTAAATCATACTTTTAAAACATCCTAAAAATAATAAAAACAGAGGGGACTGACAAACTGTTGGCGAGGCAGCCACTGCGGTGGTGCCCCCGATGGAGCTTGTCACAGTAATGGTAGACATGGAATGACTGGATTGTTGTAAAAGAGAAATCTAGTTCATTAATGTGCTTCAGAGACAAAAATCTTCAATTTTAACAATCTGATCTACGTGTGGCTTATCAGAGAAGTCACAAAATATTTTTAATCATTCAAATAACCAACAATATTTGTTTTCATATTGGGCAGCAGAGATACTGATTGCTCTCATTTTTGCTAAAATTGTGATACCCGCAGCTATCTAGAAATTCCCACGTCATCTGCATAAATTTGAGGCAGAAGGTCAAGTACCTGTCCAATGGTGGTTAATGCCTGCACCATTCACCTATCGTCTCAATCATCTGCTTTATTTTGTTCACCAGAGTCTGATCTCAATGGTGGGTCATGGCTTGGGGTTTTCAATGTGTTTCTCAAGGAGTTGGCTAATGTAGCCTTTGTCTCATCTGTTTCCACATCATCCACTCTCTCCCCTTCTAAAATTGGCTATCTTATTTCCTGATTGCTACGTGGTCATGGTCTGAAGAAGGGACCAACCTGAAACACCGCCTATCCATCCCCTCTACAATTGCTGCCTGACTCGTAGAGTTACTCCAGCACTTTGTGTTTTAATCAATATTCCTGCATCGGCAATTCCTTGTGAGTCTAAATGTCATGCCTTATTTGTTCTGTCCCAACACTGAACAAATGCATTCCCTTACATGTACACATGAAGGAACCAATTATTGGTAATTCCTATATTAACAATATTCCATCTGAAAGTGTCTGTATTCCCTACAAGGTCATCTAGTGTCACTAAACAGGTAAAGCAAAGGAAGGCTCTTTGGTGGCACAGGCTTGAGAAGCCAGGTGACCTACTCCTGCTCCTGTTTTTTTGTGTTGACTAATCAGATTGACAAATTATTTTTGAGGCATGAAACTGCAAATAATATTAAATGGAAATAATGCACATTTAACTCTCTACACGGGCAAAATTAAAATTGGAACGCGGTACTCAACAAAAAATTGTTTTTTTTTAAAATCTCAACATCCAGGCCATTTTCTGTGTTATATTACAGTACAAAATATCTTTCCTAGTATGTGTAATGTTTAAAATTTGTAATTCTCTCAAAATTTCTCAGGATGGAAAATACTAGAGGGCATAACTTTAAGGTGATTGGGGCAAAGAGATCTGTGGACAACATTTTTACACAGAGGCTGTTGTGTGCATGGAAAGCACTGCTAGGGTTGGTGGTTAAGGCAGATATGATAGTGGCATTTAAGAGGCTTTTGGGAAAGCATGCGGATGTGCAGGGAATGAAGACATATGGATTATCTACATGTAGATAAGAGATGGTCTTTGCATCATGTTAGGCACAGACATTGTAGGCCGATGGACCTGTTCTTGGGCTCATAAGGTCATAAGGAAAAGGAGTAGAATTAGGCCATTCCTCCCATCAAGTGTATTCTGCCATTCAATCGATAAAGAGATCTATTTCTCCCTCCTAATCCCATTCACCTTCTTCTCCCCATAACCTCTGACACCCATACTAATCAAGAATCTATCGATCTCTGCCTTAAAATCTCTGTTTTATGTTCTATGTTTTCTTCTTTTGTGCTACAAAATCTTAGGGTTGTTTCATACTAATCCTAATGCTATTAAATTGAGATTGAATGGTTGTTTCTAAAATTCTAAAATGTTTTATTTGTATTCAGATGGAAAACGCATAAAGATTTTTAGTTTTTAAGTCAGAAGCAACAAAGGTTTGAAAGCGTGCACACCAGTGCTCCATGCTCCTTGACATCAAAAGCAAGCTTTCTGATACATTAACATATACATACAGAATTTCATGTAGGTGCCCATTAGCTGCCACCCATAGCCTAGTTGATTGTGGACCATCCGAACACATTGACGCAGAAATGTGTCAGAATTCATTTGACATATTATCTGGCAACCCACTCTGACCCATCCACATTGTCCCAATTAGGCCAGAAGGGTCTCAACCAGAAACGTCACCCATTCCTACTCTCCAGACATGCTGCCTGTCCTGCTGAGTTGTTCCAGCTTTTTGTGTTTATCTTCAGTTTAAATCAGCATCTGCAGTTCCTTCCTGCACATTGAGTCTGCCTGATTGATGGATATTATTAGTAGGTGATTGATTGATGGATGGTTGGAGCATTGAGCTCAATGATACAGATGATGGTATATGACATTTGAAAATATATTCATTAACTTTGACCACCTATTCCTGTTGTGAGATCATTAACACACCTGCAAGATTAGATGCTTTGGCTATATTCTTAGCATTGACTATAGCAGTTGTCTGGAGGATCTCCTGACCTCTATAGATGCAAACATCTACTCTATTTTGTGTCTCTGCTCTACAGTGCCACCCAGTCAAGTGTCCGTAAAGCTTGGGGTCGACTCTCTCATATTGTGCCATCCTTCATGTTTCTCCACTAACTGCACAAGTGTGTGCTGCACCTTTTTGTGCTGCACTCGTTTTTAGTTCTTCGTTTCTAGTTTATTATATTTAGAATCAGGATTTTGCCATGAATGCCATGTGCCTTTTCATGCCATTTTTGATGATTTCACCAGGATAATGCTTTTTTTACGATCGAGTACCTAAATCAGCCTTTTTTTGCAGTTTTTCTTAAAGGTCGTGCTAGTTTCTCTAGTTGTACCGTGATTACAATGACGTTTTCTATGTTAACACGTTAATATTAATGTTATTATTAACGTGTTAACATAGTATAACTTACAAGAACATTTCCACCACCGGGGCGAAAATGGGGGTCGCCACTGTCGGTCGTTCATTCGTTCGTGCCACTGCCCGCTGTTTCAGTCTTCTCCAAGATCTATTTAAGAAAGAACTGCAGATGCTGGAAAAATCAAAGATAGACAAAAAATGCTGGAGAAACTCAGCGGGTGAGGCAGCATCCATGGAGAGAAGGAATAGGCGACACTTCAGCTCGAGACCCTTCTTCAGACTGATGTGGAGGGGGGGGGGAAGAAAGGAAGAGGCAGAGACAGTAGGACGAGAAGGAGAGCTGGGAAGGAGGAGGGGGAGGAGGGAGAAGATAAGGGTTATCTAAAATTAGAGAAGTCAATGTTGTTACCACTGGGATGTAGACTACCCAAGCGAAATACCCAAGCTTGTCTCCTCACTACATTTACTGCTGGCTCCAGTCGCAAATCTGAGTTGTCGAGTTATCTGTGCAAAGCATTCATTGATGCTGGAATTCGACTGTGGAAATTGGAAAACAAATCTCTCAAATTGTTTTTAGAGAAATACACAGAGGAACATATACCGAGCGAGTCTTCATTACAGAAAAAATATGTTGACAGCAACTTCAACATTGTTGTGCAGAAAACTAGAGATGAAGTTGCATGCAACAAAATATGGATCTCAATAGATGAGACAACCGATGCTGTGGGGAGATATGTTGCCAATGTGGTCATCGGTACACTGGAGCCAGGTCAAGCACCAAAGGAGTATTTGTTGACATCAGGAGTATTGGAGAAGTCAAACAGCTCAACTCAGTTGTTTATATCATCACTTGGTGTACTTTGGCCAGAAGGTATAAAACACAAAATGTTTGTGACTGATGCAGCTCTATACATGATAAAAGCTGCTCATGTACTTAAAGTTTTATTCCCCAAAATGTTGCATTTGACATGCTTCAACGACTTAATAAAATTGCTAAGCACATGCGTAGCTTGTTTCCAAATGTCGATCGCCTAGATTCAAATGTCAAGAGAATCTTCCTCAAAGCACCATCACATGTGTAGTTGTTCAAGGAAATGGCACCCGAGATTCCGCTACCTCCTCGGCCCGTTTTTACTAGGTGCGGTACATGACTCTCTGCTGTACTCTACTATGCTGCAATTTTTGAAAAGATAAAAGAAACCGTCAACTGTTTTGAAGAAGAAGAATCTGCTACAATCATGCAGAAAATGTCCTTCCACCGCAATCTTGTTTTTATTACTTCTAATTTTGCAAAGTTCCCACAAGCTATCACTTCCCTTGAGAAACGTGGCGAAACATTAGTGAATAACTTGCAGGTTTTCAACAAAATAACTGACGATATTTGTAAAGTTCCTGGCAATGTAGGCAAAGACATACAAGGAAAATGGGAGAGTGATTTTAGCTTGAAGATCTTGAAGCAATACAAAACTTAGCCAAAGTTCTCAAAGGTAGTTGTAATGCACAAGATATATGAATACATGAATATACTGTAGCTTGTTTTGGGTATGCACCAGTGACCTCAGCTGAGGTAGAAATACGTTTTTCACAACTGAAGCATATAAATGCTAGTAATTATGTGCAACCAGGCAATTTTGGTCATTTAATGTAGTATACCTTTATATTATCATTTTAACCCATATTTTGGTGGTGGAAATACATGCCTTTTTATGTTAATAAATGCCTTTTTCATGCTTTTTTTGGAATTTTATTATGCCTTTTTGCCTGCCTATTTCAGAGTTTTTTTAGTGCCTAAACATCCTGGCTCTAATTATATCCCTTCCAGATGGTCAATATTGCAGATTATAGCTCAATGGTACAACCGAGCTTTGGTCATAATCTTTAGTTGTCTCTTCCCCTTATGCCTCCCTCTGCCTCTACACCTCCCAGCTTGGGATAATTAGTGATTTTCTTATTGAGTGGGAAAGCCAGAGCAAAATGGTACCTTCATCCTAATGTTATCTGCTGCACAGGATCACCCTGTGCAATTTAATTTAATTGGAGAGAATGAGGGACTTTATTGCTTTGACCAAATTTTCTGAGTAAAGATCAAAGAATTATATCAGATTGTAATTTTGCTCTCTGATTTGTGAAGTACAATGTTGGCACTAATTCTGGATAATTAACTTTCATGACTATTCTTAGTCCAAGCTTCCATGAAGTAGAGATAATGTGGCCTTGTTGTTTAGTATAGGCTATCTGTTTAATTCCAGACTTCATTTTTTTCTTGTCATGATTTAAGCCTTTTATAAGCCGTGGGGATAGATTTTACTGATAGACACGAGGAATTAAGTGCATGAATCTATTCCCCATTTCACTGAGAAAGAAGAATTACAGTCTTTATATTGTGACAATACTTCTATTTAACTATAGACATTCTGATTAGAACCACAGGGAATGTTGTTGTGCATTACCTGCCAAACACCCAATGTTAAAATAAATTAAGCAAGGGATTGGCTTTAATTAGTTCCCTCTGTGGAACAAATGCGGCCAGAGAACAATGATAAATAAGGTTTGGCGTCTATCTTGACAGGTAGCCCTGCATAGACATCAGTTGTCATTGGCATGGATCTTGGAAAATGATAATGACACATTACATAAGTAGCTTGTCGTTTGCAGGAGTTTCTGCTAATGTGTTGACAGTCACATTTTCCTGTACTAACATTAATCAATAACTCACCAGCAGAACATAATTCAACATTTGCTGTCTGTAAGCATTCTATTGATGAATTGCAAATAACAGACACAGTAGAGTTATTGAAATATAATGCCCCAGGTTACATTTGAAAAACATTGTTCCACATATGTCTATGTAACTTGTGATGTGCAGTTTATACGTAGTGCCTAGTGTGGCCCAAACTAAATCGGCATGATGTAGATTGAGTGCTGCATTTGTGATGCGTCCTCCTTTGCATGTTAATTTAGTCCTGTTGGTTTTCATTATGAATTATTGATTGTAATGTGAGGCAACATATTCAAATATTTATGTTACCTTTGTGTCAACATTACACGCCCAATGATGTAACCATGACAGAATTTCATGCAAATAATTTGGCAGACTTTTCATTCCAATTTGATATTGGTTCACCTGCCAATATTACATTGATTATTTGCTTATCTTGTTTTGAGGATAATTGAAGTTTTATTGTAGAAATAACACATGATCAAGCTGTTTATCAGGTTCCTCCCTTCACGATCTTTGAGATCATCCCCAGTGTATAGTCAATATTAACCCTGAGGGTATAGTATGCATGTTTAACCTATTTCACTGCCATTGATTGCACAATCAATCATAATGTTTACAGCTCTCTTGCTTTTTAAGTATTTGTTTTAATTAGTTATGCAATAATATTCTCCAGTTCTCATCCAACTCAAATGACTTGATGACTACACAGAGTGCCATGCAACCTTTACAAATTCCAGGTTCATCCCTGACTTCACTGGACACAGCAATTAAGGTGAAAGGTGTAACAGAGAAAAGGAAACTGGTACTTCTACTCTAGGTTATTTTATTGGCTTACTAGAGTATGCAACTTAAGACTTGCTCAAACATCACAGAAACAGATCCTTCAGTTCACGATGTCAGTGTTAACCTCAACCATCAAATGCCCATATATACTAATCCCCTTTACCAACACTTGGTCCGTAGTCTTGATCAGATTAACTGCTTGTCCAGATACTTGTTAACATCGTGTGAACCACCACCATCCTCTCAGTCAATGTGTAACAGATTGCAACCACTCTCAGGGTGAAAAATAAATCTTCAGATCCTTCCTAGCCCTCTTACTTTTCATCTGAAGCCAATACCCTGTGGGTTTAGCGGACTATGTTATGGGGAAAAGTTTATCCTATCCACTCTATCTGTGCCTCTCTTAACATTGTATATTTCCAACAGGTTCCATCTGAACCTCCTCTGCTCCAAGGAAGACCACCTGGCCTATCCAGTCTCTCCTCATATATAAAATGTTCCATTTTAGACAACATTCTGGTGAATTTACTCTATCATCACCAGTGCATTCATGTCCTACCAGTAGTATAGTGACTTGCACTGTACACAATACTCCCTTTGTGCCCTAGCAAGTTATGTCGAGTTTATTGCGATAAGCACAAGTACAGTGAGATATAGGTACAATGAAAAACATTTTGTATGTATCTATTCATCTTAGTTCATGTGCTTATTTTCTATCTATTCAATTGCAGGAAACGCGAGGAAGAGAATAAAAGGAGGGAAGCAGAGTTTCAAAAGGAAAAGAAACTGGAATCCGAGTTAAATGTACAACAAAAAATTGGAAATTTTAATTGTCATATTGAAGATGTATATTCAACAAATGAGGCATGCTCTACCACAGCCACCATTTCAGAGGACCAAGTGGAGCAGAAAGTTAGTGAGGATTCGAGAAGGCCATCTAAAAGCAGATCTGAAGAGACACTTTGGAGGAATATAGACACCATTCAGAGTCGCCCTCCACATGCCGGAACTGGAAAAAGACAGCTGAAAAGGAGAAAAGGTAAAGTAGTAGGGAAAAATGCTGGAGAAACTCAGCGGGTGAGGCAGCATCTATGGAGCGAAGGAATGGGTGATGTTTCTGGTAAAGCAGTACATTGTTTATGCACATATTGATTCTTGGAGAACCGTTATTTAATATTGCAATGGTTTCATTGTTATAGATGATAGTGGGTCTTTCAAAGCATGGCTCAGTTAATCAGAATACATGAGATGTTACGTAAGATTATGCATCGTTTATGAATTTCCAATTCTCAGTGTGTGTTTTTGAAGATGTGATCAAAAGGGTTGATGAGGCCAGAGCTGTAGACACTGTTTCAGGAGTTTCAGATGGAATATCGATTTCAGCAAGGCATTTGACAAGGTTCCACATGGTAGGGTACTCTGGAAGGTTAGATTGCTTGGGATCCGAGGAGAACTGGAGAGAGAATTGGCTTCAAGGAGGAAGCAGAAGTTTGATGGTGGAAGGTTGTTTTTCAGACTGGAGGCCTGTGACTAGTGGTGTGCCTCAGGATTCAGTGCTGTTTGTCATCTATATTAATGATTTAGATGAGAATGTACAAGGCATGATTAGTAGGTTTGCACGTGACACTAAAGTGGGTGCCATTGTAGATAGTGAAGATAGTTTTCAAAAATTGCAGCAGGATCTTGATCAGGTGGACAGCGGAATGGTCGATGGCGTTTAATGCAGAGAAGTGCGAGGTGTTGCATTTTGGGAGGTCACAGCAGAGCTGGACCTATACATTGAATGGTAGGGCTCTGGGGAGAGTTGTAGAGCTGAGGGATCTAGGAGTGCAAATACATAGTCCCTTGAAAGTGATGTCACAGGTAGATAGGGTAGTCCAGGCTTTTACCACATTGTCCATCAGTCAGGGCATTGAGTATAGACGTTGAGAGGTTATGTTACAGTTATACAGGACATTGGAGAGGCCACATTTAGAGTATTGCGTTCAGTTTTAGTCACCAGGTTGTAGGAAAGATGTTGTTAAGCTGGAAACGGTGCAGAAAAGATTCACGAGGATGTTGCCAGTACTCGAGGGCCTGAGCTATAGGGAGAGGTTAAGTAGGTTTGGACTCTTCCTTGGAGAGCAGGACTATGAGGGATGATCTTATGATGTGTATAAGTTCATGTGAGGAATAGATAGGGTAAATGCACAGTCTTTTACCCAGAGTAGGGGAATCAAGAACCAGAGAAAAAAGAATAAAATGAGGTGGAAATATTTAATGGGAGGGGCAACTTTTGTTTTACACAAGGGGAGGTAGGTATATGGAACAAGCTGCCTGAGGAGGTAGTTGAGGCAGGTACTATCACAACGTTCAAGAAATATTTAGACAGGTACATGGATATGATAGGTTTAGAGGGATATGGACCAAACACAGGCAGGTGGGATTAGTGTAGATAGTACATGTTGGTCAGCACAAGTCGGGCTTAAGGGCCAGTTTTCACACTAATACATGCTATGAGTTGTGTCATAAGACTCTGGCCACTTATTCATCAAAACAAAATCATTTTAGCAAATGTCAAACATGCCAAAGGTGTGAAAATCCAAGAAAAATTGTGCGGCGATTTCAGAAATAACGTTACTATTTTTTTTATTTTGAGGTTGCATTAGTGTATTTTTGTGAGGTGGTATTTACAGATGAGCAATGTATTTACAAATCGATGTTAATGTAATTTTCTGTATGGACTAATAAGTTGATTCATGTCTCAGTTAGGAATCTTTTATCGTTTCAATATAATATAAATATAATCCTATTCAGCAGATTGTAAGGATCATATTGGTTCATGTGAACATGTTTTGTAAAGAAATACTATCCCCATTTAATCAAAAGAAAAAAATACTGTAGATTCTGGAATTAAAAACAAAGATGTAAAAAAAACAATGTTGATATTTCTTGGAGATGCAAGAAACTGCAGATGCTGAGATCTTGAACAAAACACAAAGTGCTATCGCAACTCAGTGGGTCAGGCAGCATCTTTGGAAGGAATGGAAAGGTGATGTTTCAGGTCTGGTTACTTCATCAGACTGCAAATACAGTTGTCTAAAGTCTTTCCTTCCACAGATGCTGACAGACCCACTCAGTTCCTCCAGCACTTTGTGTTTTGTTCAAAGTTAATGTTTCACTTGATAAAAGGTCATCAGCTTGAAGAGTTAATTCTCTATTTGTCTATTTATAGCATAACTGTTTCATTCAAAACTTTTAGAAATGAAAATGTTGTACAACATAACAGAGGTTGACTTCTTCAGGTTAACAGACATCCTGGAGTCAGAGGTTAATTCTATTGATTACTAAAGTGACCTGCAAATGACTAAATAATGTGTACAATAAATGAGTGTATATTATTCCATCAAACCTCTCACTATCATAAACTTAAAAATTGCTGAACTTTAGAATTTATAGATTGCTTCCAATATATGATACTATTATTGATAAATGTTTTTATTTAAATGTCTTATAAAGTAATATAATTTCACCATCTCAGATCTTAACAGAAAAAATTCCAAAAATAATAACCTCAGTGATCAACTGCAGTTCAGTGAAGAAAGTGCGTCAGGTGAACTACATGCTTCCAGACAACTCGTGCCTTCAGAAAGAGATGATAGAACTGACATTGATAAAAAGATTTCTGAAAAAAACAACGGAATCAGTGGCGGTCAGTCAAAGCCTGCTGTCCTTCGCTCAACCAGTAAAACCAAAAATCTAATGAAGCAGCAGAGTGCATCTCTATTACTTTGCAGCAGACATCATAAAATTAAATCTGACAGTGAGGAGCCAGGACGAGGACTGAAGAGTGGTCGATTCTCACCTGCTGGCTCAAGCCGACCTGGAAGTGCCAAACCTATTGTAAGCAATATTGATAAAACTGGCCATATTGGCAGCCATGTCCCTGAGAGCATCACTCCTGTTTTGCATCCTCCAAATTCCCCGAAATCTAAAATTACCAATTCTTTAGCAACAGCTGGAAAACATAATACTATTGAAAAGGCACCTCGGGACACAACTGGAATTCCTCAAACTCTTAGCTCTGAAAACTCTTCATGCACTCCCAGGAGTCATCAAAGTTCTGATATTCTCCTTATTCCATTGGAAGTTCGAGTACAAATAGTGGAAAAGGAAAGACTCAGGAAAGAGCTTTTTCGAAAGAAGAATAGTGCAGCAACAGTAATCCAGCGAGCCTGGAGAAGGTAGGAGCCCTTTGTTATCTTGAACTGCTGCGCTGTGAGGATTGATCTGTTTTCACAATACACTACTTTTAACTTAGAAAAATATCATATGATGTTTTACAGAGACTTAATGAAACAGAAATAGATAGAGACTAGAAGTGCAAGATTCTGGCAGTGGTTATACAGTCATAGAGTTGTACAGTACATTCAGGCTATGATTTTGATTGACCATTCATACTAGTTAAAGAGCTGGGTTTTATGGATTGTTTTGATGGAGGAAGACGGGTTTGAATTGGAATGGTTTAAGAAAAAAACTCCTGAATGTCTGACTTAGATTGCTGATAACACAAACTCCAATCATAAGGCAAAGAGAAGCAGGATGCATAAAGGGCCTGTCCCACCAGCATGCAACTCTATGCGATTAGCGCGACCTAATGTGGTCGCTTGAGCCGTCCGGCGTTGCGGGGCCGGTCCCACTTCGATCGCCGGAGCCGTGCGGAATTGTGCGGTGTTCGTCCCGAGTTTGTCCTGACACCGTGCGGGGCTCTGAAAAACTATGTCCAAAAATTCCGCGCGGCAACGGCTTGTCGGCTCGCAGTCGCCTCAACGTTTACACACCGCCCCGACATCGTGCCTCCGTGAATCTATCTGCAGGTGCCTCCGTTACACTCTATGTGTGGCTCTGTGTGTGTGTGTGCCTCTGTGCCCCTCTCTGCGTGCCCCTCTCTGTCCTGGCGAACTTACCTTAGCCTTCGCTCCAAGTTCGCCTCACTTTGCGCCGCGTTGCGCCACTCACCCGACCTCCGCGCGGCCCCTACTGCCGGTTTGGTTGCGCTTGCCGCATGCAGGCGCATGCTGGTGGGAACGGCCCTGTACAGGGGATCACCCGACCTCCACATGGCCCCCGCTTCTAGTTTGATCGCGTTCATCGCATAGAGTTGCATGCTGGTGGGACAGGCCCTTTAGACACCAGAGTGAGAGGAACAGAGAAAGGGCTTGAGAGCTTTACAGGCAAGCAGAGGAAACCAAGGCATTAACATAAGGGCCAGAATTATAATTTCAATGTATTCTGTGAGCCAGTGTTCATCACTAAATGAAGAAGTGAAGCTTAAGCATTTAGTTAGAGACATGATGCAGGCAGCAAAATATTGGATGACTTTAAGTTTTCAGACCATAGAGTTTGGAAAGTTAGCCAAGTATTGAAATAAATGCATGGATAAGATTTTCGGCAACTTGATTGGTTGAGGGACTGATGGACAGAGAACATTATCTGTAGAAATAAACTTTTTTGGCAGTAAGGAGAATAGGCAAATTTAATTGAGGATCTAAAGGGAGAATAAGGTCATGAACAGTCTGGTCATCCTGATTAGCTAGGAAAGGGTATGGAATCAATGGCAAAGGTGACTAATTCATTGATGTTAACTTGTACTATATTCCCGGTATGTTATTGATACTTGAAACAGTCCATTCAAACCTATAAGTGACACAAGCATTGTAACAGCATTGAAGAAATAGAAGGGTGGAGGTAGTTGATGAAGAAGTAGCGCTGACTCGGCAGATTATACACGGAAACTGACCTTGTTTGTGATTTTTAAAATTTGGACATCAAAAGGAAGAACAGACCTTGCAGTCAAATGGTGCCCCCAATTTAATTTGCAGTTTGTCTTATCTGTTTTTTAAATTCCGTTGCCTATGTCACAGAAAAAAAATCCAGAGCAGATGGTGCAACAAGCGACATTTATATAGTGAGCAACAAAATACTGGAATTTGTATAGGGAAAGTAATTGATAAGGCAGGAGAACAGTAAAATAAGGTAAGAATAAAGAAGTGTTCAATACGTTATTTTTATTGAAAAATCATTGTGATACCAGTTGTGTGAAGTCGATTAGTGGACTCGAGCAATGAAGAATAAAAGGCAGCAGAAGAAACTTAAGTTTGGAGACAAGCATGAAAAACAAGTCCCAAACCTGAAAGGCATTGAAAAGCAGAATACAAAGTGCTGGAGTAACTCAACGGGTCACACAGCGTCTGTGTAGGGGTGGGGGGGGGGGGGGGGGGGGGGAGAAAGCTGGAAAAGTGAGTTGGTGGAGGGACAATGCTGGCAAGTGATAAGTGTTGAAAGGCAGAGACTGTTTTCTTGCATCCTTCTTTGGATGCTGCAATGTTCAATTAATGTGCAACAAATTCCTCTTTTCTGCTTGTCCGGTATGTTTTCAAGTTGTGAAGATAGGAATCTTATTTTTGTAAGTGAAAGCAGACTTTCATTGCTTGTAACCTGACTGTATAATTGATATGTGTTTGCTAAAACAATACACAAAGTGCTGGAGTAACTCAGCAGGTCAGGCAGCATCTCTGAAGAACATATGTAGGCAGCGTTTTAGGTTAGAACCCTTCTTCAGACCCAAAACATGATCTATCCATGTATCCAGAAATGTTGCCTGTTACTCCAGCACTTTTTAAAAAAAATGATACTTCATATAAACAAAGTCACCTGATGATGTCCATTCTCGACCAGTGTAAGGGAAAGAGGATAAAAGAGCCATCACTCAAAATTGGAACATTTTGTAAGGCAATCAGTTTTATTTACAAGTGGGTGTGAATGTTGCTGTCAAGTCGAGCATTTAATGCACATCCGCAAAATGGCTTGAGTAGGAACTGTTATCTTACATTCAGCCTTGGGGAGATGACAGCCACAAGCAAATAGGGCGTCTCAACGTTTTCACCCGAGAGGTATGAAGAAAGTATGATATATTTTATGGGTTACACAAGAAGCTGGAGAAACTCAGCGGGTGCAGCAGCATCTAAGGAGTGAAGGAGATAGGCGACGTTTCGGGTCGAGACCCGAAACGTCGCCTATCTCCTTCACTCCTTAGATGCTGCTGCACCCGCTGAGTTTCTCCAGCTTTTTGTGTAACCCTCGATTCTCCAGCATCTGCAGTTCCTTCTTTAACAACATGATATATTTTATCATGCTTTTATTAACATCTGGGTAAAGGGAAATGTTAATTAAAAAATGGGATGACCTTAGACAAATTTTGATATGGAGTAAAATAAAAGTGAGCTTACTGAATCAAAAATTATTTTCGCTTATTTTGTAATTTCATTCAATGCAGAGTTTCAAAATAAGCCGTTCATCCCATGTAGGAATTTACGTGGCATTCAGAGCCTCCTGTCAGTTCTTGTCTCAATGCCTCATTATAAACCTATTCCATTGCCTCGACATGCTTGCCCAGCCTCCCATTAAAGTGCACACTATTCACTTCAAGCACTCGCTGTGATAGTGAACTCCACTTTCTCAACCACTCCTTGGGGAAACAAGTTTCTTTTAAGAGGTTATCAAGATAACATATTTATCTAGATAACCTCTACTTATGTTTTCTCCATAAATGAAAACACTGACTCCATATCAAAAGAGTTCATTATTTTATAGACTGCAATTTGTCCCCCCCCCCCCCCCTCCCCCCCCCTTCAATTCTTCTTTTCTGGGGTGGCACAGTGGTACCGGCCTTACAGTGCCAGAAACCTGGTTTCAATCTTGACTATGAGTGCTGTCTGTATGGAGTGTGTACATACTCCCTGTGACTGTTTGGGTTTACTCCGGGTGTTTTTGTTTCCTCTCGCACTCAAAAAGACATTATTGGTTAATTGGCTTTGATAAAACCATAAATTGTCCCTAGTGTGTACTGTACGAGATGATTGCTGGTCGGCGTGGACTAGGTGAGCCAAAGAGCCTGTTTCCGCACTGTATCTCTAAAAGCCTTGGCTGAAGGAACTGAAGACATGGTTGCTGAATTGCTAATGTTTGATGAGAGCAGTTGCAGGTTGAGGAGGGCAGAGCTGTAGACATTGCACACGGAGATCATGTCACACAAATCTGATTGAGGTTTTTTAAAGATGTAACCAAAAAGGTTGATGAGGGCAAAGCTGTATATGTATATATGGATTAAATTAAGGCTGTTCTGGAAGGTTAGATTGCATAGGATCCAGGGAGAGCTAGCTGTCTGGATAGAAATTTGACTTAATGGATGGAAGCAGAGGGTGATGTTGGAAGGATGTTTTTCAGACTGGAGGCCTGTGACCTCAGGGTTTGGCGTTGTGCCCATTGCTGTTTGTCATTTATATCAATGATTTGGATGAGAACATACAAGGCATGATTTGCAAGTTTGCAGATGACAGTAAAGTGGGTGGTATTGCAGATAGTCGTCAAAAATTGCAGCAGGATCTTCAGGTCGGAGCTCTTCTTCAGACTGCAGATAGGTCCCGATCCAAAACATCGCCTATCTGTGTTCTCCAAAGACGCTGCCTGACCCACTGAGTTTTGTAAACCAGCATCTGCAGTTCCTTGTGACTGCAAATCACAACATGAATATAACAGGTAGAGCAAAATGGAAAATAGTGCAGAATATAGGGCTACAGTGTAAACGCAAGTTTAAACAAGTTCAATGGCTGCAGTGAGATAGATTGGAAGATCAGGACTACATCCGTAGCATATGAGAGGTCTATTCACAAGTCTGATAACTGGGGAAAATACTGTTATCAATTTGATGGTACAATGCGTTCAAAGGAGAGAAGAGAGAATAACGAGGGTGTAAGTGGTCCTTGATAATGCTGGAGACTTTCCAAAGGCAGCTTGCAGTATACATGGAATTGATGGGGGAGAGGCTGGTTTGCATGATGACCCGGGGCTGCTTCATGACTCTCCGCTAAAAGATTGTGTTTCTTTCAGTTTTCCTTAAGTACGCTGACGTTTGCCTTGACTTGAGGCAGTTTTGTATTGATGTCTTTTATGAATTCACAATGGAACTTCTGTTATGTTGTGTGTGGTATGTTGGAAAGAGTCATTATCTTCCACAGTTCATTCGTATTAGACGTACAAATAGTAAATATGAAGATGAAAAACTAGTAAGAGGGTTTGGCTTTTTCATAGCCCACTGGAAGGATTGGATGAAGGTGTTTACATTTGTATGCCCCTGTAGACAATAGACAATAGGTGCAGGAGAAGGTCATTCGGCCCTTTGTTCCAGCACCACCATTCAATGTGATCATCCCCAATCAGTACCCCATTCCTGCCTTCTCCCCCCGACTCTGCTATCTTTAAGAGCCCCATCTAGCTCTCTCTTGAAAGTATCCAGAGAACTGGCCTCCACCGCCCTCTGAGGCAGAGAATTCCACAGACTCACAACTGTCTGTGTGAAAAAGTGTTTCCTCATCTCTGTTCTACATGGCTTACCCCTTATTCTTAAACTGTGGTCCCTGGTTCTGGACTCCCCCAACGTCGGGAACATAGGACTAATGAATGCCATTGAGCTGGTGTGTATAATAGCACTGCACAGCATGTTTCATATCTCATATTGCACATTTATGGTTATTTTGGAAGTTTATTTTTGCCTTTCTTTTGGATAATTATAAATGTAGCTATCTAGGGCTTTATTAATAAAATGGGAGAGCTACTTGTCTGAAGTCACTGAAAGTCACTGAAAGAGACCCAGAACATCATTATACTGCCTTAGCTAAAGATTGTAGACCAAACCCTTCATATTTCCCAAACTGTACATGTGGAAGCTGATTGCCAGTAACAGGAGTAGTCATTCTTGAATGCGAAAGATAATCATAAATAATTATTGATATAGAAGCCTGCACCTTATACATCTGGAATTATGTTGCTAAGAGCAGCCTGCAGAATTGATCTCTAAGTGGACTGCCAAAATCAGTCAGAGAAGTTAAAATGGCAAGGAAAGCATGCTAAAAGGCAATTAGAGAAAGCCCTGAGGAGTGGAATTTGTGTCTTGTGTGAGGGGAGGAGCCGTACATATAGCATAATTGATCTCCAAAGGGGAACAAAAAACAGCAGGTTGCTGAAAAGGATTAGGAAATTTATAAAGAATAGTAATCATGGCAGGAAAGCATTTAAAAAACGATTCAGTCAGCAGGAAGCTCCAGAGAATGGAACTGTCCAGTGGGGAAGGAAGAAGTTGACAGAAATAGCTTTCAAAATTGATCTTCAAAAGAGGAAAAATGTGGTAAGTTGCCAAAACAGTCAAGAAGTTTTAAGAATATAAATCATGGTGGTGAAAGCATTTCAAAGGGCGATGAGTTTAAATAGCATAGGAAGTCCTTGGTGGAGGAATAGATCCCAAAAGGCATGGAGATGGCAAAAACAATCTACAGAATCAATCTCTCATATGGCACATCACTCAACAAATTTACGTGGAAGTATTTATTTAAACATTGTCAAGGACCACTATAGCATGAGAGGAGGAAAGTGTTCTAGACTTTAGTGTGCAATATGAAAGTTGGGAATGTCCTTGCAGCTGCAGTGTTGTCTGTATATTCTTTCTCTACGTATTGAGATGAATCTATGAAGTTGAGCAGCAGCATCCAGAGGTAGAAATATATAACTGTAGGAGTGATGAGGCACCATAAAGCTGATGGACATAGATGTGTACAGCATGTGCAGCAAATTTAACGTACCATTATATTCGTATTTGTTTATTTTATTTAATTCCTTCTGTAAAATTCCTTCGAAATATAGACATTTAAAGTTTTATTGATCAACTGATACAGTAAATGCTTAGGAGTTGCCGAATAATTGTTTTATTTCTCTCCTTCCTTTGACCGCTGTTTTACTGAGTAAAAAACTATTACAGATGATGGCAATATTTAAGTCTGAATAAGGTTTCCGACCCGAAACATCACCAGTTCCTTTTTTCCAGAGATGCCGTCTGACCAACTGAGTTGCTCCAGCATTTTGTATCTATCTTTGGTAATATTTAAGTTGGATTTAATTTTTTTACAAGCACTATAGTCTAACCATGACAATTAATAGCAATAGAAGCTATGGACTGAACTTTCCACTGCCTTCCCTCACAGTGGCAAATGTTGATTCTGCTGTGGGGGGACGTTCATGTAAAATTCTATCGTGTGTTGTGTCTCTTCTTTTTTATTTTATATGGATGTATGGAAACCTAATTTCTTCTATGTAGAGCACTTTGGTTTCAACGCGAGTTGATTTAAATGTGCTATATAAATAAAAATTACTTACTTACTAATAGCATTAAGAGGAAAGCATGCAACTCTTCAGTAATTATATTCTGCTGAAGAGGGCAATTGAGAGAATTATAAATCACCATAATGACTGCATGATCAAAATTCAGACTGCATTGCAAGTCACAATGGATGTTTTCAAATATAACTCCAATAATCTGCTATTCCATTGTTCAGAATTGATATCAGGCTCACCAGATTCCCATTCTTACACTCCCTTTAAAGAGGCTCTGCTTTCTATACTCTAATCTAATTTGCTAGGACCCTTTTGCCTCCTTTAAACATACTTAGGTCCCATTTGCTATGCTGTTTTGAAAAAGATTGGGCCCCATTATCCACACTCATTTTAAACTCATTGCGAAGGGTGTTCGCTCAGTTTTAGAATTTTCCACATTTTCCAATCTTTCCATTAACTAGTCCTGCCCCATCTTATTAAGTATTTAATCTCCAACAACATATTGTGAAATCGGCACCCCTCCAATTCTGGCCTTTCAACTGCCCCCAAACTTCATCAATTCACTTTGTTGGTTTTGCTCTCAGCTAAGGTTCTAAGCACTGGAATTCCTACCTTGACCACCTTCGTCCTCCTAACAGTATCCTCCTTAGGATCTACCATTGGAACTAACTGGTTGGAACAAGGATGTGGTGATTTGCCCTGATGGACTCCTTTCAAAGATTTTGGAATATTTTGTATGTTAAAGATGCTTTATAAATTATGATAGTAGTAGAAGTTACACAATAAATTATTAGATTTTCCAATTAATTCACACCATTATTGTGGAAATACCAAAATATGTAGAACGGCCATCATAGTGCAAAGTCCGTAGTGGTTCGGTGCTGAGGTAGGGTTATGGTTAAAGTTGTGCAGTGCGGTTCAAGAACCAGATGATTGATGGGAAGAAGCTGATATTTAACATGGAGGTAATGCTTGCAGGGTCTTGTACCTTATTCCTGATGGTAGCAATATGAAGAGAGCATGGCCAGAGTGATGTGTATCTTTGATAATCTTAGATGCTGCCTTGAGTCAATGCTTCCTGAAGATCCCTTCAATGGTTTGGAGGTCAGTACCCGTGATGGAGAAGGCAAAATCCACCACTTTCTGCAGCCTCCTTCATTCCTGATTGATCAAATTACTGAACCAATCTTTTGCATCAAAGTGCTTGGTCTAGAACAGATCATCAGAGATGTGTAAGCCCAGAAACTTGAAGCTAGTGACTCATTCCACCGCTATCCAACCAGTACAAATAGGTGCATGGTCGCTCAACTTTCAGGGAAATCATTTCCCAGCCAGGGAGGGAAGGGTGGAGATATCAACAGAGATGAGGGGGGGGGATCTCATTGAAACCGGATAATAGTAAGATTAAATGAGAACTTACCAGTTTGAAGTTTGATCTTGATTTTATGAGGAGTTACGTTGGTGATTACGTGAAGAAGGCCCGCCAGGCCGCATGCGCAGCAAACTTCAAAGCAGCGGTATGAAATCACAAATAAACAACACCGAAGTAAACAGTAAGATCAGTGACTCGAGAACTACCAGATGATCTTTTATGAGAGAGGGTTGGGCGTGGTGGGCACATAATCACCAACGTAACTCCTCATAAAATCAAGATCAAACTTCAAACTGGTAAGTTCTCGTTTAATCTTACTATTTTACTTCGGAGTCACGTGAGTGATTCCGTGAAAAGTTCAAAGCTTTGTGATTTCATGCCGCAGATTACAATCTCGGCATCCCACTGCATTTGATTGACTCGAAAGAGAAATAAATGCATTAGTAATAATATTGTATTCAGTGTAATGATAGGGTTTATTTAACAATGTAAACAAACAATCGTCCCCCTAAAATTTAGGTACTTAAAATGTCATTGGCAAACAGCCCTGTATTGACAATTGGCCGATGAAACATCAGCTCATTTGCCCATCCGACGGCCGCTAAAATTTGGTCGAAGGACACATCCCTCGCTTTGGCCGCCAACATAACTGCTGCCCTAGTATAATGAGATGTAAACACACTATCTAAATGATATACTGACCGTTGATGCTGACCTGGTGGAATGAGACATACAATCGTCAATGTTAATACCTGTTGCAGCCACCTTGAAATAGTCTGAACCGACCTTCTCTTGTGTAATTGTTTATTAACTAATACACAGTGCTGAATCCATACTTCTAAGGATTCTGGTGGCCTTGATAACATAAAATGAGACCGTGGGGTATTCAAAATGATCTTAAAAATCATGCCAGCCATGGTCTGCTCTGCTAGTGTAGACCAGAATGTAAAATGTAATGGCATGAACAGCCAATTCCATCCTGCCCAGCCACAGCGTTTGCAATGTTTTGCCGTCGTTGTGCTGATATTAGAGTCATGACTAAGGATGTAGCTGGAACCCCTTGGTGAAGTAATGTTTACACATTTACAATAACCAACTGCATAATCTTGTGATGTGATAACTTGTATCAAGATATTTTTAACAACTTGATATCCGGGTTGGACCCGACAATGTAGTTCCCTTATGTTACAGCTGTAATTTCTCTATAACTGAACTTTTGTCAATATCACTTAAAATGAACTGGAAATGTCAGTAATTTGTATCGTATCAAATGTATCATTAATATTTAACAAACATTTCTGATCCCCTCAATAGAGATGTACTGCTTTTTTGGATGCTTTCCATCCATACTGCAGTGAACACCCTCATGGCTAAATGTAACAACCTGAGGCATAAGTCAATCCATTGAAAATGTGTAAGTCAATAATTGTTTTACTGTGCAAAGACCAGTCTCCTGAACCACAGTTTAAAACAGCAAGTTCTTGCTTTTTGGCATAACTGTATACTGTTGCGCCATAATGCCTGATGAAGCAGTCAACATGGACACTTGGCCAGTCCGATAGTACGAATCCAAACGAGGTTTTGCTGACTGCTTTAAGACCCAGCTAATGAGGAAGACATAAAGTCCATTCCTCCTATTGAAGCGAGAATGTATTTCTCCACACTGTTGTGTCACATATTTTTGCAAACAGTGAAACATGCATAAAGATGACGAACATTTGATGAAGTGTTGAATCATGCTTTCATCATACTTTGAGATCCAACACTTATTCTGTGTTATCATTAAACTAAACTGGACGATACATCAGTGGCAAGGAAATTAATTACAGGATATTCTTCCCAATTACCATGAGACTAACATATGTCACCATCGTAGAGTAGCAACTTAAATTTGTGCATGAAGAATATGTATATTCACTCCAAACCTTACTCAACAGTGCATTTAGTGTATAACAACTGAAGAATTGGTAACTCATGCAATCTCCAATACCTCAGAGTAGGTGATGGTATTTGGAACTTCTTATCTAGAGTTCTAAACATCAGTTCATAATAACTGAATTAACCAACCACAATACTGCAGCGAGGTTCAAGTTCAATGACTTATTTTCATATTTAGCAATGCTAAATACTGTTACTTCATCATAGTGCCTGATAATAGATTCAGCTGATAACAGCACAAAGTTGTTAACAATGCTCTAATTGCTATTACACAATATCAGTTCCTTGATTTAGCTCAGCTGCAACACAGCTGCAATATTGCCAATTACTCTTAATGAAATAACTCCAATCCATTGCCATAAAACAGAGACAATTAAAATAATTAAAGATAAATCCCAATGACCAACTAACAGTTTATCCCATCCATAAAGCTTACTGTTATAGTACCCTTATATTATCTTAGATAACCTTTGTAATGGGATTTGTATAACATGTATCTCTTACCTTATAAATCTGTTGTAGTCGGGAAATAAGTTTTATATTTGGAAAGTTCATATGCCACTCCAGCCTTGATACATGGGTGGTTTGTATGAGGACTTTTGTCCAATTTCCAACCTTGGCCATAATCCAACCCTTAGTGTGTTGTACAAAACAAATGTAGATACTACAACTTGTGAATGGTGCACTACCCATCTTGGAAGTGCTAAGGATTTCTGAGCTATCATGCTGCTCAATTGCAGTGAACTGCTACTGCCGATGAACACCTGAACGATAACTTAGCCCGTCATTGGCCTAATTGAATCGTCTGCCAGGCTTCTCCTGTAGAATAGACCTACCTGAATAACAGATTCAGCGGTTGGCTCTCACATCCCCCAGAAGCGTTGTTCACTGCCGGCACATATGTGCTTGAGTATGTTTTAATGACATCTTAGAGCCCGGAATCATCTTGACATTTTGCTCTTCCCTCCTCAGAGAGGGTAATTCGTAGGCAACCCTAACAGGCATTGCTGCAGGCCACAGGATACAAATACGGAAACAATCCATTGGCCTTAACCCAACAGAATATTCTACTGGAATGGAACTTCGTTGTCAGGAAAATACCTCTGACACATGCCCTTCATCTCTTGGGGTATGCCCTTAGGTCATACCCTGAGACTCAGTGTCAGCAGGATACTGACCCATCTTAGTCTCTGCCTTCGAGAGGGAGACCTCTGTAGCACTGTATGCAACAGTTGCTATATTTGGGATAGTCGTTTTCAACGCACTATCCAACCCCGGTGAGGAATTCATCCCCCGACTCCGTGGGCCTTGCTCTCTAGCCCCAGTGGAGAATCATCTCCCGACTCCGTGGGCGAGCAGATATGTGTGAATTTAAGCAAATCTGTCCCAAGCATTGCTGGGGCCGCTTTGTAAAGTCTGGCGGTTTTTGACATGAAACAGCCTTGCATCAGGCACTCCTGGTACGGCTCTTCTGTAGGCCGACACTTCACACATAAAGCAGCCCAATCAGGCGCTGCTAGCACAGCTCTCTTGTAGGCCGGTACTTATATACATGAAGCGGCTTTGTCAGGTGCAGCTGCGCGGCCTGTCCCATAGGCCTGCACATATTCCACATGAAGCAACCCTGTCAGGCGCTGCTGGCACGGCCTGTCCCATAGGCCCGCACAATTGCGGTGTACCTCACTAAAACAACATTTTTAATGTACAGTTTATCTGTGAAGGGAAAAATAATTCATAGCAAACATGTGCTTAAACAATTTACTTTAGTCTTTAACCCTTATAGCCCGACTCACCCGAGTCAAAACATAGGGCTAAATGAGTCCCAGTTATTCTTTACCTGGGTACCAACATCTGTGAGCCACTGACCCCACTGTTAGTGACTCCAGTGTTGCTTCTTTGCCATTCCAAAGGCAAACCATAGGCTGGATTGCTGACCCATCTGTCAGTGATTTTTCCAAAATAATTTGTTGTTTTAACTGCCTTTTTGCTGGCTGGGAGCCGCTGACCCCCACTGTCAGCGACTCTGTTTTAATTCTTGCCGTTAAAACGGCATTCCTGCAGTCAGTGAGACGCTGACTAACTATCAGTGACTCTGTTTAAATTTTGAACAATAAAACAGCATTTCTGTTTGTTTATGCACCGCTGACTATACTGTCAGCGACTCTGTTTAAAATTGTTGCCGTCAATACAGCATTTCTGCAGTCTGTGAGCCGCTGACTAACTATCAGCGACTCTGTTTAAATTTCTAGCCATTAAAAATGGCATTTCTGCAGTCTGTGAGTCACTGACTATACTGTCAGCAACTCAGCTTAAAATATTTGCCGTTAATATGGCATTTCTGTAGGCTGTGAGCCGCTGATTAAACTGTCAGCGGCTCCTAATCTTACAACCCGATCAATTTAGCCGGTTTCCGCATTTGCGGTCGGAATGGGGTTTCCCCACAGTTCAACCGGCAAGTTGTCGGGCTGCAAGACTGGCAGGAAAATCCTTTTGTAAAAAGAGGCTCCTACCTGAAACCTGGTAAGTAAAAATCAAACTTACCTTAAAGTTCAACTTACCACCGGCAGGAGCTCTGCCCTGCCAGACTGGTGCTCGCGCCAATGCGGTGACGTAATGCTGCTGCGCATGCGGCCTGGCGGGCCTTCTTCACGGAATCACTCACATGACTCCGAAGTAAAATGATAGATCTAGATGTAGTGGATGTGGAAAGGATGCTTCCAGTAATGGGAGAGTCTAGAACTAAAGACAGGATAATAGGATATACCTTCAGAATGAAGATGAGGAGGACGTTATTTAGCCAGGGGGTGTTGAATATATGGAATTCATTGCCACAGATGGCTGTGGAGGCCATTGGGTGTTTTTAAAGCAGAGATTGATAAATTCTTGATTAGCAAATGTAGGAAGGTATAGGAGCCTGAGAACTGTAAAGTTCATGTACAGGAACAGCTTCTTCCTAACAACCATCAGATAATTAAAGACTACAACCTCCAAATAAGTTCCAAACTACATAGACTTAGGAGGCAGTGTCTTTCTCTTTGCGCTATTATTGTGTTTTGTATCTATATGTATATTATACAGTGGCTTGCAAAAGTATTCATACCCCTTGAACTTTTCCACATTTTGTCACGTTACAACCACAAACGTAAATGTATTTTATTGGGATAGATTTTATGTGATAGACCAACACAAGTGGTGCATAATTGTGAAGTGGAAGAAAAATGATACGTGGTTTCCAAATTTTATTACAAATAAAAAAAACTGAAAAGTGTGGCGTGCAAAAGTATTCAGCCCCCCTGAGTCAATACTTTGTAGAACCACCTTTCGCTGCAATTACAGCTGCAAGTCTTTTGGGGTATGTCTCTACCAGCTTTGCACATCTAGAGACTGAAATTTTTGCCCATTCTTCTTTGCAAAATAGCTCAAGTTCAGTCAGATTGGATGGAGAGCATCTGTGAACAGCAATTTTCAAGTCTTGCCAGAGATTCTCAATTGGATTTAGGTCTGGACTTTGACTGGGCCATTCTAACACATTAATATGCTTTGATCTAAACCAATCCATTGTAGCTCTGGCTGTATGTTTAGGGTTGTTGTCCTGCTGGAAGGTGAACCTCCGCCCCAGTCTTAAGTCTTTTGCAGACTCTAACAGGTTTTCTTCCAAGATTGCCCTGTATTTGGCTCCATCCATCTTCCCATCAACTCTGACCAGCTTCCCTGTCCCTGCTGGAGAAAAGCATCCCCACAGCATGATGCTGCCACCACCATGTTTCACAGTGGGGATGGTGTGTTCAGGGTGATGTGCAGTGTTAGTTTTCCGCCACACATAGCGTTTTGTATTTAGGCCAAAAACTTCAATTTTGGTCTCATCAGACCAGAGCACCTTCCTCCACATGTTTGATGTGTCCCCCACATGGCTTGTGGCAAACTGCAAACGGGACTTCTTATGGCTTTGTTTCAACAATGGCTTTCTTCTTGCCACTCTTCCATAAACGCCCGATTTGTGGAGTGCACGACTAATAGTTGTATTGTGGACAGATTCTCCCACCTGAGCTGTGGATCTCTGCAGCTCCTCCAGAGTTACCATGGGCCTCTTGGCTGCTTCTCTGATCAATGCTCTCCTTGCCCGGCCTATCAGTTTAGGTGGACTGCCATGTCTTGGTAGGTTTGCAGTTGTGCCATACTCTTTCCATTTTCGGATGATGGATTGAACAGTGCTCCGTGAGATGTTCAAAGCTTGGGATATTTTTTTATAACCAAACCCTGCTTTAAACTTCTCCACAACTTTATCCCTGACCTGTCTGGTGTGTTCCTTGGGCTTCATGATGCTGTTTGTTCACTAATGTTCTCTAACAAACCTCTGAGGCCTTCACAGAACAGCTGTATTTATACTGAGATTAGATTACACACAAGTGGACTCTATTTATTAATTAGGTGACTTATGAAGGCAATTGGTTGCACTGGATTTTATTTAGGGGTATCAGAGTAAAGGGGGCTGAATACTTTTGCACGCCACACTTTTTAGTTTTTTATTTGGAAAAAAAATTGAAAACCATGTATCATTTTCCGTCCACTTCACAATTATGCGCTACTTTGTGTTGGTCTATCACATAAAATCCCAATAAAATACATTTACATTTGTGATTGTAACGTGACAAAATGTGGAAAAGTTCAAGGGGTATGAAAACTTTTGCAAGCCACTGTATATATATGTGTGTGTGTGTATATGTTTTTTTAATTTGTTTTAAATCAGAGGAGCAAAACATTTGATTAAAAGGATGCACAGTGGCACAGCTAATAGACGTGCAGCCTTACGGTGCCAGAGATCTGGGTTCAATCCTGACCTCAAGTGCTGTCTGTGAGGAGTTTACATGTTCTTCCTGCGACTACATGGGAGTCCTCTGGGTTCTCCAGTTTCCTCCCACATCGTAAAGATGTACGGGTTTGTAGATTAATTGGCTCTCTGTAAATTGTTATAATGTGTAGGTGGTGGATGTGAAAATGGGATAGCATAAACTAGTGTGAATCGTCGGTGTGGGCTGAACAGCCTGTTTCTATGCTGTGTCTTTAAACTAAACAAAATTGAAGTTTATTTTTCGGAGAGACTTAGGATATAAAATGTTCACTTTGAATATGGCTAAATATGGACGAGTGAAGCCATTCAGTATCAGGATCTCCCAACTTGAAGAAGGATCCCAATCTGAAGTGGTGTCCATTCATTCCCTCCACAAATCCATCCACTGAGTCACTCCAGCACTTTTTGTTTTACACTAGATTCCAGCATCTGCACTTCCTTGTGTCTTTAGTATCAGTTCCTTTGTTTATAAAGGGCATAAGAATAGCCTATAATAAGTGGTGGGGAAATTATATGAGCAGGTTCTTGGGGAAAGGATTTATTCACATCTGGAAAAGCATAGACTTAGTAGTGATGTTAATGCTTATCTCCCATATCAATAATCTAAGGATATCACTGGTATCCTCTCTCCTAAGAATTTGGTAAACCAGCATCAGGTTTGTTATTACGTTTTGACTTATTAGAGATAGTCAGCTTTGATTTGTGCAGGGAAGGCTATGTCTTACAACTGATTTTATTGGAAAACATTTGCAAACTCAAACTGCCAGAATACATTTTGCTTTATGTATGTACGTCTAAGAATATGGGAATTGTGCTCATGCGTGGATATTATAATATTAGATGTAAGTTTCTGTATGTTACAAGTTTTTGTCAAAGCTAAATGATGTGCAAATCGGATGGGGAAATAAAGACAAGAACAGTTGAGGAATGGAAGTGGGCCTTATTCAGTTATTATGTTGTAACCAGATGTAAAAAAAGGATTCATTATTACCCATTGATAAATGTCTGCAGAGATTTCTGGACGTTTGTTTCGAAATCACAGTAGAACGGCTGTGCTTTTCAATTCATATTTTTAGATTAGTAGCAAAGCAACACAAGGGAAATGATTGAAGTGGATATTTATTTCATACCGGACAGCTCCAGGGAGATCCTGTTATATGTTTTTGATCTCTTTGGGCTAAAACTTCCAAGCATGTTATATGCATTAGAAACTGTCCTGTCATGTTATCGTTTGTAATGTTCTTATTTTGCTGCTAAAAGTATTTACTTCATCTCAGAATATTTCAATTCTGCTTAAGCTCTATCATTGCTGATTTGTCTTTACAGTGTTTAGAAAAAAGGCATATGTCATAGTTGGTCAAGGATTCAAATGTAAAATAGTGTAATTTTGTGTAATACTGTTTAGTTTAGCTTAGAGACACAGCATGGAAACAGACCCTTTGGCCCACCGAGTCAGCGCTGACCAATGATCACCCGTACACTAGTGCTATCCTGCACACTAGGGACAATTTACAGAAGCCAATTAACCTACAAACCTGCACATCTCTGGAAGGTGAGAGGAAACCAGATCACCCGGAGCAAACCCACACGGTCACAGGGAGAACTATCTAACCTGGGTCCCTGGCGCTGTAATGGGCCTGTCATGTCAAGTCACGAGAGTTTTATTGTTATGTGTCCCAGTTAGGATAATGAAATTCTTACTTGCTGCAGCACAACAGAATATTGTAAGCATAGTACAGAACAAGAGTTAAACGTTCAGTGTGTCTATATCCCATAGACCATATATATATACACATAAATAAGCAGAGTACAATAGACTATTCAGTGTTTGTTTGATGTTGTGTTTAATAGCCTGACGGCTGTGGGGAAGAAGCTGTTCCTAAACCTGAATGTTCCAGATTTCAAGCTCCTATACCTTCTTCCCGATGGCAACGGAGAGATGAGTGTGTGGCCAGGATGGTGTGGGTCTTTGATGATGTTGGCAGCCTTTTGGAGATAGATCCCTTCGATGGTGGGGAGGTCAGAGCCGATGATGGACTGGGCAGTGGTCACAACTTTCTGCATTATTTTCTGCTCCTGGACATTTAATTTGCCAAACCAAGTCACGATACAACCAGTCAGCATGCTCTCTACTGTGCACATGTAGAAGTTCGAGAGAGTCCTCCTTGACATACCGACTCTCCGTAATCTTTTCAAGAAGTTGAGGCGCTGATGTGCCTTCTTTATAATTGCATCAGCATGCTGGGACCAGGAAAGATCTTCGGAAATATGCACGCCCAGGAATTTGAAGTTCTTGACCCTTTCCACCAGCATTGATATAAACAGGATTGTGGGTCCCTATCCTACCCCACAATCAGTTCCTTGGTTTTGCTGGTGTTGAGAGCCAGGTTGTTGTGCTGGCACCATTTGGTCAATCGGTCGATTCACTTCTATACTCTGACTAGTCACCATCAGTGATTCATCCCACAACACTGGTGTCATCGGCGAACTTGATGATGGAGTTCGCACTATGTCCGGCTACGCAGTCATGAGTATAGAGTGAGTACAGCAGGGGGCTGAGCACACAGCCTTGAGAGGCTCCCGTGCTGATTGTTATTGAGGATGACACATTTCCACCAATACAGACAGTGGTCTGTGAATGAGGAAGCCGAGGATCCAATTGCAGAGGGACGCGCAGAGACCCAGATCTGAGAGCTTGGTAACCAGCTTGGAGGGGATGATGGTGTTAAACGCCGAGCTGTAGTCATTGAATAACAGCCTGACATATGAGTTTTTGTTGTCCAAGTGGCCCAGAGCGGAGTGGAGAGCCAGTGAGATAGCATCCTCCATTGACCTGTTGTGGCAGTAAGCGAACTGCAGTGGGTCGAGGTTCTTGTCGAGGTAGGAGTTGATATGTGCCATAATCAACCTCTCAAAGCAATTCATCACCACAGACGTTAGTGTCGCTGGCCTGTCCCACTTACGCAATTTTTTTTAGGCGACTACAGGAGACTATGAGGGCGCCACATGTTCGGTGGAGGTTGCCTGCATGGTGGTGAGTAGTTCCCACATTCTCGTATCTAGTTGTGGCTTCATTCTGGTCACCACTAATTTTTCAACATGTTATCCTTGTTTTCAACATGTTGAAAAATTAGCAGCGACCAGCAACTCTACTGCTCCACCCTAATCTTTGAAGTGGGTACAATAGCTGGCAAGGTGAATTAGTTGTACTAATAATTTTGCCGATGAAGAAAAGTTTGAAAATGAAATTCCACTTTTAAACTTAAGATTGGGATAGTCACTTTTGGAGAGAACAATTAAAAAAAAGTAACCTAATTTGAAAGAGAGATAGACCCTAATTGCTAACCCTGAGAGGAAATTATCTTTTTGTTCACTGAAATTCCACGGTTGAAGTACATTTCGAGATGTAATTCATTTTGTATCGGAAAATAACTTGCTAAATTTGTGAACCAACGTACTTCTTAAAATGTTATGTTATGTGAAGATGTGAAACTTTATTGAAGTTGTAGGAGAACAAACCATAATATCTAAATATGTAGAATAAAAACAGGCAATTAAATTGGATAATTCCTTTCTCAACGTGTAATTGCAATAGAATTTATAAATATAATATTTGGTTAAAACAGCGTGGAAACAGACCCTTCGACCCACCTCCCGCACTGATCACTAGTGCTATCCAGCACACAAGCAACAATGTACAGAAGGCAATTAACCTGCATGCCTTTGGAATATTGGTGGGAACCAGAACACCTGGATAAAACTCACACGGTCACAGGGAGAACATATAAACTCCATAGAGACAGCACCTCAGGCCAGGATTGAACCTGGGTCTCTGGCGCTGTGAGGCAGCAAATCTACTGCTATGAATCTGAGGAGCAACCTTTTCACACAGAGACTAATGGGTATCTGGAATGAGTTAGAGGAGGAAGGGAGGCAGCAAACGATAACAATATTTTGAAAGACATTTGGACAGATACGTGGATAGGAAAGGTTTTGTGGGCTATGGGCAGATGGGGCACCTTGGTCAGCATGTGCAAGCTGTGCCAAAATGCCTGTTTCTATGCTGTATAATACCTTGACTCTATGAGGTGAGCATTGCACTCCTAACAACCTTGCATACAACGTGTAAAATAACCTGCAAGAATTTTAGGTTTTGTGGAAGAGCAAGGGAGAATTGGTTTCATTTCAGAGAGAATGGTAAAAATAGGATATTAATCTTTAGTAACTACCTTTTGGATGTCAAAGTATTTTCATAAAATGTACCGCCCTATGTTCTGAAGATTGTGCTTTTTTTAAATTAGTTACAGGATACGTAAGGGGTTGCTCCTGCTCTTTCATTGGAGACGTCAGAATGGGGACAATGTTGATGAGATATGGAAGCAGGAGATGGCTGCCTTCACCATCCAAGTAGCCTGGAGGAAGTTTCTCAGTGGCAGTATCCAGAATGTTATTTCCTGCAAGAGCCACCAAACATTTAGCCCCGGGAATTCAAGTGTTAGGACAACGAAGCAGCACTCAGTATTAAAGCAAATTTATGGTAACTCGTTTTCAATAACTTCCTAATAAGGTTTGTTTATGCGTGCGATAGAAAGAGGGATTAAAAAGGACAGATTGAATCTCGTTAAAGTATTATCAGTATTCCTATTGGACGACGAATAGCGTCCTGAAAATTAAACAACAGCTACACGCAGACATATTGATCTTATGCCATGCATAAATTAGTATTTACCTGAGTAGCAAGAACTGTTAATTATTGTAATGCAGTGCATGCTATTTATAAAGCTTGTGGGGATTACACAAGGAATTAATTATTTGTTTCTGGTTAATTATCAGGGAAACCTCGGGAAGAAAAAGGGCACAACGCACAACGATCATTCCCTCTTAGAAACAGTCAAATATATGTCCGGAGAGCCTGTAAGTACTGAAAGATATTTTGGATCACCAGCCACCTCAGCAACACTACCTTTGAAAAAATAGCAAGAGTGAAAATATATATTTTGTGAAATCATGGCAGCCACTAATCCAAAGTGAAAATCTGCATCAAACGTTGGTGTTTAGTATCAGTTAGTTTTAATCAGAAGATATTGCAAAAAAATTGATGCTGATAAATTAATTGTTTTGTAATGACATCAGTATTAATACAAAAACAAAATGCTGCGGACGATAAAAATAACAATAATGCTGCAAATACTCAGCAGGCCAGGCAGCATTGATGGAGAGAAGAACAGATTTCATGATTTGGGCTGATCATAAGATCTGATGAAAGATCATTGACTGGGAAATGTTAACCCCACTGTTGCTGCCTGATCTCATGAGCATTTGCAACATTTTCTATTTTCATTGCATTATTTACTGACACAGTCAGAGTTGTACAGCAGAGATCCAGAAGTTTTCACCCACCATGCCAGTGCAGATCATTGTACCTATCCATACTGCTCCAATTTACCTGCATTTGGTGCATAGCCTTCCATATTGTGGTAATATTTGGTGCCTTTCAGGATCATGATGCACCACATCATTAACCAATTAACCAGCAGATGAAATGTAATTTATTTTTAGGAAATCCTCTGCTTTTCTTTGAATAGTGCAATTAAATTATATATGTTATAAATAAACCAGTTTATTATCTCATTGGAGTGATGCCAACCACAACTCTCAATATAGCACCAAGATAACATGTTTCTGTCTTGAGATGAGACCAGAACCCGCAACTGTATGACCCAGATGTAAGAGTTTACTAATGAACTGAAGCCACCTCTGCCATATCGAGTAAATAGTATAGCGCATGAAATGTGACCGTTCACTGTGTATTTATGTGGATAAGGAGATCAGATCACTTTATCCAGGTTAGCTAAAGATTGTAACAGTATGGGCTGTGAGGAGATGCAGGGAGGCTGCAGTGGAAATTGAAAGACTAAACGAATAGGCAAGGATATGGTGGATAGAATATAATTTGGGGAAATTGTGATATCTTCAATTGTGGTAAGGATCATAAAGATAGGTGGAATTTTTTTTTTTAAATGGTGACTGATTGAAAAGGGGCTGCTGCTCAGGGAGACCTGGTTATTATGGATAAATCTTTAAAAGCCAAATGCAGATTCAGCAACAATGGGGAAGGTAAACACTTTGTTAGTTTCTTTTGCATGAGAATTTGAGTGGAAGAATTGAGATGTCTATAAGACAGGCATTATACAGGAATTTGCTCAATTTGATTGGAGCAGTTTGTTTGAAGGAAAAGGAACATCCGGAAAGTGTTTTAAAAAAAAACGTGTTCTGACCAGAGTCTGGAACGTGCATGCTCTTGTTCGAGTGAAGGGCAAAGCAGGTGGGTGTAGGGAAGCGTGGATGACAGCGGATCTGGTCAAGGATAAGAAGGAAGCATGGGGCAGATATACGTTGCTGGGATCAAGTGTATCCCTGGAGGAGGTTTGGGACTGAGCAAGCCATAAAGGAAATCAGGCGGGCGAAAATGGGACAGGAGAAACAGAAACATAGAAAATAGGTGCAGGAGGAGGCCATTCTGCCCTCTGAGCCAGCATCGCCATTCAATATGATCATGGCTGATCGTCCGCTATCAATAACCTGTGCCTGCCTTCTCCCCATATCCCTTGACTCCACTAGCCGCTAGAGCTCTATCCAACTCTCTCTTAAATCCATCCAGTGATTTGGCCTACACAGCCCTCTGTGGCAGGGAATTCCATAAATTCACAACTCTCTGGATAAAAAAAGTTTTTTTCTCAGCTCAGTCTTAAAGGACCTCCCCTTTATTCTAAGACTGTGGCCCCTGGTTCTGGACTCACCCAACATTGGGAACATTTTTCCTGCATCTAGCTTGTCCAGTCCTTTTATAATGTTATATGTTTCTATAAGATCCCCCCTCATCCTTCTAAACTCCAGTGAAGACAAGCCTAGTCTTTTCAATCTTTCCTCATATGATAGTCCCACCATCCCAGGGATCTATCTCGTGAACCTATGTTGCACTGCCTCAATCACAAGGATGTCCTTCCTCAAATTAGGTGACCAAAACTGTACACAATACTCCAGAAGTGGCCTCACCAGAGCCCTATACAACTGCAGAAGAACCTCTTTACTCCTGTACTGAAATCCTCTTGTTATGAACAAGAGATAGCTCTGGCAGATAATATTAAAGATAATCCCAAGAGATTTTATAAATATATTAAAGGAAAAAGAGAGAGAATGGGGCCCCTGACTATTAATACATGTGTGAATCCACAGTATTTGGGCAAGGTCCTTAATGAGTACTCTTTTGTTCTGTGGAGAAAAACATGACGACCAGTGAACTATGGGCAGTCTATGGATGTTTCTTGAGGGAATTCAGTATTACGGTCGAGGAGGTGCTGAAGGTCTGAAGTTCTAACGCATATGAAATCTCCCAGTCCTGACTAGATATACCCAAGGACTCTGGGAAGCTAGAAAGGAAATTGCAGAGGAGATCGATGTAATTAGGCTTGGCACCCCAAGGATTGTGTGATTAAAGGATCATTGTTAAGAAGAGGAGGAGGCCATTCCACCCCTTGCAGGGTTTCTGAGTTAGATCAAGACCGATCTTTGAGGTCTGTGCCATTTTCTGCACTAACTGCATATCCCTTAACGCCTTACATGTTTAAAAATCCATTGCCGTATCTTGTATATACTCAGCAACAGAGTCTCCACAACCTTCTACACTAGAGCATACCAACAAATGAACATTTTCTGTTTGAAGAAATTTCTTCTTACCTCTATTCTGGATAGCTAACCTTTTAGTTTGAGACTCACCCCCTGTTTCCAGTCCTCCCAGCTGGGTAAAAATTAATTCCACATTTACTCTGTCAAACCCAGAAGGAAATTGTACATTTCACTGGGAACATTTCTCTGAGCATTGCTTAATTTCTTTTCATGTGACCAACCTGCTATTCCAAGAATATCTTGTGAATCAAGTTAAAAAGAAGATTGGGGAGGGGGGGGGTGGTACAGATTGTTGCAAATTTTGATTACGGTTAGCTCTTAGGGCTAATGGAATCAGAGTTGGACAACAGACAATATCCCCAGGATTTTGGTACGTACAAAATCTTTGCGCCCCATCTGCGAGATACGCAAATGACAGCCAAGTGGGACAGGCCCTCCAGAAATAGACAATAAACAATAGGTGCAGGAGTAGGCCATTCGGCCCTTCGAGCCAGCACCGCCATTCGTGATCATGGCTGATCATCACCAATCAGTGCCCCGTTCCTGCCTTCTCCCCATATCCCCTGACTCCGCTATCTTTCAGAGTCCTATCTAGCTCTCTCTTGAAAGCATCCAGATAACCTGCCTCCACCGCCCTCTGAGGCAGAGGAATCCACAGACTCGCCACTCTCTGTGAGAAAGAGTTAGATGTAGCTCTTGGGGCTGGCAGAGTCAGGGAATGTGGGGAGAGGGCAGGAATGGGGTACTGATTTTGGATGATCAGCCATGATCATATTGAATGGCGGTGCTGGCTCGAATGGCCTACTTCTGCACCAATTTTCTATGTTTCCCGGGATAGGACGGCTGCGTGGGCCGAACGGACTGCAGGAGTCAGTGGCCGTTTTATAATGACTAACCTTTATAATGACTAAGTTATTATAACCTATATAATGACTAAGTTTGATAGAACTCTCAGGGCTAGTGGAGTCAAGGGATATGGGGAGAAGGCAGGCACGGGTTATTGATAGGGGATGATCAGCCATGATCACAATGAATGGTGGTGCTGGCTCGAAGGGCCGAATGGCCTCCTCCTGCACCTATTTTCTATGTTTCTATGAATCAAAGCTGTATTCCCTCCATTGCAAGCTTTTCCTTCCTCCGGTAGAAAGATCAAATTGGAGCGTAATATTCTGCAAGTGGTCTAAGCAGGGATTAAATAATTATAGCTAGGCTTTTCAACTCTTGCATCCAAATCATCATTCACCGTCTATTTAAATACACCTCCATGTTAACTTCTTGTGATTAGTGCAAAAAATGTCCAGATCGCTCTGAACATGACATTTCGGAGGAAATATATTTCTGTTAGGTGAAAGTGGCAACATTTTATATCGTTGTATATCATTCTATATCACTGCAATTTGAAAATTAAAAAGGATCTTATTGAAACATATGACATTCTTAACGGGTTGGACAGACTAGATGCAGGAAAATTGTTCCTGATGTTGGGGAAATCCAGAACCAGGGGTCACGGATTAAGAATAAAGGGTAGGCCATTTAGCACTGAGATGAGGAAAAACGTTTTCACCCAGAGAGTTGTGAATTTCTTGAATTCTCTGCCACAGCAGGCAGTGGAGGCAAATTCACTGGATGTTTTCAAGAGATTTCGATTTAGCTCTATGGGCAAACATAATCGAGGAATATAGAGAGAAAGCAGGATTGGGGCACTGATTTTGGATGATCAGCCATGATCATGTTGATGGCAGTACTGGCTGGCTCAAAGGGCCGAATGGCCTCCCTCTGCGCCTATTTTCTTTGTGTAATTGAGATTCTTACTGTTGTTTTCAATGGCCAACAAGCAGACACTGAGATCACTAATTTAATATTTACTTGCTCAATATTTATACTCGGAAGTTTTGTACTTGTTTCCTATTACATATTCACCGTTCCACATAGGAACATTTTGATTTCATTCTGATTCAGTGGGGCTTTAAATATTTGATTTAAATAGTGAAACATTCAATAATAATCAGTTTACAGTATTAGAAAATATAAGGGCGAGCTAATCTGCTCTGCTCTGCACCAAGCTGTCATTACCTTCAGGTGTTAATAAGGCCACTAATGAAAGACTAAAGAGAAGCCACACATTGTATTTAATAGCAGATGCCATTTATACAGCAATTAGATTTTCTCATTTCTGCTTAACAGTTTCAAAACCCCCAGGGTGTCCTGGCGATCGCTTTCCCTTTGCCGTTCAATTGATACTGTTGCTAGGATTGAAACATATTCCCTTGATGCACTGGGGCAACAAATCAGATTAGTTGATTCATAAGTCCAATTTATGATTAATTATTACTTTGCATGTAAGTGCTAAAGGGGAAGAATGCTATCCAACTATTTGTTTTAAAGGGGTAGCGTTTTAAGTTTGTGTAACTGAAAGCAGCAAAGTACAACTCGTGACATATTTGTTTATCACGTGGGAGATGGCACCTTGACATTTTGCTTTGGTAACTTAATTGTGGGCATGCTACCTGCTAAAAACATTTCTGGATTGATAGATCAGCCAATTTAATTAGTTTCAAAATTCTGCAGTCCCACACTTGAAATAACAAAGATAAAATACTCCATATGCTAGCAATCTGAACTAAAATAGGACTTGTTCGGAAGGCAAAGCAGCATCTGTAGAGGGATCCTCTGTTTTTGCTGTGAAGAAAAACATGAAGGCGAGGGAACTTGGGACAGTTAATAGAGATGTCTTGAGGACTGCCTGTGTTATTGTTGAGGAGGTGCTGGGAGTGCTAAGGTATATGAAGATAGATAACTCTTCCGGGCCTGATCAGCTATATCCAGGATGCCGTGGGAAGATAGAGAAGAAATTATGAGAGCCCTAGCTGCGATATATGAAACATCAATAGACACGGGTGAGGTGCTGGATGACTGAAGGGTAGCTAATGTAGTACCTCTGTCTAAGGGTGCAAGAAAATGCCTACGGATTATAGACCAGTGAACCTAACATATGTGGTAGATAAGTTACGAGATAATTCTAGGGAGAGCTAGCGGACAGGACAGAGATTTAGCATAATAATCTGTTATAATTTTTTGAGTTTCTACCTAGCAGAATACATGAGGATGCTAATGTAATAGGATGTCTTAGCGCATCTATTCTTGTGTACTTATTTTTTTAACATTCAAAATGCAAAGGAATATTATTGTTCCTACAGATGTATTATGTAAATAAGTACTATTCTGTATTAACAATATATATTTTTTGATTGACTCGAAGCTTATAAAACATATACATTATTATTGCTATTATCTTAAGAAGATTAGATTCAGGATAGGGTTCATTTATAAAGTAAAAATATGAATCATAATATGATTCAAAAATCTAAATGTTTTACAATATTTACAGGTGTAAATATTTGTTTAGTTATTGGGGAAAGAGAAAAAGTTAAATGTATGATGAGAATAGAATTTGATCAAATCCTCACCTTGTACTGTACAGCTGGACCCCCTGTGAAAGATGTGTTTCGAAGAGTCAGATCAGCATGCAGTACATCTCTCAGTTCCAGGAATCATTCCCAGGTTATGTTTGGCTTGGCTTCCTTCAGTGGGAATACTCACTGTAAGTACTGATTTTTGGATGAAAGAATTTTTAGGGTTATTTTTTGGTAGCCATACAAAGCAAAGCATATTTAGAACTCTGGCCATAGAAGGGATATCAGATATTTTGTGAGCCTATGGGGTGATAATAACAAGAAAATTCTCCCGGATTTCAACCGATTTACTTTTTAGAATAGAATAGTTACTTTGCATGTGCTTTTAAAATGATGAAGGGGTTGGTACTGAGAGACTCGAGCTGGATGATTAATTTTTGATCATATAAACCTTCACCTTTGGAATATGCATTACACGGCTGATTGGCACAACACTGATACAACACTTGGCACTCTCACATTTCTCACTGACTCCACCCCCTTCGATTTTTTAGGCTGAATCTGATTATTTTTAGTTTTTACATTCAATTTATCTTTCGCCGAGCTTCTGGACTATAGCCTTGTCATGTCCTCATAAAGCTGCCTACTTTCAAAATAACAGAAAAAGCTGGAAACATTCAGCAGGCAACATCTGTAGAAAGAAATTAGGTTATGTGATTTGTTATTGCTTTTGAAAACCTAAGTCATATGTGATATGTATTGTGCAAATCAGAAAGAGAGTTGCCAATATCAAATTATAAGGCACAGATTGTTATGTAGAAATGGCAGAATTGCATTGTTGCTTGTCTCTCTTCTTCAATTCGAGCATCTGGTTCTGTGAATTCACATCACAGATGCCTGCTCTTCTCCCTATCCTTGGTAGGAATCATGCCTAGCAAGGTTCTTACTTCAGAAAACATTATCTGGTGTAGGAAGGAACTATGGATGCTGGTTTACACCGAAGATAGACACAAACTACTGGAGTAACTCAATGGGACAGGCAACATCTCTGGATAGAAGGAATGGGTGACGTTTCAGGTTGCGACTCTCAGTCTGATTGGTCTCAACCCGAAATATCACCCATTCCTTCTCTCCAGAGCAACTGTCTGTCCTGCTGAGTTACTCCAGTATTTTGTGTCTAAACATTATCTTCAGTTTTTGGTGTATTTTGTAACATGATGTAATAATACATATCATGCTTGAAAAGAGCATGGAATTCTAGACTCATGGTTTCCAAAACTCATTGGAGTTTTTTATTCTTTCTTTGTAAATTTGTTGATAAAAAATTAGCAATAATCAGCAATTACAACATCTCTGACAATGTAGACAGACTTGATTGACCTGTTTTTTCTGAATCCAAATACTCTTTTCTTCCTCTGCCCTGAATCTTATCATATTGACTAGGCTGGAGAAACTTAGCGGGTGAGGCAGCATCTTTGGAGCGAAGAATAGGTGATGTTTCGGGTCAAGACCCTTCTTCAGACTGATGTGGGGGGCAGGAAGAGGCGGAGACAGTGGGCTTCGGAGAGAGGAGAACTTCTTCAAAGTAGGCATACCTTGAGGAAATTTCGCAGTGCAGTAGACAATGTTTAAGAAAGAACTACAGATGCTGGAAAAATCAAAGGTAGAAAAAAATGCTGGAGAAACTGAGCGGGTGAGCCAGCATCTATGGAGGGAAGGAATGGGTGAGACCCTTTTTCAGACTGATGTGGGGGGAGGAATAAGAAACGAAGAGGCGGAGACAGTGGGCTGGATTGCCTGATTTGGATGGATATTTTTGCATCTCCTTTAGCCACAGGAGAGGTAGCAGAGGTCTGGAGGATCTCTAATGTTGGGAAGTTGTTGGAAAAGTTTCTGAGGGACTGGATTTATATTCAATTGGAAAGGCAGGGACTGATTAAGAGTTTATGTGCTTTTGTGCAGTGGAGGTCACGTCTCATTAATATGATTGTATTGTGAAGAGGTAACTGAGAAAATTGATGAAGGCACAACAGTAGACATGGTTTACATGAATTCCAGTAAGACCTTTGACCAGATCTCACATGGTAGGCTCCAAAGAATTAAGGCGCAAGGGCTCCAAATCAAATTGGCAAACAGGATTCAGAATTTGCTGAATGGCAAGATACAGATGATAGTGGTGAATATGTAAACCAGTGGCTTACGGTAGGGATCGGTGCTGGTTTGTGATATTCCTGTTTGTGATATATGAAAATGTGGAAGGTAAGTTTACAAAAATTGATGAAGTTGTAGATAGTTGCCTAAAAGATACAGCACGAGAACATAAATCAGCCAGAGCAGTAACCGTAGTGGTTTACAAATTGTAAGGGGCATAGTTAGGCTAGGTAGTCAATCGTCTTCCCAGGGAAGGAGAGTCTACAATTCAGTGGCACAGGTAAGTAGAACCATTTTAAAGGAGTTGAGTAGATTTACTGGGAATTAGAAGAACAAATGTGGCAGGAGATTGCAGACAGTTGCAGGGCAAATAAGGTTGATGTAGTAGGGGATTTTAACTTTGCAATATAGACTGGGAAAATCATAGCATGAAGGGTTTAGATCGGGTGCAAGTCCTCAAAAGTGTTCAGGAGAGTTTTCTTAACCAGTATGTGGAGGGCAAGTTGGGACGGGCAAGTTGATGAAGTGTGTCTGGATGAGCCTTTTGTGACCAGTGACCACAGTTCAATTAGGTTTAAGATAATTATCGATAGGGACGGAGGGGGTCCACATGTTAAAATGCTCAACTGGGGTAAGGCCAACTTTGAGGGTGTGAGACAAGGTCTCACTCAAGTTGACTGAAGCAGGTTATTTGAGGGGAAAGGAACATCAGCCAAGGGGGATGTTTTGAAAAGTGTACTGAAGAAAACTCAGGATGTGTACGTTCCTGTTAGAGTGAAGGGCAACTCTACGTAAGGAATCTTAGCTGACGAGGGAAATTGAGAGGTTAGTCAAAAACAAGAAAGATGCATGGGACAGGTATATGCAGCTGGGATCAATTGCATCCCTGCAGGAGTTTCGGGAACTAAGGAGTATACTAAAAAAAGATCAGAAGGGCAAAAAGGGGCAAGGAGATAGCTCTGGCGGGTAGCATTAAGGACAATCCCAAAAGATTTTATAAATACATAAGGGGGAAAAGGGTAACTAGAGAGAGAGAAAGAGTAGGACCTCTCAGGAATCAAAGTGGTCACTTCTGTATGGAACCAAAGGAGATGGGCAAGGTCCTAAAAGAGTATTTCTCCTCTGTATTTACCGAGGAGAAAGACATTAGGGCAGACAAAATTGGAGCAGTTACTGGAAGTGTCTTGAGAGCAGCCAGTGTTACCGCCGAATAAGTACTGAAGGTACTGTCGTGTTTGAAGGTAGACAAATCTCCAGGGCCTGATCAGATATATCTGAGGACATTGCAGGAAATTAAAGAGGAAATTGCTGGAACCCTGGTTGAAATTTACAAGTCGTCCCTCAATATAGGAGAGGTGCTGGAAGATTGGAGGGTGGCAAGTATTTTGCCTCTTTTCAAGAAGGGCTGCAGGGAAAATATTGGGAGATATAGGCCAGTGAGCTTAACATCTGGAGATGGTTAAGTTACTGGAGAGTATTCTGAGGAATAGATTATACAGGCATTTGGATGGGCAAGGGCTGATTAGGGATAGTCAGCATGGTTTTACATGTGGGAAGTCATGTCTCCCAAATCAGATTGATTTTTTTTGAAGACGTGACCAAAAAGGTTGATGAGGGAAGAGCTGTAGATGTTGTGTACATGGATTTCAATAAGGCATTCGACTAGGTTCCGCATGGTAGGCTTCTGTGGAAGGTTAGATTGCATGGGATCCAAGGCGAGATAGCTGAATGGATTGCAAATTGGCTTCATGGAAGGAAGCAGAGGGTGATGGTGGAAGGTTGTTTCTCGGCCTGCGACTAGTGGTGTGCCTCAGGGTTCGGTGTTGGGACTGTTACTGTTTGTCATCTACATCAATGATTTGGATGAGAACATACAGGGCAAGATTAGCAAGTTTGCTGATGATACAAGTTAGTGGTTTTGCAGATAGTGAAAGATTGCAGCATGATCTGGATCATGAGCCAGGTGGGTGGAGGAAATTTAATGCAGAAATGTGTGAGGTGTTGTATTTTGAGATGTCGAACAAGGGCAGGACCTACACAGTATATGGTAGGCCTCTGAGTAGTGTTGTCGAGCAGAGGTATCTAGGAGTACAGGTGCATGGTTCCTTGAAGGTCGAGTCGCAGGTATAAGATGGTCAAAAAGGCTTTTAGCCTTCATTAGTCAGAGTATTGAGTATGGAAGTTGGGAAGTCATGTTGCAGTTATATAAGATGTTGGTGAGACAGCATTTAGAATATTGTGTTAATTTCTGGGCACCATGTTAAAGGAAAGATATTGTCAAACTTGAAAGGGTTCAGAAAAGATTTACAAGGATGTTGCCAAGACTAGAGGGAGAGGTTGAGTAGGCTGGGTCTCTATTCCATGGAGTGCAGGAGGATGAGTGGAGATCTTATAGAGGTATACAAAATCACGAGAGGAATAGATTGGGTAGATGCACAGAGTCTTTTGCCCACAGGGGAATCGAGGACAAGAGGACATAGGTTCAAGGTGAAGGGGAAACGTTTTAATAGGCATCCAAGGGGCAACTTTTTCACCCAGAGAGTGGTGATTGTATGGAACAAGCTGCCAGAGGAGGTAGTAAAAGCTCGGACTATCCCATCGTTTAAGAAACATTTAGACACGTACATGGATGGGACATGTTTTGAGGGATATGGACCAAGTGCAGGCAAGTGGGACTAGTGTTGCTGGGACAAAGTGCCTGTTTCCTATGACTCTAAAAGGTAAAGAGGGCTTCTGCCTCGATCAACATTTCAGGCAGTGAGTTGTGGACTCATACCACCATTTGTTGAACAGTGTACTTCAAAAGTTTACCAGTCTTAGAAAAATAAACTCAAGAATGTGGTTACTTTGCAAAGTGATTTCTTGGATGAGCAGTTTCTTCTTTTACTCCTTTGCAGGTTTTGAAAGAAAATGTGCACGCTTAGTTAGAAGATATATTGCAGAATCTGCAACTATCAAACTGGTTCATCATAGACTACTTTGCTGTAGTCTGTTGGATTATCAGATTTATCATTGAGACCAATCCAGAAGAACCGCTTTGATCAGACTCTGTATTGGGCTACATTACCCCAAGCTGTGAGCACAAAAAAATGTAACATCTCTAAAAGTGTTTCCCCTTCATCAACATATCTTCCAACAGTGCAATGGCTACTACAGAAGGATGGAAGCAGGTTACTTATGTTGCCTACTGAACTGCACCTAATAATCAAAACAAAATCAAGGACAATTTTTGACTTTCCGAAGTTAAGATAGAGAACATTCCTGAATAACAGAATATTTATAACAGTTGAACGGTTCTGATATAATCTTGTCTGCTTTTATCCACAGTGAGTACCTTTCAAAGTGTTCAGCTCCTGGGAAACACTAAAAATTCGAAACAGTTCTCCTACAACATGCGACCACACACATCAAGTTTGGCACATCGAACAAGATCTGAAGAATAATGTAGCAATGCAGGACTGCAAACATTGCATATGCTGTGAGAATGGTCATTTCAACTCTTTTAACTGCATGGGTATTCCTAAAGAAAATTAAGATAAGAAACAGGCTTTTCTGGACTTTTCTCAGAAGCTTGCTAATATAAAGACTGTATTTCGGGAGACATGCTTAAGGAAACTCCACATTTAGGATATAAATTACCAATTATACCTAAGAAAACAAAAACTGCTATTTTCATAGATCAACTGGTTGAAGCCACAGAAGTTGCACCACAGAAAGCAGCCAATCATTCCATTGTTCCTGTGAAAACAATCTGATATACCTACCTAGTCCCATTATCCTGCTCATCTCCCATCCCATTTAAATGATTTCAAAAATGTGTTTACTTCCCTCTTTAAAATCTGTGTTTCGAGTGTGCAAGCCATTACAGAATACATATTATTGGAAACTACATGAGTTCACTGCAATAACAACAAAGAAATACTCAGACCCAATTCCATGTACATTATCAATATGGTTCGATTATGTACTGCCAAACGCGATAGAATGGAATTTTTATATGTATCACATAATATAAACTGAATAATTCACTATCAAGCACCAGCAATAAACTGTCATGTTTGTGGAAAGAAATCCAAATATAGAAAATTGGTTATGATGCAGCAAACAGTAAAAGTACATTGCACATCGTACCAGAATTATTCCGTTTTTATGCTCCATTTCATCTCTGCTTAACAATGTGGAGAAAACCATATTATTATCCACAAGGTTTTGAATCAAAAATGTCATTCCAGACGAGTTATTTTTGTAATTTTTATTAAATGTATATACATGTCAATAAAGTTTTAATTATCTTTGCTTATGAGTGTAACAAGGTAAATGATATTAAACAGAAATTGGTTAAACGGGTGGAAGGATACATAATTAAGATTCATGTTTTTAGTCAAGAACTTAGTTTATAAAAAGCTGCACAAAAAGTATGGGATATTTCCATAAACGTATATGATGAAAACAGAAACTAATTTTAAAGTTGCTATACAGCAATAAGCATTGGTGTAGTTGATTAAGAAATTGGAATAAGAGAACACATACAAGTTTATTAAAATCTTAGACCTTCACTGAGCAAAACCTTGAAGTTATTATTTTAAACAGATTCTCAGCGAACACGTTAAATACAGGTAAAGGAAATTATCCAACAAAATAAGGAGTGTATTACTATTGATACATGTTACATCACCCTCAACCAATGGACATGTTTAACTTCTTATCCTGAAGTATTTAATGATAAACACACTTGTCCCAAGGAACAACTGAGAAACAAGACTTCCATCTTATTCTATATATTTGTAAACTTTGTTCTGTAACTATCGAGATGTAAATTCTCTATACCCATCTTTTGATTGATGCAAACACTTAAAGAGCTGGTATTATAATTTTCCTGGATTTCATTCTTTAATAGGTAATTGGGAAACTGGCTGCTAGGTAGATTCTGAAGTAGTAATGGAGATCAGTTAACCATTGCTCTTGGAAATCATCAGTCTTGAAGTTCTGAGAAAAAAAATAGTTTCATAAAAAATATAAATAAACACGGGCAACCTATTTCAAACATCTTATATCCTGAAATACAAGGCAAAAGTGATCAGCAATAGTTGCTGAAAACAAAAACATGCATTTCCACTGTCTGGATGAAATGGAATGCATCTGTAAGATCACACAGTGATCCATTGCCAACTACACCACTTAACACCTTACACAGACAAATCATAAAAGAAATGTTCATTATATATATGTGTATGTATATATATATATAATATATATAAAAAACAAACTCTTGTAAATACATGGAATTGACCTCCCATATAGATCTGACTAGCCATTTTAAATGTTGGTAAATGCATTTCAACTTCTACATACAAGGTACCAATAAACATTTTATGTCAAACATGAAAGCAATACAATAATAGTGCAATATTCTCTATCTTAGTAATTTTGTCATGAGTTTTCATTGTCTCAGCAGAAACAATTTGAAGATAAATAAAAGTTACTTTGTTTCAATAATGCACCATAAAACTATTGCAGCAAAAGGGTTAAAAAACTAAATTGCCGCAAAAAAAATATTGAGTGGAGTGAAGTTTAACAATTTACATGCAAGCAGGCACGTGCCGTCAGGGTAGGCAAGGTAGGCACTGCCTACCCTGACTAAAATTATAACATAGTAATAACTAAATAATAAAGGCATGGGAGAACTATGCCTATGTAAGAGATCGATCTCTTAGGTAGGCATAATTCTCCGTGCCTTTAATCCGCAGCACTTGTAAAGGTCTGTGCTGCCCACGTGCCGTCAGCTCTGGCTGAAGCCGTCAGTTTCAAGCGGGGCTGAAGGCAGCAGAAACTCTGCCTTTGCAGCACTGCGCATGCGCATCAGTCTACTGCGCATGCGCAGCGCAAGTTTCTTGGCGGGGTTTTCAAATATGGGTTGTCAATATTTTAAGTGTATGTTAGGTAACAAAGAGAGAAGAATGGAGTTTGTGTATCAATAATGTGGTAAGTACATTTTGTGTTTATGTTTTTAAATACCGTATTTCCCAGGGTGAGGGGGGAGAGCTCCTTTCACAGCATTTGGGGAGTCTGGCCCGGGGTAAAGTTGTGGGGAGGACACGAATGTTATGAAGGAGGGGATTGGGATAATGCCACTTGCGACACTCCTTGCACGGAGGCGTGCAATGCCACCGCATTGAGGCCGGGGGGGGGGGGGGGGGGAGAGAAGTAGCTCGTGTGGCTGAGTGGCCGCCACCTCAGCTCCTTCTGCCGGTCCCCGGTCACCTCTGGCAGCTCTCCGTCTAAAAACCTCTCTCCTGCCGCTCTCATGTCCTTAAATTCCGACAGCGCGATTGAGGTTACTCGGCTGTGGAAATTTAAGGATTTGCAGGAAGCCGCTGACATGAGCGAAGTCGGCGAACGGCAGGTGACAGGTGTTCCGACGGAGAGCACTGCCAAAGGTGAGCGGGCCGGCAGAAGGCGCTGAAGTGGCGGCCAGTTCTGCTGTAGGGTCCCGGTGGCTGCTCGTAGCTCCCTGAGCTGCTTCTATCCCCAGCTACAGTGCTGTGGCTTCGCGCCCTGAGAGTTGCGGTAGCGGTGAGTGAGTTACTGGCAGTATCCCCGACACCCTCCTTCTCAACACTCGTGCCCTCCCCACAACTTTACCCCTGGCACAGACTCTCCACATGCTGTGAAAGGAACTGTTCCCCCAATTGGTCTAGGACTAGGAAGCCTTGGGCAAATTGAAACGTCACTGTTTTTTTATTTATTTATTTAACGGAGAGAACAATCTGCGCATGCGCGGTTTAATTTTTTTTTAAAGCGGACTGAGTGCCCACCCTGAGTAATTACTCACAGCACGTGCCTGCATGCAAGTCAATGTGGACAAATTAGGAGGTACATGATAATTTCATAAATTACTAGATCTTAAATTCTGACTTCTAAAATTAAATATTATATATTGTTTGGAATATTCAAAACATTATTCTGGCTTCCCTAGTTTTCATAATGAAAGAGGAAAGTGATGTATCATGGTAGAATTTTACAGATGTCCAATTAAGCTCTAACTGGTTATTTTGTATAATTCTGATAAAAATTCTGTCATTTTTTGTTAACAGCTAATTTCTGTGGCCAAAAGCACATGCCAATTGACGACTTCCAAATTTGCATTAGAGTTCATAAAACTATTGCGATAAAACTCACTACCTTGTGTACTTCAAGCAAATCTCCTCTCAACTTTCTTTGCTTCAAGTACAACATAGTGTAACCTTATAGTGGATATCTCTCTGGGACCATTCCCGTAAATGTACACACAAAATTTAGCAAGTGGAGAATAGAAACTGCAGGGATTTCACCCAACAAAACCATGACATTTTCCCTGGAACCCCTCCTGCCCCCCCCTTAAAAAGTGGTTTGTTGATCAGAGAGGAACACTTCACAGATGCCAAGCTAAAAGGGAGAAATGCATACCCAAAGCTGCAAGATAATAAATCGAGGTATATATTCATGAAAGCACAAGATGATAATACTCTTGGAATATTGTGCAGAAAGGCAGCAATACCGTGATATCCTGAATGACCTGTTGCACCATCGCAGCATTTGCCACCATGTGTTGTCTAAGCTGAGTTTGCTGAAGCAGAAGGCGAAGGATCTGTGCAATGACAGGAAGCTCCCCCTGGCAGGCACCGTTCACTCGCAGATTCTGCAGCATCAGTCGAAGCAAGCGAGGGATGCGGGCCAGTGCTGTTAGGCATGCTCCCCACAGAAACTCTCTGCAAAAAATATTTTCAAAACATAATCCTTTCAACACCACCAAAGAAAACAGGTCATAGCAAACACAAAACAATTATTCACATTTTTAAATCACTTAATACGCAATAAATATTCAGGACGATGCTGGAATTGTGGGCAATTTTACAGGAAAAAGATCAGGCTTTCATCTTGATCAAATATTTGATGCTGCCTGACCTGCTGTGTTCCTCCAGCACTTTCTGGGATTTGCTCAAGATTTTAGCATCTGCAGTTTGTGTCGTCTACATAGAATATCCGTTGTTTGCCATAAGTACACAAATCTGAATCTCTTAAATATAAATTATATGTAATGTATAGCCTTGCACAAAGGGCAGATAAATGATTACGAGACATAGACTCCAAAACATCGGCCCCTACAAAAATATTATAAGGATGACTTTGTTAAAATATATTAATGACAATTAAAGTTGCAAAATCAGCTCCCTCCCCAGGTACTTTCCCTGGAACGGCAGGAGATGTAATACCTTTCCCTTTATTTTCTCCCTCACATCCATCCAATAGAAATTGCTGACAAGATGAGTGGAATTGTTGGTGATTATGGGGAGTGCAATGTAGGGTGTAGAGATAAGTAACTGTAAAACAGTTGGTCTCATATAATAAAATAATAATTTTTCTGAACATAAACAATTACAAAGTAAACCTAAAGTGTTTCATAGATCGAATATAAAATGATGCAGAACCACATGATATTAAGATGTGATGACAAGCTAGATGTCTTGGTGAGGCTTGGTTAAAAAAAGTAAGGAATGAAATAAACAAAAAGATACAAATAATCCATAAACTGCTAAATAGAAGGTATCTCACAATTATTTTATGTTGCACTTGCATTTAGTTTTATTTTTTCTCTGCATTCTTTCATATTTCGGCGTTTGTTGATCAGTATCATTTCAATAACTCATTTGCATTTGTTTGACTTTTCTTTAAATCTGGTAACTTAATGTTTTACATTTTCTAACCATATTCTACTATTGATGTACAGTTTATTTAATCCATACTATTTGTGATTGTTAGTTCTCGCCATTCATAGTATTTTTCCATTATTTGAGGCTTTGTCTTTTTATTGTTCTACATCCAATTAAAAATGGGAAAAGACATAAAAATACTCATGAAATTTGGGATATAGTGGGATATAGATTACGAAGTTGCAAAGAACATAACATGTGAAAAGTTATTATTTTTGGTTAGAATATGGCATGTTGATGTGGGCTTCTCAGTATGTGAAGCATGATTGACCGCTGGTAAAACCACATTGTCACAGAAACGGACCTTCCTGGCAATCAATGAAAAATGTGAGTGAATCTAGAGAAATGAGAGCAAATTATTCCAGTCATTTTAATTACCTTTTCTGTACATTTCCTCTGTTGTTCTTTTCCGAGGTTAGGATGAAGTAAAGGAGGCTGTAGCAACTCCCGACAAGGAAATTCAACAAACAATCATTGGGAATAAAGGCTGGATCGATGAGTTGGCCAACAGTTTTTAGGATTGACCCTGCTGTGCTGTCTGGCAAAAGATTCACACCCACCTGAGGAGAGAAAACACAGTTCATATTACAAAACAAATGACTACTTAGCAATGAAAATCCACAGCTAAACCAAACACCTGCTCGAAGTCCAATCAGAACATGAACATAAGATATACTTATTAATTTACTTTATTTTAGTTAATAACAACTAACTTGTAAAGCTCTAGTATTCTGATATCATTGCTGGGCAAAGGCTCTGCTAGCAACAGACACTGGGAAGGAGGAGCTGGTCCAAGATTTCCAGGAGAATGCCCTATTTTACCATCCATTAAGTTGATTTAGCAAATAAAAATTATTGTTGTATTCATACATGCTCCAAAGTTCGTTTGGGGGCATGGCCACTCTTAAGGATGTTTAAAATAAACCCCAAGATCCCCAGTGGATTGTCTGAGCATAAATGATCAACTGACTTTATGTTACCAGAAATAAAATGCTGAAATAATTAATTGCGGACTTGATTAGTACCAGAGATGGCCATAATGGTAAGCTGGCAGAGTTAACATTTAAGAAAAATACGAGGAAATACTTTTGAACTTTAATTTTCACAATGCATGTTTGAAAAAAAAAGTAAAATGGTACAGCAAATAACACCCACTACTATTTAAGACTCTTGTTTTTGGTCAGATACACTATCCCTACCACAAATGGATTAGGTTATATGTGGAATTTGCACACTCAAATGCATTGTGCCTCCGAATCTGGCTACTTCATTTTGCGGAAAAGTTTCTACTGTGCTGAAAAATAGATAATTAGCCCCATTTCATACAGAAAGCAAACAGAAGCAATGCTCTGACTTCTTGCTTATAATACTGTGAAGCTTTGAAAGGATGAGCTCAATCATGATCTCAAAGGCAAGCCATGCTTTGGACATTGAAGAGGTTTAAGAACAAAATAATCAACTTTTTAAACGACTTTCAAATAATTCTAATAGGAATTAGAATTTGTTCCAACTTTAACAGTTTGTGTTTTGGAGTAAAAGCTTTAAGAAAGCTGCTTTTATATTACATCCAAATCTCCAACACTTTCTGCTTGAGGCTATCCCTTCCAGGTTATTCACTCAATATTTGTTTAGCTACAGGGAATTATAACTTGGCTATTAAAATAACAAGGAAATGTACCTCACAGTAAACATAAAAAATGTGAATTCCACGTAAGACAGTGGAAACATTTATATGTCACTAAAAATGAATTGCCCTAAACATAACTCAATATTACATTTTTATTAGTGTCATAACATCTATTAATTACAGTTCATGGTCAAAATGTTGATAGAAAATGTTCAGAAATGGATAACAAATTTGCAATAAGCCTTTTTTAATTTAAGCATTTGCCTGCAGTAGTCTAAAATTAGACGTGATATATAGTCTATAAATAAAATAATAATATTTAATTATATTTGAAAAAGAATTAAGAGCAAAAATATGAATTGCCAAATTTGTTTCAAAATGAATTTTAGCAAAAAATATTCTCAAATTGTAACATGATAATTTGTCTGAAGAAGGGTCTCAACCCAACACGTCACCTATTCCTTCGCTCCATAGATGCTGCTTCACCCGTTGAGTTTCTCCAGTATTTTTATCTACCTTACTTTTCTTAAAAGTAAGGTAGATAAAAAGTTTCACTTGTCTTGTATCATTTGTTATGTTGCTTTGAGGGACAAGAGGTTCCCTCTTTAAAGCAGGCATAGTACATAGTTTTTTTAAATAGTTTCAATAAAACCAGCAGCCATTCCTTTTTCTATGTGCTACATAGAACAAGTTTGTCATAAATAGTCAGAAATAGGAAACTAAAATCAAACAAAGCCAGTTTCTGGTACAATATGAATAGAGCAAAGAATATTGCAGAGTAATTTAGTACTTCCTTGAGAAAAAATATATATACATGATCTACACATGATATGTGTGCAAATAGCACAATGGAAAGATTGTCTTCAGGATTAGGGGCTCAAACGGCCAGAGCCAAATGCAAATCATCACTGGAAGTGGAAACAGAAGGGAAAAAAAAAAAGTTTCCTTAGACCAGACGTTCTCCTGGATAACAAGGACACCTTCATTACACTCCTAGACATATGACTCAGTACCCTCTTCTGGAATTGGATCCTTAACATCTTGATCCATAGACCACTCAGTAAGCATCCTCCACGATAATTCTCAACACTAGTGCTCCACATAACTGAGTTCTCTGCCTCTTACTATACTCCACACTGTGCTGCCAAATTCTTTCCTTGTCTATTTATAAATTTGTAGATGACACCACCGTAGTAAGCTGGATCTCACACAATGAAGTACAGACAGGAGACGGAGAGCATAGTAGTATATTTTCAAGACAATACCTCTTCCTCAATGTCAGCAAAACAAAAGAGCTGGTCATTGACTTCAGTACATGTGGTGGAGTACATGGCCTTGCATCAATGGTGCTAAAGTGGGGATGGTTGAGAGTTCCCAGGATAAATTTTGCAGACAATTTGACATAACCCAATCATATAGAAGATACAGTCAAGAAAGCACACCAATGCCTCGACTATCTCAGACTAAGGAAATTCAGCATGTCTCCATAGACACTTAACAATTTCTGCAGACACACCACAAAAAGCATCCTATCCAGCACATCACAGATCGGCATAGCAACTGCTCTAGCCAAGACAGCAAGAAATTGCAGTGTTGTGAAGGCAGTCTAGTCCGTCAAACCAACTAATACCCCCAACCCGTCATCTATACTTCACACTGTTTTGGGAAAGCAGCCAACATAATCCAGCACAACGCATTAGCAAGGAACTGCAGATGCTGGTTTTAAACCAGACACATACAAAATGCTGCAGTAACTCAGCGAGTCAGGCAGCATAGGCGACGGTTTGGGTCGGGACCCTTCTTCAGACTGATCAAGGACAACTCGTGTGCCAGTCAGTCTTTTTTTCGTCCTTCTCCAGTGGCGCAAAAGATAAAAAAGTTTGAAATTACACACCACCAGATTCAAGAACGGATTCTTCCCCACTGTTGTCAAAGTCTTGAATAGACCTCGCACAAGATTTTTCAATCTACCTCAGTGCGGCCCTTTGTTTCATCTGCACTTTCCCTGAAGCTGCAACATTACATTATGCACTCTGTTTATTTTCCCTTTTGCATTTGCAAACAAAGTTTTTCACTGTATCATAAAAACCTTAACAGTACTTGTGACAATAATAAACTAATACCAATATCAAAAAAAGGTTTTGTTTTTACATAAGGCTCACCAAAACCCTTCAGGAAAATAAATTTGCTATTTTCGTTTCCTGTTTCTGTTGTGTTATTGACTGAACTACTCTCTCATGTGGCTCAGCTAGCCTCTCAGTTCAAGTGAAGGGTAAGAGGCTTAGAGATACAGCGTGAAAACAGGACCTTTGTGCCGCTGAGTCCATGCGGCACTAGGGACAATTTACAGAAGCCAATTGGCTTACAAATGTGCACATCATTGTAGTTTGGGAGGAAACCAGAGTACCAGGAGAAAACCCACGCGGTCAAAGTGAGAATGTACAGGCTCCGTACAGACTGCACCCGTAGTCAGGATTGGACCTGGGTCTCTAGTGGTATAAGGCAGCAACTCTACCGCTGTGTCACTGTGCCATTAATACAAATACATAGATGACCATTATGCTTTATACTATGAACCCCTACTGCCTGTGAAATTCAAGAAACTGTGAGTGTTGAAGAAAACTGAAATTCCCTTTCCAAATCAAAATAAGTCCTGGTGGCGATGTTACAAAACCTACCTTCAGCAACGCTGCAGATCGGCCACTGGCTGTGTGTGCGACACCTGCACCTTTGAGGGGGGGAGGGGGGAGTTAAAATGTAGGTTTGTATCGCTTGTCGGTGAGGGATTACCTCGGGCTGCTAGTCGATGAAGACAAATCGATCGGACTTTCATTCCCGTTAAATATATATATATCGCTGGACAATTTAATAGTTGGATTAAAGTAAAAAACGACTTTGAAAGCCCTCAACGTGATGGATCGCAATATCAGAACAAAACAAAGAGCAAGTCATTTACCTCACATATAATCTTGATTCTTGGGGTGGCTTTAGTCTAATTTTAATAATGCGAAAATGTTATTTAGTCCCCAAACGATTCGACCATGTCTTGCCTGCCGATAAGGGGTTAAAATTTACAGCAACGTTCCAATCGATCGCATTCCAGAAACACCCACTCGCAAGATGATTAAAATTCTCTTTTTTTTGGACAATCATGTCATAAGAGCATCTTAGTCGTCTATCTTTTGTGTAATTGCCTATCCATAATCAATATTTGTATATTAAATATCCACAAATGTTTTAGTCACATGTATTGTGCAAAAAATAATAATTTTGATTATATTGAGAGTGAATGTTTCTAGATTAATTTATCGGAATTAAACATTAAATTCCTTCATTTTGGCATATAATTTATGTGAGATTTAAAAATCATGTTATATTGCAAATTTATTGTGTGAATGGGATTAGTTTGTTATTTGGATACTTAGGCAATTTGAAAAAAAAAGCCTTTTCTTAAGAAATGGACAGATGTTTAGATCTAGTAATTGAATTTAGATGAATTTAATTGATTTGATGAAACTGATGAATATGAATTTTTTGTTGGGTATTTATTATTTGTTTTAGCGGTAAACTTTATAATTTCTACCTTTTTTCTAAAACTGCAAATAATAACTTGTTTCTGTTAATGCTGTTCAGTGTTTTTTTTCCCTTTACATTTTAAACAGATGTTTCCGAAGAAGAAAAGCAAAATTGTCAATCCAAATGCTCAGCAAAAGACACTGATTTAGACAGCATTCACAGAGATTATCCAAATTTGGACTACTCCAAATGTGAGGATCTACAGGACATTCTTAATGGGAAAGTAGTGGGCAGAAAGGCATGTCATGCATGGTTTGAAGAGCAAAAACCTGTAGTTTACAATGACAAAATTGAAAAGTTGAGGAAAAACAAGATGTACAGAGTTGCGTATTGGTTACAATCTGAGCAGTATGATGATGCTACTGATTATGATATGTAAATGTACCAGCTAGCAACTGATCTTCTCCATAAAGACTTGGTCTACTGCTAGAAATTGTAATTTATTTACCTATATGCTACGGACTTACAGCGCATAATACAATAATATTAAAGTTCTGATCTTGAGAATATCACATTTTTGAATTTTCATCAGGGTGTTTATTATTATTTCCGTCACAACGGTCAATTTTGTAATTAGCTACAATTGGGTAACTAACTAATTATATGCTTTAATTTCAGGTCATCCAAGTAAGATGTTTTATATTTGTTTCAGAATGCTTCAATCTAGAATAACTAAAAAAATCATTCAGTTCTCTTAATTTTTAAGAAGGTTATGGGCTTTTGACTGTCCTTGATCACAGCTTTTGTGTTCAGTCAATAGGGAACAAGATGCTAATTTCCGAGTATGAAAATGGCCATAACATTTTTAATACTGAAGATATGAAAGTGAATTAGGTGTCAAATTAAAGTTATTTTTATGCTTTATCTGATGGGATAAATTACAGGCTTGATTTTTTAAATATCAAAATTTCGTAACATTCCTACCCATGGTCTAGGTTTTCTTGATCTACATGACAGTTCATTGAACTTCAGCCATTTCCCATGTTGACCATTCAACTTTGCTTTCCTGTCCTTCATGCCATGTCTTTGGCCATCCATTAAGTTCGGTGGCAACTCCCTCACCCCCTCCAACCCCCAAAAAACTTCAGCGTTTCTTAAACGTATCTGGTGTGAACTTTCTTGGTATCTGGTGTGAACTGCCTTGTTACAGCATTACATCTCTTTTATACTTGAATGGCTAGAAAAAACAGAATTCTACATTAATATTGAATTAATATTGAGCAATTGCATCATTTAAAAAACAACTTTTTGTCTGATGCAGCAGTGAACTAAAGAGAACAATGCTCTTAAGGTCTTCACCTTAAAAAAAAAACCACACACATTCTCAAACAATTATTCATCCATAATAATTCAACCAATTCCACGACTTACTAGATGTTTGCAGATAGCACTTTGTAGGATATCACAGCACTGGATTCTGGAAGGTACTGATGATAAACATTGGCATGCCACCTGAAAGGTAAAGCATCAAAGCAGTAAATAACAAATAAGGGACTCGTAGACAATGGCATTATGAATGCAAGTTATTTTCCCAAATATAAAATCTAAATTATACATAAGCAGACAACTCAGATTTAGGACTAAATATTAGTCAAGGTTAGACCCTGTAAGACTAAATATAAATATATGAAATGTGCACCAAAACCAAAATGTACTTTTAACCCCCCAACCTCCAATGAAACAATAAATGGTTATCACTATGTATTGTATATCTGCTCTGTTCGGATAACATGCAGAACAAAGTTTTTCACTATACAATGGTTCATGTGACATTAATAAACATAAATCTAAAGATTGGCATGATCGACTGAGCCAAATGATCTATTTTTTGTTCTATAAATCCATGACTGTAAAGTTATAATACTGATATCTGACATTGCCTGTATATTGTCCACAGTAAACAGAACAAACCTTCCCTTGCTGGAAAATATGCCTTGTCATGTCTGAATCATGTGTTCAGGTCAGTAATCCATTAAGACTATTGTCGCAGTTTTGACAAAACTGACAGACTTGTAGGGCTTTTTCAGTGTGCAATCTATGTTCTAATTTAGAGTTAACCATATTGCTATTGATTGGCAGTCGTGTATATGCTACGGTAATACAGGCTGATGCACAGGAACGATCTTTTTCTCACAATCATAAAATTAAAAATAGAAACAATAACTACATTATTTTTCTGGCAACGTTTAAAAAATCTATTGTTACAAAGTTATTTTGCATTCCAATACAGAGTGTGCTGGTTGGAGATGCCTTTGCTGCCGAGAATATATGTGGACTGCAATTAGAAAGCTCTATATCAGTAAACCATTCAACAAATGAATGTCATGGTTCGGATATTTAATTGTCAATGTAACATGAATATTTCTCACTACTTGAATTATTTGGGCTTTTTAGATCTTGAAATATTCATATAATTAATTTAAATTGACATTTTACTTTTTGCTTGCAATCGTAGTAGCCAAATAAATCCTATCATTTCATTTAGCAAATAAAGACATGCACAAAGTTTATTTAATGGACTAAAACAGTAAAATTGCAAAGATTGTCAACATGTTAAGAACAGTTATGCACTGTTCCACAGAGCACCGAGATAAGATTTCTATTCTGTACAAAGCGATGTTTTGAAAACAGAAATGTAAAGCTTTTGTGGACACAAGACAATTCATAAAGACGCCTACTAGTTCCTCTCTTCTCCTTGTATCTCTTGGCTATCACCTCTTCCCCAGTCAACAATAGGCTATTATGGACTCCACCCTATGTTAGTTATCTGTTCCGGTCCAGCTTTGTTCTGGCCTTTTCTTACCTCCAGTTCCCTCCCCTCTACTTTCAGTCTGAAGAAGGGTCCTGACCCAAAACATCACCCGTCCTCTTTGTGCAAAGATGCTGCTTGACCCACTGAGTTAATCCAGCACTTTGTATCTATCTGAAGCTACTATAACTTCTTCACCAACATTTAGGGATATATCAAAGCTGAAAGAGTTATCCCAAAGAGGAATCAAACAATGGTCATAGATACAAGCACAAAATCATACCGACCAATCAATAAACCATCATTCCTGGGTGTATCCTAACCAGGAGGTTCAATCCAGTGGGAGCTGGCAGCCCAGGCTGTGGAAATCTCAGCATTAACTCCACAGCACATTAAGTTCAATCGCATCAAAACAACAACCAAAGAAACTTCCTGACTGTCTTATATATTAATGTTCATGCCTGTTTGAAGGGTAGCAGGACGGTTGGTTTGAACATTTTAGGTAGAGGAAAATTGCACCAGGATACAGAAGCAGAGGAAGGAGTGAATAAAAGAAAATGAGGAAGGATAAATACCAGTGCTCCACAGAACACCGTATATAATAGTGGTACAGAAAATTAATAGGGAAAATTAAGCACAGCTTGCCAGCATAGTGGCCCATTGCACATTTATTAATGCAAATAAAATAAAAAGTTAAAATATTGAGAAACTTCTAAAATTCAGGAAATTTGCTAATTGCATAAAAGAAACTTCAATTTACCTTACAAAATTCACACAATATTTATATAAACATGATTTTTATTTAAAAATGCTCAGGTCCTAAAGAAATAATTTATGCTTGTTACAGGAAGTTATTATTTATCAAGATAAGAACAGGTTATTGTAGGGGAAAAAAGTCCATGCTTGATTCAGAGGAAATATCACTTCAAAACGTTTGAAGAACACAAACTGTTCATAATATAATGTATAATGCAATTTTGCTGAATAAATGTAAAGCACATTATTGTGTCCATATGGTAACTCTTGACATCAACAATATCCAGACTGACAGCTGTCATTCACTGTAGGTGTCACTGCAAATGTAATACATTACCTCAGTTATCTCCCAGTGGTGGACAAACTGGTCTAGGTCAGTCGCATAAAGATGGATTGCCGAAAATTGGGACTGACTTATATGAGGATTGCTGCTGCTGTTCTGAAGCCAAGTCAACTCTTCTCCAGAGAATCCTGCAACGCAAAAAAATGTTCAGAAAAGAAAAACATGGTAAATCAAACTTCTCAGTAAAACACATTTATGAATTGTGACCATTCTGATGCTATCTCTGATGTATCATACAGAAAATTAAGTTAAAAATAGACTTCAAAGTTCTTTTTTTTTGTTAATATTTTTTATTAGAAGTCAATACATATTAAGACAAATTAAAATGTGAAAAGAAAACAAAAGAATATATTATTCATCACATACATTCTTAATATTTTTAAAGTTTACAATCATTCTTGTTTGTACTTCTATATTTTTTATTATTTTTAATACAGAAAGAAATTAATAGAAAGAAATAGAGAAAAATAAAGAGTAAAAATAGAAAATCAATAATGTGAGTGGAGTATTAAACAATCAATACTTCATTGGAGATATATCAGTGATCTATTATATATGATTCTTCATCCATTACTTCGTTCAGGTTTCAGTCAGGCCCTCGAACCGAGCCAATTTGTCCCTTTAGATAATCAATAAATGGAGACCATGTTCCTCTAAACTGGTCTAGCCTGTCCGAGAGGACAAGTCTTAATCTTTCCAAATGAAGTGTCTCTGACATTTCTATAATCCACATTTTGATAGTGGGGGAGGTAGGACCTTTCCAAAATCTTAATATTAATTTTTTAACAAATTATTAAACTATAATCAATAAAAATTCGTTGTTTTATTGTTAGTGATTGATCAGTTTCTAATATACCTAATATGATTAATTTTGAATCTGGAGTCAAATTTGTATTAACTACCTTCGAAATTATCTTAAAAATTTCTGACCAAAAATTAGTAATTTTTATACATTTGGAAAATGAGTGCGTTAGGTTGGCTTCTAGGTGTTGACATTTATCACATATAGCAGAAACATTTGAGAAAATTCTGTTTAATTTGGACTTTGAGAGATGTAATCTATGTAAAATTTTTAATTGTATCAAAGAGTGTCTGGCATTTAATGAACAGTAGTGTATATGTTGTAAACTTTCCTCCCATACTTCTAAACTGATTGTTTGTCCTAATTCGCTTTCCCATGCTTGCCTATATATTTCCGACGTTGGTGCATCATTTTCCAATAAAATATTATAAATATATGATATTAATTTTTCTGTGTTCGGGTGTTTATTTAAACATTCATCTAGAATTTCTGTCTTTCTAAGACTTCAAAGTTTTCACGGTGATTGCATTTAGCAAACTCTTAAGCGTAGCATGATGCAATCATAAAAAAACCCCATCAACTTTAAGAGCCTCTGCTTCCTTAGAAGATTAAGGTGGTTTGGTATATTGACGAATATTGTCGTAAACCTCCTACATACAGTAGTGAGCATCAAGGCCTGATTCAGCAACTCAATCACGCAGGAACGAAGGAGGTTAGACACCGACCGGTCCATCACAAGGACTGACATCCCTACCATTGGTGGGATCAATAAGAGGCACTGCCACAAGAAGACTCCCAGTATCAAAGACCCACACCACCCTGCCTACATTCTCATTTACCACCTACTATCAGAAAGGTGGTAAACAAATTTAAAACCATGACCACGAGTTTAAATAAATGGTTCTTCCAATGACCATCATGCTCTTGAACTCTGCATAACACTAACCTCAACTGTGAACTAAGGATTGTCTTTGGTTGCACCAAAGACTTCGGGGTTTACCTTTGCACTTGTACTGGTGTTATTAATTTATTGATTTTTTGTTTGTTATATATTATCTGTGTGTGTTGTTTACAGGCCTATTAGGCTGCTGCTAGAATTTCATTGTTCCATTTGTCAGTACATATGACAATTCAACATCTGATTCATGACATCTATATTAAAGCAAAGTCAATTTAACATCATGAAAATATCAATAACCATGGTAAAACAAGGGAAATAACTATGATGCAATATTTGAGCATAGAATTCCTTTAGCTCTCCAATGGTAAAACCTGATTATGGGGTTCAGGTTGGGATCTTGCACATATACCCACTGCAGTCAAGGTCATCCTTTAGAAGAAGCAAGTGTTTTGAAACAGTTGCTCCTTCAAACACTCAAGTGTTTGGAGTGCCCGTCAAGCAGGCTGCTTTATCTTGTATGGTGTTTGTATTTCTTGAGTGTTATTGGAACTACATTCATGCAGTTCAGTGAAGTCCACATAATTCCTGATCTCTGCCTTGTTAATGGAGGAAAGATTTTGGCAAGTTATTTGGGAATTTTATTCATGCAAGACATCCAGCCTCTGACCTGCTCATTAAGCCAGATATTGTGGAATTTCTAATCATATTGTTATGAATGCCATGGATAGGTTGGAATTGCTTGACTATTTTACACTTTAGCATTCTTACACTTATTCGGGTTTTACGATTTGACTCTTACCAGCCCTAACCTAAATTCCAAGTGCAATTTACCTTGTAAATCAGCATATATTATCAATATTAGGACAAATAATTTATTGACTAAAAGTTTCTTGTTAGCTCCAAGTCAGTCACTAGAAAGAATTTAACAGTACCCCAAAGATAACTTGTATCTAAATTTTCTCCGCTATCATCACCTCTGGCCATCTTCCCTCGACAGCCTCCAAACTTATCGTTCCCCAACCCCATGCTATCTGCTTCTATCGCCTGTCCAAAATTCACAAACAAGGTGACCCTGGTACGCCCATTATTCATGCCTGTTACTGCCCCACAGAACTCATCTCCAAATAACTTCAAAGATAGACACAAAATGCTGGAGTAACTCAGCGGGACAGGCAGCATCTCTGGAGAGAAGGAATGGGTGCAAGGCAGCAACTTCACTACTGTGCCACTGTGTTGCCCAGTTTAGAGATACAGCTTGGAAAAAGGCTCTTCTGCCCATCAAGTTTGCACTGACAAATGATCACCCATAAATAAGTTCTATCCTTTTGGACCACTGAGGCTTTAATAATAATAATAATAATAATAATACTTTTTTTATGTCACTAAAGAAAAGCACAAAATGCTGGGGGGGGGGGGGGGGGGGGGGGGGGTGAGGAAGGGAAGAGATAGGGTCAGGCAACATCTATGGAGGAAATGGATAGACATCTTTTCAAGACAGAACCCTTCTTCAATCTGAAGAGCCCCGACCTGAATAACATGTCCATTCCCTTCCCAATGTTACCTGGTACATTGAGTTACTCCAGTACTGTGTGTTTACATCAAAATTCCAGCATCTGCAGTCTCCTGTGTCTACAACTGCATAAGAACGCTTGAATTGAAACAAAGACTTTTAATATTAAATGCAAAAGAATAAATTTAAATTGTTCACACCTGTCAATGTAGAAAACAGAAAACTGAAGTAATCCACATCAGTGACCAAGCTGTTGGGAAGTGAAGGACCCCATCCACCAAAAGAGGATCTAAAATTAAATACATGACATAAAATACTTTGCATTTTTTAAATCTCCACATAAATACTTACAAATCTATGTATTGGGATATATTTTCCTTAATCTTGTAGTGTTGATGAGTAAAGAGAAAACAATTCAAAGTACATTTGAAAAATAAAGAGTGATTGAGATTGGAATGAATCGTGATCCGAGTGCCTCCAGATTAAAATTAAATGGATCCATTTTAAAAATATGATCATAAAGAATCAAAAAATGTAATATCACTTTATTCTTATAATTCCATCTAGTAATTATATCTCTTTACATAGAAAGAGTTAGGGAGACTTGTCACATGAATCCGGGTGACGCCATGAGTGTCAGCCTTGACAACAGCCTGTCTCGTATTTTTCTTCTTTTGTTGTATTTTTATTTGGATGTTTTAATGTATCTTTAGTTTGGTATTTATGTGGGGGTGGGGGGGGTTGAGGGAAACTTTTTTTTATCTCTTCCCCCCACAGAGATGTGATTTCTTTCCATATCGAATCTCCATCCTCACTGCGGCCTTAACATCGTGGAGCTACCGGTACATTTGTAAGGGGTCGACTTTGCCCCGACCGTGGGAGAAAAGGAGGTAGAAGGTAAAAGTTATTTGCCTTCCATCACAGTGGGGAATGTGAGGTCGTCAAAAAACAAGATGGACGTGCTGCCTGCGCAGGTGAGGACTCGGAAGGATTGCCGTGAGTGCAGTGATCTCGGTGTTTGCGGGAACGTCGCGCCATGAGAACATCCTGGAGTCTGGTGCTCTTCTGGCCTCTGGGAAGAAACTCCTTCTCATCCTCTCCATTCTCACAGCATGGCAACGGAGGCGTTTGCCTGACCGTAAGAGCTGGAACAGCAGGGGTGGAAGGGGTCTCCCATTATCTTATTGGCTCTGGAGTTGCACCTCCTGATGTATAGTTCCTGCAGAGGGGCGAAAGAAGTTCCCATAGTGCGTTCGGCCGAACGCACTACTCTCTGCAGAGCCTTTTTGTTCTGGGCAGAGCAATTCCCAAACCAGATTGTAATGTTTCCGGACAAGATGCTTTCCACAGCCGCAGAGTAGAAGCACTGGAGGATCCTCTGAGACACACTGAATTTCCTCAATTGCCTGAGATGGTAAAGGCGCTGCCTTGCCTTACTCACAGGTGCTGCAGCGTGCGATGTCCATGTCATATCCTCAGGAATGTGGACTCCCAGGTATTTAAAACAGCTCACCCTATCCACAGTACCCCCATTTATCCTCAATGGTGTGTACAGCCTCGGGTGATGTGCCCTCCTAAAGTCCACGATCAGCTCCTTCGTTTTTTTGATGTTCAAGAGGAGGCTGTTGTCCTGACACCAGAGTGCCAGATCAGCTACCTCCTCTCGGTAGGCCTTCTCATCGTTGTCTGAGATCAGGCTCACCACCACGGTGTCATCAGCAAACTTGATTATCGAGCTACACAGTCATGTGTGTACAGGGAGTACAATAGGGGGCTGAGGACGCAACCCTGGGGGGATCCTGTGCTTAGGGTGAGGCACTTTGATGTATTCCCTCCCATCTTGACTACCTGCGGCCTGGCGGTGAGAAAGTCCAGGACCCAGGCACACATCACAGTGAAGGAGCATAGAAACATAGAAATTAGGTGCAGGAGTAGGCCATTCGGTCCTTCGAGCCTGCACCACCATTCAATATGATCACGGCTGATCATCCGACTCAGTATCCCGTACCTGCCTTCTCTCCATACCCTCTGATCCCCTTAGCCACAAGGGCCACATCTAACTCCCTCTTAAATATAGCCAATGAACTGGCCTCAACTACCCTCTGTGGCAGAGAGTTCCAGAGACCCACCACTCTCTGTGTGAAAAAAGTCCTTCTCATCTCGGTCCTAAAGGATTTCCCCCTTATCCTTAAGATGTGACCCCTTGTCCTGGACCTCCCCAACATCGGGAACAATCTTCCTGCATCTAGCCTGTCCAACCCCTTAAGAATTTTCTAAGTTTCTATAAGATCCCCTCTCAATCTCCTAAATTCTAGAGAGTATAAACCAAGTCTATGCAGTCTTTGTTCATAAGACAGTCCTGACATCCCAGGAATCAGTCTGGTGAACCTTCTCTGCACTCCCTCTATGGCAATAATGTCCTTCCTCAGATTTGGAGACCAGAACTGTACGCAATACCATATAACCATATAACAATTACAGCACGGAAACAGGCCATCTCGGCCCTTCAAGTCCGTGCCGAACAACTTTTTTCCCTTAGTCCCACCTGCCTGCACTCATACCATAACCCTCCATACCCTTCTCATCCATATGCCTATCCAATTTATTTTTAAATGATACCAACGAACCTGCCGCCACCACTTCCACTGGAAGCCCATTCCACACCGCCACCACTCTCTGAGTAAAGAAGTTCCCCCTCATGTTACCCCTAAACTTCTGTCCCTTAATTCTAAAGTCATGTCCTCTTGTTTGAATCTTCCCTATTCTCAAAGGGAAAAGCTTGTCCACATCAACTCTGTCTATCCCTCTCATCATTTTAAAGACCTCTATCAAGTCCCCCCCCTTAACCTTCTGCGGTCCAGAGAATAAAGACCTAACTTATTCAACCTATCCTCCAGGTGTGGTCTCACCAAGACCCTATACAACTGAAGTAGAACCTCCCTGCTCCTATACTCAAATCCTTTTGCTATGAAAGCTAACATACCATTCGCTTTCTTCACTGCCTGCTGCACCTGCATGCCTACTTTCAATGACTGGTGTACCGTGACACCCAGGTTGCGCTGCATCTCCCCTTTTCCTAATCGGCCACCATTTAGATAATAGTCTGCTTTCCTATTTTTGCCACCAAAGTGGATAACCTCACATTTATCCACATTATACTGCATCTGCCAAACATTTGCCCACTCACCCAGCCTATCCAAGTCACCTTGCAGTCTCCTAACATCCTCCGCACAGCTAACACTGCCCCCCAGCTTAGTGTCATCGCAAACTTGGAGATATTGCCTTCAATTCCCTCATCCAGATCATTAATGTATATTGTAAATAGCTGGGGTCCCAGCACTGAGCCTTGTGGTACCCCACTAGTCACTGCCTGCCATTGTGAAAACGACCCGTTTACTCCTACTCTTTGCTTCCTGTTTGCCAGCCAGTTCTCTATCCACATCAATACTGAACCCCCAATGCCGTATGCTTTAAGTTTATATACTAATCTCATGTGGGACCTTGTCGAAAACCTTCTGGAAGTCCAGATACACCACATCCACTGGTTCTCCCCTATCCACGCTACTAGTTACATCCTCGAAAAATTCCACAAGATCGTCAGACATGATTTACCTTTCGTAAATCCATGCTGACTTTGTCCAATGATTTCACCACTTTCCAAATGTGCTGCTATCCCATCTTTAATAACTGACTCTAGCAGCTTCCCCACTACCGATGTTAGACTAACTGGTCTGTAATTCCCCGTTTTCTCTCTCCCCCCCTTCTTAAAAAGAAGGGTTACGTTTGCTACCCGCCAATCCTCAGGAACTACTCCAGAATCTAAAGAGTTTTGAAAGATTATCACTAATGCATCCACTATTTCCGGAGCTACTTCCTTAAGTACTCTGGGATGCAGCCTATCTGGCCCTGGGGATTTATCGGCCTTTAATCCATTCAATTTACCCAACACCACTTCCCGACTAACCTGGATTTCACTCAAGTCCTCCTTTGACCCGCGGTCCCCTGCTATTTCCGGCAGATTATTTATGTCTTCCTTAGTGAAGACAGAACCAAAGTAGTTATTCAATTGGTCCACCATATCCTTGTTCCCCATGATCAACTCACCCGTTTCTGACTGCGAGGGACCTACATTTGTTTTAACTAATCTCTTTCTCTTCACAAATCTATAAAAATCTATAAAAATCTATCTTTTGCAGTCAGTTTTTATGTTCCCTGCCAGTTTTCTTTCATAATCTATTTTTCCTTTCCTAATCAAGCCCTTTGTCCTCCTCTGCTGGTCTCTGAATTTCTCCCAGTCCTCTGGTATGCTGCTTTTTCTGGCTACTTTGTACGCATCATCCTTTGCTTTGATACTATCCCTGATTTCCCTTGTTATCCATGGATGCACTACCTTCCCTGATTTATTCTTTTATGCACTACCTTCACTGATTTATTCTTTTATGCACGCATGTGGACATGGACATTGAACTGATGGCTGTGGGTCGCTGCTTATGCTGCGTGCCCTAAGCATTCACACACGTCGCTGTGGTGGCTGTTTATGTTTAATCTTTATGTAGTTTTGTACCTTGTTGCTTTTTTGGTATGACTATGGTAAATCAAATTTCACTGTACCTCGGTACGCGTGGCAATAAAGGACCATCGAACCATCGCGTTAGGACACCATTACATTAGTGTCTTCAAATATGAGAGCTCATACGTCAGGCTGTTGTTTATAGACTAGAACTCAGCGTTCAATAGTATCATCCCCTCCAACGTTCCTTCCATTGGACACCCTGGGAGCTTTCATCATGGTACTGCTGGCCACTGCGGGGGGTTGAATGCATCCTTGACAAGGATTGTAACATAGTTGTATAGTCATTTACTTAGTATATTTGTTTGCCTTGCATGGTGGTGGGTTCTGTTTTGTTTTATTGTATTGTACATATTATTTTTAATAATTTAATAATTTTTTTATTTTAAAAAAAACCTTCCTTCCATGGACTCCATCTACAATTCTTGCTGCTTCGGTAAGGCCCCCAGCATAATCAAGGACGCATCTCGCCCCGGAAAGTCCATCTTCTCCCCATATCCCAACAGGCAAGAGGTACAGAAGTGTGAAAACACACACCACCAGATTCAAGGACAGTTTCTTGCCTGCTGTTATCAGGCAACTGAACCATTCTATCAGCATCCAGAAAGCGGTCCTGAGCTACCATCTACCTCATTGGAGATCCTCGGATTATCTTTAAGCAGAATTTATCTTGCATTAAACGTTATTCCCTTTATCCTGTATCTGTACACTGTGGATGGCTCGACTGTAATAATGTATAGCTGGATAGCACACATTTGTCACTGTACCTCAGTACATGTGACAATAAAATAAACAATAAAGGAAACTAAGGGCAAAGGCATTATAAAGACTGCTGTGCTCCAGCTTTCCAGGTTCCATGATGTAGCTTTTTTGATGTGTGCATATATTTGGCATGGCATTTGGTATCAACAAAACAGAGGTACATAAAATAACAAGGAACGGCAGATGCAGAAATCTTGAGCAAAGCAGTTATAATTTTCTGTGATCAAGTCTTCAATTGTTTTACCTTCTTCACTCGCTTAGTCACATATCGTTTTGTTATGATTCTTGCACCTCCTACTATTTTGCACCTTCTATCAGACTAATTCCTGGGATGGCAGGACTTTCATGTGAAGAAAGATTGGATAGACTTGGCATGTACTCGCCAGAATTCAGAAGATTGAGCGGGGATCTTATAGAAACTTACAAAATTCTTAAGGGGTTGGACAGGCTAGATGCAAGAAGATTGTTCCCGATGTTGGGGAAGTCCAGAACAAGGGGTCACAGTTTAAGGATAAGGGGGAAGTCTTTTAGAACCGAGATGAGAAAAAAAAAAAAATTCACACAGAGAGGTGAATCTGTGGAATTCTCTGCCACAGAAAGTAGTTGAGGCCAGTTCATTGGCTATATTTAAGAGGGAGTTAGATGTGGCCCTTGTGGCTAAAGGGATCAGGGGGTATGGGGAGAAGGCAGGTACGGGATACTGAGTTGGATGATCAACCATGATTATATTGAATGGCGGTGCAGGCTCAAAGGGCCGAATGGCCTACTCCTGCACTATGTTTCTATGAGGATAGAAACAAAATGTTTAAAGTCTATTCAATTTTATAATTCTCCATTATTAATTCTCTTCTCTCAGTATCTGTCAGGACTCTTTCTCACAGCATTCTCGTCATGCTCGCAATCTTTTTATATAGCGTCCACCTTTAGTGTTTTCTTTGTCTTTATCAATATTTTGAGACATTATAATCCAAAATTCTTCCAATCATCAGGCATTTTCACAAGATTTTTCTTTTTTTTTTAAATATTTTTTTATTTGAAGTAACCAGTTTACAATGTATAAAACACATTTAAAACATCATCTTAATTCAAAATTTCTACAAATAGCACATCGATAATTAATATCGTCTGTTTTTTGGAAATAAAGATAGAAAAAGATATATAATAAAGAGGAAAAGAAAAAAAGAGATAGAAATAGAAAACAATCTACAAATACAAATTAAAAAAAATATATATATATAAATCAAAAACAACTAAGTACATTATACATGAAATTATTTCAAACAATAATATCAATGGGACATGCGCATTAATCCCATATGTAAATAAGTTATTCTCATCGGATTCCGTAGGGTGCCCGTCGAGCCGTGATGCCAAGAACAGCTACTTCTCTAGATACTGTATATATGGAGACCATATCAGTTCAAAAGAATTATACCTGTCCAATAGGACAAATCTAATTCTTTCCAAATATAACGTCTCCTGCATCTCTGCTGTCCACATTTTAATTGTTGGGGATAATGTACCCTTCCAAAATTTCAATATGATTTTTTTCCCTATTATCAAACAGTAATCAAAGAAATTTCTTTGATCTACTGTCAAAACCAAACTTGATTCCGGAATTCCAAATATTATTAATTTTGGGTCAGGGTCCAGTTTAACTTTAAGAACTTCAGAAATTACTTTAAAAATTTCTGTCCAGTAATAATTCAACTTAGGGCATGTTACAAAACTATGTATTAAGTTTGCTTCTAGATTCTTACATTTATCACAAATAGCGGAGAGATTGGGAAAAATACTATTTAATTTGGTTTTCGAATAATGTAATCTATATAGTACTTTAAATTGTATTAATATATGTCTAGCATTTAAAGAACACCGATTTATTCTCTGTAAGCTTTCTTCCCAAATTTCTTTTGTTATAGGTAATCCAATTTCATTTTCCCATGCTTGGCGATATGTTTCAGTTATTGGGGTCTCTTTATCTAGAATAATATTATATATATGAGCTATTAACTTTTCCGTATTTGGATGTAAATTAAACAAACCATCTAATAAGCCTGGTTCTTTATTTTTATAATCTTGTGTATTACATTTAATGTAATCTCTAATTTGTAAATATCTAAACAAATGTTGTGAAGGCAATCCAAAAATATCTTGCAACTTCAAATAATAAAAAATTTCCATTTCTATAAAGGTGTCCTATCCTTTTAATTCCTAAATCCTCCCAGAGTCTAAACCCCGCATCTAATATTGAGGGTTTAAACAATGGGTTATTCCTAATTGGTAACCTGAAGGATAGATTATCCAGATGTAAAGTCTTAACTATCTGTTTCCATATACGCCTATTATTATAAATTATAGGGTTATCCCTATAAATCTTTTTTTGTACTTCCTTTGGCGCAAAGAGAATCGAGCCTATATTAAAAGGTAAACAGTCTTCCTTTTCCATCTTTAACCACATTGGTTCATTATCCAGATTTATCCACCAAAAATTCATATTCTTAATCTGAACTGCCCAAAAGTAATATAAAAAATTTGGAAGTGCTAACCCTCCATTTATCTTAGACTTACATAAGTGTTTTTTACTTATTCTATGACTTTTATAGTCCCAAATAAAACTATTAACAATATTATCAATTTTCTTTAAAAAAATGTTCGGGAGAAAAAAAGGAATAGCCTGAAACAAATATAACAATTGTGGTAAAAAAATCATTTTTATAGCATTAATTCTACCAACCATAGATATAGGAAGTGTTTTCCAATATGAAATATTTTTTATAAGTTTATCTAATAATTGAGGATAATTAGATTTAATTAATAATTTATAGGATTTAGGTACATTAATTCCTAAATATTTAAATTTATCTGTGATTATTTTTAATGGATATTGTTGCAATATATTTACATTTATGCCAGTTATAGGCATAATTTCACTTTTATTCCAGTTAATCCTATATCCTGAAAATATACTAAATTCATTTATAACATTAAATAACTTGGGAATACTGCATTCCGGTCTTGTAATATAAATCAAAACATCATCTGCATATAAAGATATTTTATTAATTGTTGTATCAGTATTATAACCATATATTTCAGGTTCAGATCTAATTCTTTCAGCCAGAGGCTCTATGACCAAGGCAAATAATAAAGGGGATAACGGACATCCCTGTCTGCATCCCCTAAATAGTTTAAATTTAGGTGATAGTATTTGATTAGTTAAAATTCTTGCAGTAGGATTAGAGTATAATATTCTTACCCATTTACAGAATCCATCCCCCAATTGAAACTTTTCCATTATATTAAATAAATATGACCATTCCACCTGATCGAATGCTTTTTCTGCATCCAACGATATAACTGCTAATTCTGTGTCTCTTTTTCTTTTCGAATATATATTAAACAGGCGCCTGAGATTGTGTGATGAATAACGTTTTGGAATAAAACCTGTTTGATCGTGATGTATTATTTTAGAAATCACTAAACTTAGCCTCCGAGATAGTGCTTTAGTTAATATTTTTTGGTCAGTATTTAAAAGAGCAATCGCTCCATATGATCCAGGATCTTCCAGATCCTTGTCTAACTTAGGAATGAGTGTAATTGTAGATTCGTTTAAGGATTCTGGTAATTTTCCTAGTTCATATGCATATCTATACACTGTCTGTAATCTTGGTGAGATTAGATCATTAAATTTTTTATAAAATTCTGCACTCAGGCCATCAGGGCCCGCGGTTTTTCCATTTTTTAACGAACCAATTGATTCTTCAATATCTCTTACTGATATTTCAGCATTTAACAATTGTCTACTTTCCAGATCTAGCCTATTAATATGACATTTGTCTAGAAATGTTTCCATTTCATCTGTTTGCCCTGTTGATTTTGATGAATAAAGATTTTGATAATATTGTAAAAATGTGTCATTAATATCCTTTGGTATAGTCAGTATGTTTCCCTGCATAGATCTAATACTATGTATAGTTTTTTCATCGTCTAATTTTCTGAGTTGTCGTGCTAATAATTTTTGTGGCTTATCTCCAAATTCAAAATGTACTTGTTTGGTTTTTTGAAAAAGTTTAATAACTTGGTCAGAATATATTTTATTTAATCTATATTTTAATATTGCAATTTTATTAACTAACTCTTTAGAAGGATGTCTTATATTTTCACTATCTAATCGTTTTATCTCCTTTTCTAACTTTTGCTCCGTCTTTCGATTTTCTTTATTAAAATATGCTTGTGCTGATATTATTGCACCACGCATAAATGCTTTAAATGTATCCCATAATAATAATGGGGAAATCTCAGGTTTATCATTAGTTTCGAAAAATAATTTAATCTGTTCCTCCACATAATTACAACAGCCTTTGTCCTTCAATATTTGTGGGTTAAATCTCCAAGTGTTAGTTTTATTAACTATATCTTTTAATTTTATCTTGAATGTAAGCGGTGCATGATCTGAGATAATAATATTATGGTATTTTGCATCATACGTGAAGGGAAGTAATTTTGAATCGACTAAAAAATAATCTATCCTCGAATAGGTTCCAAATACCGGTGAGAAAAATGAATATTCACGTCCAGTTGGATTATCCAATCTCCAAATATCCTTAACATTCGATGTATTAATAAAAGAATTTATAAATTTACTTGACTTAGAAAGAGCTTTCCTTTTCGTGGAAGATCTATCTAAATAATTATCTAAAGTACAATTTAAATCACCCCCAATTATTAAATTATATTGAGTGAAAATAGGGATATCATTAAATATTTTCTTGAAAAATAATGGGTTATCGAAATTGGGTGCATATATATTCATAAGAATTACTTTTTTTGACTGTAATTCCCCTGTAATTATTAAATATCTACCCTCCTTATCCTCTATTATAGAACTAGGTTTAAAAGGTATGCCTTTACGAATAATTATTGCAACTCCTCTAGATTTATGTATAAATGATGAGTGATACACCTTTGAAATCCACTTAGCTGTTAATCTATATTGAGCATCTTTTTTAAGATGTGTCTCTTGAAGAAACGTAACATCTGATTTCAATCTATTCAACTGAGCTAACACCTTTCCCCTTTTAACTGGTTCATTAATTCCCTTAACATTCCAACTACAGAAGGTGATTCCATCACCCCCAATCCTTACATTCATATCTTGCATTTTATTATTAGGGTGGCTTTTTTTGGGGTAGCCTTCTTGACTCCTCCGGCCCGACATAACAGCCCTGCTTTAGTCCGATGAAAATTACCAATTCTATTAATCCATGTCCATTTAACCTGGTTATATAATATAAGTCGTAACCATAATCATATAATATAAAATCGAAAAATAGTAAAAAATGTAAATATAAAAAAAGTATAGGGTGATAAAAGGGTGTAGAGAAAAAAAAGAAACTACACTTTTATAGCGTGTAGTGTGCACAAGTGGAAGCCACACTAGTATGGCTATTAATCTAAGGACTTCCGTTTTCTTAGAAAAAAGATGTTGGTTATTCCAGCTCTTATCTAGAATGCTGTATATGTTGGGGTGGGGTACTAACTTTATGTTCTTAGTAACTATTTCTATTATTCATATAACTGATTTCTAGTTATTAGTTTCTATTATAATTAGTATTATAATAAGTAATACTATATTAGGGGGATAAGGAAGGTCATAATAATTAGTAATTAATAATTAATACAATACTACAACTTTAAGTCCATTATTCCGCCTTTTTCTCAATGAATAATTCATAACCGCGGGTCAGTAAAGTTCATGCTTAATCCTCTCCTGTCGGGTCTTCTCCTGCTTGTTGTTGTTCTTCTTCTTCTATCTTCTTCTTTATATTCCGAGCGAATTCCAGTGCCTCCGTATGCTTCGGGAAACGATGCTCCTTCTTCTCATAGGTAACTCTCAATATTGCAGGGTACACCAGACCATATCTGATATCCTTTATTTCCTTTATGTCTCTCAGGATGCGTCTTGTTTCTGTGAATAGAGATCTTCTTTTAGCCACCTCAGCCGGGTAATCTCTGAAGATACTGATGCTATCTCCATCGTATTTCAGATTTCTCTTTCTTATTATTATCTTCATCATTTCTTCAAATTCGTGATCGTAAGCCACCTTTACAATCATTTGTCTTGGTGGTTCATCTCTCCCAGGGACACGTCTTAAAGCCCTGTGGGCACGGCCCAACAGAGGTTCTTGATCCAAATTCAGAATGTCCTTTAGGAGTTTTGCAGCGAATTTACGTGGGTCTTGATTTCCTTCGCGACCCTCGGCCAGACCTACTATACGCAAATTCTTACGTCTTTGACGTCCCTCCAAATCAATACATTTCTCATTTATTTTTCGTAATAACTCTGAGAGACGTTTGTTCTCGGCAATTATCTTCTCGGTCTCCTTAGCACCTTTTACAGCGACCTCGGCCAGTTCTGTAATCGCTTCATTTTGCTGATCAAGTGTGGCTAAAATAGGATTCAACCTTGCCTCTATCTTCGCATCCATCATTTGCTCCATCCCATCAATCTTGTCGGTTACCTCAGCCGTTAGATTTTGTATCTCCTCCTCCGCCTTAATTTCCATTCGTTCATCATGCTTTTTACCATCACTGTAACCTCTTTTGTAAGTTCTTCTTTGATCTTCTGGATATCTGTTTTTAAAGCCTTCATTTCATCTTTATATTCTTTATATTCTTTCTTCATTTCTGTCTGTGTTTCTTTCTGCATTTTCTTCATCTCGGCCAGCAAAGACTTTTTAAGTTCTTCTATTTCACCTTTTCTCTGTGAAATCTCTTCTTGGGAGGCAGCCAAACTCGAGCTCGAAGCTTTGGTGAGGCCTACCTCCTTTCTTGTGCCTTTTTTCCCCCGGAGGGGGGGAGGAGGGATGCATTTTAAAATTCTTACTGAAGTCGCGCGCCTGATGACGTCACGCAGCTTGCAGTCGCAACCGGAGCCGTTTTAAATCGTTCTCCTGCGGTAAGTACCGTTAGTAGCCTCCTTTAACCCCGTTTTTTTTGCAGATTTTTCAAGAGCTGATCGGGCGCTGTTCTCTCTTAGAACATGGCGCCACCGGAAAGATTTTTCTTTCAAGATCCTAAACTTTTTTAGTTAGACCTAGATGGGCCACTTTTTCTAAGAAATCTTTCATTTAAAAAAAATATATTAATTGAAATTGACGACTGGTCTCATAGAGGCCTAGAGTCAATCTGCACGGAAACAGGCCCCCTCATCCTTGTCGACATATACATGTGATACACATGGTCGCAATATATTGGTCTAAGAAACTCAAATACATCTTATGAATTTAGCCTCAAGTTGACAAGGAAAAAGCCACTGTGACCGATAGTTGGTGCATAGTTTATCTGATTATAATTAGTGCACAATTTAATTGGTGCATAGGTTATCTGATTATAATTAGGCCAGCAAACTACGACACCTGCACAACCTCTGTCCAACATTGGGTTAATATCCTAACCCTGTATCCAAACCACAGTAGGAAACCTTGAGCAGAACCAGTCATCAGTGTTCCTCAAATGGATGCTGAAAAGACATCCAGTCCCTTGTTAGCATAAACAATGCTATTAAAATAGCTGCCAAAAATGATCAAACATGCTTTTAGATATCATCAGACTCTTTTTGAACCTCAGAAAATTGTCCCTTTAAATATGATCTCACTTTCGCGATTTGTGTGGGGAAAACCACGAAAATCTGTCCACAATACCCGTTGGACAAGAAAGCTGCTGAATAAAATACTACCACCTACAGGGTAAAATGTTATAATACATTTCAAATTGATTTCTATGACTGAGTTAATTAGAAACCATCAGAGTTTAGATCACAGTTCAAATGAAACTACAAATACATGTCTTGTATTTCAATATGCAAGTACGCTGTTGAATGCGATACAATTCGATAATAATTTCAAGAACAAAAATACCACTTATCAGCACGCCAACGTTCCTACAGTTCTAATTGAGAAGTCAAGCCATCAGACCACAAAGAATGCAGTGCAAATTCCTGGCTTTGTGTTCTGATAGGTTTTCAGTGTCAGAATCGTGTTGGCATATTTGTTTTTATAGTTGTATCTCATTCTACCACATTCTCTAGTAGTGAATTCTACTGTGAATGTAATATTTATTCTAATTGGTTATCGATTTTCTCTCAGACTATCCAAACAAAACACCATCAAAAGTTATCTGTGCCTTCTTGCATGGTTTAAACCAATACTTCCCTGATGATAAACTGTATAACTGAGGAACATCTCCAAAAATACAACGGTCAATGTTTCTCACTCCTCCTCACTAGTCTTGCATCTAGCCTGCGATCTCCAGGTATATTCTCCTAATTCCTGTTGACTATTTGAGAGCCTGTAGTACACCCCCAACAAGGTAATCATCCCCTTTTTCTTACTCAGCTCCTCCCTTACAGCCTCACTGGAAGAGTCATCAATCATGTGACCTCGGACTACTGCCATGATATTCTCCTTAATGAATAACGCAACACTCCCTCCTCTTTTACCCTCACTGCTATCTCATCCCTGCCACTGTACCCTGGAACATTAAGCTGCCAGTCCTGTCCCTCTCTTACTCAAGGTTCCATAATGTCTACAACCTCCCAGTTGTACGTACCTATCCACACCCGGAGTTCATCCGCCTTTCCCGTCAGGCCTCTCGGATTAAAATAAATCCAATTCAATCGGCTCCCTGCCATGCTCCTTCCCATCCTGTCCACTGAACTTTCTTTCATCACCTTCCATACTGAGTTCCAGCCCACTCGCCTGCCTCAATCTTGGATTGGATCCTGCCACTCTGCCAATCTAGTTTAAACCTACCCAAGTAGTACTAGCAAACCTGCCAACAGGATATTGGTTCCCCTATCGTTCATTTTCACACAGAGAGTGGTGGGTCTCTGGAACTCTCTGCCACAGAGGGTAGTTGAGGCCAGTTCATTGGCTTTATTTAAGAGGGAGTTAGATGTGGCCCTTGTGGCTGAGGGGATCAGAGGGTATGGAGTGAAGGCAGGTACGGGATACTGAGTTGGATGATCAGCCATGATCATATTGAATGGTGGTGCAGGCTCGAAGGGCCGAATGGCCTACTCCTGCACCTAATTTCTATGTTTCTAAGTGCAACCCACCCCTCTTATACAGGTCACCTCTGCCCCAGAAGAAATCCCAATGGTCCAAAACACTGAATCCCTGCCCCTGCACCAACTCCTCAGCTATGCATGTCCTATCTTCCTGTTCCTGTCCTCACTAGTCCTGCAAAGTTCCCATGTGAAAAGAATTGGAAAGTTATGTCATGCCCATCCACAATCTCCCCCACCTTGCTCAGCAATTTAGACTGCACCCCATCCATGCCATTTGACTAAACTAGGATCTTTTTCCATCAATCACAGATTTGGCTTAACTCTGTTCATTTTAAACAACAGTAAATCCCACTTATTGTATATATTGTATCTTTGTATCAAACAGCTTTTCCCATTTCTGCCCATAATTGAAGCCTCCCATTCCAGAGATTATCACAATATCCATTGTCTTAACATTCACCCAATTTCCCAATAGCCGAAACAATAGCTACTTTATTGTTTTAACATTGCATTGTCAACAGCACTGGAAAAACCTAACATCAAGAACTATAAACAAAAAATGTTGTTAACATTTTTTTTTCTAAACTGTAAAATATGCTACATTCTACTCTTTTACTCAAAACTATCTACTCTTGATTTTCTTCAGAAAGCAAACATGCAGAAAATATATATATTTTATAACTTTGGTACAAAAGTTAAATCAAAGATAGACCTTACTGCTTCACTTTATTTTCTATCCACTCCCCATCCTCCTCAAATTCTTCTCCATGGAGGCAGAAGGAATTCCCATTTGGGAAATGAATAGCTGCTGCCACATTTCTTTCACCAGCTCACAAACAAAAAGTCAAAAGCCACCGTCTACTGAGATATCATAATTGTCACTTTGAGAAAAAAAGGGCAATTTTAAAGGTTATGTCTATTGTATTGTCCTTGAAAATAGCACAAAAGCTGGAAAAGTTCATCCAGACAGACAGGAGATTTTCTTTTAAATGACTGACAAGAATGAGATTTAACCCATAACCTTTCCTTTCAATGCTCCATATCTTGATAGATTTTTAACAAACCACTTCTACAATCTCAGCTGAAATTGGCTCCTGTATGACCCAGCCCTTTCATATTCTTTGAATCAAACAAGAAAGCACACAATGGCTTAATTAAATTAAATTGTCAGTTAAATCAGGACAAATGGTTGGTTTTAAAAGCAAATAAAAAAACTGCTGGAGGAACTCAGCAGGTAAGGCAGTATCTGTGGAGAGAAATGGACAATCACGTTTCAGGTAGAGACCCTTCATTGACATAGTCCAAATGTCTCCTGAAATGTCGACTGTTTATTTCTATCATATATGCCGAATTCCTCGAGCAGTTTCTTTTTTATTTCCATCGTTTAGTTAAATTTATTATCATTGTCACATGTACCACGATACAGTAAAAAGCTCTTTTGTTGCATGCTAACCAGTCAGCGAAAATACTATAGTAACAATCAAGTTGTCCACGGTGTACAGATTCAGGAGAAAGAGCATAACGTTTAATGCAAGGTAAAGTCCAGCATAGTCCAATTGCGGATTGTTCGGTGGTCTCCAAAGAGGTAAATGTTAGGTCACGGCTGCTCTCTGGTTGGTGATAGGACAGTTCAGTTGCCTGATAAAGCTGTGAAGAAACTGTCCCCGAATCGGGAAGTATGCACTTTCAAACTTCTGTACGTCTTGCCTAATGGGAGGGGGGAGAAATCAGGGCGAGACTTGTCCTCGATCATGCTGGTGGCCTTGCCGTGGCAATGTGAACTTCAAATGGAGTCAATGGAAAGGAGGTTGGTTTGCGTGATGGTCTGGGCTACGACCACAATTCTTTGTAATTTCTTGCAGCCATAGATGGAGATGTTCCCAAACTATGCTGTGATGCATCCCGATAAAATGCTTTCTGCGGCGAAGATTTAGAAGTTTGTGAGTGTTGTTGGGGACATGCCGACCTTCCTAAGCCTTCTAAGGAAGCAGAGGTGTTGATGTGCTTTCGTGGCCATTGCTTCGATGTGGCTGGTCCAGGACTAGTTGTTTGTGATATTTATTCTTAAGATCTAGAAGGTTTCATTCATCGCTACTTCGATATATTCGGGAGTACATGTACTACTTCACTTCCTGAAGCCCACCCCAATCTCCTTTGTCTTGCTAACAATTAATTGTTATCTTGGCACCGGGATACAAGGTTCTCTATCTTCTTCGGTACTCTGTCTAGTCATTATATGATATCCGGCCCACTACGTTGGTGTCGCCTGCAAACTTGTAAATTGAAGATAGATACAAAAATCTGGAGTAACTCAGCGGCTTAGACAGCATTTTTGGAGAAAAGGAATAGGTGACGTTTCAGGTTGAGACCCCTCTTCAGACTGAAGACCCGCTCAGTTACTCCTTTTGTGTCTTTCCTCAGTTTAAACCAGCATCTGCAGTTCCTTCCTATACAACTTGTAAATTTAGTTGGTATTTGGTTGCAGTCATGAGGAGTGTAGTGGAGAGCCGAGAACTCATCCTTGCGGGGCACCAATGTTGAGAATTATCGTAGAGGATGATTTGTCATCTATCCTCACTGATTGTGGACCGTTGGTCAGGAAGTCGAAAGTCCAATTGTAGAGGGGAGTGCTGACTCTAAGTTTCACGGGTTTGGAGATGAGCGTGGATGGCATAAATGGTATTGAAAGCAGAGCTGTAGTCTAAGAATAGGAGTCGTGACATAGAAGTTATTCTCATCCAAGTGTTCCATGGATGAATGTAGGGCCAGGAAGATGGCATCAGCTGTACATCTGTTGTGGTGGTAGGCAAACTGCAGTGAAGCAGCGGCTCTGCCAGCTGCGCCACCGTACAATTGAACATGCGCTTTTGGTCTAAGACATTTACTTCAAGAGTTGTCTGTTCCTGTGTGAGACTAAATATAATCTGTGCCATAATAAATTAGATTGAAAAATTCCCATTATTGTGCACTGCCAATTCAAATTTATCTAAACTCAACGTTGTTCTGTTTAAAGGTAGACAAAAATACTGGAGAAACTCAACGGGTGAGGCAGCATCTATGGAGTGAAGGAATAGGTGACGTTTTGGGTCGAGACCCTTCTTCAGACTGATGTGGGGTTGGGGGGCGGGAAGAAGTAAGGAAGAGGCGGAGACAATGGGCTGTGGGAGAGCTGGGAAGGGGAGGGTAAGGAGGTAGAAAGCAAGGACTACCTGAAATTGGAGAAGCAATGTTCAAACCGCTGGGGTGTAAACTACCCAAGCGAAATATGAGGTGCTGCTCCTCCATTTTGCAGTGTGACTCACTCTGGCCATGGAGGAGGCCCAGAACAGAAAGGTCAGATACAGAATGGAAGTGGGAGTTGAAGTCTGTTAAATTTATTTTCTTCCACATCGGTCTCCTTTATTTTTACCTGTTACAACTCTAGTTCAATTGTAGCAAAAATAAATCCTAGATTAGTTTAGTTTAGAGACAGAGCGAGGAAACAGCCCTTTGGTCCACCAAGTCCACGCAGACCAGCAATTTTACACTAACACTATCCTATTTACTAGGGACAATTTTACAACTTATCGGAGCCAATTAACCTACAAATCTGTAGTCCTTGGAATGTGGGAGGAAACCAGAGATTCCAGAGAAAACCCACGCAGGTCACGGGGAGAAAGTACAAACTCTGTATGACAGCACCCATAGTCAAAATCAAACACAGGTCTTTGGCGCTGTAAGGTAGCAACTCTACCACTGCGCCACCGTGCCAAGTTAAATTACTAACTTGCATTGCAAACATATATAAATATGTAAATGGGTATTTGATTGTCAAAGCCGAGTCAAAGAATCGCACTGTACGACTCTATAACTTTGCTATATTTAAGAGGGAGTTAGATGTGGCCCTTGTGGCTAAGGGGATCAGAGGGTATGGAGAGAAGGCAGGTACGGGATACTGAGTTGGATGATCAGCCATGATCATATTGAATGGCGGTGCAGGCTCGAAGGGCCGAATGGCCTACTCCTGCACCTAATATCTATGTTTCCATAACTTGTAAATTTGAATAATTCTACAGCCTTGTTGTGGACAATAAGTAGAAACTCAAAAATAAACATTTCTACTATACTTAACAAGATTACATTGTATTAGGTTCTAGACAAGAGAATTATTTTGCCTCTGTGGTTCAGAAGAAAACGCAAATTTTAATAAATAAAAATTTGCAAACCTACCTTGTGTGCAGTATTCGGATTAGATTAATAGCAAGTTTGGTGGATAACCTTCCCATAGTGCAACAACGACTCAGGCAGGACAGCAACTCTGATGAAATACGTGGCAAAAAATATACAAGTTGCACCAACGAATGTTGAGTTTCAGATGGAAGCAGCACTAAAGTGCCATCTTGTGGATCTAAACAAAGATTACAATATCAATTAGATATCTTGGGATATTCCATCATTAAGGCAGAGGCTAGTTTCATAAATCAATAATGAACAAATTATGACAAAGGCTCCACTAATATTTGAAGACATAACCAATTAAAATTGGTTGCTCTAAGGTACAAACAAAGGAAATATCTGGGTCAGGCACAAAATGTTGGAGTAACTCAGCGGGACTAATAGCATCTCTGGAGAGAAAGAATGGGTGATGTTTTGGGTCGAGGCCCTTATTCAGACCGGGTCATATCTGGGTAATTGGATTAATTAAAAAAAACTGTCTGGTTTCCTCACTGATTTGCACCTCCCTTTTTCCTGTCACTCTACCCATTATTATACAACTTCTACATCAAAAGGAAACATGTAGGCAATTATGAATTCTTATAACAAAGAAAAATCCAGTTTTAAAATGTTTACTTTGAGATATTTGGGAAAGCAAAAAATACTATATACACTCTCTGTCTCTGTGTGTGTGACACTGCAGGCCGCCCTCCCGCTCCCCCCCGCAACCGCGCGTTGAGGGGACCGGACTCAACGGGTCCCCCTCGGTCTAGTATTTTCTAATATCCCAAGTATTCAAATTATGCAAACAGAATTCAATGGCTGTTGTCCTAATATTTCGTTGCATCCCTACTTTTTCCATCCAGTTTTACATTAACAAGTGAGCTAACGGTTTTTCTCTTTCCTTCATTTTCAAACATGAATGATCAAGTGAAATCAAACACATGCAGGCATTAGAAATCTGAAATGAAACCCCAAAATACTAGAAGCAGTTGTATTGTAATCTTTGTTTAGAGCAATTCTACTGCAGTTGTACAGGGTCTTGGTGAGGCCACACCTGGAGTATTGCATACAGTTTTGGTCTCTTAATCCGAGGAAAGACATTCTTGCCAGAGAGGGAGTACAGAGAAGGTTCACCAGACCGATCCCTGGGATGGCAGGACTTCCATATGAAGAAAGACTGGATAGACTCGCCTTGTACTCGCTGGAATTTAGAAGATTGAGGGGGGATCTTATAGAGACGTACAAAATTCTTAAGGGGTTGGACAGGCTCGATGCAGGAAGATTGTTCCCGATGTTGGGGAAGTCCAGAACAAGGGGTCACAGTTTAAGGATAAGAGGGAAGTTTTTTAGGACCGAGATGAGAAAATCATTTTTCACACAGAGAGTGGTGAGTCTGTGGAATTCTCTGCCACAGAAGGTAGTTGAGGCCAGTTCATTGGCTGTATTTCAGAGGGAGTTAGATGTGGCCCTTGTGGCTAAAGGGATCAGGAGGTATGGAGAGAAGGCAGGTACAGGATACTGAGTTGGATGATCATCCATGATCATATTGAATGGCCTACTCCTGCACCTATTTTCTATGTTTCTAAGCAGTCAGCTGGTTGGGCAGACTCCCGAGACAGAAACAAAAATAACTTTTCACAAGTTAAAAAAATTAATCTTTTCACGGGAATTGAAAAAAGGCGAGAAAACAAATGTGATGCAGAGAAAGAAAAAGGGAACATCTACGTTTGAGTGCCATCGAGGTGACATAATGCTTTTGGTGCTGTCTAGTTATTTGATGAATTACGTACGCAACAGGCAACTTGCATAAACCCACGGTAGACAAAATTGCTGGAGAAACTCAGCAGGGTGAGGCAGCATCTATGGAGCGAAGGAAATAGGCAACCTTTCAAGCCAAAATCGTTCTTCAGACTCACATAAACAAACAATTAACTATAAGTAACTCCGTTTTCTCAATGACCTGTGTTATTGCACCAGGAGGAAGGCGAGGACTTCCCGTCCAAAGCGCTGGGGTAACTCAGCAGGTCAGGCAGCATCTCTGGAGAATATGGATTGGTAATGTTTCGTGTACGGTCCCTTCTATAGACTGATACAGTCAGAAGAGGGATGCCAACACCAAACAGCACCTATCCATGTTTTTTTTTTGTATTAAGTGCAGTTCTTTGCCTTTACGTAATTTTAAGATGATTCCAACTTACGTAAAGGTTTACAGAACATAACCTTCACGTAAATCAGGGGATGTTTGTACCGGATATTTCCAGCATTATCTTTGTTTCAGGTTTCCAGTCGCTGCTGCCATTTGTCTCACACAGTTCCAGCATGTTTCGTTTATAATCCCCCCCACCGCCTCAACCTGCACCTGTTCATTCACGACCCAGACAGTGCCAAAAGTATTGTCAACCCCAACACAAATATTCTTTCCTCTCTCCATCCTTCCCCTTTTGTGTAATCAAACTTCTAATTATGCTGACTCTCAATGCTGAATGTTCTTTACACTATAACTATCCTAACATGCCGAGTATTTCCAACATATTTAACGACAACATAAAAAATGGCCTGAAATTTAAAAACTTAACATTTACAAAATAAAATAATTAACTATGAAGAGTTAAAATAATTTAAATCATGAACTATGAAAAGCAATACCATTTAGCACCAGTGTATACATTTATAATTCTAACCATGAGAATATTTGTTTTACCTATAAATGCTAATTTCCATCTGAAACAGAAGATGTCTTACCATATAACCTGTAGACATTACTTTGAAGGCTCTGAAGTAGCTCTTTGTTTGAATGGGCAGCTGCCACATGTATTACATCAATAAGTTGCGCTGAAAGAAGTGGATTCTTTGAACCAAGTTGTGCTAGTTGTAATGGCAATCCAGCTAGCCAACGCGATAGCACTTTACTTCTACTCAAAACAAAATCAGTCCTCAACAAAAAGCAGAGCAGTTCAATAGGTAATTGTTGATATTCATTGAATTAGAGAAACATTTGTAAAGGACCTGTATAAAATCCGATTTTAAACTAAAGAAATGAAATAAACCATCTATATCTATATACTATTAAAAGTCTCGTCCTGTCTGTCTGTCTGTCTGTCTGTCTGTCTGTCTGTCTGTCTGTCTGTCTGTCTGTCTGTCTGTCTGTCTGTCTGTCTGTCTGTCTGTCTGTCTGTCTGTCTGTCTGTCTGTCTGTCTGTCTGTCTGTCTGTCTGACCAAGGAACTATGCCAAAACGGTACACAATAGCCTGGGATTTCTGGGCAGCATGCTTGTAACAATTAGATATTTTCTCTTTGGCGATACTCAACAATAGAAAAAAAGTTTACTTTCTGAAGAGTGTATCGAATTAGATTTATCTGCAAAATATTTATCATTAAAAGTATCATTTTCTCAAAGCTGCTGAAGATACAAAATCGATGGGAAATAGTATGATGGCACCATTGGAGGAGAATGGATGGATATGGATCATGTGCCAGTCCGAAAGAGCCTGTTCCTGTGCTGTATTGATCCATATCACTCCGTCAGTAACTGAGATCTGGACTAAATACAGAAATAAGAGTTCAAATTCCATCACAGTGATTGGCTAATTTAAAAATCAATTCTTTAAGAAAATCTTGAATAAAAATGAAGAACTAGCAATTGGATTGGCATGAAGAAAGAACGCTTGCTTAACTGGTCTGACCCAAATATGACTCAAAACCCACAATAATATGACTGATTCCCAACCACCAATGATCATCAATACATTAGTTCTATCCTACACACTAGCGACAATTCACACAAAACAATTAACCTACAATCTTGCACATCTTTGGAAATTGGGAGGAAAAGCCACACGGTCACAGGGAGAACGTGTAAACCCCTCACAGACAGCACCAGTAGTTAGGATCGAATCCGGGTCTCTGGCGCAGTAAGCTAGCAACTCTACCGCTGCTCAACTGTTCTAGAAAGCCTTTTATTTGAAACAAAAGTAGAATAGACCATGGCAACAACTTCATTTGGTTCACTGCAGCTGTTGTGTAACTGATCACTATTTAAATAGCGATAGACACTGGTCTCTACACGAATGCCTAAAATAAATATTATCTTAATCAAGCCAATGCTGCCTAATTAAAAAATAGCAACCTATGAACAGCACTAAGTGATCCCAACCCAACAGATCAGAACAACTTATAAGTAACCTCTGTTACTTATCACTTAAACCAAGAACAGCAACAATGAATCAGGGGTCGTGTTGAAAAAATTAAATTGCTGGAGGAACTCAGTGAGTCTGGTCTGAAAGCTCATCTAAAGCGGAAGGTGGGAGGTGATAGATTGGTGTTGTACAAGGGGAAATCAATCAGTGAAGGCATTGTCACATATAATAAGGAAAATCTTAACTAAGGATACAGACCCAATTGTACAGTCATATTTTTATATTTTCCATTTTCTTTTAAGAATCTATTTATAATTAAAACCGTCCAAGCATATTTGTCAGTCTGTTATTACATGTCAGAATTAGAATTAGTCGAGCATTGGACAGACAAGTAATTTGCGAAATCAAATGATAAAATCCGAAAGAGAAAAGTTAGAAACTCCATACATTACCTAGCAATCTGAAGATTAGATGTTTTCTCTCTCAAATAAAGACCACTAAAGAAGTTGAGCAACATGGTGCGAATAGAAAGAGCGAGACCCTGTTGTTGATACTGTGTGTATACTGCCTTCAATAATTCCTCTGTAGCACCTGAATTATAAAGTGAGGAAAATAAACACTTCAAGAAAAACAAGCTACTAAAAGATCCAAACTCTCCAAGATTTAACAAGATGCATGTTGCTAATTTCATTCAAAGCAAGACAACTGGCCTCAAATATCCAGCATTATAGAACTTTATTAATCTGACAGGCCCTCTCTCACCCAATCCCTGCTATGAATACATGTCCATGTGAATGTCCCATGGTATGGAGATGGGACGAAGTTACTAGTAAACAAAATGCAAATAGCTAAATGTCTGTTGATGCCAATCTAGCTTTGTGCACATAGATGGGCATGTCAGCAAATAACCCAATAACATAGCTGAACCAAATATTGACTGGGAAATAAGGAAACAATTGTGAAAGAGTTGGTTATTAATTGATTGTTGTCATATTTAAGCTTTCCTGTTGTAAAAAGCCAATTGTAATGCATGATGGGATTTGGACAAATCATGACAAGGGTTTTTTTAACTTAAGTTGAATAGTTCACAGCTCTCTGACAAGGTTTTTTTATGTAAGTCGAAGAGGTTAATCAGATAAGAAGGGGCCCAGAAGATGCCATTGGGGTGTCTGGTTTTTGGCAAAGAGTGAAAAACAACTCCATATATGGAGGTGGATGATGATTTTTTTGTACATTTCCGTCATGCAATTTGTTTATATCTGTACGTATATAAGCTTGAGTTCTCTGGTATTTCTTTGTGTGTGCTGCTGGAGATTCAGACGTGAAACTGTAGCCTCTGGGTCTCTAGGTCCACACCCGTCAGACGTTAAATTAAAGCTTTGTATGGTCTTAAGAATTTGTGCTTTGTCTATCTTTTTAATTGAACTTTTTCAATTGAAAATTATATCTCTTTCTTCCTATTTTCCTTTTTTGAAAGGAATGCTTTTACAGATATATTCATGCAGACCATTTCTTTAAAAATTACTTAAATACCTTCAAAACAAAAAACAGTTTAAAAAAATAAATAAACAGGGATCAGTGTGTAAGGCATAAATCTGTTTAAGAAATGGTTAGTTTATGGATGTTCCATGTCTGAATATCACAGGCATTGTGATTGCACAGGTTGATTGCACAAACCCAGTAGATTTGCAAAAATGCATAATACACAAGACTTTGGATACATAATGCTGAATTTTACCGATAAAATGAATGCTTTATCCAGTACTTCCTCACCTCTGTTGTGCTGTATCAGTACAAGCCTCCACACCAACACCAGAATCCCACTCAGCTGCTGACAGGCCAATTTCCTGCCATCTGACAAATTTTCTGTCACAAACTTTCGGATTTGATCTAACCAGTCAGAATCCTGATGGACTGTTACAGAATTGGTGAGAGACACCATGACTTGACACAACGCCAGATTCAATGCAAGAGAATGATCTGCAATGTTCATAAATGTTGATGCTTGCTTGTCCCTGAAAATAAGGGATAACATTTTAATGATATTCTTCGTCTTAATGCTTCACACTTAATACAAAGTAAAAATAACCATTAATAAAATCTTTATACCTTCAGCCAAATTAATATGCTTACTGTTTTTAAACAAAGGGAAGATATTCAATGCTTTTATCCAAAAGTACCAACTGTCTGATAATGAAATCAATCAATTTTATATTTCCTCACAACGATACAATACGATACACCTTAATTTATCCCAGGAGGGAAATTGGTCCGACAACAGTCATCAAACAAGGTACATGAAACATGAAATTAAAGTGACGAGTGAAAAGTCCAGGATTGTGGATGTTCAAAGATTGGGGAGTGGTGGGAAGCGGTGTCAATCACGAGGAGACCATAAGGCCCATCGAGTGTACGCTGACTCCATGCAATCTATTCTCTCACACATGGACAATAGCAACCTGATTTCCACACCAGTGATAATTTACAGTAGGGAAGTAAATTACAAGCAAAATGACTTTGGGACATTGGAAGAAACCCAACCATCCGGGGATAACCACATAGAAACAGGAAGAGAAAGCAAACCACACAGGCAACAATGGATATCAAAATTGAACACGGACTGCTGGTAGGTATGTTACAAAACTTACCTTCAGCGGTGCTGTTCTGTCACTGGACGTGTGCGCGACTTTGGCGTGACTTTGGGAGGGGAGGGGGGGGGGGGGGGGGGGTTGAAATGTGGTTTTCCCCTGCTTGCCGGAGTTTTATTTTCTTGGGGTGCAAGCTTATGCTGAAGATTTGTTCCGACTGCTGGTCTGTGGATTATTTATTCATTTATTTTTAAAATCACTTTGCAATTTCAGCGCTGGAGTAAAATAAAAATTAGCTTCTAATGCCGTGAACGCCGACAACGGGGACCGACTTCAGCTACGGGACAGCTAAAGGAAAGCCGTTTATTTTATACATAAACGTGTTTCTTCGGATGACCTTAATCCACATTTTACCTTGCGAAAAGGTGATTTAGGCCCCATACGAACTGGCAGTATTTTTCCTGCTGATAAGGGGCTTAAATTCACCTCAACCACAACTTTCCAATCGATCGCGTTTCACAAAAACCCACTCGCAAGATGGTTTAAGTGGCCATTAATTTACAGGAATTAAACATTAAATTCCTTCCATTTCTCCTATAAATTCATGGCAATGAGTTTAAAAATCATGTTATATTGTGAATTCTTGTGTGAATGTTACTTGGACAGGCTATTTAAAACTTAATAATTGAATTTTGTAATTAGCTCCAATTGGGTAACTAACTAATTATATGCTTTAATTTCAGGTCATCCAAGTAAGATTGTTTCACATTTGTTTCAGAATGCTTCAATCTATAACAACTGAAAATTTCTTTCAGTTCTCTTAATTTTTAAGAAAATGATGGGCTTTTGACTGTCCTCGATCACAGCTTTTGTGTTAAGTCAATGGAAAAGCGATAAGGAACAAGATGCTAATGTCCGAGCATGAAAATGGCCATAACCTTTTTAATACTGAAGATATGAAAGTGAATTAGGAATCAAATTAAACTTCTTTTTGTGCTTTATCTGATGGGATAAATTGCAGACTTGATTTTTTAAATCTCAAAATTTTGTAACATTGCTACTACTGGAGCTGTAAGACACTTGCACTACATAGAAGTGTACTACTACAGCTAAGAAACTGTCCATGAATCTGGAGGTGTGCAACTTTAAACTTCTGCACCTCTTGCCTAATGGGAGAGTGGAGAAGAGGGAGTGACCAGGGTGAGACTGGTCCTTAATCATCCCATACCTGCTAACATTTAAAAATGAAAAATCTTACTCTGAGTGTGCGGGTTGACGGATTGCGAGCACTCGCCCATTACGGGTGGGGTCATAACCATGTAAGAGTACAAGAATGCATAACTTGTTTATTGTGTAGATGTAATACAGTTTATTGTGTATTATATGTCATAGCTGCTTTCTTGCATTTTTACAAAAGTTTATCATTGAAATTCACTTGGTAGCAACGTTTCCCCATGGCCTGGGGGAACGTTAAGAGGCTGGAATCTCTCTCTCTCTCTCTCTCTCACACATCTCTCTCTCACCTCGGCATTCCCGCAATCATTTGGCCTATTGCAGACAACTGCATCTGCAGTTCCTTCTTCAGAGCAGAGAACAATTTTTATATGCATCCATCTTCTGCTTCAGTAAGGGAAGCTGGTCGGTGACTGGCTGCAACCCCCCTCGGAGACAGCGTTTGATTGACCGCCGAGTGACCAGCGCATTATGTGATTGGACACACTATAACCTTGGAGACAGCGGCTGAATGGACGGGAATTTTAAGGGAAGCTGGTTGGTGATTGAACGCAATCCCCTTAGAGACAGCGGTTGATTGGACGTTTTTTCCCCATCATTTCATAGAAACATAGAAAAACATAGAAAATAGGTGCAGGAGTAGGCCATTCGGCCCTTCGAGCCTGCACCGCCATTCAATGTGATCATGGCTGATCATCCAACTCAGTATCCCGTACCTGCCTTCTCTCCATACCCCCTGATCCCTTTAGCCACAAGTGCCACATCTAACGCCCTCTTAAATATAGCCAATGAACTGGCCTCAACTACCTTCTGTGGCAGAGAATTCCAGAGACTCACCACTCTCTGTGTAAAGAATGTTTTCCTCATTTCGGTCCTAAAGGAATTCCCCCTTATCCTTAGACTGTGACCCCTTGTTCTGGACTCCCCCAACATCGGGAACAATCTTCCAGCATCTAGCTTGTCCAACCCCTTAAGTATTTTGTAGGTTTCTATAAGATCCCCCCTCAACCTTCTAAATTCCATCGAGTACAAACCGAGTCTATCCAATCTTTCCTCATATGAAAGTCCTGACATCCCAGGAATCAGTCTGGTGAATCTTCTCTGTACCCCCTCTATGGCAAGGATGTCTTTCCTCAGATTTGGAGACCAAAACTGTACGCAGTACTCCAGGTGTGGCCTCACCAAAACCCTGTACAACTGCAGTAGAACCTCCCTGCTCCTATACTCAAATCCTTTCGCTATGAATGCTAACATACCATTTGCTTTCTTCACTGCCTGCTGCACCTGCATGCCTACTTTCAATGACTGGTGTACCATGACACCCAGGTCTCGTTGCATCTCCCCCTTACCTAATCTGCCACCATTCAGATAATAGTCTACCCTCATGTTTTTGCCACCAAAGTGGATAACCTCACATTTATCCACATTGTACTGCATCTGCCATGCATCTGCCCATTCACTCAGCCTATCCAAATCACCCTGCAGCCTCCAAGCATCCTCCTCACACCTAACTATACCCCCCAGCTTGGTATCATCTGCAAATTTGGAGATGTTGCATTGAATTCCCTCGTCCAAATCATTAATATATATTGTAAATAGCTGGGGTCCCAGCACTGAGCCTTGCGGCACCCCACTAGTCACTGCCTGCCATTCTGAAAAGGACCCGTTTACTCCTACCCTTTGCCTCCTGTCTGCTAGCCAGTTCTCTATCCACATCAATACTGAACCCCCAATACCGTGTGCTTTAAGTTTGTATGCTAATCTCTTATGCGGGACCTTGTCGAAAGCCTTCTGAAAGTCTAGATATAACACATCCACTGGTTCTCCCTTATCCACTCTACTAGTTACATCCTCGAAAAATTCTATCAGATTTGTCAGACATGATTTACCTTTCGTAAATCCATGCTGACTTTGTCCAATGATTTCACCACTTTCCAAATGCGCTGCTATCCCATCTTTAATAACTGACTCCAGCAGTTTCCCCACTACCGATGTTAGACTAACTGGTCTGTAATTCCCCGCTTTCTCTCTCCCTCCTTTTTTAAAAAGTGGGGTTACATTAGCTACCCTCCAATCCTCAGGAACTACTCCAGAATCTAAGGAATTTTGAAAAATTATCACTAATGCATCCACTATTTCTGTGGCTACCTCCTTGAGTACTCTGGGATGCAGACTATCTGGCCCTGGGGATTTATCGGCCTTCAATCCGTTCAATTTACCCAACACCACCTCCCGGCTAACCTGGATTTCACTCAGTTCCTCCATCTTATTTGACCCCCGTTCCACTGCTATTTCCGGCAGATTATTTATGTCTTCCTTAGTGAAGACAGAACCAAAGTAGTTATTCAATTGGTCTGCCATGTCCTTGTTCCCCATGATCAATTCACCTGTTTCTGACTGCAAGGGACCAACATTTGTTTTAACTAGTCTCTTTCTCTTTACATATCTATAAAAACTTTTGCAGTCAGTTTTTATGTTCCCTGCCAGTTTCCTTTCATAATCTATTTTCCCTTTCCTAATTAAGCCCTTTGTCCTCCTCTGCTGGATTCTGAATTTCTCCCAGTCCTCCGGTAGGCTGCTTTTTCTGGCAAATTTGTATGCCTCATCTTTTGTTTTTATACTATCCCTGATTTCCCTTGTTATCCATGGATGCACCACCTTCCCCGATTTATTCTTTTGCCAAACTGGTATGAACAACTTTTGTACTTCAAAATCGTACTGTTCCGATTTTTTGCACTTTAACTTAAAAATCGGAACAAATACGAGAAAATCAGACTAGTTGGCAGATATGTTATCCTAGTTGCTTTGCCGAGGCAGGGTGAAGTGTAGATGGAGTCAATGGAAGGAAGGTTGGTTTGCATGATGAAGGTTGGTTTGACTATGTCCACACTCTCCGCAACTTCTTGCGGTTTTGTATGCCAAACCATATTTCCCAAACCATACTGTGCTGCATCCCGAAAAAATGCTTTCTACTGTGCATCTGTAGGAGTTGGTGAGGGTTGCTGGGGACATGCCAAATTTCATAAGCCTTCTAAGGAAGTAGAGGCGTTGGTACACTTTCTTGGCCAATGCTTCGATGTTTACCCCATCACTTTGGGGTTAAATTGTAAATGAAACCAGGACGCTAAACTGTGGTACACCTATCTTTTAACATTAGCCACTTGCATGATAGAAAAACAAGTTTAAGCAAGACCTGTTGTTTACTTACTTTTTATCCCAATCTTTCTTTCTGTGTTTAAGTGTCTCCAGCATAGAGTAAGGAAAATGTTTCATGAAATTATCTTTAAAGTCACCAAGATAGTGGTTTCGTAGCCAGAATTCCTGAAAAACATGGAAAGTCAGAGATATTGCTTACCTGGATTTTGTGAAGGCCTTTGGTAAGGTGCTGCACATGTGGCTGCTAAAGAAGATGAGAGCCCATGGTATCCGAGGGAAGATACTAGTATGGATAGAAGGTTGGCTGAATGGCAGAAGGCAGAGTGGGAATAAAAGTTTTTTTTTGGGTTGGCTGCCATTGACTAGCCGTGTTCTGCAGGATTCGGTGCTGGAGCAGTTACACTTCATGTTGTATATCACTGATTTGAATGAGGGAATTGAAGGCTTTGTGCTCAGGTTTGTGCATGATACGAAGAAAGGTGGAGTGGCAGGTAATGTAGAGAGAGCAGGGACTCTGCAGACGGACTTGGACAGGTGGGGCGAGAAGTGCAGATAGAATGCAGTGTAGCAAAGTGTGAAGTCATTAACTTTGGTAGTAGGAATAAAGGCGTAGATTATTTTCCACATGGGGAGATAATCCGGAAATCGGAGGTGCAAAGGGACTTGGAAGTATTGGTGCAGGATTCCCATGAAGCTAATTTGTAAGTCAAATCAGTAGTAAGAACGGCAACTGCAATTTAAACATTTATTTCAATGGGACTAGGGTATAAAAAAAAGGATGTAATGCTAAGGCTTTGTAAGGAACTGGTCAGACTACATTTGGAGTATTGTGAGCAGTTTTGGGCCCGATATCTGAGGAAGAATAAGCTGGCGTTGGGAAAGGTCTAGAGGAGGTTTATGAAAATAATCTCGGGGATGAATGGGTATAACATATGATGAGTGTTTGACAGCACTGCGACTGTCCTCACTGGAATTTAGGATTTGGGGAGACCACATTGAAACTTACCGAATAGTGAAAGGCTTGGATAGAGTGGATGTGGAAGGGATGTTTCCATTAATGGGAGAGTCTCGGACCAGATGGCATAGCCTCAGAATTAAAGGTCGTACCTTTAGAAAGGAGATGAGGAGGGTAGTGAATCTGTGGAATTTATTGTCACAGACGGCTGTGGAGGCCAAGACATTGGGTGTTATTAAGGTGGAGATTGACAGATTCTTGATTGGTAAGGGTGTCAAGAGTTATGGGGAGAAAGCAGGAGAATGGGGTTGAGAGGGAAATATAGATCATGATTGAATGGCAGAATAGACTCAATTCTGATCCGATGACTTATGAATTCTGAGGCACAGAAGAGTTATGGGTGAGAGATCCATCTATGACAGCCAGGGGGAAGCTACGTTCACATTAACAGCACTTGTGCATGAATCCATTCATATAAATGAACATCTAACAAAAAAAAGCTATCAACATAGTCACTAAATTCTTAAAAGTTAAAAATGAAGTTGAAAAGAGTTTGGAAAGGGATTTCCTTATGTAGGTCAAAGCTAATTATTTCAATACTAGAAATCAAAAGAAGAAACTGCTAAGCAATTCAAGCAACATCTGCACAAACGGAGATATAAATTATAATTTCAATGGAAACACTTGCTTATACAAGTGTTTTGATGCACAGAATGGTGAAAGGGAAGAGAACAATGTAGGAGATAATGTTGGCGATAAAGGCAAAAATAATAGAAGGTAGACACAAAATGCTGGAGTAACTCAGCGGGACAGGCAGCATCTCTGGAGAGAAGGAATGGGTGACGTTCCAGCTTGAGGCCCTTCTTCAGACAAGGCAAAAAAAAAAAAAGTTTTCAATTTCACTCTGCCCTTCAGAAACAAACCATTAAGTAGCAACAGAAGGTAACTAAAGTAAACTAAGTAAAAGAAAACTTGTGTATCCCTCCTTACCAGTTTCTCAGTCTCATCTCGGTGCTGCATTAATTTCCACAACAGTTGGATGATGTTAAGGACCTGCAGCTGAAGCTGCACGGCTTCCGGTTCAAGTAGACTACCTGGAGTAGGTCCAGTAAGCTGACCTGGAGAGGCTTCCACCCAACACTCCAATAGAAGGGGTATTAGGATTTGAATGAAGCCTTTCAGATTCTCCACTGAAGACAAACCTTCTTCGGCACCAAGTGAAGGCCTAGTGTAAATTAATGAAAAAATAATGAATTGATGCTCATCATCATCAGAACACACGATAAACCAGTACGAGTTCAATCGATCGCTTAATTAATTCTGCCATTCAATATGACAACAGGTTTTTAACCACAGTGCAACTTTCACGCACTAATTTCACATCCCTTGTTTACCAAAATAACTCAAAATCTATTGATTTCTGCATTGAATATACACAGTAAATGACCCCTCACGAGTTTGTGTGGTGCATTCCGAAAACTCGCCAGGTCCCTCTGAATATAAGCATCTTTCAATTACATGCCATTCACAAAAGAATCCACCTCTCCACCAAAGTGGATAAGCTCTCATTGCACAGAAGGCTAAATTGCACAGCACTGAAGCCCAAGTTACTCACAGCCAGCTACGCAGGGCAGACTCAACATAAGCTTACCTGACACCAGACTCTCAAAACTGACTGTCTATTCTGAGCCCTGTATTGGGAGGAGATTACCAGGCAGGAAAGAAAATATTCGTCCTACTCAGTTTAAGTTAAAATGTATTCATTTAACACTTATTAATGGGAATTGGGAAGTGAGAGAAGGAAAGAAACACCCCAAGTATATACATTGGCCCAAATACCAAACTCAGAATGTCTTACCTCAGCCGGAATGGAATTACAGTCATAGGCTGGGATCCAGAGTGCTCATATAATTGTATGTGCTGTTGTCCAGTTACATAATTATCCCATTTGATCTGCAATGTAGTCACACGTTCAGATCCAGTCCTGGCATCACTCTCAAAAGTAGCTTCATTTTCCATTGACTGGGTTGAACCTTCAACAACTGCCTGTAGAAATTTTCTCAACCTGCTTAGTACGTTAAGCCGCCATAGCTGAGATGTAACGCGGCGGTTCAGGTTGACAGACAGCATCCAAGAAGGCATCTTCCCTCCAGCTTTCAATCCCTTTGACAATTTCTGGTGAGAAATGAGTTCCAGAAAATTCTTCAACAGGATGTTGCAACACTCCGTAAGAAGCTCAGGATAATGTTCCAACAAAATGTCTAATATCTTCAAGGCATCCTCCTGTATTCCCTCAAGAATGTGAGTCATTGCACTGGAGAGGTGTGCACTAACCAAAGGAAAAAAAGGAGCCATCTGATCACTGGAAATTTTTGGAGTAATAAATTGTAAAAGCTGGATAGCCGCTGATCTGACCATGGGGTCTTTGTCTGTGAACATGGGAGCTAAATCGCTGAGAATATTAGAGATGTGTGATGCAATCACGGATGGATGCTGGGAAACAAGATCTTTGAGGCCATTTAGAGCACCCTGTTTAATTCCAGAATTATAATGGTGCAACTGTGTCAACAGATCCTATTGAGAAAAAAAAGCTGGGTTATTGTCAGCATACTTACACTATAAATTAAACTTTCACCTAAATGTTTCTTAACCTCTCTGACGATGAACCTATCAAATTTGGTGAGGCGAGGATTTGAGAATACTAGGAAGATAGAATATTAATCTCTCATCTTTAGATTGATATGAATCTTTAATTTTGAACTTTGAATTCTCAAATTTGTAGTAATTAACCTACAAACAACTCTATCCCTCTCTTTCCTTTGTCACATCAGGATTCACACCCATTTCTTCCCTTCCTCTATATTCCTTCCTCACTTCACAATTCACAAGTCTTCTATCCTTATGTCACACGTTGTATTTTCATCTCTGGTCTTTGTCCAACCATCTACTAATAAAACCACCCCCACTCACCTGTACTCACATATCGCTTGCCAGGCCATGTCGTGCCCTACAGCCCTTTCTCATCCCCACTACAATCAATGTGAAAAAGAACCCCAACCCAAAACATCACTTATTCATGTTCTTCAGAGATGCTGTCTGTACTCTGGTTTAATGGCTACATGTTCACATATTGCATACATTTTCAATATATTAAGCCTGCTTATATTTTTATAATAAGACTAAAAGCAAAATTAAAAAAAAATAGGTCAGGGATATGTTGAGAAACAGTTATGTAAAGCTTTCAGGGACGCTGCACGATTGGCAGCCCTGTCATAGGTATGTTACAATACCCATCTTCAGCGGCACTGCAGTTCTGCCACTGGCCGTGTGCGCAACTTTGGCGCCTTTGAGGGGGAGGGGGCGAGATTAAAATGCCGTTTTCTCCTGCCTGTCCAAGATATATTTTCTCAGGCTGCTAGCTGATGCCGAAAAATCGTTCCGACTTGCGTTCTCGGAAGTTAAAAAAAATTAAAAAATCGTGGGACATTTTAATCGCTGGAGTAAAATAAAAAAGCTACTTCTAACGCCGTTGACGGGACGGATCTCACGTAGGAGACAGTCGTTTATTTTACATATAAACTTGCGTCTTTGGATTACTTTAATCCAAATTTCATTGGCGAAAATGTGATTATTACCCCATACGAACCGGTAGCGTTTTTCCTGCCGATATAGGGTTCAAATTCACCGCAAACCGCAATGTTCCAATCGATCGCATTCCACAAAAACCCACTCGCAAGATGATTTAAATGGCCATTAATTTACGGGAATTAAATATTAAATTCCTTCCATTTGGCCTATAGATTCATGACAATGAGATTTAAAAATCATGTTATATTGTAAATTCTTGTGTGAATGTTATTAAGAAAGTTATGGGCTTTTGACTGTCCACGATCACACCTTTTGTGTTAAGTCAATGGAAAAGCAATAGGGAACAAGATGCTAATTTCCGAGTATGAAAATGGCCATAACTTTTTTAATACTGAAGATTTGAAAGTGAATTAGGTGTCACATTAAACTTCTTTTTATGCTTTATATGATGGGATAAATTGCAGACTTGATTTTTTAAATCTCAAACATCGCTGCCTGTTAACAGTCTGTTTGTTTTTCGTCGTTTTTTTAATTTTTAGCGTGATAAAAGTTTGTTGAAGTGTTCTCTGGTTTGTTTATGTGGGGGGAGGGAAACTTTTTTTTCAGTTTCTTACCTTGCCAGAGATGCAATTTTTTTCCGGATCGCATCGCTGGTCGCTTTGCGGGCTACCATTGATGGAGCTAGAGGCCTCCTTGGACTGACCTTGAGCCCCACCATGAATGTGGGCTTAACATCCGAGTCGATCCCTTGCCTGGGATCGTTCCAACCGCGGCCTGCGGACTTTATCATCGCGAGCTTGCAGTGTTGGGAGAGGCCTAGTCGGGAGCTCCAACGTCGTAGAAGGCTCGACCAGGCCCGACCCGAGGTCCAATCGACGGTGCTGATCGCCCCAATGCTGAGGGCCCAAACGCCGCTGGCTACGGGAGTCAAGATCGTCCCGTCAACGGAGGGCTTGAGGCCCCCGACCACAGGAGAACTAAGGGAAGAGATTTGAACTTGTTTTCGCCTTCCATCACAGTGAGGAATGTGGAGGAGTTATTGTGGTGGATGTTTATGTTAAAATGGTTTTTTGTGTGTTCCGTTGCTTTTTATTTGTATGACTGACTTGGCAAATGAAATTCCTCGTATGTTGCAAAACATACTTGGCTAATAAACTATTATTCCGATTATGATTATCACCATTTTTTCAAACTACTTTCTCCAGAATTTAACTAGTTTAGTTTACTGTCACGTGTACCAAGGTACAGCAGAACTCTTTTTTATTGCATGCTATCCAGTCAGTGATGAGACTATACAGGATTACAATCAAGCCCTCCACAATGTGTAGATACAGGGAATAAGGGAATAACATTTAGTGCAAGATAATGTCCAGTAAAGTCCAATTAAGGTCATCCAAGAGTCTCCATTGAGGTAATTGGTAGTTCAGGACCGCGCTGGAGTTGGAGACAGGATGGTTAAGTTACCTGATAACAGCCAACAAGAAACTGATCCTGAATCTGGAAGAATGTGTTTTCAAACTTCTGTACCTCTTGGCTGATGGAAAAGGGGAGAAGAGAGAGAGTGTCCAGGGCGAGAGTCATCCTTGACTATTCTGGCGGTCTTGCCTAGGCAGAGTGAAGTGTGATGGTCTGGGCTGCATCCACAATTCTCTGCAATTTCTTGCGGTCTTGTGTGGCGCTGTTCCCAAACCATGCTGTGATTCATCCCAATAAAGTGCCTTGGACGGCACATCTGTAGAGGTTGGTGAGAGTTGTTGAGGACATGCCGAACTTCCTAAGCGTTCTAATGAAGTAGAGGCATTGGTGTGCTTTCTTGGCCGTTGCTTCGATATGGCTAGTCCAGGACAAGTTGCTGGTGATATTTACTCCTTGGAACTTGAAGGTTTCAACTATTACTTCGGCCCCGTCAATGTATACTGGGATACGTGTACCGCTTCGCTTCCTAAAGTCGATCACAATTTCCTTGTTTTTCTGACATTGAGGGAAAGGTTGTTGTCTTGACACCACATTCCAAAGTTCTCAATCTCTTTCCTGTACTTTGCTTCATCATTATTTGATATCTGGGCCACTATGGTGGCATAGTCCACAAATTTGTAAAATTGACTTGGATTTGTACTTGGCTGCACCGTCATGGGTGTACAAGGAGTAAAGAAGGGGGCTGAGAACGCATCCTTGCAGAGCACCAGTGTTGAGGATTATCAAAGAGGATGATTTGTCCCATATCCTCACTGATTGCCGTCTGCTGGTCAGGATGTTGAAGATCCAGTTGCAGAGGTAAGTGCTGACTTCAAGTTCCACATGTTTGGAGATGAGCTTGGATGGGATAATGGAGTTAAAGGCAGAGCTTCTTCTTCTTCTTGCTTATGGCGTGCACAGCCTGAAGTTGTACGACAACTTGTTCTATTTGATCTTATTTGATTGTGCATGCCGGGTTGATTGCATTTGTCGAAACAGGGCGGACCACATGAAGGTTGCGATCTCCCACCCCAAAGGCAGAGCTGTAGTCTATGAATAGAAGTCTGATAGGGGTGTCTTTCTTAACCAGGTCTCTCTGAATGGCCAGGGAGATGGCATCAAGACTGTATCAGTCTTGCTATATAACAACACCATATATAGAAGTGGTCAGGTCATGAGGCACGAGTATTGAATTTGGGAGAGATTATATTAGTTACATAAGACATTGTTATATAGGACATAGAAGTTATGTAAGACATTGGTGAGGTCACATTTAGAGTATTGTGTTCATTTTTAGGCACCATGTTATAGGATAGATGTTGTCAAGCTGGAAAGAGTGCAGAGATTTACGAGGATGTTGCCAATACACGGGGGCTTGAGCTACAGGGAAAGGTTGAGCAGGCTAGGACTTTATTCCTTGGAGCACAGGAGGATAAGGAATGATCTAATAGAGGTGTAGAAGATCATGAGACAAATATATCGGGTAAATGCACAGATACTATCTCATAAGAGACATTTGGACAGGTATAGGATGTGTTTAGAGGTTTATGGGCCAAACATGGGCAGGTGGGACTGGTGTGGATAGGGGAAGGTTGGGCTGAAGGGCCTGTTTCTATGCCACATGACTGTGACTCAAAGAGAGTACACAAACAATAGTAGACAATTGAGACCCTCCAGACTATTTGGTGGATAATGGCTGATCTGTAACATGGCTTTATTTACCAGTCTTTGTTCCATACCATCAATGAAAATTTGAAATGACTTTGCAGAATACTTCTTGGGGAGCGAGTCCAAAACAAGTCTTTTGTTACCTTTTGAATGGCGTAAAATATTTCCGTACCTCATTCCTAGTTTTAATTTTATGATTATGCTCCTTCTACAGAATATGCCCAATGGAAGTAAAAGTTCCCCTAAACCAGCTTAGTCAAATGTTTGATATTTATCAGATTCCCACTAAATATGCTAATTCAACAAGTGCAAGTCAATTTCATGGCCTCTTGCTCCCAATGCAATTCATGACCAACATGTCTCTTCAATTTAATTCAAAAAAATTAATATGCAACTGTTATTTCTTTGTCCAAACAACTTTACCATTAAAAAGCCAAGACCTCGACGGGTTCTGGGGAAATACTATTGGTGATGCCCTGCCAGAGAACCACCCTTATTCCCATTTTGTCTATTATCTCTCAGTCAACAAACTCTGCTTCAAATTTGTAACATCTTGCTATCCAACAATATCAAAATGAGTCTTACAGCATTATCCACATGCTTCTTATAACTGCAAGACACAATCCCGTTCATTTATGATAGATTAAAAAGAATATTTACCTCTTATTCAAAACTCTGCCAAAATTGTGCTGGGCCATCAATGCCCACCATATTCAAAAGGTTCAATATTTTGAGAACAAAGGAACAGGAACATGACATTTAGTCCCTCATGCCAGCTTCACTGTTCAAAGCAATCAGTGATGATTGGTGACCCAGCTCCACATACCTTGCTTTGCTTCATATAATTTAATACCATTGGTCCCTCCCCACCCCCCCTGAAAAAATCCAACAAACCCGAATTAAAATTAGAAATTCTAATATTAATTTCCATTTGCGGAGATTTCCAACAACCCATTTTCCTGAGCCCTGTATACTGGACGTCCAAGTATCTCTAGACCACTGTTTCTAGCTTTTATGACCATTCAAACTGTTCTATTCTTTTGACGTTCAAAATTAGTGACTTTACTTTAGCCCACCTGAACAGTGGGGGTTGTAATGGGCATTAAAGAGAATACCTACAGGGAGATAAGTTTGGAATGGGAATTGCTGTGAGAGCTAGCATAGATTTAATGGGCCAAAAGGCCGCCTCCTAATATATAAGGAAAACTGTATTATCAATATCTTCTGGAAGCTCCATAAATAATATCTCTAGACAATGCTTTCTCCAAACAATCAATGATTCAACTTTTTCAAATCCATGTTGACTTTTCATAAACATTTATTGAAAAAAAATTACATCATAAACTCAGAGTGACATGCACAAGAGAAAGAAAATTAAAGCATGCAATATACTAATTTAATCAATGTCAGTCAAGGAAACAAATGGGGTAAAATAGCTGACCTGGCACTCCTAAAGGAAATCAGATTTGATCAAGGGAAATACACATAATTAAGCCAGAATTAAGACCAGGATTTAGCATAAGTACATGCTCAATACAGTGCAAATTGCCTGATCATACTCCCATTCTTTGCAACACATAACTATCACATGGGTGATCAACACCCAAGGCAAAATGCCTTCAGGAAAGAGAAAATAAAGATTAATAAAGTGATATATGCAGCATGTTATGCCACCCTACGCTGTCAAACACAGCTAATTGCGAAATGTACCTTTACGTTAAGTTTGCGGTAATTTGTTGGCAGTAATGCATCACTCTTCAGTTGCTCTGGAACATGGATGGCACGTGTTTTGAAGCTTGTGTTGGTTGCATTATCTGCCCTTGGTTTTATTTTGCCAACTTTTAATTTAATCTTTTGAAAGTCATCTTGACGTTTGCGTTTCTTCGTCATCTTGTTTTACCCTGCATTAAAGAACGTGTATTCTTAACTACTCAAGATAATGAACATGTAAAATAATTCAGGGTTTTTTTTATAAACTTTAAAATAGCAAGCAATAGCAACTTAAGATACATACATACATGTCAACTGCCTGATTTAAAGTACTAGAAGCTTCAATATACCTTTAATATACTGAGAACATAGCACATGGAATCTAATGTAAAATAAAACATCCATTTTGGTGCACGGTTGTTAAATGGCAAAATATGTGGTAGTGTTGACTATCAAAGGGTCCTTGATGTGCTTATGCACAATTTGCTGAAGGCCAATAGGGTGTAGCAAGTGATTAAGAGTTAAAATAATATGTTAGCCTTTATTACAAGAGGATTTGAATGCTAGAGAAATGAAGTCATATAGGTGAGAACACTCCACGAGTACTATGTATTATTTCGATCTTACAGGGAGATTGAAATCTGCCACTGACCCAAATTGAAGAGCCTATACCACAAATCATGGTTTCAAACTAAATAGCCAAGTAGGACACAGATGAGGAGAAACTTCTTTGCTCAGAGGGCGGTAATTTTTGGAATTCCATAGGACAGAGGTTTGAGGTGCATCAGATATTGTTTTCATTCAAAACATAGACTAATATATTTCTGCACATTAAGTGAATCGAGGAACGTGAGTTTTGTGTTGGAAAATTATGCATAGGTAATAGACCAACGATCTTAACGACCCCCCACTATAGATGAGGCTCACACCAGGGTCTCCTCCATACCCCGCAACACTGCCCTGTCTCCCCATTCCCCCACTCACAACAAGGGCCGAGTCCCCCTGGTCCTCACCTTTCACCCCACCAGCCAGCGCATACAACAGATAGTCCTCCGCCAGTTTCGCCAACTCCAGCGTGACCCCTCCACTCGCCACATCTTCCCATCTCCCCCCCGTCTGCCTTCCGCAAAGACAGCTCCCTCCGCAACTCCCTTGTCAATTCTTCCCTTCCCTCCCGCTCCACCCCTTCCCTGGGCACTTTCCCTTGCAACCGCAAGAGATGCTACACTTGTCCCTTCACCTCCCCCATCCACTCCTTTCAGGGACCCAAGTAGTCATTCCAAGTCCGACAGAGGTTCGCCTGCACCTCTTCCAACCGCATCTACTGCATCCGTTGCTCCAGATGCCAGCTAATCTACATCGGTGAGACCAAGCGGAGGCTAGGCGATCGTTTCGCCGAACACCTCCGCTCGGTCCGCAATAACCAACCCGACCTCCCGGTGGCTCAGCACTTCAACTCCGCCTCCCATTCCGTATCCGACCTCTCGGTCCTGAGCCTCCTCCACGGCCAGAGTGAGCAACACCGCAAGTTGGAGGAACAGCACCTCATATTCCGCTTGGGGAGTCTGCATCCTCTGGGCTTGAACATTGAATTTTCTCAATTCTGTTAACCCAGACTGCCCCCTCCCCCTCCCCACCTCTCCCTCAGCCCCTGACATTCCTTCTCCATCTCCCCTCCCCCCCCCCCCCCCCCAGTCGCACTAGCTTCTTATTTTCACACCACAAACAGCTTACAATGGCCTGTTTCCTTTATCATCGATACTTTTTTGCATATCTTTCACTCATTGTTCTTTATCTCTCCACATCACCGTCTATATCTCCCGTTTCCCTGATCCCTGACCAGACTGAAGAAGGGTCTCGACCCGAAACGTCGCCTATCTCCTTCGCTCCTTAGATGCTGCTGCACCCGCTGAGTTTCTCCAGCCTTTTGTGTAACCATCGATCTTAATAAATGGTGGAGTAAACCCGAAAGACTGGACGACCTATACTACCCCCGTTGTTTTTGCTTATTTTCTCCCATCACGAGTTAATTTCCCTGCACCCCGCGACCCCCCCACCCACCATCTCCTCCCTCCCTCCCTCCACTCGGGCCTTGCACTCACAGTTACGACCTACCGCCTCCTTCCCGCACATGGCGCCAGCTCCCCGGGATACCCCCCTCCCCCTCTCAAAGTCTCGAACAACCTCCTCGCCTCTTTGCAAGGGACCCGCACTCCAATTCCGGGCCAACTCCACCCTATTCCTCTTGTCCCGGGGCCGCGACCCCACCCCCTTCTCCCGGGGAGGCCTCACTCAGCCAGACCTCACCCCAGCTTTCCTTTCCTCCTCCCCGCATTAGCCGGGCCGGGCCGGGCCCGCTCTCCCCCTTACCGGAGGCTGCGCCGTCTACGCCGCCAAAGATCCTGTAGCGGATCTTTGGTCTCCAGCTCTTCTTCAGCCGCCACCAGCACCAGCACCAGCACCAGCACCAGACCAGCAGCAGCACCAGACCACCACCACCACCACCACCACCAGCAGCCTCCCTCCCTCCCTCCCTCCACCCACATGCACCGCAGCTGGCCGCCTCCCGCCTGTGCTCACAATGCAACCTTTTTTTTTAAATAAAGGAAAACAAAACACAATTTCCCGTCCATTCGCTTGTGCTGATAAAACCGCGGCCCATTAACCTGATCCCAGCACTTACTTTGAAAAAAAAAACTAACTAAAACCTGGGTCCTTTCAAGCGGGTTACCTGGGAAATGTAGTCTTCTGTGTTAAAGAAGGAACTGCAGATGCTGGAGAATCGAGGGTCACACAAAAAGCTGGTTACACAAAATGTAGTCTTCTGTCGCGTTTGACCAGCTCTTCCTTCCCCCCCCCCCCCCCCCCCCCGCGCCGCTAGCAGCGGACAGCGTGCAGGGAAGGAACTCCAGGTGCCGGGTTACACTGAAGACAGACTCACGCAAGGCTGGAGTAATAAGCGAGTTCGGTATCATGGGTTTTGTCAAAGGTCATTCGCGAAAGAAAAAAGCGAACAGGGAGAGCGGGGTATAACAGCGAGAAAGGGGGCAGATGCGAGTGGGAGAAAGGGGGCGGTGGAGAAAGAAGGGGGGACAGAGAGAAAGAAGGGGGGACAGAGAAGGGGGGGACAGAGAAGGGGGGGAGAGAGAAGGGGGGGAGAGAGAGAGGGGGGGAGAGAGAGGGGGGGAGAGAGAGGGGGGGGAGAGAGAGGGGGGGAGAGAGAGGGGGGAGAGAGAGGGGGGAGAGAGAGGGGGGAGAGAGAGGGGGGAGAGAGAGGGGGGGAGAGAGAGGGGGGGGAGAGAGAGGGGGGGGAGAGAGAGGGGGGGAGAGGGGGGGGAGAGGGGGGGGGAGAGGGGGGGGGGGAGAGAGGGGGGGGGAGAGGGGGGGGGGAGAGAGGGGGGGGAGAGAGGGAGAGAGAAGGGGGGGGGGGAGAGAGAAGGGGGCGCGGGGAGAGAAGGGGGCGCGGGGAGAGAAGGGGGCGCGGGGAGAGAGAGAGAGAAGGGGGCGGGGGTTGTATTTTGCGCACAGACGTGTTTAGTTTCACATTCCGCGGGGAGTGCCGGGGTTTGCACGTTGGTTGCAGAGGCGGGCAATGTCCTCCAGTCCGGGGTAAGAGGGGAGGGGTGGCGGATCTTTGGTCCAAGCGGCGGGGACTTCTTGCGACAGGGTGTCCGCGACCTGCAGTGAAGCCGCGACAGCGAGTTCATCTCCCCCTCAGTCCCTACCTACCCCACTCCCCTCCCTCATCACCTCCCCACGGTCTCGATGTAACTCACCGCCGGCCCCGCTTTCTCCACCACGTCGGCGATGAAGTTGTACTTGAGGCGGGGGACGAGCACCTTGGAGCCGGGGGAAGGGGGAGGCCGAGGCTGCTGCCTAGTCCTTGCCCCGGGTCCCGCTCCTCTCCCTCCCTCCCCGCGGGCCCGGAGCGGAGCAGCGCCGCCGCCGCCCCAGACTCGCCTTTACCCGCGGACAGGCGTCGCTCTGTAGGAAGGAATAGATGCTGGTTTGTACCTAAGATGGTTTATACCGAAGGTAGACACAAATGCTGGAGTAACTCCGTGGGACAGGCAGCATCTTTGGAGAAAAGGACTGGGTGAGGTTTCGGGTTGAGACCCTCCCTTCTCCAGGGATGCTGCCTGACCCGCTGAGTTGCTGCAGCATTTTGCGTGTATCCCTGTTGATGGTGGTGCTCTGCTTTCGCCGGCACCGAGACGGTTCACCGACAGCCACTGGATAAGGCGAGAGGTGCAGCTGACGGTCCCCAGCCCATCAAGGAACGGGTTCCTCTGGAGTTGGAGCAAAGTTGAGCTGGAGTTAGTGCTGGCTGTAAGCCGGTGGTGTCCCGTCATCCCAGACAGGGATGGGTCACTCGGGAGGGGATGGAGACGGTATTGAGATCACCCGTTCGCACTTGTTCTGCATTATCTAACTCCAGTAGCAATTCAACAGCGCCGGACACCCGGTTTCGATCCTGACTACGGATGAAACGCATGCACGAAGCAGCTCAGCTGTTTATCGCGAATGACCAATGACCTGGGCATGGCAGTCGGAATACCGTACTCGCTTATTCAGCTGTTCAGGCGGCATCTATGGAGAAAAGGAAAAGGTGACGCTGCGGGTCGAGACCTTTCTTCAGACCACTAGTGGCATGTTTGTTTAAAGGAGTTGCCCTGGAGAGCAACCACGACACAAATTTATGCCGACCCCGAAAAACCAGGCATTGCAAATAATTACGATGCACACCAAATAAATATACTATGTATAAGAAGGTGGATGTTTATTTTTAAGATCATGTCCTAATTCCACCCTATTTACATGCTGAGACTTTGTTAAACGCTGCAGTATGTGAATGGTTTTAGAGAAACCCCGAAGTATCTCAAAGATACATATCAACCACTGTATTTTTATATTCTTACATTATGGTTACATGTGGATTTTACATTTTTTAAATAGTTCATCAATGTCTCTGTAGCCATTCAGCTTTTTACCCAGATATCTTTAACATTATGTTCCCAGTCATTTAGAAAATCACTCCCATTTGTCGAACAAGTTTGTGCAATAAAGGACCCTAATTCCAGATTCGTTTTATTGCCCTCAGCTTAGTTTATAACCTCCGATGTATGTTTCAATTTATTGCTGTGGCATCTAAATGCCATGACTAATATTTTTATTGCCTCTCCTAACATCTTTAAATTCCCTTCACGATGTTGGCCTTTTTTCGCATACTTCCCCAGTATGTAATCTGTTGGGTTAAACACATTCCAAACTACTCATCTTTCTTAGAATTTCGGACATCTTTACCACCCCATCTACCTGTGGTGCAACGTTCAGGGAACTCTGCACCTGTACTCCTAGATCTCTCCTCTCTACAATTCACAGGGCCCTGCCATTCATTGTGAATATCATGCACACGGCACGATTAGCAAATTTGTGGATGACAATAAAGTGGGTGGTATGGTAGATAATGCAGATGGTTGTCAAAAATTGCAGCATGATCTTGATCGGTTGGGCAGGTTTTTTTGATTACTTCATAAACCAATCAAATTTGTAAGAATCTATCTCCCGCATACAAAACCATGCTGACTATACCTAATCAGCTATTGGATATCCAAATGCATATATATCGCATCCCTCAGAATCCCCTCCAGTAACTTGCCAACCATAGATGTTGGTCTCACTGGTCGTAGGCTTTTCCTTGCAGGTTTTCTTACAAGGAGGTACATTAGCCACACTCCAGTCATCCAGCACCTCACCCATGTCTAATGATGATTCATATATCTCAGCCAGCACACCTGCGATTCTTCTCCAGCTTCCTCAGATACGTCTGAGCAGGCCTGGGAGAGTTATCTACCTTCATAAGCCATAGGACATTCAACACTTCCTCGACCGTAATACAACTGTCCTCAAGACATCTCCATTAACTATCCCAAATTCTCAAGACTTCATAGAGCCATACAGCGTGGAAACAGGCATTTTGGCCCAACTTGCCCACACTGAGCAACATGCCCCACCTACACTATTACCATCTGCCTGCATTTGGCCCACATCCCTCTAAACCTGTCCTATCCATGTGCATGTTGTCTAAATGTATCTTAAATGTTGCCATTGTATCTGCCTCTACCTTTTCCAACAGAACGTTCCATACACCCCAACCCCCCTATGTGTAAACAAAGTTACCCTTCAGGTTCATATTCAATCTTAGTTCCCCCCACCCCCACCTTAAACCTCTGACCGTTGGTTCTCAAAGCGTAAACTCTGTGCGTTTACCTGATCTATTCTTCTCATGATTTTCTACAGGATCATCCCTCATGCTCCTGCGCTCCAAGCAATAAAGCCTTAACCTGCTCAAACTCTCCCTGTAGCTCAGGCCCTCGAGTCATGGCAATACCCTCAACATCTTCTCAGCACCCTTTCCAGCTTGACAACATCTTTCCCATAATATGTTTACCAAAACTGAACACAATACTTTAAATGTGGCCTCACCAATGTCTTATATAAATGCAACATGACTTCCCAACTTCTATACTTAATACTCTGACGGATGAAGGTCAATGGGCCGAAAGCCATTTTGACCACACTATCTACTTGTGACGTCACTTTCAAGGAACTAGATACCTGCACTCCTAGATCCCTCTGCTCTACAACACTCGCCAGAGCCCTACCATGCACTGTGTAGGTCTTGCCCATCTTTGACTTCCCAAAATGCAACACCTCACATTTCTCTGTAATAAATTCCATTAACCATTCCTCAACCCATCTGCCCAACCGATCAAAATCATGCTGCAATTTTTGACAACCATCTTCATTATCTACCATACCACTCACTTTAATGTAATCTCCAAATGTTCTAATTGTGCCATGTACATTTTCATCCAAATCATTGATATAGATGACAAACAGCAATGGGCCCAGCACCAACCCTGAGACAGGCCTCCAGTCCAAAAAAAAACAACCTTGCACCATTACCCTCTGCATCCTTCCCTGAAGCCAATTTTCTATCAATTCAGCCATCTCTCCTTGGATCCCATGCGATCTAACCTTCTGGGTCAACATGATGGCATAATGGTGGAGTGCTGCCTTACAGTGAATGTAGCGCCGGAGACCCGGGTTCGATCCAGACTATGGGTGCTGTCTACAGAGTTTGCACGTTCTCCACGCGACCTGTGTGGGTTTTCTCCGAGATCTTCGGTTTCCTCCCACACTCCAAAGACATACAGGTATGTAGGTTAATTGGTTTGGTAAATATAAAAATTGTCCCAGTGTGTGTAGGATAGTGTTTGTGTGCGTAGATCACTGGTCGGCGCGCATCCGGTGGGCCGAAGGGCCTGTTTCCGCACTTTATCTCTAAACTAAACTAAAGATAGACACAAAAAGATGGAGTTACGCAACAGGACAGGCAGCATCTCTGGAGAATGTCGAGAACCTTCTTCAGACTAGTCTAAACTAAACTAAAGCAGCCTACCTTGTGAAACCTTGTCAAATACCTTGCTGAAATCCATATATACGCCTACAGCTCTGCCCTCTTCAACTGTTTTGGTCACATCTTCAAAAACAAAATCAGATTCATGAGACACTATCTCTCACGTACACACCCATGCTGACTATCCCTAATCAGCTCTTGTTCATCTAAATGCATGTATTATCCATCAGAATACTCTGTAGTAACTTTCCAACCACAGATGTTGGGCTCACTGGCCTGTAGTTCCAAGGCTTTTCCCTGCAACCATTCTTGAATAGAGGCACATTTTCCACCCTCCAATCTTCCAGCACCTATATATAATGACGACTCGTAAATCTCAGTCAAGGCACCTGCAATTTCTTCTCTAGCTTCCCAGTGACCTCGGATTCATCTGATCAAGAGACTTGTCTACCTTCATGTGTGCCAGGAAGTTCAGCTGCTACTCGACCGCAATACTGACTGCTCTCAAGACACTTCCATTGACTATCCTAAGTTTCCCAGTCATCATGTCTTTCTATACTTGAGAAATACTCATTGAGGACTTTGTTCATCTCTTGTTGCTTCACAGAGTTGACCACTTTGATTCCTAAGGGGTTCCATTCTCTCTGGTAAACCTTTTTCCCTTTACATAAAATCTCTTGAGATGATCCTTAATATTATCTGCCAGAGCCATCTCCTGGCCCCTTTTTGCTCTCATTTCTTTTTTTAGCTTTCTCCTCAGTTTCCAAAACTCCTCCAGGTATACACTTGATCCCAGCTGCTTTTACCTGCCCCAGGTCTCCTTCTTATTCTTGACCACAGTGTCAATTTCCCTCGTCATTCAGGTTTCCTTACGCTCACCTGCCTTGCTCTTCACTCTTAATAGGAACATGCATGTCCTAGACTCTTGTCAGCACATTTTTTTAAAAAACGCCCCACTTTCTTGACATTCTTTTTCCATTAAACAACCTGCTTGAATCAACTTGAACAAATTCCTGTCTTATACCTTTAAAGTTGGCCTTGCCCCAGTTTAGAAATGTAATTCATGGGCCTACCCTGTCTCTATCCATAACTATCTTACACCCAAGAGAACAGTGGTCGCTGCTCCCAAAAGGCTCATCCATAAACACTCCATCCACTTTGTCCCCCCGCCCCCCCCCCCCAAATTTTCCAAGACTAGTTCAAGGGGGGCCCTCTACATATTGCCGGAGGAAATTTCCCAAACACATTTGACAAATTCCACCCTGTCTAAACCTTTTGCGCTATGACATTCCCAGTCCATATTGGGAAAGTTAAAATCCCCTACGACTACAGCTGTCTGCAAACTCCCGGCATATTTGCTCTTCTAATTCCTGTTGACGATTTGGGGGCCTGTAGTATCACTCCCAACAAGGTGATCATCCCTTTCTTGTTCCTCAACTCCTTAAATAACCTCACTGGACAAACCATCCATAATGACACCTCTGACCACTGCCTGGACATCCTCGTTAATAACATACACCTCCTCCTCTTTTATCCCCATCTCTCTCTCTCCTGAAGCATCCGTACCCTGGAACATTAAGTTGCCAGTCCTGTCCCGGTTTTCCATAATGACAACAACTTCCCAGTCGCATGACCTAAGTTCATCTGAATTTATCTGTCCGGCTTCTTGCACTAAAAGAAGTGCAATTTAAACAACATTCCTTCTTCACTCCCTGCCTTTCTCCTGCCTATTCCGTCCACTAAACTTTCTCTCATCATCCTCCGAACCAACTTCTTACCTCTCATCTGCCTCAGTCCTGTATAGGATCCCACCCACCTGCCAATCTCGTTTAAACCTACCCATGTAGTACCAGGGATCCTGCCTGCCAGGATATCGGCCCCCTCCATTTAAGGGGCAACCCATCCCTTTTGTACAGATCACCACTGCCCCAGAGGATATTCCAATGTTTTAGAAATCTGAATCCCTGCCCCAACTTCTCAGCCACACATTCATCTTCCCTATTATCCTGTTCCTACTCACTAGTACTACCCTCAACCAAATCTCGTTGCACTTATATGTAATGACAATAAAATATATTATTATTATTCTCCATGATAAAAAAAAGAAAAATTGAAGACCTTGTCTATCTCTTGCAGCTCCACATATAGATGCCCACTTTGGTCTCGGAGGGGCCTTATTTTCTCACTGATTACCCTTTTTCTATTAATATATTTATGGAATCTCTTTGGCGTTGTCTTAATTTTTACTTTCCTTTTTATGTTTGCCCATCAGTCCTCTAAACTCCTCCAGGGGTAAAACCCAACTACGTATACCTGACACACGCCTCTTTTTTCCATAACCAGGGCCTCAATTTCTCTCATCATCCAGGGTTTATTACTCCCAGCTGCCTTGCTCTTTACTCTAATAGGAACATGTATGCCTTGAGCTCTTACCATCACTCTTTTAAAAACATCCCAAATTCCAGATGTCCCTTTGCCTGCAAACTTCCTACTCCAATCAAATTTAACAAGTTCCTATCTTGTACGATCAAAGTTGGCCTTGCTTCAATTCAGAACTTTAACATAGAAACATAGAAATTAGGTGCAGGAGTAGGCCATTCAGCCCTTCGAGCCTGCACCGTCATTCAATATGATCATGGCTGATCATCCAACTCAGTATCCCATACCTGCCTTCTCTCCATATCCTCTGATCCCCTTAGCCACAAGGGCCACATCTAACTCCCTCTTAAATATAGCCAATTAACTGGCCTCAACTATCCTCTGTGGCAGAGAGTTCCAGAGACCCACCACTCTGTGTGAAAAAAGTCCTTCTCATCTCGGTCCTAAAGGATTTCCCCCTTGTGGGCCTGTCCTGTCCTTACCCATAACTATTTTGAAGCTAATGGAACTGTGGTTGCTGGTCCCAGAAGGCTCACCCACTGACAATCAGCCACTTAACCTTCGAGCTTTGCCCTCTCCTGTCAGACTTGCTACACATTGCCTATAGAAACTTTCCTGAGCATGAGACTATAACACAGCACTATAACAGTCCAAGTCTATATTTGGAAAGTTAAAACAACCCTACTACGACAACCGTATTAGTCTTGCAGCTGCCTGTAATCTTTTGGCATATTTGTTCTTCTAATTCTCGTTGACTATTTGCACACATATAATACACTTCCAACAAGGTGATCATCCCCTCTATATTTCTCGCTTTCTCCCATATAGCCTCACTAGACAAACCATCTGTGATGCCATCTGGAACCACTGTTCTTTTTAATCATTCAAGCAACCCCACCTCCTCTTTGACCCCCCCCCCCCTTTTTTTCCCCTGTTCATCACACCTATAGCTTTGAATGTTAAGCTGCCAGTCCCATCCATCCCTTATGCCAGGTTTCGGTAACAGTATAACATCCTAGTTGCACACGCCTATCTATGCCCCGAGTTCACCAGCCTTACGCACCTGTTCTCTCACATTTAAATATACGTGACTTCATTCAACAGTGCTGCCTCGCTCCCTGAAATGTTTCTGCCAACCTTGCCTATTAAATTGCTTTCATCGCTTTCTGTACCGACTTTCATCCTTCTACCTGCCTCACTACTTCACTGAATCCTCCCAAGTAGCACGAGCAAATTTGTCCACCAAGATATCGGTTCCCGTCCAGTTCAGGTGCACCCATCCATTTTGAACTAGGGATCTCTTCTGGGGGAGAGGTGACAATGATTCAAAAATCTGTGTCCCTGCCTCTGCACCAACTGCTCAGCCACAAATTCACCCGTTGTATTTTTTTTAATTCTCAGGTTATGACTGAAAAGAGAATATCTTGTACAATGTTGAATTTATTTATTTTGGTTCTTATACATCACAAAAAATAAGTAGCAGTGATAAAACAAGTCTGAACTATTAAAAAAACTTCAGAATTGAGATCATTTTCGCAGCGGCATAACATTTTAAACATCAAATTATTACTACACATCTACTATGTTTTAAAACTATTTTCACCATCAAAATTATATTCTTTAAATTTTATTTGTTCAGTCATGTGCAGGTCCTCCCTGGGTTACGAATGCCCAATTTATGGGCAGCCTGTACATACGAGTTGTGGGGATGCAGGCATCTTTTGCCTTGTGGGAACTTGGTTCAAGGCTGCGATTCTGACTTGCAAACTATTCAGGTTATAAGCAGCTCCCTGTCACAACCTGGGGAGGACCTGTAAATACAGAGTTGAAAAAAATGTTTCAGTGAAATTTTGATTGTGGAAAATACCTTAACCCAAAAGATAATCAAGGATATTTTATACACATCATTCAACAGATTTATTCAGAAAAGCAAACAGCTGCTTGCTGAATTCAGGATGGGAAAGCCCCCATTAAATCTGGTGACTATCAGGTTTGGTCTGAGATGCACAAAACTGATGCTTAACAGTAAAATATTCCAAAATACACAAGAAAATATTCAAAATTCTGTAAAATAATCCTTGTCAGAAACACAAATCACTACAATTTGAGCCTGTAATACAAGTTTGCATATTTTACCAATATAGATGGCAGATATGATCATGAGATCTTATATTTATTAAAGTATTGTCATTTCATCACCATTTTAACGTACAAACAATTAAAGGTTCACAGATTACTTTCCTTAACTCAATGGGTTTCCCAGACTCGTTCAGATGAAAGAATCTGATGAATTTTCACAAGTTATCTGAGGTACCTACATTTATGCCCCTTCTCTGTGATAAAGTATACTAAAATGAAACTACAGTGGAATAAGGAAAACAAATATTCCCTACTATTTACAAACACATTTACAAACAATTGGCAGCACTTAAATTCAGTTATTCTTCATGTTTGCATTTTTAAACAATAGTCCAGAGGTGAAAACTGCTGATTTTAACTTCTTACCAATTTTCACATGTCCTTGTCACTTTATATGGGTTCCAGTGACCAAAGAGTGTAAACATTTGGCAGATAGGTTTATCAGGATCTTTTTTTTTTAATGGGTCAGCTGCAGGAAGATACTCTAGTTGAGATTAACCCCATTACAACTCAAAATTAGGCAAGAAATGGTGTTGGTTAGACTGATGGGACTGAAGGCTGATAAATTCCCAGGGCCTGATGATCTGCATTCCAGGGTACTTAAGAAAGTGGCTCTAGAAATCGTGAACGCATTGGTGATCATTTTCCAATGTTCTATAGATTCAGGATCAGTTATGTGGATTGGAGGGTAGCTAATGTCATCCTACTTTTTAAGAAGGGCGGGAGAGAAAACAGGGAATTATAGACCAGTTAACCTGACATCGGTGGTGGGGAAGATGCTGGTGTCAATTATAAAAGATGAAATAGCGGCACATTTGGATAGCAGTAACAGGATCGGTCTGGATCAACATGGATTTATGAAGGGGAAATCATGCTCGACTAATCTTCTGGAATTTTTTGAGGAACTAATTAGGAAAATGGACAAGGGAGAGCCAGTGGATGTAGTGTACCTGGACTTTCAGAAATCATTTGATAAGGTCCCACATAGGAGATTAGTGGGCAAAATTAGAGCACTTGGTATTGGGGGTAGGGCATTGACATGGATAGAAATTGGTTGGCAGACAGGAAGCAAAGTGTAGGGATTAACCGGTCCCTTTCAGAATGGCAGGCAGTGACTAGTGGGGTACTGCAAGGCTCTTTGAAAAGGAAGAAAAACATTGTCCTTGCACTTAATTGCAGGATCAAGGAGTAATTTGGTTTAAAATAACATCTCCTTTCAATATTGGAAACTATCTTATTTAAGATATTTTGCACTGAAAAATAAAGACAGCACAGCGGTAGAGTTGCTGCCTTACAGAGCCAGTGACCCAGTTTCAAACGTGACTATGGGTGCTGTCTGTATGGAGTTTGTAGTTTTTCCCAGTGACCCCATGGGTTTCCGCCCACATTTCACAGACGAACAGGTTTGTAGGTTAATTGGCTTCGGTAAAAATTGTAAATTGTCTCTCGTGTGTAGGGTAGTATTAGTAGATGGGGCGATCGCTGGTTGGCGCACTCGAAGGGCCTATTTCTATGCTGTATCTCTGAAGTTTAAAGATGGTTATTTTATATATAAAACCTTAAAATATGCATTTACAAATATGTGTCTTTTTACAATACTGCACACAAAAATGTGACAAAGGGGGTCAAATTTCAAATTCCTTCAAAAAAGTTGACACTTTACTGGGTTCATGACTAACATAGTATCAACAAAAAATATGATAGCATGTTGATGGCAAGTTTCCAAAAAAGGTATCCGAATACACAAATACATTTTGTGTGACCTGGTTTGCACAGTAAGTGCATGCATTTCTTATTCCTTACTATGTTTATGAATACTCCATGAAACAATAAAATTGCATACACCATTTCCACTTCATTCACCTGGTCATGTAGTAGAAAACTGCATTCATCTGAGTGGACACCGCAACGCGCGTTACACATCATATACACAAAAGTACATTGTGGTGGACACTAAAAGATTTGGTGTCCCAGAAAACAATGTTACATTATTAGCAAAAACCAAACATTTTCACCAATGTAATCTAAACGGTAAATTTTCTTTAGGGGGGACTCGCAGGATTCCAGCCAAGAATTAGACAGGACATGAAGTCCAACAACCCATTTCACTGGGGATAGTACGCTGTCGAATGGTGGAGCTGCATCCCCAGCAGGCAGGCCATTGCGGAGAACAGTTCAGAAGTGAACTGGGCACCCCGGTCAGATGTGATGTCCAGTGGAACCCCAAAGTGGGCCACCTACGAGGGCACGAGCGCACGACTGGGTGGAAATGTCCATGAGCCACTGCATAAAACAGTCCACCACCGTCAGCAGGTGCTAAACACCCCGGGACGGTGGCAGCGGCCCCACGATGTCCACATGCATGTTGTCGAACCGCCGGTGTGGCACTGTGAATCTTGAACCGGCGCCCGGACGTGTCGATGTACCTTCGATGTGTGGCACGGAATGCACGCCTGGGCCCAGCGACAAACTTGCTTTCGCAGCCCATGCCATATAAACCTCGCGGCCACCAAGCAACCGTGCCCCGGATAGACGGGTGGGCCAGCCCATGGATTACATCGCGACCACTCCAGGACACCGGATCAACAATAGACAATAGGTGCAGGAGTAGGCCATTCGGCCCTTCGAGCCAGCACTGCCATTCAATGTGATCATGGCTGATCATCCACAATCAGTACCCTGCTCCTGCCTTCTCTCCATATCCCTTAACTCTGCTATCCCTAAGAGCTCTATCTAACTCTCTCTTGAAAGCATTCAGAGAACCAGCCTCCACCACCCTCTGAGGCAGAGAATTCCACACATTCAAAACCCTGTGTCAAAAAGTTTGTCCTCATCTCATTTCTAAACGGCCTACCACTTATTCTTAAACTATGGCCTCTGGTTCTGGACTCCCCCAACATTGGGAACATGTTTCCTGTCTCTAGCGAGTTAAACCCTTAATAATGTTATATGTTTCAATAAGAATCCCTCTCATCCTAAATTCCAGAGTATACAAGCCCAGACGCTCCAATCTATCAACATATATGACAGTCCCTCCATCGAGGAATTAACCTTGTGAACCCAAGCTGCACTCCCTCAATTGCAAGAATGTCCTTCCTCAAGTTTGGAGACCAAAACTGCACACAATACTCCAGGTGTAGTCTCACTAGGGCCCTGTACAACTACAGGAGGACCTCATAGCTCCTATACACGATGCGGCTGGCCCATGGACACATTGCACAGGATGGAACCACTCGAGGGGCCCAACGGCACATCCTCCAGCACCAATACCCAAGATCGCTGTGCGGTACGCCGGCATCTCCTTGTCCGCCAGCTGCGCCGCAGCCAAGGCGGAGTAGTCTATTCCGGAGGCAGGACTGAGAACGGCTGCGATCGCCGGGCGGGACAAGGCGTCCGCAACCAGGTTACATTTACCGGCAATATGTCGGACGTCGGTGGTGAATTCTGAAACAGACATATCCTGGCGCTGCTGGCGAGCAGACCAAGGATCGGGGACCTTGATGAATGCAAAGATGAGGGGCTTATGGTCAGTAAAGGCCCGGCCCTTCAGGAAATACCGGAAGTGCTGCACCGCGAGGTGCAAGGCGAGCAACTCCCGGTCAAAAGCACTGTAACGTTGTTCTGCAGGGTTCAGCTGGCAGCTGAAAAAGCAAGAGGCCGCCATTGGCCATTGAATGACTGTTCTTGAACGCTGCTGACCACATTGTCGAGGTATCCACGGTAAGGGCTGTGGGGGCATCGGCCTGCGGATGTACACGCAATGTCGCCCGAGTCAAGGCTTCCTTCGCCCCGTCAAACGCGGCCACTGCGACAGCGTCCCATTGTACCTCCCGCCGCTTGCCAGTCAACAACTGGAAGAGTGGCCGCATTATTTTAGCCGCCACCGGCACGGGCCGTTGGTAGAACATCACCATAACCATGAATTCCTGGAGGCCCCACACTGTGGAAGGCCGCGGGAACTGGCGGATTGCCTCAACCATGTCTGGTAGAGGCACTGCTCCATGCCGCGTCACCCGGTGGCCCAGAAAGGCGGTGGCACGGAGGCCGAACTAGCATTTGCTACGGTTAATAACCAGGCCATGCTCACTGAGCCCCGAGCACCAGTCCCAGACATATAGATGATGGATCTGCCGACTACCGCGGTGACCATCGGTGGCCGGCATCAGTGTTTCCCAGAAACGAACATGGCTGGCAGCATTGGCAGGACGCTGAACCCCAACATAGGTGGTAGAAACACCACATCCTTTTTCCTGGCCCAAGCAGCTTCACGGAGCCTCTGGTGGGCATGGTCCTAGGCCGCTGTGCCTTCCAGGGCGCTATGTGGATGCGATCCAGCACATCCACTTCCTGCTGGTTGGCCAGCCACAGCTCGGCGGCGCGTCCGCTAGCTTCAGCGGATCTTCAAAGCTCTCCCGAGAGCTGCAAGTGGATGTCGTGCAGCATTTGCTGCAGAAAGGTATACTCAAAGAGTAGGCAAGGCCGGTGGTTGCCTATGAGCGCGAGTATCTCGCTCATGAGGGCCGAGGGCTCCCGGTCGGCAAACCCACCCATGTTAAGGACCCACGCTGCTCGCTCCAGGCAGCTCGGCCCGAAGATCCGGAGCAGCTGCACCTCGAGGCATATGTATTTTCTCTCCGCTGGCGGATTGTCCAGGTAAGGCACGACCCAACCGGCTGTTTCCTGGTCGAGAGCGCTCACCATGTAGTGGTAACGGGTCTCGTCGACCGTTACGTCGCGGATGTGAAACCGTGACTCGACCTGTCGGAACCATAACTGCGGCTGCGAGGTCCAGAATGTAGGCAGCCTCAGGGTGACCGCGTTGAGTTGGGCCTTGTCGGCGGCCACGGCGGGTCGCATTTTTTCTCAGAAATGTTCTCCTCCAGAATTACACTTCTAGATGTCAGGGTCACAAATGTAGTGGGGACTCGCTGGAGTCCAACCAAGAATTAGACAGGACATGAAGTTGCGTGATCAAACGGTATTTAATAAGTTAACAGTGCTGCTCCCTGCTGCTCTCTGGGCACTTTTGTTGCCTGACCTTAAATACCCCCAAGGCAAAATCCAGTGACTACACCGGATCACTTAACTCCTCCCTCCAGAGCAGAGGGTTCGCTCTGCCTGTGGCCTACCACCGGGTGCCGCCACACCTTATGGATTTGAGCCATATCAATGGCCGATGATTCATCAGAACGTTTGATTTGATCTGATTTTTAGTCTCCATAACGGTCTTTGGGACAATGGACACCAAGCACAAGGACCGTAACGGGATCTTTACTGTATTATCTTAATGTTACTGTATTTTGCATCTGGTATTGATAAAGATATTTCCCTAGATCATTATGAAAACATATATGTATGAGAGGCCATTTTAAGTTTATTAATGTATTAAATATTCATGTCTAAATGTGGCAGCGTTTTTAATGTCACATTTTTGGTGTCCAAATTGGTGGTAAAACAATGTCTGTCGTGAAAAAGGTTTTTGACTTTCAGTCTTGAAGTTATCTAATTTATATCTGTTATTTATATGGTTTCACATGATGGGTAGATTTTTGTAAAAGAACAGTGTATTGGTGTAAAAAAACTGAATAATAATCGTGTTCCTCAAAATCTCTCCAGTATTGTAAAAAGACACATGCATATCTACACAAAAATGATTGAGAGTGAAACAAGTTATAGCTCCGAAAATAATCAGAGCTGCAAATCAGAGACTAAAACAATTGAAATATTATAACTTTAAAATAGTCTAAAATCGCAATACCTGCGTCCAACTGTAGAAGTCCAACTGTAGAATGATTTATGATCATGCATATATCCCTATTTATCTTTTCTGTTATGAAATATTTCCTGCAGAATTAATATACACAGATATAACTGACAAAAAACTTGTTCCATTTTAAAGTCGCAAGGAATATCCAATACTGAAACAATCAGGTAACATTTACACAAAAATAACTATTAGCATTAGGATTCTTACATTTGGGTACATATGTCCCCATATTTTTGAAATTAATTTTGTTAATCGATGTATTCAGGCTAATTAAAGCAACATAACCATGAATTCTAAATTATTTTAAGAACACTAAAGAACACTAAAGAACACTTTTATTCAACACTAAATAAAAAGAGCACCATTGAGTGTATGCCCAGCAGAAAATGACTTCTGCAACCCAGATTTGTATATCACAGAAATACAAATCGCTCTCAAGCAATAGCTTTTAAACAGTTATTAAACAATCATGTTTTTAAATGACTGTTTTCATGATGTTTTCCAAAATAGTCTTATCTCCCACATTCAGGTAAACAACTGGCATTTCCACATCGTTCAAGACAAAGAAAACAAACCTAGTCAGTACATAATATAATAAATGTTAAAATATTCAGGTGTAGAAACAAGCAAGTAATATGACTAGATGGCTATTTGAACTGCTTTATACGCATTACATTTGAATGTTTCCATTATTATCCCAAAACCATCTAAAATTGTATAAACCTTTTACAGCCATCAAATCATATATGTTTAATTGTATGCATCAAATCATATATGTTTAATTGTATGCATCACCAGTAAGCTTTGGTGTGTAACCTTCTAAGATTACCATGACCAACAGAGCCTTGGGAGAACTTAACATTCTTGTTTAATTATACATTATTGCTGGTTTTCCAAGCTTCTCACAAATTTGCATATAGAGAAACCTTTCTCCCAATATCAAGATAATTCAAGTCAATATATCATTGGTTTCAGCTCCCTTTTCTGAACGTTACATCTAATTAGCATCTTGTGAGCCAGAGCAAGTATGTCTGAAGGAATGACACAGGTGTGTCTTCAATTTAAACAGGAAGAGGGCTGAATTTTTGATATATTGGAATAAATAAGATTGTTGAAAAAAATATTTGTCTGCTCCCTATCACATATTGACAACAGTACACGAAGCTCCTTAATAGATTTCTGATTGATTTGTTTAGAAAATATCTAATTGTTTGAATGCATTATAATTGATCTTTCCTTTGGCTTTCACCCTCCAATTGTTAATTGTAATGTGCAGCCTCAAGTTGGACTTCAAAATGCAGATATGTGCAACTCTCATTACCCTACACTCATGATAATACCAGAAGAATTCGCCGGTCCAGTAAAAACAAAGTTGGTTGATTTTCGCTCACAAAGCAGTAACCTGTGTGGCGCTGGTGAAGAAGATAGGAGTTGGAGAAGGGAGAAGAGAGAAGAGAGAGGCAGGCAGGAGTCCTGCATTGAATGTCATCAATAATACCTAATACAAATATATTTATTGATACCATTTGAGGGGAAATGGAATGCACACCAGGATTTAAATGTCTACATGCCTGTTAGATTGAAGGAATATTGATGCCTGTAGATTTGTTCTCCTAAGACTAAACAGAAAGAAAGGAGCTTCGGAATAAATATAGAAAATTAAAAGTGGAGAAATTATTAGCTTCAGTCACGACTATGGCCTATCTGTTGATGGATCATGTGGGTTTCATCAAGTATATTTGTGTTTGGGGTTTTTGGTCAGGAGTTGGGGACAGCAGGGAGAGGGGAAATTAGAAAATATATTGTTTAATTTCACTTCAGCTCGATTGTATGTAATTAATCAGAATAACGAAGCTTATAGGTACTGAGAATTTAAGGTAAATCAAAAAAAGCATGCAGATGTTGAAAATTAAAAGAGATAAATCAAAGGAAAATATGTACTTGGTTCTCATTAGTAGTGGTGTAATGCAGCAGTGCAAAATTAAAATTCAACATTCCCATCCTTCCATTATTCCCTTTATATACCCTTGCCATGAACTTAACGACGAGAATAGGCATTGCTTGCATTTGGTCCCCGGTTAAGATTGGATTTATAATCTGTTGAATAGCCCTTGTTTGAAGAATACAAAGCAGGAGTGGTAGAAGATTGGTACAAAGTGGAATCATGTGATTGGCTCAGGTTTGTTGGCAAAGAATCCCGTTTCCAACCGTAAACACCTGAAAAAGAGAAAAACAACATGTGCTGGTTTGGTTATAATAAAATAAATGGACTTTGATTCTAGGTCTGAAAATTTCCAACACCTCCTATCATTAATTAAGCAATGTAAGACAGTATCAATTGCCACAAGTTGCATTTTCACCTCCATAGACAATATGTACAGTTGAATTTGAGCCAAGGCAAATATATTGTTTCAAAGGTTTCAAAGGCCTTTTATTGTCACATGTACCAATTAAAGTGATATGCGAATTACCATATAGCCATATGAAAAAAAAGCACCAAGACACACATAAAAGTTAAAGTAAACATCCACCACAGCGGATTCCCCACATTCCTCACTGATGGAAGGCAAAAAAGTTTAATCTTCTTCCTCTTTATTCTCCCGTGGTTGGGGCAGTCAAACCACCCATCGGGGCGATCAAAGCTCCCGCAGCCGGCGGTTGAAGCCCCAGCGTCGGGGCGATCGAAACTCCCACGTCAGGGCAGTCAAAACTCTCGCGCCTTGGAGTTCCCGGAGTAGGTCTCTGACCAGAGAGCATGGGCTCCGTGATGTTAGTCCGCAAGCACCCCCGGTGGGAGCTCCGAGGTCGACCCCTGGCAAAGGGATCGCAAGCTCTGCGATGGTAAGTCCGCAGGCGACCACAGTGGAGCTTTCAAAGGTTGGTCTCCAGCAAAGGCCGCCAATTCCTCAATGTTAGGCCGCAGTGCGGATGGAGATACGATATGTTAAAAAAAAATTGCATCTCCATCGAGGTAAGAGATTAGAAAAGGTTTCCCCCAAACCCCCCCCCCCCACATAAAACAAGCTAAAGACCACTAAAAACATACAGTTAACACATACAATTAAAACAAAACTGAGGAAAGTACACTGTTAGTGAGGCAGCCATTGCTGGTGCCACCCTATTACACCATTTCCTATCATTATTATGTATGAACATCATCATTACAAAAATTATCTGAAGTGTTGTGATCAAAACAATGGTAAAAAAAAGTATGTTTTTAAACAAACATGTTAAGAATTAAGTTGGTCGTCTTCACTAGTTCTCTGCCTTTGAGGACACAAGTCTATTAATTGGGCAGCTTGAGAAAGTTACCATAAGAATGTGGTTCCACTTACATAAATTATCTTATATCCACACACAGGTCTGGGAGATCCAATTCCTGAGTTAAGGATATCTATTCAATATATACTATATGAAGAATGTGATGAAAATAAATGTCTTTACACTGACAACATTCATTGGAATCTAAACAAAATCCTTGCTCATTTACAGTTAACATGAGAGAATAGTAACTGCAGCCCGGCTCCTATGGATGCAATGACTAACAGCCCATGGAAACTGCAAGAATTTCCATATGGAGAATTTTCCTTAAGATTGGTTAAGGTGGTCAAAAAACCCAAACATAATCAGGGTTTTCATTGACCAGCACTTTCAATTGCATTTTGGTCAACTAACACATGAACAAGAAGAGAATACAAGAGAATGTGCTTTGAAATGGGATACAGTGTCAATATCAATTGGATGTTCTGCATAATTTGTGGATTTTGGGCAAAAATGAATAGAAAGGAGGGTTATGGTGCACAGTGACCAATGCAGGTGAATGGAGAATTTATAATTGCTATACTGATCACTGCCATGCTGTTCACCAGGAAGAGCATCACAGCAAAAGGAACCAACCCCCACCATGGCGAGTATAGAACAACCATCTAAACTGCTGCCTTTGAGGTGAAGGAAAGCATGGGGAACAGGGGGCACTCACGTGGTCTGAGCACTCTGCCCACCCAATGCTGTGCCACAAGTGGACTATCCCACTGGCAAGTTCAGGCACAAATAACACATGCAGAATCGCAAAGGCTTTGCACATGAAAGGTTGCAAACAATGAAGCGGCTGCCACTGATGCAGATTTTATTATCCAGATCAGTACAGAGGCTAATAGATGCTGTGTGCAACAATAGCCATCTCAAGATGTAGATCCTTTAATTGACATATCATTGTCGATCCTTGCATGGGCTTCTTATTATCCAACAAGTAATCAATGAAGGTCAAAGGTTGTACCCAAAAGCTCCAATTTATTGCAGCTATATGGGAAATGTGCTGTATACAACCAGTGATATTAGTTTATTGTCACGTGTACAGAGATACAGTGACAAGCTTTTTGTTGCATGCTATCCAGTCGGCAGAAAAGCAATACATGATTTACAGTGTGTAGATACAAAAGGGGATAACGTTTAGTGCAATGCAAAGCCAGCAAGGTTCGATGAAGGATAGTCCGAGGGTCACCAAATAAGTAAATAGTAGTTCAGCACTGATCTCTGGTTGTGGTACGATGATTCCGTTGCCTGGAATCATTATGTGCATGGTTTCTGCGACGTAAACGCCATCCATAAGGAAAACTGCACACAGAAATGCCCTGGCTGGTATTCCATCCGGTGTAATCTCATCCTGAAATGATCACTGGTAACACTACCAGAGATAATAATTGCTTTTGTGCACAATTTGCATGGGCAAATCGAAGTGTACAAATCGATCCCATTTCCAGACTACATCAATCTCCCAGTTGAGAGAAACAAATTGGCAACATGATATGAACTTGCGAACCATTTTGGACAATTTGTTCCACTAGCTTAATGCTACCAGGTAACCGAATCCCAATTACCTTTCTCAAAGTGATTGTACCATGGACAAGATGATCAATGCTGCTGACTGCATTAAGTAAATGGCATTTGCTGATGTTTCTCAGATAGATGTTAAAGTTCAACATTGTGCATAAATCTCAAGACTGAGAAGAATTGGTCAAGCTTGTCCTCTTCCAAGAGATCGAGTATTTTGCCAGCCATGCCTCAGCAAATGGAGAAAAGCACAGGAACTTTTTTCCAATCAGCATTTTCTTTTGTTAAGGACTTTTACATTTACAATCGTTTGAAAATCTTCATGTAACTGAAATTGAAACCTGCAATTATATATCTTTTAACTCAAATAGTGCAGTCACACAATCTGAGTCAGAGGGAATGGGATTCCAATGACTTCAGATAGTCTGATCCATCAATTTGAATGGCAATTGAAGAAAATCACAAACCTTGAATTTCCAATTGTCAGTTCCTCAACATTACAGAATACTATAAACACTTGGAATACAGTGTTGACAGGACTTTCCTGATGCAAGGTTGAGAATATATGTTCAAGAAAGCTAAAGAAATCTGATATGGAACAGATGTTCTATATTATAGAAAAATATAGTTTTCTTCCTTGACCTAGAATAAAGTATTCTGGTATTTTCCATCTCAAGACTATCTCTGGATATTGGGCAGCTGCATTCATATCGATCGCAATGATGGCAATGACGTCTATACAACAGTTAATGCTGCTTTTATTGGTTAAGTAATTTAGCCTCGGAACTTTTGATCTATAAACAAAATCTATGGATTCCAATTTAAGCAGTGCCAGATTTTGCAGCTGGAAACACAGCTTCAAATCCACCAACAGAAACCATTCATAGACAGAAAAAGCTGGAGTAACTCAGCGGGGCAGGCAACGTCTCTGGAGAAAAGGAATGGGTGACATTTCGGGTCGAGACCCTTCTTCAGACTGAAGCCATTCTCAAGGTATTTCAAATGTTGTGCAGGGTGTGGGTGCATAGAGCCAGCTAAACTGCAGCAGCACCTGGTAGGAGGGCCTCATGCCAATTTATGTCAGATAATTTTTACAGATTGTGACATTATTTCTGGGTCCTTGATCGAGGCAAGTAGAATGATGTGACAGAGAAAAGACACAGGTTTGAGTGGAATATTATGCACTCCAAAACAATCTTCTCATTTGAACTTGGACATCAGGATCAAAGTGACTGCAAACGCCTAAAGTTGATGGTGGTGTTTCTCCAACAACTAGCATTGCCTGAAGTAAAGATGAAATAGTTCATCCTTAAAACTTAAATCCATAGATGGAAAGGCAAATTTTGGAGCTGGAAATTCAGCTCCAAATCTACCAATGTCCCCTGGTACAGCAGAGCGGCATAGCTGGTAGAGCTGCTGCCTCACAGCACCAGAGATCTGCATTCAAAACTGACCCTGAATGCTGTTTTGTGCAGGGTTTGCACATTCTCCCTGTGACTGTGTGAGTTTCCTCAAGGATGCACGGGTTTGTTGGTTAATTGTAAATTGCTCCTAGCATGTGCAGGGAGTAGATATGACAGTGGAATAACATAGAACTAATATGAACAGATGATTGTTGACTCAATGGGCCGAAAGGCCTGTTTTCGTATGTATCTTGCTGTATCTTTCAATAAGTCAATTAAACCATTGTGGATCCACGTGAGCTAGGAAAGTATCCAGGGTTACTAAAGGTGCAACAACAAGATGATATAGCTTGCGGCAAATGTCTCTTATGTCGTCTGGAATCACTAGTTGATCCTTAATCTTCAAAACTACAGCGATACTTGCAAGATGAATAGAAGCTTGGATATAGAAGGGTACATCTTAGTAACAATTTCTGAAACAGGACGACAAACCAGATTACGCCAAAGCACATTGACGTAATCTGAAGGTTTGTCGTTGATTGTTTTTTTTTAAGGAAACGTGGCTTTCGTTATTGTCCTAATACAATTCCTGTCATCCTACTTACCAGAAAATCCAAATTGACTTCAGAAGATCCCGAGTGATCAACTGAAGTCAATGGAAAGACCATCAATATCCTAACAGGTAACATGATTTGTATGATGTCATTTGTAAATAGAGATGTTGGTGATAATGTTGAAATCTGAATTACCTCTGGAGTTTTCCGAGTCTCGCATCGCTGAAGTTGACACATCAGGATTATATCTGGAATAGCCGTCCAGCGCACCGATGGATCTGGATCCTGTAGTTCTCTGATCAAATGTTGCCATTATGGCTGGGTCCTTTGAGGTTGGGCAATGGAAAACATGTTTGAAATGGGTCACAGCAAGAACTATATGTAGACACTGCTTGGTTAAAAACACGGCACCATTTTTTTTCTAAAGAAAAAAATCCAGTTTTTAACTTATTTATTACAACTTAAAATATTCAAGGCATGATAGTCTTATAGTAAATCAATATTTTTTTCAATTGTCCATCATGTACCTATGGTAGTCAATAAGATTAGAGTAAGGTATTTGAGTTTTCAGGAAAAGCAGATGCACAATGATATTGATTTTCAAACTATATTCAATACCTATGTTTCATTGAGAAAAAAGGCAAACATAGAAAATAGGTGTAGGAGTAGGCCATTCGGCCCTTCGAGCCTGCACCGCCATTCAATATGATAATGGCTGATCATCCAACTCAATATCCCATACCTGCCTTTTCTCGATAGCCCCTGATCCCCTTAGCCACATCCAACTCCCTCTTAAATATAGTCAATGAACTAGCCTCAACTACCTTCTGTGGCAAAGAATTCCACAGATTCACCACTCTCTGTGTGAAAAATATTTTTCTCATCTCGGTCCTAAAAGGCTTCCCCAACATCGGGAACAATCTTCCTGCATCTAGCTTGTCCAACCCCATAAGAATTTTGTAAGTTTCTATGAGGTCCCCCTTCAATCTTCTAAATTCTAGCGAGTACAAGCCGAGTCTATCCAGTCTTTCTTCATATGAAAATCCTGACATCTCAGGAATCAGTCTGGTGAACCTTCTCTGTACTCCCTCTAAGGCAAGAATGTCTTTCCTCAGATTAGGAGACCAAAACTGTACGTAATACTCCAGGTATGGTCTCACCAAGACCCTGTACAACTGCAGTAGAACCTCCCTGCTCCTATACTCAAATCTTTTTGCTATGAATGCTAACATACTATTCGCTTTCTTCACTGGCTGCTGCACCTGTATGCCTACTTTCAATGACTGGTGTGCCATGATACCCAGGTCTCGTTGCATCTCCCCTTTTCCTAATCGGCTACCATTCAAATAATAGTCTTCTTTCCTGTTTTTGCCACCAAATTGGATAACCTCACATTTATCCACATTATACTGCATCTGCCATGCATTTGCCCACTCACTCTACCTATCTAAGTCACCCTGCAGCCTCCTAGCATCCTCCTCACAGCTAACACTGCCCCCCCAGCTTCGTGTCATCCGCAAACTTGGAGATGTTGCATTCAATTCCCTCATCCAAATCATTAATATATATTGTAAATAGCTGGTGTCCCACTAGTGACTGCCTGCCATCCTGAAAAGGACCCGTTTACTCCTACTCTTTGCTTCCTGTCTGCCAGCCAGTTCTCTATCCACATCAATACTGAACCCCCAATACCGTATGCTTTAAGTTTACATACTAATCTCTTATGTGGGACCTTGTCGAAAGCCTTCTGAAAGTCCAGATATAACACATCCACTGGTTCTCCCTTATCCACTCTACTAGTTACATCCTCGAAAAATTCTATATTAAAGACATGATTTACCTTTCATAAATCCATGCCGACTTTGTCCAATGATTTCACCACTTTCCAAATGTGTTGCTATCCCATCTTTAATAACTGACTCTAGCAGTTTCTCCACTACCGATGTTAGACTAACTGGTCTGTAATTCCCTGTTTTCTCTCTCTCTCCCTTTTTAAAAAGTGGGGTTACATTAGCTATCCTCCAATCCTCAGGATCTACTCCAGAATCTAAAGAGTTTTGAAAAATTATCACTAATGCATCCACTATTTCTGGGGCTACTTCCTTAAGTACTCTGGGATGCAGCCTATCTGGCCCTGGGGGTTTATCGGCCTTTAATCCATTCAATTTACCTACCACCACTTCCCGGCTAACCTGGATTTCACTCAGTTCCTCCATCTCATTTGACCCCCCGGTCCCCTGCTATTTCCGGCAGATTATTTATGTCTTCCTTAGTGAAGACAGAACCAAAGTAGTTATTCAATTGGTCTGCCATGTATTTGTTCCCCATGATCAATTCACCTGTTTCTGGCTGCAAGGGACCTACATTTGTTTTAACTAATCTTTTTATCTTCACATATCTATAAAAACTTTTGCAGTCAGTTTTTATGTTCCCTGACAGTTTTCTTTCATAATTTATTTCCCTTTCCTAATTAAGCCCTTTGTCCTCCTCTGCTGGACTGAATTTCTCCCAGTCCTCTGGTAGGCTGCTTTTTCTGGCTAATTTGTATGCTTCATCTTTTGTTTTGAACTATCCCTGATTTCCCTTGTTATCCACGGATGCACTACCTTCCCTGATTTATTCTTTTGCCAAACGGGGATGAACAATTGTTGTATTTTATCCATGCAGTCTTTAAATGCCTTCCATTGCCTATCCACCGTCAACCCTTTAAGAATCAATTGTCAGTCTATCTTGACCAATTCACGTCTCATAGCCTCAAAGTTACATTTCTTTAAGTTCAGAACCCTTGTTTCTGAATTAATTATGTCACTCTCCATCATAATTAAGAACTCAACCATATTATGGTCACTCTTGCCTATGGGGCCACACACAAGACTGCTAACTAACCCTTTCTCATTACTCAATAAACCCAAAATTAACTGTGACAACATGAAATTCAGAAATTAAAACTTTAAAACTATGTTTTGTTCTGTTTAAACAATGGTGTCTTTGAAAGACTCAGCAGGTAGTACACCTGTGGGAGAAATTCCCACTCCACTCACACAACCTAGCTTCTTTTAAAGATTTGTAGAAAGAAGGAACTGCAGATGCTCATTTACAGAAAGAGACAGAAAGTGCTGGAGTAACTCAGCAGGTCAGGCAGCATCTCTGGAAAAGATGTATGGGTGATGTTTTGAGTCAGGAATTTTCTTTAAGAAGGCCCTTCTTTTTTAAGAAAGGCTGAGACAGGGCAAAACATCAACGGAGTAGTTGATGAAACTAACACCAAAGAATATACTTCAGTTTATATTTCTTTTAATATTTCCATCATGTTAGACAAAAGGTTAATCGATTATTCAGTTGTAGTGGAATTGATATTGGTTTATTATTGTTACTTGTACATTGGAAAACATTGTTTTGCATGCTACCAAAGCAAATAATTCCATACACAAGTACAACAGGTAGTGCAGAAAAGAGAAACAGGGTGTAGAATATAATGTAGTTACAGAGAAGTGCCAATAAAAAATTGCAAGGGGCACAACGAGGTAAATTGTGACATCAAGGAATACATCCTTCGCAAGTGAGGTCCTTTAAAAAGTCTGACAACAGCGCTAAAAGAAGCTGTTCATGAATATGGTTTGTGCTTTTGTATCTTCCATCCGATGGGGGAAGAGGAAAAGAGAGGATCACCATGGTGTTTCTTGATTATGTAGCATGATTGTGTAAAGTAATGATTGACATTACTTTAATGATTTGTGTGAAACCATTAACACAAAAAAAAGAATGCTTGAAATCTTTACGACTAGATAAAATATTCAACTCTACCCACGAAAATTATGATTGTGATGTGCAGAGTTCAAGAATCTGATATTCACAGAGAATAAGCTGTTCTTGAACCTAGAACTCGCTTTTCTCAGGCTATTATTTTCAATAATAACAGTGAAATAAGGGTGTAGCCCGAGTGTGATGTGGATTTTTAATGACATTAGCTACCTTTTTGAGGCAGTGCCATCTATAGATACTTTTGATGGTGGGGTGGTGAGTATCTTTGTTAAGGTAGGCAGTGTCAACCACTCTCTGTAATCTCCTTTGTTCCTGGGCTTTTGTGTTACAGAACCAGGCTTTGATGCAATGGGTCAGTATGCTCTCTACCATATCGACTTCTACCTGTAGAAGTTTGATAGAGCATTCGGTGGCATCCAAATCTTCTCAAACTACTAAGGAAGTAAAGGTATTGATGAGGTTTTTTTGTGATTGCATGTACTGTGCTCAGGATAGACCTTGAGAGATATGTACACCCAACATATTTGCTGTTGACTCTCCATTTAACATCCCAACACTGAAGGCAGGTTCATAAATCCTCTCCCCACTCCCCCTGAAGACATCAGCTCTTTGGTCTTGCTGACATTGAGAGGAACATTGTCATTCAGGCACTATTCAATTAGATTTTGTATCTCCCTCCTGTACTCTGACTCATTGTTGACCATAGGTAGACACAAAATGCTGGAGTAACTCAGCGGGACAGGCAGCATCCCTGGAGAGAAGGAATAGGTGACGTTTTGGGTCGACACCCATCTTCAGACTTATTTGTTGACCATTATTCATCCAACTTTTCAGGCATTTTCAGTGAATTTAAAGATAATGTTAAAACTGTGTCTGGCTACACAGTCATGGGATAGAAAAAAAAAAGAGCAGGTGGCTGAGCACACAACCTTAAGGTTCTCCTGTGTTGATGGTCATCGAGGAGTGTTGTTGCAAATTAGTAATGGTGACTTTCCAATGAGGAAGCCGAGGATCCAATTGCCTACAGACAAGTAGAAATCCAATTCCCAGAGATTAATGATAAGTTTAGAAGTGATGATGGTGTTAAACACAGAACCATAGTCAATGAACAACAGCCTTAGATACGTGTTCTTATTGTCTAAGTGGTCTAGTGCAGAATGGAGAGCCAACTATATCACATCTGTTGATAAGCAAATTGTGAGAGTCCAGGTCCTTAGGCAGGAGTTGATATGCGTCATAACCAACCACTGGAAGTACTCGATCACCACAAACATCAGTATCACCTGTTCGTGCCTTTTGAGGCATGTTTCCTTGCCCTTCTTGGGCATCGATATTATGGATGTCCTTTTAATACATATGGGGGGGCCTCAGACCATGGTAATGAGCGGTTGACGATGTCAGCAAAAGCTCTTGCCAGTTGGTTGAACGCGACCAGGTATACCGTTGGGACCACACACTTTCCGAGGATTCATCCTCATGAAGGATTTTCTGACATCGGCCATGACAACTGTGATTACAGTCCCACTGGGACCGTGGGGTCCCATCGATGACCCAAACTAGAAATAACATAGGTTGGGACATTTTCCTCATGTGCAAAGCTCAAGCAATCATAATGGATAACATCAACATAAGAAACTCTTATCTTGAAGCCATGTATTTGCTATTTGAATCGAGCAGAAGAGTTATGTTTATAATACAAGATGTCTGCAGAACAGAACTCGTGTGCAGTGTAGTGTAAAGTAAAATTTGGAAGCGATTTCATCCTGCCCAAACAGGATTAAGATCATGAATTTATTTTTGGAGTACCATGAGAAAAAGAATAATGCGTGTGCTGTTCCCCAGAAGACTTTAGAGTTACAGCGCATAAACAGACCCTTCAGCACAGAGTCTGCGCAGGCCAGCAATCAACGCCATACACTGCTCCACACTCGGGGCAATTAACAATTTTACCAAAGCCAATGGGGTGAAAGATTGCAACCTTCACGTGGTCCACCCTGTTTCAATGAATGCAATCAACCTGGCGTGCACAATCAAATAAGATCAAATAGAACAAGTTGTCCTACAATCTCAGGCTGAGCATGCCATATGCAAGAAGAAGACCAAAGCCAATTAACCTACAAACCGATATATCTTTGGGGTGTGGAAAGAAACCCGAGAAAAGTCTTGCGGTCGTAGGGAGATCATACAAACTCTGTACAAACTGCATCCATAGTCAGGGTCAAACCCAAGTCTCTGGCGTTGTAAGGCAGCAGCTCTACAGCTGCACCACCGTGTCGCCAAGACAGAAACTACACTAATCAATAAATACTTTTCTCTTAAGATTCCACAAAGAACTGAACTTAATCAAATAGTATTGATTAAAAGCTTTCAAGATATCATTGCTGGTTGGATTTTTAGAAAACGTATTAGTTATATAACCATCCAAGTATGACACAGTAGGATGAAACCTGCGCAGTACAAGAACACCTGATGAGGATACCTTTGCACAGGTTTCTAAATATATCAGAACAGGGAAAGGATGTTGGCAGTTCACACCAATCTAAACCAAAAAATAAATATAGAACTAAATAGTAGCATCCATTCAAGACAAAACAAAAGTATTCTCCAAATTTAAATATTAGGTCTAGATGGTACAGAAGGAAGGATTCAATTTAGTGGCAGATTTCCACTTATTGAATACTGTACCAAGAATTAATGTCAAAACTTTATTGCTGATAAATTTTGCAAGATATAATGGATAGATAATCCATTCAACAGCAATTTGCTTTATTTTGGAAAAACTAAGTGTGAGTGTTTTCCTTGGCAGAGATGGTAATGGTTACACCCACATCGTGGTGCAACTCTACTATAATGGGTCCCATTTTCATCAAGACAATGTAACACATATCCACACACACACACACACACATCTCAACTTGGCGGTTCTGCAAAAATGAAACTTAAGTAAATAATATCTGCTTATGATATTGTATTAACACAGTTAAGTCTAATATATTGTACCATGCAACAATTTTTTTATCAGAAACGCAGGAAAATAGTTATCCTCCTCACTTGCTCGTGTTGAGTACTTTGTTCATTATAACAGAGACAGGGAATCAGTAACCATCTCAATGAGTCAGTACAATTGATGGCATTGCAACTTTCTCTAGAGAAGACATTCATTGCAGCAAATTCAAATCTACTCATTCTTCTTGCCAGCTTTGTTGTATTACCTTTCCACTTTCCGAATAGCCTTAGTGCAAGTATATATAACATGCAAAATTTAGTGGGGTCATTAAAATCAGATTTCCCACTCCCAGGGAAAATAATTACCTGTTGTGATTGGACGTCTCTGATGAAAAGTTAGGTGTGTATTCTGCACGGACAGTATTTTCTCTCTCACGCTTAACTTCTTAATCTATTAACCAGATGGCTAACAAGATGGATAACCAACAGTTCATCACCATGGCAACCACAATCTCACCCTACCAGGGATAAACCCTATGTCCTATCAATCCTCATCCACCCTTCATCTTAAAACCAACTTGTCTTCTCATGTTCCAGTGTTGATGTGGTTTGTGACCCGAAACATTCACTCCGTTTCTTTTTCCACATATGCTGCTTGGCCATATTTTCAGATTTATTTCGGCGTTTCATATTTTTGTTTTACAATTTCCATGTTCTTCATTCAGAAAGGCAATAGTAATTACAAAATATTAACATATTATCCATTTAGCATTAATAATTTGTTCAAATATTAAATTCAACGCTACAATATCAAACATCAAATATCTTTTTCAAAGATCCATTCTACTTATAGGATGCTTTACCAAAGTGTAAAATTCATAAAACTCACAACTGAAAGCACATTTATGTCCATAAAGATTTGTATACAAGGGAACTATATTTACTCTATTTGAAATATTTATGTTATTCGTTTAGGTTTAAAGAGATAACTATTAATAAATAAGGATAAATTGCAGATATAAAACAGGATGTTCAACAACTCAAATGTCATGTACACATTCCATTAACCAAAATATATGTTGCTGATTTCTCAAAGATATTCATAGTATGCGTAGAATGAAAATGGTAAAACAATTATGTCCTCTTCAACCAGGGACTGATTATATTTTGCAACTAGATCCAAAGTAACAATTGTGACACAACCATACGTATACCCATGGATAATTTGTAAAATAATTTTTATACTTACATTTTCTTTTCTTTGATGGTAACGGATTAAAGCATCCCTGAAAGCTTTTGTGACTTTCAGAACAAAACTGGCATCATCTTCACTTTTTATCTTAAAGCTTTGCTGCGAATAAATAATTACATTTTCAAACTGAAAATAAATTATTAAATGTCAGTTGAAAAAATGCCATGAATGATCTGAAATTCCATTGACCACTTGCCAGAATCATCCAAATTAAATCTTAATAATTGATTTACAACCAATGACCCCAGGTTACAGAACTGATGATGTGTTCAGGAGCATCATTAGATGTATTTGTTATCAATCACCGTACTGGCGAAACCAGTGGCAACTAGGAATAGACTGGTTGACAACCAAGAATAGGGTGGCGACGACTGGAGAGACAGTGGACAGCTCGGAAAGACGGCAACCGGTGCGAGGCGGGTTGGCAGCCCAAACCGCATCCTCTGAGGAGACGACCCAAATCACGCTACAGAAAAACACATGGAAAAATAACCCTAGGGGTGCCCGAGAGGGGGGAGGATGAGCACCCTGATTTGACGGATCAAAAGGCTAACGACTAATGGCAATGGACAAACGTTGAGTATCAAATGCAGATGTGGATAGGTCTGCAAGAACGGCTGAAGCCTGAAGATTCACCAGACCCGGATGAAGTGTTTGGAGGGAGAGGGAGTGTCTCATCGAACAGGCATTTTATCTGGTGACACGCAGCAGGAGCTGAGCACGGTAGCACTCCATAGAACCCGAAGCCTCCAAGTGGTGCAACTAGTCCCTCAGAACAGACCTCCGTAGAAGGTTCGACACAAATGGCCACAGGCCTGCAAGACGTCAGTCTGGCATCAGTTCGACGAGAACGTCGACAAGGTGCTAGAAGCAACTGCGAAGGGAGGCGTGGATCGAAGGCTGCGGATGATGACGACAATTATTGTCAGCCTAGCTGTGGAAAGGTTTGGAGCAGTGGAGAAGAAGCCTGCCAGAACACCTTTCACCATGAACCAACGGGCAACAAAGATCCACAAGATCCGGCAGGAGCTGAAGTCCCTCAAGAAGCAATATAAAGAAGCCAGCAAAGAGCAACGTCCCCCCTTGGCTGAAGTGCGAACCATCCTGAGGAAGAAGCTGCTGACTCTCCGTAGAGCTCAGTGGCACCGAAGACACCGGAAGAAAAGAGCCAGGAAGCGAGCATCCTTCATAGACAACCCCTTCGGCTTCACCAAACAACTGCTAGGGCAGAAACGCAGTGGGAGTTTGGCTTGCTCCAAGGAGGAGATCGACCGGCACATCCAGACGTCCTATAGCGACTCCGTCAGGCAGGAGTTGGGCCAGTGCAACATCCTGATAAAACCACCTCCACCCATCAAAGAGTTTGATAATAGAGCCACTCCTGAAAGAGGTCCAGGACGTTGTGAAGAGAGCACGATCTGGCTCAACCCCTAGCCTGAGCAGAGTCCCCTACAAAGTCTACAAGAACTGCCCCTTGTTACTGAAATGGCTGTGGAAGATCCCAAAAGTAATCTGGAGGAGAGGGAAAGTGGCGCAGCAGTGGCTGGATCCAGAGTCTGGATCCCATAGGAAGATTCCAAGAAGACCGATCAGTTCAGGATCATCTCCTTGCTAAGTGTTGAAGGCAACATCTTCTTCAGCATAGTGGCGAGGCGGCTGACCAACTTCCTCTCCAATAATGGCTACATCCACAGCTCAGTGCAAAAGAGAGGCTTATCCGGAGTGCCGGGGTGTCTAGAGCACACGGGAGTGGTGACCCGGCTCATCAGAGAAGTCAGGGAGAACAAGGGAGGCCTGGTAGTACTCTGGCTTGACCTGGCCAACGCTTACGGCTCCATCCCGCACAAGCAGATCCAGACAGTCATGGCTAAGCATCATGTGCCGGACCAAGTGGCAGATCTCATCCTGGATTATTACAACCAGTTCAGCATGGGAGTCTCATCAGGGTCAGTAACCTCAGAGTGGCACAGACTGGAGGTTGGGATCATCACAGGCTGTACCATCTCTGTAATCCTGAACATGAACATGATCATCAAGTCTGCTGAGCCAGAGTGCCGAGGCCCTCGGACCAAGTCAGGAACGTGGCAACCACCTATCAGAGCCTTCATGGACGACCTGACTGTCACCAACGAGTCAGTGCCAGGAGTCAGGTGGATCCTGCAGGGGTTGGAGAAACTGATTGGATGGGCAAGAATGAGGTTTAAGCCAGAAAAATCAAGGTCACTGGTGCTGAAGGGCAAAGTCATGGACAGGTTCCGCTTCAGCATCAAAGGTAGCGATGTTACAAAACTTATAACTGAAAATTTCATTCAGTTCTCTTAATTTTTAAGAAAGTTATGGGCTTTTCACTGTCCTCGCTCAGCTTTTGAGTTAAGTCAATGGAAAAGCAATAGGGAACAAGATGCTAATTTCCAAAAATGGCCGTAGCTTTTTAAATACTGAAGATATGAAAGTGAATTAGGTGTCAAATTAAACGTCTTTTTATGCTTTATGTCATGGGATAAATTGCAAACTTGATTTTTTAAATCTCAAAATTTTGTAACGTTGCTATCAAAGGGACACCAATCCAAACCGTCTCCGAAAGGCCACTGAAGGATACAGCATCAGTCCAGGCAACCTGTCAGGAGCTGGAGAGCTGGTTGAGAGCGGTGGACTGGTCGGGGCTTCCCGGCAAGTTCAAGGCATGGATTTACCAGCATGGTTTCCTGCCAAGGATACTCTGACCACTGCTTGTCTACGAAGTCCGTGCTGCAAGCGGAGTCTCGGATACGCCACAGAGTCCTGGTGGGAGCAGTGAATCGGAGAAGAGCTGGTCTGGGAATCTTCCCAACTCCCCAGTTTGACAAGGCCAAGGGGAAGGAGAGGCGCAGGCTGGTCCAGGAGGAACTTAGGGCAACGGTGGAGGAGGAGAGGTCTACTAGAGCGCTTGGCTTGCGGCAGCAGGGAGCCTGGACAAAGTGGGAGCAGGCCATGGATTGAAAAGTAACATGGACTGAGCTCTGGCAGGCTGAACCACAGCGCATCAAGTTCCTGGTCCAGGCAGTGTACATTGTCCTGCTCAGTCCATCGAACCTCTTCATCTGGGGCAAAGCGGAATCTCCGGATTGCCCGCAATGCTCAGGCCCGGGGCTTTGCAACACATCCTGAGCTGCTGCCCAAAGGCTCTTGGGCAGGGCCGGTACACCTGGCATCATGACCAGGTTCTTAAACCCATTGCAGAAGCCATCAGCATGGGAATCAGCAGCTGCAGAAGAGCACAGCCCACCACCCAGATGATCACCTTCGTGAAGGCCGGAGTGCAGCTGCCAAGAACCACAGCAGCCAGGAATCTGTCTGGAATCCTGGCGACTGCGCAGGACTGGTAGCTTTCTGTAGACATGGTGGAACAGCTGAAGTGCCCGCAGCGCATTGGTGGCATTCGCTCCTCCCCATGGACCTTCTCTCCTGATCCAGAGGCCAGACATCCTCCTGGTCTCAAAGAGGCGACCAAAAACATTGTTTTATTGGAACTGACAGTGCCGCGGGAGGACCGTCTGGAGGAGGCCCACGAGAAGAAGATGACCAAGTACAAAGAGCTGGTCATAGACCGCCGTAAGCAGGGCTGGAAGGCAAGGTGTATGCCCATCGAGGTTGGCTGCAGAGGTGTTGCAGGGCAATCGCTCTACAAAGCCTTGAGCGCGCTGGGCATCAACGGAATGGAGAGGAGAACAGCCATCAAGAACACCACAGAGGCAGCGGAGAAAGCCTTGAGATGGCTCTGGATCAGGAGAGAAGGTCCATGGGGAGGAGCGAATGCCACCTGAACACAAGTCGTGGTCTGATCAACCACGGCTGGGTTGCCTGGGTGAGGGTGTCTGACGTTGAAAGACCCGAAGCACCCAATAACCCAAGGTTACATCACTGATGATGTGTTCAGGAGCATCAAAAGATGTATTTTTAATCAAGACTTATACACCATAGTGTTCAAACACGGACTGATTTTATACATGAAATCTGGCAAATACTAAATCATGACTCGATGGCCAAAAGAAAGTTATTTTGTTAACATCTGTACATGATAAACATTAACTATTCTCGATGTAAGTAGTCATGGTCACATTTCCCCACAATTTATATTTCAAATGTTTAACCTACTCAATACCTCTTGCTTGCTTTCCAACCTATCTTCATATTGCCAGCAAAACTAACTACAATAACCTTACAATATCTGGAAGCCCAGAAATAATTCCTTAGACAAATTCTCAGCAGTTCTCACAGAACAGACTAATTATTTTTCTGACAGTGAAAGATCCACGATCTACCACTAGGTGGTAGAGTGAACTTGAATTTCAACATGTAGAACCGCCATCTCATAAAAAACAGCAGACTTGGTGCTGACAGAGGTCTTAAACAAAGGTTTCAAAGGTCTCTCTATTGCCACGTGTACCAATTAAGGTACAGTGGAATTACCATACAGCCATACAAAAAAAAACAAGACACACAACTACATAAAAGTTAACATAAACATCCACCACAGCAGATTCCCTACATTCCTCACTGTGATGGAAGGCAATAAAGTCAATTCCTCTTCCTCCTTATTCTCCTGCGGTCGGGGCAGTCGAACCATCTGCAGTCGGGGCGGTAGAAGCTCCCGCAGCCAGCGATCGAAGCTCCCGCGTCGGAGCGATCGAAGCTCCAGCGATCGGGGCGGTCGAAGTATCTTGTGAGGTAGCTCTATTGTGGACAGTGGGATAGCCTTGTATATTAAGGGTACTGAACCAAGTCAGAGTTGAGATATGGATCAATTATAATCGGACTGTAGGCTGGTGGCTTGAGGGATTGATTGTCAAGGACAAGAGATTACTGGGAAGAACACATCTTATTCTGGCAAAATTGAACAAACAATATAATTCAACTTTCTACCTCCAATCAATTAGCAATGCATAATATGCATACTTTGAATTCAACAGATTAAAATCGGTTCCCAGTTACATTACTTTGCTGGCAATAGCAACATTAATTTATGCTTACCAAATAGTCATACAGTTTCTTTCTTTTAAAATCAACCACATCTGAAAAATTCTGTGGTTGGGCAAAATCACCCTACAAAATGGAAAAAAAAAAAAATTAAAGATGACATTTTGTTTGCACCAGATATCTTCATAATTTATTCAACATAAATGACAATGCGCCACATCAACAAAAATAGTTACATATAAAAATAGATTTGAAAACAGCGAGAGCTTGAATCACAACCAGAGGCATGATCTTCTGATAATGCTAAGTCAACAATTCTTTGTGTTCTTCAATGTACCATGAACGGATTTTCATAAAATTATAGTTAAAAAAATAACATATTAACTTTTGTATTCCGAGGTCATCTTTTTTCAATATTACTTCCAACCATCTCAAGGTATAAAAATGTCCTCCAAGTACAAAAGCGTACATTCAAGTGCAAGAAGAGTGGCGCAGTTGTGCAGTGGTACAGTTGTTGCCTTACAGCACCAAAGACCCGGGTTCAATCCTGACTATGGGTGCTATCTGCACTATACTGTACTGTAGTGGGTTTTCTCTGGGTGCTCTGGTTTTCTCCCACACTCCAATGACGTGCAGGTTTGTCGGTTAACTGGCTTGTGAAACATTGTAAAATTGTCCCTTGTGTGTAGGATAGAGTTAGTGCACGGGGGAATCACTGGTTGGTGCGGAATCTATGGGCTGAAGGGCCTGTTTCCGTGCTGTACCTCCACAATCTAAAATTTAAATAGTATGTTTTACTGTTGATACATTACAAGGCTATAATCTATAAAACAGAAAAAATAGATTTTAGTGTTTAGTGCATTGGACTGCTATTTCAAAACCAAAAATTAACAAGGTGAAATATTTATTGAGAGACCTTGACATAGACAGTAGATTCACAAAATTATAACATTTGACAGTTCCTAACATCAAATTAAAAAAAGCAGAATTCTCCAGGTACCAAGTAATCTTTATTATTCGGTTAAAATATGTTATAGAATTACTTTGTTCAATGTGGCCACTTAATGCCTTAACCTCTTTTGGCATGATTTGATCAAAAAAGTTTCTAAAATGCTGGTCTAATTATGCTAAACAGATGTATAAGCAAAGGGCCTGGGCTGCATTTAAATGCATTTGGCAGAAGTGGTCAAAGATGAGGCGCAAGAAAGAAGAAACAAATTGCAGAATTACATATTACATTAAAAATATGTTGAGGAAAAAAACTCATCAGAGAAAGGCAGAGCAGATCAAGACAAGTGACAAGATTTGATTCTGCAAATAAGCATGGCAAACAACAGTAGAAAAGTAGTGCAGATTCAAAGTGCCTTGGTCAGACAAAGACTGGAATTCAAACAATTCAAATATATTCAGAGCACACAAAAAAGGAAAGTATGAAATGCAAATGATCAAAAATGATGTTAAAGAAATGGACAATATGCATCAAGGAGCAATTCCATTGATTCGAGATAATAGCAGAAAAAGTGACCTTCTGACGCTAGCTGTTTACCATGGATTACAAATAGACTACCAATCTTAGTGGCACTGATGGTAGGTCATAGGAAACATCAGCACCAATCAAATTTATGAGCCATCATCTATTGAGAAACAAAGCCAGAGCAGAAAACACAAAGACCTGTCAATATATTGACCATGCAAGGCTGAACTGATAGATCATAGATCAACTTAACAATGGGCAACAGAATACGTGACATTAACAGTTTATGAAACAAAGAGTATTGAATGGGAGATTTCACATTTTCTATATTAACAATTTACTAGAATGTTGCCTGGGTTCCAGCAACTAAGTTACAGAGAAAGGTTGAACAAGTTAGGTCTTTATTCTTTGGAGCGCAGAAGTTTCGGGGGGGGGGGGGGGGGGGGGGACTTGATTGAGGTCTTAAAATGATGAAAGGGATAGACAGAGTTGACGTGGATAAGCTTTTCCCATAGAGGGTAGGGAAGATTCAAACAAGAGGGCATGACATGAGAATTAAGGGACAGAAGTTTAGGGGTAACATGAGGGGGAACCTCTTTACTCAGAGAGTGGTGGCTGTGTAGAATGAGCTTCCAGCAGAAGTGGTGGAGGCAGGATCGATTTTAACATTTAAAAGTAAAGTGGATAGGTATATGGACGGGAAGGGAATGGAGGAGTATGGTCTGAGTGCAGGTAGATGGGACTAGGGGAAAATAAATGGTCGGCCCGGACTGGAAGGGCCGAGAGGGCCTTTTTCCGTGCTGTAATTGTTATATGGTTATAGCAAGGTGTGTGAGTGAGTGATTCACGTGCTTTGTAGTTACATTGGGAGTTCCGGGAATGTGTTGGAAAAATGCAGACAAGGACAAATTTTGGGTGCCTTTTTAAACGAAGCATCCATAGAAACAATGGTCCTAATGGCTACTCGGTGCGATATGCAGCTATAATCCAATAAACAAACTTATATAATTACAGAGTTTCCGAAAAATCAGACCACTAAGATCCATTTATACTGTGACTTACCTTCTGCTCCATGCGGTAGTCTAATTTCCTGCAATATAAATATAAAATGTTGAGCAACCTTCATACATTTCATTAATTTGAGCATACCACAGAATATCATTTTTGAAAATTATTTTACAACAAAAATGAAAATATATTGCTGATTATAAGAGTGACCAAAGTTTGATTACAATTAGAACAGTTGAAAATTGTCATCTAATACTGATAGTATAAACAATATTCTTGCTATATCCCAGAATCTATCACATAAAAGGAGCAAATATTTCCATCCTGCAATCAAATTCACTTGGACCACCTCCGACCTTCCTCTTCTTTATTGATATCGTTTCCTCCATCACAGCTGATAGACTATCGACCGATGTCTATTATAAACCTGCTGACTCCCACAGCTATTTAGACTACACTGCTTCCCACCCTGCCTCCTGCTCCAACTCCCAGTTCTTCCATATCGACTGCATTTGCTCCCAAGATGAGGTGTTCCATACCAAGACAATCGAGGTGTCCTCATTCTTTCCTGAACGGGGGTTCCCCACTTCTATCATAGATGAGGCCCTCACACACATCTCCTCAGTATCCTGTAGTTCAGCTCTTGCTCCCCCTCCCCCCCCCAGTCACAACAGTCCCCCTGGTCCTCACCTATCACCCCATCACCCATCACATATCCTCTGGCATTTTCACCACCTCCAACAGGATCCCACTACTACTACTACTACTACATCTTTCCCGCTTTCCACAGAGACCGTTTCCTCATGAACTCCCTGGTTCATCCCTTCCCACCCAACCATCCCCACTTCTACTTTCCCCCCCGATTTTCCCCTCCCGTCCTTTCAGGCGAGGCAGAGGTTCACTTGCACCTCCTCCAACCTCATCTACTGTATCCGTTGTTCTCAGTGTGAACTCATATATATCAGCGAGACCAAGCGCAGACTGGGCAATCGTTTTGCTGAACACCTACACTCAATTTACCTTGGCCTAGGCGATCTCCTGGTTGCCAAACATTTAAATTCCCATACTGACCGTTCTTTCGTGGGCCCCCTCCATGTCAGAGTGAGGCCACATGCAAATTGGAGGAACAGCACTTCATATTTCGCTTGGGAAACTTACAACCCAGTGGTTTGAATATTGATTGCTCCATTTTTAAATAAACCTTGCATTCCCTCTCTTCATCCCTTCACCACCCTAGTCATTCAGTTAGTTTCAGTTCATATCCCTTTGTTATCACCTCCTCTACTGCCAACAATGGAGCATTGTGGGCTCCTTGGCCATCGGTGCCTGCTGATTTGTTCTATACCTTTTCATACCTCTACTTTCCCTCTTCCTTGACTGCAATCTGAAGGATCTTGTCCCAAAATATCACATTCCTTTTCTCCAGAGATGCTGCCTGACCCGCTGAGTTACTCCAGCATTCTGTGCCTATCGTTAGAGTGTCTTATATCGGCTGAAGATGTTAATCAGATTGAGAGCAGGACCTGTAGTACATCAAATAAACTTGTATATGCTAATTAATTCACATGGTTTGTAGTTGCATGCATTGAGTGTTCCAGAATCATACCAGAATTCAGTGGCAATGAAGTTGGGGTAGGTTGTGGGGACCAAAATAAATCGGCATCTGCAGTTCCTTGTTTCTATCAGGAGCAGGAAAATACCATTTGCCTAACCTGCCATCAGCAAAATCATGGCTAATGTTCCGCCTCAGTGTCATTTCTTGCTTTGGTTTGATTCCCTTAATATTCAGATATCACTCAATCTTTGAGCAAACCCAACAACTGAGCAATGGAGTAGAGAATTTGAAACGTTTCACCATGCTCTGCATGAAGAAATGTTCCCTTATCTCAATCCTAAAAGACCTATTACTGTTGTGAGACTGCTCAGCCAGGGAAAACATTTTACCTGGATTCAACTAGTCAGCTCTTGAAATAAATTTCAAAATCTCAGTAACTTTTATAGTCATTTTACAGCTATCCGATTTTCAAATTTATGAAGTACAAGACTGATCAATTTAAATTCCCCAATCATTGCTAAGTTCCCACAAATTGCCTGGAGGTGCATGCTAATGAACCATATAGTTGGCAATAGCTGCAATGTAGTAAAACAAGGTCATATCCTTTTCTTTTCTATTCAAAAAGGGGATTGGAACAGTAGTAACCTACCCAGTTTGTTCTCTTGCACTGTATTCATCCTCATATTTTCGGTCATTTTTCCTGTAGTCAGTGCCTCTACCATCACCTTGATATAGAGGCTGCTCATTTTTTCTTACATTTGAATACCTATCTGAACTTCTGAAGTCATTTTCAGATTCCCGTTGGTGGACGTTTTCCCATTTAACATATCCAGATGCTTCTTGTACATGATCTTCCTGCAGTCCTCTTCTGTCATCATATATTCGTTTGTTAGAATATTTATCATAACCTACAGTGGATTCTAAATATTCTTTTTTGTCTCTATCCCAGTCAGTGTATCCACTTGAGCTTTTTTCTCCGTATTGCGTTCTGTTATATGTAAATCTGTCAGTAGCTCCCATATTTTCTTCACGCACGTCTCTACCATCCCTTCTCAAATCAGAATACGTATCGGAAGTTCTGACATCTGCTCCATACTGGCCACCATCTCTTGGAGTTGAAAACATTATCTCATTTCTCACCGATTTCTCTCTTAGGTTTCTTATACCTTCCATCAAATTTTGTTCCATTTTTGTGGGGTTTTTCTCCCATTCCTGCTGCCAACCTTATCCAAAAAAATAAAGAGCAGTCAAATGATGTTTCAATAAAACTGAAAATTCAGTTACTATGATTATTGATAGTCCAGGTTACTCCAATGCTATTCTGGCTCTCCTGAAAGTCTCCCTCTTTTTGGCACTTTACAATTTTTCCTTAGCTTACTAAAATGTTAATATTTAGTAATGTTAAAATTGTACAAGGCATTGGTAAGACCAATTCTGGAGTATGGTGTACAATTTTGGTCGCCTAATTATAGGAAGGATGTCAACAAAATAGAGAGAGTACAGAGGAGATTTACTAGAATGTTGCCTGGGTTCCAGCAACTAAGTTACAGAGAAAGGTTGAACAAGTTAGGTCTTTATTTTTTGGAGCACAGAAGGTTAAGGGGGGGACTTGATTGAGGTATTTAAAATGATGAAAGGGATAGACAGAGTTGACGTGGATAAGTTTTTCCCATTGAGGGTAGGAAAGATTCAAAGAAGAGGGCATGACATGAGAATTAAGGGACAGAAGTTTAGGGGTAACATGAGGGGGAACTTCTTTACTCAGAGAGTGGTGGCTGTGTGGAATGATCTTCCTGCAGAAGTGGTGGAGGCAGGATCGATTTTAACATTTAAAAGTAAAGTGGATAGGTATATGGAGGGGAGGGGAATGGAGGGGTATGGTCTGAGTGCAGGTAGATGGGACTAGGGGAAAATAAATGGTCGGCACGGACTGGAAGGGCCGAGAAGGCCTGTTTCCGTGCTGTAATTGTTATATGGTTAAAATGGCACCTACTAAAATTATAAGCAACGATGAATAAATTTAGCAGCATATCCAAGATAATTTTTGAAATGTTTCAAATCATAACATCTTAATGCATTGGAAGAGATTTTCTCATAAACAGCATGTAATTAAAAACATGTAAAGATGGATATAATAAAAAAATCAAAATTATATTTTATAAATTCAGAGATACTGGAAACACTCGGCAGGATTGGCAACATCTGTGGAAAGAGCAACAAAGTTACAATTTCTGATTGAAGATACTTCATAAGAACTGGAAAAGAGAGAACAAGTTAATTATAAGTTGTGGAGATGCAGGAGGGATATATCTCACAAGAGGAATAGCTGATAGGCAAGACCAGGGTTGCCATGAAAATTGCATGTACAAAATCCTCGAGTTGGTAAATTAATGAAGGCAGTGGGAGAATTAAAATAATTTCTTTCAAGAGGCAGGATAGCACGAAATATACGTAATGCTGGCGTAGAATCCTGAGGGAGCCTATCATTAACTCCTTTCCCTGGGATGGAGTCAGATACAAAAACAAATTCAGAGATGGACCAAGTAAAGGTGAGAGCATAGTGGAAATTGTCAACAAAATATTTGAATTGCACATGAGTGCAGGAATCATCACTTTATCTCGTCCCTTCCCAAAATCGAGGACCCATGTGGTGCAGTGAATAGAGAGTAGGCAAAAGTGCTGGAGAAACTCAGCGGGGGCAGCAGCATCTATGGAGCGAAGGAAATAGGCAATGTTTCGGGCCGAAACCCTTCTTCAGACTCAGACTGGTGCAGTGAATAATTGCTCTTTCTTCAATTTCAGAACTCATGAGATGGTCTCCTCTAAAACAGAGAAACTAAACATAGAACTCAGTTCACAAAGACAACCCTGAGCTTCCAATTATCTGTCACTTTAATTCTCAATTTCATTCTAACCCTGGCCTGTCTAACTGTGGCCTTCTGTTCCAATGATGCCCAACACAGAGGCATGATCTTCTGACAATGCTAAGTCAACAATTCTTTGTGTTCTACAATGCACTATAAATGGATTTTCATAAAATTATAGTACAAAAATTAACATACCAACTTTTGTATTCCAAGGTCATCTTTTTTTCAATATTACTTCCAACCATCTCAAGGTATAAAAATGTCCTCCAAGTACAAAAGCTTACATTCAAGTAAAAGAAGAGTGGCGCGGTTGTTCAGTTGTACAGTTGTTGCCTTACAGCACCAAAGACCCGGGTTCAATCCTGACTATGGGTGCTATCTGCACTATACTGTACTGTAGTGGGTTTTCTCTGGGTGCTCTGGTTTTCTCCCACACTCCAATGACGTGCAGGTTTGTCAGTTAACTGGCTTGTGAAACATTGTAAAATTGTCCCTTGTGTGTAGGATAGTGTACGGGGGATTACTGGTCGGCACGGAATCTATGGGCTGAAGGGCCTGTTTCCGTGCTGTATCTCCATATTTTTATAGCGATTTCCGTGCCTGATCCTGTTAGGGACAGCCAAGGCAGCGATGATGCCGGTGTTCTCCGAGGAGCGCTGACCTTTCCTTCCCACCTCCTCTGCCCCTTCCTCTCTCTCTCTCTCTCTCTCTCGCACGCCCCCCTCCACCCCCCTTATCCCGAGAGCCCTCCTCTCCATCCTGCACTGATCCCCATTCCTGCGTCTATTCAGTCCTCACTGACATCCCGTGTGCTCCCCTCCTCATCTACCCCCCCCCCCCCCCCCACCTATTCATCATGCAATGATCTCCCTAGGCACCTCGCATTGATTCTCCTGCCACTCCCCATCAATCCTACACTGGTCCCCCAATTCATCCTGTACTGACCCCCCTTTCCATCCATCCTGCACTGCTCCTCCCCTTCATCCTGCACTACTCCCCCCATCCATCCTGCACAGATCTCCCCCATTCAACCCCACTGCCATCCCCGCGCTCTCCCCTCACAATTTAACCTACTCCAACCAACACCCACTAATTCCCCCGCCTCAATCCATCCATTCCGCACCGATTGCCTTCACAACCCCCCCCCCCCCACCATCTATCATGTTATTATTTGTTTTAATCCATAAAGATGGATTAATTAAATTGTGAACATGTGAAACATTAAAACTGCAGTGTTCGATTGTCACTGCTACCGTTGATACGTTATTACAGAATTCATTTTAACGGCTAATCAATGCTCTTAATCTGGAGTATCAGTACTGTAGTCATTTAATGAGCAACATTCACAACTATACGTTGGATTTATCCAGGTTTTACTTCTACAGTCAGTCATATATATCACAAATTTGGTCAGAAGATATTTTAGTTGAAATGTTAACGTTAATTCTGAAGTGGGAATGATGGAAACAGCATTTATCAATAATTTTTTTTTAATGTGTTGCTTACAAACTGGGTATCTTCATTGCTGTTCACAACACATACATCTAATCTGAATGTCTGGTAATGTGGCGTCTTGACACCTTTAAATATATTACCAAAATAACATTTGCTGCATTTATGTCCTTTGGCCATCTCTTGGTAGTTAGTGTAATGTTTTACCTGTCAGATGGGTATAGTCAGTTTTAACAGCTATTATCATAAAATGCATTTACAAAATTCCTTGCAACCTGTATATTTTGTTGTGGATAAATTATGTGGGAAACGAGAGTGTTTCTGTACCAATAGCAATAATGACCCATGCTATGGCCATGTCATGGTAATTTTCGGTCCTTCACAGAAAACATGCTTGCATTAATCTCTAGTGTGCATGGTTAAGCATATATGTTACCATGGTCCAGAATTTAATGACACAGGTTGATCATACGCTGAATAATCCAACCACATTTTTGTTTGGAAATGGAAAGAAATAATAACAATTGTATTAATTGCAATGTGTAAAAAGAGTTGAGATACTGTTTTATAATTTTGCTGCATGTCATTGTGGTATATTTCATGTCTTGATTGGTGAATATGTTTAGTTTGTGACTTTATTTGAAGCAGAAATAATATGTGAATGCTTCATTGAGCATAATTCCGACTGGTAACTACGCACTTCATCCGAGCACATTATCGCATGCATCATGCAAGCCATCTTAAATGACTACCTAAACTGTCATTTGGCAACCTAAAAAGCTGCCTCATCTGCAAGGCTATTCCAAGATCCTCCTTTCAGAGTAATATCTCAGTAATGTCTCTGACATGCTTTTCACTGCTTATGCATGTCCATTCATTTGTTTTCTCTAACTATCCTGACCAATCTCTCAGATGACTTTATAAACAGCGTATCAGATGGCATCTCTGGCTTCACCCTATAAAAGATATTCCCTATGTTCTACACATTTCCATCCCATCCTGCCCTCTCTACTATTTAAAACAATCTTGTTTTCTCACATTTCCAGTATTCATGAAGAGTTGTCAACCCCAAACTTTAACTGTTTCTGCATCAACATATTGTGCTTAATCTGCATTTTCTCTTTTTATTTCAAATTTCTAGCATCTGCAGTCTTTTTGCATCTGCATATTTTAAATTTATATTTAGAATATTCTCAGTGCATAAAGTATACTTTTAGACCCAAACTCTTGGTAGGAATGCTGTGCATAACTTTGTGAATTAATTCCCTCTTGCATTCTATCATTAGGCACAGGATTTTCCCATGCTTCCACAATTAATCTAATATCTGAGGAGTTAGGTCATGTTTAGGTTGGTTGTGGATGATTTGCAAATTGTCCAGCTAGAACAAAAATATGTTAAGACAATTAATTATTCGTGCTGTGTATATGAAATTCAGAAAATTCATATGACCAAAGGACAATTGCTCCAAGTGGTGCTTTAAAAAAAAAAATGCATGCTGCTATACAACTACCCAAATTTGTCGGGTAACTGCAATTAACTGCTCCATGAGTTATACAATCGGTGGATTGGAGGCAATATGAAAGTGATTGGCAGTCAAAAAAACTGTAACTCAAGATAAAGTAACAGAAAACAAGCTAGAACCAAATTAATTAAATGCCATTTGGAGTAACTTACTAAATCATTAATAAACCAGGACTCTGATGAGAAAGTGGAGTTGCAGGAAATAGTATTAGTACAAAAAGGTGCTGGAGAAATAAATGGCACTGAAAACTGGTATATCCTGATAATCTGCATACTAGATGTAGAAGCTATGGAAATGGTACATTTATTTCTTGACCAAGAAATGCTAGAGCAGCACACAAGGAAGGCTCACCAGATTGATTTCTAGACGCGAGAAAAGATTACGTCAATTGGTTTGATAAGAGTTTAGATTAGAGAGATCTCATAAAAACGTACACAATTCTGACAGGAAGTCCAAAACCCAAGGGTGACAATTTCAGGATACATGGCAAGACATTTACAACAGAGATGATGGGAAATGTTTTCACTCATACGATAATGAACCTGCAGAATTCTTTACCAGAGAAGTCAATGAAGATTGCTGAATATATTTAAGAAGGAACAAGACAATTTCTATATGAAAAAAAAGAATTTTAGAAGGTTAGAATATGCAATTTACATAGACAATCAGCTATAATTTTATTGGCAAAGCAGACACAGAGCACTAGACAGCCTATTCTTCTTGTTTTCTAAAATAAATAAATTGTCAAAGCAATTTTCGGATGCAACAAAAACAGTAAATTGATCACGAACAATGGGAATCAAGTGTAAAAGAGATTTCCTGTGTCGATTGGCTTTATAATCACTGAAATTACATTTGACATTAAATGAATACACAAATTGAGCTGAAAACATACAATTAAGCATATAAAGAATTAACTAAAATGTAAACTGATGTTAAATCATCTAGATTTCACAAAATGTTTCTGCTCAAATTTTTGCTATCCCAACATCGCAACTTAATTCTTCTTATCAATAAGATTTTGGTAGATATTGAAAACAATATGATGATGTTTACTTACTGTTGCTTGGAAATGGAACTCTGTCAACCAGACTAATAGTGCAGGGCGGATCGTGTCCTCTGACAACCTAGTATTAACCAAATATCCAGAAATCAATTCAACTGAACAAAATAGTTGACCCATTGCATTTTTCTGTTTTTTTACTGTATGCCTATTACAGTTAATATGTTGTAGAAAAACAGCTGATGGGTTACAACTGCAAAAAATATTAGAATTATCTTAATTGTTTTAAAATGTCAAATCATTCCTGGGAGCAAGCAACATGAAATTATAATGCAACAACAGAAAATGGTGGAACTACTCAACAGGTTAGACAATATTTGTGGCAATATTTTAGGTCTACGAATTTCCCTTGGGTTCTACACCCCCCCCCCCCCCACCAAAAAAGCTAGCGGGATATAGAGGAACAGATAGGTAGACAGATTCTTGAAAGATTCCAAGGCAGTCGGCCTTAATACAGTTTCCCAGCCGGTAACTTCAACTTCACTTTCACCAATATTGACTGGGACTTAATCAGTGTCAAAGGCTGAGATAGGGCATAATTTGTGAGGTGTATCCAGTGGGTTTATCAGAGTTTCAGTGGAAGAGCATTTTGAGGATGGTGATTACAACTCCATGATTTTTTAGATTGTTTTGTACAGGGAGAAGGCTGAACCTTGTGGGAAGGTTCTAAATTAGAGTAATACAAACTGCAATGTTATTAGCCTGGAACTCGGGAGGGTGCAGTTGTTATTCAGTTATTCCTCATCTGACATGTAGGGGCTTGTTTAAAGGCCAGTTGATCGAAGTTCAGAACTGGCATCTTCCAGTAAGGGGGAGGGATAAGGATGGCAAAGTAAGGGAACCTCAGATGACCAGAGGTTGTAAATTTGGTCAAAAAGAAAAATAAAGCACATGCAAGGTTTAAGAGGATGCAATCAGACAGGGCCTTTGAGGAAAATAAAAAAAACAGACAGAACTCAGCGGGGGAGGGGGAGGGGGGAGAGGGAGAGGTATGATCAGAGAAATGGTGTGCACATGGGTGGGGCACAGGGAAGAGGGGGAGGAAATAGAAGGGTGATGATTTATTACCTCAAATGTGAGAATTTAATGTTCATATCATTGGTTTGTAAGCAACCCAAGGGAAATACAAAGTGCTGTTCCTACAGTTGGCATGTGGCCTCACTCTGGAAATGGAGGAGGTCCGGAACAGAAAAGTTGGTGTAGGATTGGGAAAGGGAGTTAAACTGATTAGCAACCAGGAGATCCAGCAGGCCTTGGCGAAGCCAGCACAAGTGTTGTCAAATAGGTTGCCAGGTCTATGCTCAGCCTCTTCAATGTAAAGGAGGCCACATCGGGTGCACCACATGCAGTAAGGCTTATCTATAATAGGTGTAAGTGTACGATATAACTATCAAACTTAATTGAAAGCTAATTTTCCATGTTCTTCCGTTTTGAGAATTTAAACAAAAAGTTATAAAAAGCATGATAGTTCCTTGCAATTTTAAATATCTACTCAATTGCAATATAAATGTATAAGCATCACAGTATACTTCTCGTTTTCGAAAATGGTGAAATTAAAGATTCTAGCCATTTTTACTTCCAAAGAGCTATATTCTTAATTACTAATTCACCAAGCACAGGCTATGCAAATATACAAATTCACAACTTTATTTGAATTTACTGACTGGAGAGTTGAAGAAAAATAGACTGGTTTAACCTAGTCTTTAAATGGGAATATTTAGCTATTTTAGAAACAACCATTATTTTTTAAAACATATTTTTTATTTTAAATAAATCAACACATAAAATGAAAAAAGACATGTTAATAAATAATACAAAGAAAAACAAAAATATACAGAAACATAAAATAAATAGATCTATAGATATATATATAATGCAACCATACCATCCGTCACATACCCCACCCATCCCACCCTGGCTAATTAGGAGTGAAAAGTGCACCTGCACATAACAACATTTAACAAACCGACGACCAGTTTGATCAAATTATAAACTGAAACCAATTCAAATTTAGGAAAAAGGTTTTACAACAGCAATTAAACTAAATGATTTTGAAACAAAACTGCAATTTAAAAAATTTAAGTGGTAGCCAATAATGAATAGAACCAACAATTATCTTAATAATAATAAATGTAAATGAAACAAATTTAAAATCAAATAGATCACATACAACATATCCCAAAAACATTTGGAAATGTTTAAGGTAAACACAAGGAAATTTGTTCACAACTCTACTCATTCCTATTTCTTTTGTTTGCTTATATTTTATGTGTAAATATTATTTAATAATTAAAATATAATTCAGTTGTTCAACTATACTTAAGTAAATAATACCCATAAAATGAAGTTAATAATCATTGTCAATGAACTATTGTAATATAATTTACCTGTATGCTCTTCTTTCCTTCCAATTTTTGAATAATCACAGCTCTGTCTTTAATAATATCACACAATTCCTCATGCTTTAGTTTACTTGCATCCAACTTCATAATTTCTGGATATTCCTTGGCCTTAGATAAAAATGACAGTAAAGATGATTACAATAATGGTACTTATTAACTCTTAATCTCCGTGTTCCATCAAGATGGTAAACATAATTTTATAATCAGAGCAAAAACTATTGTTATTATGGGCTTCACTAAAACAAAAATATTTGTAGCATACACAGATGAAAGAAATAATCGACCAAAACACAACATCTCCACAAAAAGGTGTTAGATGTTGAAATTCCAAGGCCTAGCTCTTGGAATATACCCAACATTGACAAAAGGCAAATTTGAGGGCTGTGTCCAAAATGTCAAGGAATATAAATCGCTGACATTTGGAGGCATTTAAAGGTGATTATACTTCATGTGAATAATGAATAAGATAAAGTTAAAATATAAAATAAATTTATATATATATATATATATACACACATGTATATATGTATATGTATATATAAAAATATATATAAATATGTAAATAATATATTTATAATTATAAAATTCCCTAATAATCATTAAAATATTAACACAAAATACTACAAACAAGCCATCCCACATTTCAAGAGGCCAAGAATTTCAAATGAATAGAGTCTCCAGGCCGAATGTGGATAATACAACCAAGATAGTCAGAGGCAGTACCATCGGTGAGTTCCTCATTCTTAATCAACATCATGGGAATCAGTATCGACTCAACTGAAATATATATATGGTAGAAGCTTATTTTGCTGCACATAAAAAACTGCCTGCAAGAACAGGTTAGGGTGGTGTGAATAATTTATCACCTAGCATCCTAAAGACTATCCACCATCTACAGGCCACAGGTTAGAGGTATAATGAAATATTAAATATTTGCCAGGATGAGTGCAGCTCTTACAAAAGTTGACGGTAACGCCATCACAGCAGCCTGGTTGATTTTGACCAAACCCACTATCCTGGACATTAATTCCCTCCACCACTGGGGTACTCTGGCCGCAGTGTGGAATCCACCATGGGCTATTCATATAAAATTAAATGCAACTATTCACCTAGCTTTCTCCACCAGATAAAAAAAAAATCAGAAAACAGTGCTAGGAGACCCAGGAACATTGCTGCTTGCAGGTTCGCTCTAAGTAACACAATTCTTAACTGGCCTTTCTTTGTCAGCAAAATCTAAAAATATGTTTACTACCATCCCCTCCAGCTTGTCAGGTGGTTAATCTGCCCTCACCTCATATCATACTCCTTCTGCCACATATGTGCTTACCTAACTTGTCTATGTTTCCTTGCAGACCCTGGGTCTCCTTACATTATTTTTCACACCTAATTTGCAATGGTTAGTAAATTTGGGATTCATTACAATCAATCTCTTCACCTGAGATTACTATATTATAAAGAGCCACGGATCCACTATCATTTCCTAAGATATTTTCACACTGTTGGACCTATTACATTCAATATGATCTTCTATTTTCCAAATAACTGCCCCATTTACACTAGTCCCATATCCCATTATTAAAGAACTCAAATAAATGTGTCAAATTTCCCTTCAACGACAACACACTGGCTCTGCATAATCAACTTTTCCTTAACCTACTTTAGAGCTATTTATCATTACTTGTATCATCAGTTATACACCAATGTGGTGGATGAGAATGGAGAATTTGTACACAAATCTCTGCCTTGCCAGGAAGGACTGGTTTCATATCTGACTTCTCCAAAATAGAATAATGTTTACTTTATATTTAAACATTTCTTTACATTCCTTTGCCATTAATACCCACTGCCTCGTTGATTAATTTGTTTTGGGGATCTTGGTCCTTCAGTCAAAACACAGCCCTGTCGTTTAAAAATCACATCTGCTCAGGAAGCACATTATCGTACCATGAATCTGGTGTGGTCCACTGTGTGCTGCTAAGCCAAAAACCAACGGTACTAATCCTCATCTTTATCCATCAATAAATCGCAGCATCTTGATCTGGGAGTGACCATGAGGCTAGGTCAGTGGCCTGCTAAAATGTGAGGCTCTGAGTGGGTGAATGCAGGAAATTGCTGGCGACCAGAATAACTCTTTCATGTAAAAGAACATAAGGTGCTGAAGTAACGCAACTGATCTACGAACATCTCTGGCGGACATGGAAAGGTGATGTTTCAGGTCAGGATCCCTCTTCAGATTGACCCGCAATGTCACCATTCTATGTTCTTTAGGGATGCTGCCTGACCCACTGAGTTACTCCAGCACCGTGTGTCCGTTGGTGTAAACCAGCACCTGCAGTTCCTTGCTTCTACCTATTTAATGTGTTAACATATTTCCCCGTGGTAACAAGTCCAACGGTCGATGCTGGCTCTTACGTAGTTTATCATGGAAAGCTCATGATTTGGGCAGATCAGTGCCAATGCAGCAGCGTCCATCATATCCAACAGATGATAATGAAATGTAGGAAGGAACTGCAGATGCTGGTTTACACCGAAGGGAGACACAAGATGCTGGACTAACACAGTGGAATGTGCAGCATCTCTGGAGAAAAGAAGACAACGTTTTGGGTTCCTTCGTCAGACTGGGCTAATAATGTCCTTGTCTTGACAGAAGAATCGGGCAGTCTGTCAACACAAGGATTGGTGCTGCCCCCATCAGCCACCCAGGTCCAGTCGTCCGAGCAGCCAATAGACAATAGGTGCAGGAGTAGGCCATTCGGCCCTTCGAGCCAGCACCGCATTCACTGTGTTAAAGGAGGAACTGCAGATGCTGGAGAATCGAGGGTTCCACAAAAAGCTGGAGAAACTCAGCGAGTGCGAGACATCTAAGGAGCGAAGGAGATACTGCACCCGCTGAGTTGCTCCAGCTTTTTGTGTAACCGCATTCACTGTGAATATGGCTGATGATCCACATTCAGTACCCCGTTCCTGCCTTCTCCCATATCCTGACTCCGCTATCTTTAAGAGCTCTATCTAACTCGAGCCATTTCACACTGTGCACAATTCACACCACGATTCTGGTACAATAGTGTTATCAATTTCATTAATACACTTTGTCTGGAAACATACGCTGCATGTTAAGTGAGGCACCGCTACGGCCCAGTGGTATGAATATTGATTTCTCTCACTTCAGGTAACCCTGGCATTCCCTCTCTCTATCCCTCCCCCACCCAAGTTGCACTAGCTTCTTACTTTCACCCTACAAACATCTTGCAATAGCATGTTTCCTTTATCATCGTTCTTTTTTGCACACCTTTCATTCATTGTTCTTTATCTCTCCACATCACCGTCTATTTCTCGTTTCCCTTATCCCTAACCAGTCTGAAGAAGCGTCTCGACCTGAAACGTTACCCATTCCTTCTCTCCAGAGATGCTGCCCGTCTCGCTAGGTTACTCCAGTTTTTTGTGCCTATTGTCAGTATACATAATTTAGGTTAGACACAAGGAACTGCAGATGGTTTCAAAACAGAGAAAGTGCTGGTGTAACTCAGTAGGTCAGCAACAACTCCGGAGAGAAGGATGAATGAAATTGTGTCTAAATATGGTTCCAGACCTGAAATGTCACCTATCCATGTCTGTCAGAGATGCTGCCCGACCTGCTGACTTGCTCTGTGTCTTCCTCCTTTAGTTTGTCTGTCCTCTCCATTCTTCTTGTCTCTTTCACCCCATCTTAGTAATATAGCTGCATGCATGCAAACCACACTTCATTACATGTTCTTACCATATAATTCATTCTGTGCTTGAAACCAGAAAGGTGTAAAACAAATGTGTGCAAGAATCCTGTAAATTCACATAACATACATTCATACTTTGGCTCTCTTCCTTCATCACGTTGGTATTCAATTACATAATTGAGTCCTGAGTGATCACAAAGCAACAATATTTTAAGTTAGTATTCATCAAAGGTTACTTATTTGTATTAATATTGTTTAAGAGAGTATACATCATCATATATTTCAACAATTCTCATCCATCGCCCGACATTTGGTGCAGAACATTTATGCAGAGCATGATGAACACTATTGGGAAACATCAAATACTGCATGTTAAGCATCTTATCAGAGCATCTACATACATTTACAAGCGGAATTAGACTTGACTATTTAATTGGACCTCTGGACATTCTGCCTCACTCTATATTAACTTGGGTCGTTCAAAATAGACCGCAGGCCCTGTCCATTCCCAGAATTACTGATTTACAAAATGTGACAGTCAGCCAACTATCTCATTCTTTTCTCAAATGCATTAATATAGCCAAATGTCAGCACCATAGTTTCCACAAGCTCACAACATTTGGAAAATCTGTTCCCCTCCAGTTCCAGTCACTTGAACACCAGTAAATGTAATTGCTTCTCATTGGCCAAAATAATAATTTCTGGAGATTCTATTCTCTGCTATTTTTAAAGCCTCCCTCTTTGACTGAGCTCTTCTGGAATCTACCTTCATATTTATTTTGTCTGTTCGGAGGAAGGATCCTGGACCTAAAATGTTATCCGTTTCCCTTTCTATGAATGGTGCCTGACCCACTAACTGTTTTAGCATTTTCTGTTTTTATTTTTAACCTTCTTCTCTGTGGCTTGTGGTTGAACACATGAAAAAAAGATTAATATACCTGGGTTTACATTTTTAATATTAAAAATAGTTTATTCACGAAGGGTTAGAAGAGTTGGAAAAACCAGATAAGGAAATTACTGTAAGAGTAAAGGCACTGTCCCACTTGGGCGACCTAATCCACAAGCTCTTGCGAGTTTACCCTCGACTCATACTTGCAGCATGGTCGTCACGAGGTCGTAGGAGGTCTTTGTAACTCTCCTTCATGCTCGAGAGTAGTCCCCGTGTACTCGAGGCCTCAGCTAGGTCTCAGCATATTTTTCAATACGTTGAAAAATACCCGCGAGTAAAAAAAGGTTGCCATGGAAAAAAAAATCGATACTTTTTTTACTCGTAGGTTTAGTTGTCGTAGGTCACCATGTTCGTCGTCGGTAATCGAGGGTTGTTGTAGATAGTCTTCATCATAGTTGAAGGGAGGTTGAAGGAGATCGAAGGCGGTCGTCTTCACTCTCCACTATTCGGTGTGCAATTTCCCGAAGTTCGTCGTAGCTAGTCGAAGCTAGTCTTCAACATAGTTGAAGGAGGTCTTCTTCATAGTCGAAGGTGGTCTTCAACATGACACTTTGTCAAACTCTCCTAAACTCGCCAATTAGGTCGCCCAAGTGGGACAGCCCCTTTAATCATGTTCCTAGCTGAAAACTGTCAATTATGATTGCTTAATCCTGAATTCAAAGTAATTTGGGTGGAATGTTATAAACCAGGGGTTGGCAACCTGCGGCATCCGGGCCAAATGTGGCCCATACCCCGAAATCATCTGGCCCGCAGGCGTATTTTATCCCCCAGTAATTATCCGGCCCGCAGACTTCCGTCATCTCTGGTATCTCCCGGGACCGAGGCCGCAGCGCCCAGGCATGGTAACGCCAGGATGCAAGGAGGCCTGCGCTGGCGGCCGCAACGGCGGAGCTGCCGAGCACCACGCAGCGCTGAGCTCTGGCTGTACCGCAGCTGCTGGCATGACCCCGCACCTTGGGCATCACTGTCAGGATCGGGGTTGTCAATAGGCCGGGGATGAGTATTTGAGCCACCACCTTCAGGACACGTGATAGATGTGGCCCGCCACCCGCTCACAGACATGAGTCCTGGCCCCCATGCAGAACAAAGTTGCCGAACCCTGTTATAAACTGTGCTAATATGACTCTCAAGAGACACCTGAAAGTTGATCATTTTCTGGAAATGGCAACATATGGATAATGATTTTGCCAGTCGGCCTGATTAATGGCCTGAATGAAATAAACAACCAGGATAAACAGTTATTGGATTTTAAAAAAATTCCCTTCCTTAAAGAATATTTAAGACAGAACAATGTGCAATTATCCCGTAAATGGAGATAGGATTAGCCATTCATTGTATTTTGATCCAAAAAGATGTAACAGAATTCTATGTTCCAGTGCCACAGCCATCCAGACGGCGTTCCATATTACCTACTTTCACAGAATAAAATCCAAGCTATGGAGACAGTGGCAGATGAGGAAATGGGCGAAGCTGTACACATGTCCAACTGTAACCTCAGTGTCCTACGAGAAGCTCAGGGATCAGAATAGACAAAGAGTTTGCCTATTTAATAATGCAAACCCAAGAACAAGTAATTAACAATCCATTAGCTTCTACGCAGCATTTTGCTATGTCAAAGACTTTGATTGTCTCATTTCAATCTTACTTATTGGGGCTATTTCCTTGTTATGGCTCCAAAGAAAGATACCCTGAATTTATATTCTACTTTAATTTCATTCCAGTGATAAAAACCTAGTGAAGTATCGTTGATGTGTAAATATTCTTTAAGGAATTTTTATTTTAATTACTATTCATCAAGCAGCTTTCAATCATGCTAACACTTGGCGATATTTGTTTATTCATAAATCTACTCCTCCAAAGGAAAAACACTCACCAATTAAGGGTTCATCTGTATTCCAATTCATAATGTACTCATCAAGGGTCTGTGCATCAGTACTGTTCATTTTAGGATTTAAAGGATTGTCCACTTTATTACCTGCAATTCAAATAGTCATGAAAAACTGTAATAGCTATTTTATTTTAAAACAAGACTAATAAAATCAAGATTACCGTAGTCATATAAAGCAAACAAGTTTTGGTTTTCCTGAATATTAGAAAAAAATCTGATATTAACAGAATCTTAAAATACGACACTTAATGAATGCTAGATATACTATGGATCTATCCAAAAATTTGTTAATGCTGAAAAATCAAACATCTTGATCGGAGATTTAATGTTGCTCAAGTTATTTCTATTTTATAAAAGCACTGATTGATTTTAATATCCCAACTAATGATCCCAATAATACTCACCTACAGTTTCTTGGAAAAGTTGTTCAACCTGTTAAGATACATGCCAAGAATATTCCAAGGGCATGATAAAAACAAAAACAAAGTTTGATTACTTTGAAAATTGAAATAATTACATTATAACTCTCAAATTGCAATTATGGATGGGAATAAGATTTCAATGATACTTTATTATCACATGTTGAAATATACATTGAAATAGGCGCTTAAGAAAATTCACACACAGAGTAGAGCTTGTCAATCAGAACTCTGGCTGAAGAAGGCTATAATAACTGCAGGAATATTAAATAACTGATTTTCTCCACTTTCACATATAAGACACTTTATGATCCAACTTTAGATGCTCTTGTGATGTGGAGTACTCCCACTGCTGAAGTACTTAATATATAATATATAATATATATAATATATTAATATATGAAGTATAATAATATGGGAACATTATTGCTATTCATCTTCTTGGATGCTATAGGCACAAGGAACTGCAAATGCTGGAATCTTGAGCAAAAAAAAAAGTGCTGGAGTAATTCAGCAGGTCAGGCAGCATTTCTCTGGAGATACTGCATGACCAAAGTTACTCCAGCACTTTTGTGTTTTATGCTCATATTCATCCATTCAAGTTTGTTCCATCATTCAAATAGTTCATAGCCAATTGTATTCAAGCCGTTATGAAACTGTTCATTGCTTTAGTCTCAGCATCCTTTAAAGTATGCCCAGATTTCAACTATTTTTTATATTATGAAGTGTTACTTGATGCATCTCTGAAAGGCTAAGCTCTAAGTTTGTTTTCAGCAGCTTTCTTATCCATATTCCAAAGGAACCTGTTAGTGTCTAGAAATATTATTTGTTCTTTTTTAAACAAACTTAAACACATTACATTCCCTATTAATTTGATAAAGTTAGAGAAATATAATTCTCATCAAGGTAACCTCATAATTTAAGCTTAACTCAAAAATCAAAGTCAAGAGTTTATTGTCATGTGTCTGACAGGACAATGAAATTATTTCTTTGCATAGCACAACAGAACATAGTAGGCATTGACTACAACTAATATATAACTAATAACTATAACTAATCATTACAGTAAATATCTGGTGCACCTATTCCGTGTCAAAGCTGGGGAAAAATTGCAGATCCTTGCAGAGATAATTGCTTTATCTTTAGCCACAGCTGAAGTCCTAGCAGACTGAGAGGTGATTAAAATTGAACCATTATTTAAGAAAGGTAGCCAGGACAAACACAAAATTACTGGCTGGTGAGCCTGATGTCAGTGGTGGGCAAGTTTTCAGAGGGAAATTTAGAGGCAGGATCTAGTAACATTTGGATAGGCACAGCTTATTTATGGATAGTCAGCATGGTTCTCTGTGTGGGAAATCATATCTGACAAATTTAATGAGTTTTTAAAAATAAGTCACAAAGAGGATTGATGAATTGGGCTATGCCCAATTTAGCAAAGCATTTGACAAAATCCCACAAAGTACGCTAGTCTGGAAAGTTAGATCAAAGGTAAGCTGGACAAATTGATTCAAAATTGTTTGGAGAGTCAAAGGGTAATTGTGGAGGGTTGTTTTCCTGATTGCAGTCCTGTGAACAGTGGAGTGCACAGGGGTTGGTGCTGGGTGTTGTTTGTTATACATGTTCATGATTTGGATGACAATGTAGTTAACATTGGTGTTATCTACAAATGTAATGACAAAGTTGTTGGTGTAGTGGACAGTGAGGAAGAATTTCTATGTTTAAAAAAGTCTTGATCAGTTGGGAAGACGAGCCAAAAACATAGCAAATAAAAGTTAACTCTGCAGATCACTAACAGTCTGACCTGGTCGAATAACATCTCATCAACTGTTAAGAGAGCGCAGCAGTGGTTGCACTTTCTGCGCCGGATGAGAAGAGCTCATCTCCCCCATCCCATCCTCACTACTTTCTACAGGGGCACCATAGAGAGTATTCTGACCAGCTGTATCTCTGTCTGGTTTGGGGACTGTAGAGCCTCCGACTGGAAGTCTGTGCAGAGAGTGGTGAGGACAGCGGAAAAAATCATCGGGACCTCTCTCCCCTCAATCGGGGATATTGCGACCAAACGCTGTGTGTCTAAGGCCAGCTGTATTATAAAAGACCCCACACATCTCCATCACGGACTGTTCACTCTGCTGCCCTCGGGACAAAGATATCGCAGCATAAGGAGCAGAACATCAAGGTTCTGCAACAGCTTCTTCCCACGAGCCATCAGACTCCTGAATGCCATGTAGTGGGCTGCCACCATTGTCTATTTATCCTTTTCATCCATGCCTATCCTTTGGTTAATTTGTTGTGTTGCACAGGGAGCCAAATGCAATGTAATTTCGTTTGGAACTGCATATATCAATGTATTTCTAAATGACAATAAAGTTTGACTTTTTTTTTACTTTTGACAAGTGTGAGGTGCTACACTTACGCATGTCAAACTAGGGCAGGACTCAAAGTAAATGGTAGAATCCTGGAGAGTGTTACCGAACAGAGATCTAGAGATCTGTGCATGGCTCCCTGAAAGTCGTGGTGTAGGTCGACAAATGATGAAGAAAAGGTATTCTAACAAGCTGCCAGAGGAAGCTACATAAGTGGATACAATTACTGAAAGGCATTTGAAATTATATTTATCAATAAGAAAGGGCTATGGGTCAAATGCAGGCAAACAGGACAGCCTAGAATTCCAACTTAGTTGGCACGGACAAGTTGAGCCAAAGGGCCCGTTTCCGTGCTGCATAACAGCTAAGCTAGTGAGTATCCCCTAGGAGGCTGGACAGGCCAGTGCAGCAGCTGGAAGGTTTAAAAGAGCAGAGAGAGATCAGTTCAGTTAATTCCGGCCTGGAGGGACAGCAGAACAGTTGCGGCAGCAGGGAGGTTCACAAGGGTGCCTTTTGATTGGCTCATAGAAAGGCACAAAAAGTCAGGAACAAGTGAAGTACAGCAACAATGTTCGAGATGAAATGTTGTTTCATGTGACTGAAAGTGTTGAGACTTTGATCCGAGATGCTGCAGTGGAAAGGCTGAGCACAGGTTGATGGCAAGACAAGGTCATTCAAAGTCTTCTTTAGTCTGGATGCCAATTAGAATATTGGTATGCTCCTTCTGCAGGATGTACGAAGTCAGGGAAACTTCCTAGATCTCCGAGGACTACATCTGTGGGAAGTGCGTCCTGTTGCAACTTCTCACTAACCATGAGCAGGAACTAGTGCTCGATGACCTTAGCATCACCCGAGAGAATGAGAGTGGATAAGAGAGGTAGTGAAATGGTCATAACCAAGGTGCAGGCAAAACGTAGATGTGTGACCACCTGAAAGGGTAAATGGAATACACAGTGCAGACATCTCCTGTGGCCATTGTCCTCGAAATCATGTACAGTAAACCCTCGCATTAACGGACCTCTTTATAACGGATTTAAGCCCGTCCCACTTGGCAACTTTTTTTGGCGACAGATGTCGCCTCATGGTCGCGACATGACGTGGGCTGAAGCCTGTGTTGTCGTCATTTTTTTCTTGCCGCCGCTGGATTTTGAAATGTTCAAAACCTTGCAGCGACGGTGGGCTTGACGTTGCCTATCGTCTCATGTCATAGGTCGTTGCCAGGTGATGTACGATGTCGTAAGGTCATGACCTCGGCTAATTCCGTTTGCGCCAACCTGCGTCATCATACGTCAACCAGCGACAGTGCCTGCGCCAAGATACGGATCAAAATGACGTTACTTGTCTTCTGTTGACTTCAGATGTCGCAGACAGTGTTGTAGCTTGTCGTATCTTGGGTGTACATATCACGGATGCACGTTTGTTGACCTCGGTTGTTGTTGTTTAACGTCTCTGCCGTAGCTTGGCGTTAACAGTGTCGTCGCTTGTCGTACAACTTGACGGTTTTCCGGCGTCAGTCAATGACGCCGACAGTCGCTGATGAAAATTAAATGGGACAGCGGGAAATGGGACAGCAAAGTGGGACAGGCTCTTTAGTCATAGCGGATTAATCTGTTGTGGAGAGTTTGCTGTTTCACGGAATGACCACTAGGTAGATAGAGCTCCCGCAACGAAACTTCTCCAGCCAGTGTCGCGGGGTTGGAACGACTCGGATCGGGCCGTACCTCACTTGGCAGGGCTTTAACGGCCGCGGGACATTCCAGCGCCCACCAGGGGCTCCAACTTTGTGACTTTTGGGTCTGGAGTGGGGCCATACATCGCCCGGCGCGGCCTTAAATGGCCGTGGGACTTACCATCGCCCGCCTGGGGCTTCAACATCGGGAGAGAAATGGTGCAGGGGAGAGAACAGACTTTGCCTTCCATCACAGTGAGGAGGTGATTCACTGATTCACTGTAATGGATGTTTGTGTAAATTGAATTATTTGCATGTTTTGTAAGAATTGTCTTTATTTGTGTGGCTGTGGAAACAGAGTTTTGTTTGAGCCTCACTGAGGTTCAAATGACATGGAATAAAATATTGTATTGTAATATTGTATATTGTGATTCTTGGTTTAGTTTAAGGGCCTGTCCCACTTACCCGACCTTTTCGGCGACTGCCGGCACCCGTCATAGATTGCAGAAAATTTTCAACATGTTGAAAATTCAGCGGCGACCGGAAAGACGCGACAACTCCTTAGGTGACCAAGAGACCTCTCACGACCATACAGGCCATCCCTGGCGACATGTTGTGGGTGTTGCGTAGTGTCACCAGGGGGCACGTCGCCAGGGTGTCGCCTGTATGGTCATGAGAGGTCTTCTACTCACCCAAAGAGTCGTAGCGTCTTTCTGGTCGCCACTGAATTTTCAGCATGTTGAAAATTTTCGGCGACCAATGATGAGTGCCGGCAGTCCTGCTGAGCATTTTCAACATTTTTCCATTTTATTTCTAATATCCATTAATCTCAGTGTTGTATTTTTGGATTATTGTCGTAGATACAATATAATCAGTGTTCCTGCACAAATATGTTTAATGTATGCAAGTCACCCCATGAAAATTTCTGATTTGTATACTGATTTTCATTAACATTTAGCTGTGCCAAGGAAAGAGATGATGGGAAATATAGTTTTAGAGATACAGGTGGAAACAGGCCCTTTGGCCCACTATACTGACTGAGGAAATAAAATGGAAAAATGTTGAAAATGCTCATCTGTTCCCACTAGTTCTACATTGTCCCATTTTCTCATTCACTCCCTACATACTAGGGACAATTTATAGAGGCCAAGTAACTTAGAAACCTGCACGTCTTTGGGATGTGGGAGCAAACAAGAGAACCCGGAGGAAACCCACAGGGACAACATGGAAACTCCACACAGACAGCATCCACTGTCAGGATTGAACCCAGGTCTCTGGCTCTATGAGGCAATAGTCTACCAGCTGTGCCACTGTGCCGTCGCTTGCACATTCATCAATGATTTAAGCCAACGTGACATTAATGCCCAGAAAGATTATGGAGCCAAGATCAGAAATGAATACAGTGCATTCGGAACATATTCAGACCCCTTCATTTTTTCCACATTTTGTTACGTTACAGCCATTAAATTCATTTTTTAAAATCATTAATCTATACACAATACCCCATAATAAAAAACAAAAACAGGTGTTGTAAAGTAGTTAAAAATAAATAACTGAAATATCACACTTACATAAGTATTCAGACCCTTCACTCAGTACTTTGTTGAAGCACCTTTTGCAGCGATTACAGCCTTAAGTCTCATTGGGTATGATGCTACAAGCTTGGCGCACCTGTATTTGTGTAATTTCTCCCATTCTTCTCTGCAGATTCTCTCGAGTTCTGCCAGGTTGGATGGGGAGTGTCGATGCACAGGTCCCTTCAGAGATATTAGATTGGGTTCAAGTCCAGGCTCTGGCTGGGCCACGCAAGGACACTCACAGACTTGTCATGAAGCCACTCCTGCGTTGTCTTGGCTGTGTGCTTAGGGTCGTTGTCCTATTGGAAGGTGAACCTCTGCCTCAGTCTGAGGTCCTGAATGCTCTGCAGCAGGTTTTCATCAAGCATCTCTCTGTACTTTGCTCTGTTCATCTTTCCATGACTAGTCTCCCAGTTCCTGCCACTGAAAAACATCCCCACAGCATGATGCGGCCACCACCATAGGTATGGTATTGGCCAGGTGACGAGCGGTGCCTGGTTTCCTCCAGACGTGACACTTGGCATTCAGGCCAAAGAGTTCAATCTTTGTTTTATCAGACCAGAGAATCTTGTTTAGGTGCATTTTGGCAAACTCCAAGTGAGCTGTCATGTGCCTTTTACTGAGGAGTGACTTCCATCTGGCCACTCTACCATAAAGGCCTGATTGGTGGAGTGCTGCAGATATAGTTGTCCTTCTGGAAGGTTCTCCCATCTCCACAGAGGAACTCTGGAGCTCAGTCAGAGTGACCACTGGGTTCTTGGTCACCTCCCTGACCAAGGCCCTTCTCCCCTGATTGCTCAGTTTGGTCAGGCAGCCAGCTCTATGAAGAGGGTACACAAAAGGCTGGAGAAACTCAGCGGGTGCAGCAGCATCTAAGGAGCAAAGGAGATAGGCAATGTTTCGGGCTGAAACCCTTCTTCCTTCGCTCCTTAGATGCTGCTGCACCCACCGAGTTTCTCCAGCCTTTTGTGTACCCTCGATTTTCCAGCATCTGCAGTTCCTCTTTAACAGCTCCATGAAGAGTCCTGGTGGTTTCAAAGTTCTTCCATTTAAGAATGACAGAGGGCATTGTGCTCTTCGGGACCTACAATGCTGCAGAAATTGTTTCATACCCTTCCCCAGATCTGAGCCTCGGCACAATCCCGTCTCTGACATCTCCGAACAATTCCTCCGTCTTCATGGCTTGGTTTTTGCTCAGACGTGAACTGTCAACTGTGGGACCTTATATAGACAAGTGTGGGCCTTTCCAAAACATGTACAATCAATTTAATTTACCAATGGTGGTCTCCAATCTAGTTGTAGAAACATCTCAAGGATAATCAATGGAAACAGGATGCACTGAAGTTCAATTCTGAGTGTCATAAAAAAAACGGGTCTGAATACTTATGTAAATGTGATATTTTAATTATTTCTTATTAATTACTTTGCAAATATTTCTAAACACCTGTTTTGTATTATGAGGTATTGTGTAGATTGATGATAGAGCTAGGATGTTTAGGCGCCAAAAAACTCAGAAATAGGCAAGCAAAAACGCATAATAAAATTACAAAAAAGGTATTTCCACCACCAAAATATGGTTAAAAATAATAATATAAAGGTATACTACATTAAATGACCAAAGTTGCCTGGTTGCACATAATTACTAGCATTTTTTCAAATTATTGTATTAAACGATGCTGTCTGTTAGACAGAATATGCTTCAGTTGTGAAAAACTTCTTTCTACCTCAGCTGAGGTCACTGGTGCATACCCGAAACAAGCTACCGCCTCTATATTCATGTCGATATCTTGTGCATTACAACTACCTTTGAGAACTTTAGTTATGTTTTGTATTTCTTCATGATCTTTGTTAGCTAAAATCACTCTCTCACATTTTCCTTGTATGTCTTTACCTACATCGCCAGGAATTTTACCTGGATATCATCAATTACTTTGTTGAAAACCGGCAGGTTATTCACTAATGTTTCACCACGTTTCTCAAGGGAAGTGATAGCTTGTGGGAACTTTGCAAAATTGGAAGCAATAAACAAGATCGCGGCGGAGGGCCTTTTTCTGCATGATTTTACTGACGATCCTGACTGCAGCAAATTCTTCTTCTTCAAAACAGTTGCCGATTTCTTTTATCTTTTCAAAATTTGCAGCATAGTAGAGTACAGCAGAGCCATGTACCCCACCTAGTTAAAACGGGCTGAGGAGGTAGCGGAATCTCAGATGTCATTTCCTTGAACAACTCCATTGCTTTGAGGAAGATTTTCAACGTGACAGTACTTCAGGGATGATTTTCTTGACATTGGAAATTAGGCAATCGGAATTTGGAAACAAGCTATGTATGTGTTTGACAATTCTATGAAGTCCTTGCGCTAAGAATGGCAAATGCAACATTTTGGGGAATAAAAATTTAAAAGCACGATCAGCTTTTTTCATGTACAGAGCTGCATCAGTCACAAACAGAAGAACATTTTGTGTTTTATACCTTCTGGCCAAAATACAGAAAGTGAAAATGTAAACAACTGAGCAATAGTCAAGCTGTTTGACTTCTCCAATACTTCAGATGTCAACAAATATTCCTTTGATGGGCAACATGCCTCCAGTGTACTGATGACCAGATTGGCAACATATCACCCCACAGCATCAGTGGTCTCGTCTATTGAGATCCATATTTTGTTGCATGCAACTTCATTTCTAATTTTCTGCACAACAATGTTGAAGTTGCAGTCAACATAATTTTTCCGTAATGATGACTCGTTTGGTATATGTTCCTCTGTGTATTTCTCTAAAAAACCCTCAGTGATTTGTTTTCCAATTTCCAGAGTGGAATTCCAGCATCAATCAGTGCCTTGCACAGATCACTCGAAAACTCAGATTTGCAACTGGAGCCATCAGTAAATGTAGTGAGGAGACAAGCTTGGGTATTTTGCTTGGGTAGTCCCTGGTTTTGCCGCACTGGTGGACATTTTCTTGTAATTATACTATGTTAACAAATTAATAATAACATTAATATTAACGTGTTAACATAGAATACCGTCACTGTAATCACGGTAGAACTAGAGAAACTAGCACAACCTTTTAGCAAAACGGCAAAAAAAGACTGATTTTGGCACTCGATCGTGAAAAAGGCATTATCCTGGTGAAATCATCAAAAAAGGCATGAAATGGCACATGGCATTTATGGCTCTAATTATAAACAAAATGAATCAAATATTTTAGAATAAGGCTGTAACGTAACAAAATGTGGAAAAAGTGAAGGGGTCTGAATACTTTCTGAATGCACTGTATTTGTGAATTCTAATGGTTTTCTTGCAAGACTATTTTTTGAAACTTATTCTTTTTTAAATAATGCAGTGTAAAATTATTAAAGGATTTGTTGGATTCAACGGTTATAAAATAAATGTGATTACAGTGTGAATCATAGCATCTATAAACATAACATCTACAACTAATGAGTAGAGATTGCACAATTGCAATATCTATTGCCAGTGCAACACAAATAGATGAATAAATATATTAACCTTAATACCAAGCTGAGCAGGGGAGATGAGCGATGGTGGGGGGGGGGGGGGGGGGTGAGAGAGTTATGTTATAAATTACACATTACAATTTCCACGAGAAGCCTCGGATTCCTACATTGCATCTCAAATCTCTTTACATAACTAAAACTCTGATCTTGTGCTCTTCACGGTTGCACGGTTTTTCTATTTGCGCAATAACAGTACGCGATAGCGCTACTTTTTTCTCCAGCTCACTCACCGTGTAACAAATTTTGTTAATTCTTAAAAACCACGTGTGCGCAGATCGATCTCTCCTGCCAGACAACGCCACGTGGATTGGTCTTTTCTCCTGTCACTCCGCGGGATGGTCCATCCATTCCTGTGCCATCGCATCTTTACTGGAGCTGAGGGAAGCTCTGGATGGCCGGCGGAGGTTTCCAATCGGACACAATTTCCCCCCACAACCCATTCCTCCCATACCCCTAACCACCCCCCCACACACCCCCCTCCTACACCCCCCTGCTCACACACCCCTTCTCCCCTCCCACACATGAAGACGAGGGGAGGGAGTGCTGGAGGATGAGGGGAAATGAGCCACGCCTGTGCAGTTAAGGGCTATTGGTGAGTGATGGAATATTGCGTTGGGGGAATGGGTTGCGTTGGGGGAATGGGTGCGCGGTGGAATATTTTGTTGGGGAATGGGTGAGTGGTGTAATATTGCGTTGGGGAATGGGTTGCTTTGGGGGACCAAGCCTCCCGTGTGACTGGGACCCACCGGGTCCCACTTAGTCTCGTCTACAGTTTAAAATTTACAAGACATAAACATATATTTGTGCAGGTGAAGTTCAGTTATTGTAGCCAACCTTACCGTGCTATGTTGATAACCTCTCATATGTGCTTGAAGGTCTAGAGGAGATGCACAAGCTATTTTGCACAGCTAGAAATACAATAAAACATGTTTATTTCTTAACATCTTTGATCTCATTAGTTGTAAACCTATCTGACATGACATTGCATCACAAAAATAGCTGCAAATATAATTAAGTTTCTTTCTTGATAATAAATTATCAAAGTAACTACGGAATTAAGTTCCAAATGAAAAGTCTAAACGCATAAATATATAGTCCATGATATAAATTTAATAAGAAAGACAACATAAATGGGATTTGAGTATCAAGAACCAAGATTACATTGAAATGAATGTGTTACAATAATCCTAATTAATGCATTACTCAGCTCTCAGATTTATCTGCATGTAAAGGTTAAACGGGCCTTACAGTTAAGATCTGGTTGTCTGCTGACAGCATCATACAGGGCCCTCCATAATGTTTGGAACAAAGACCCATCATTTATTTATTTGCCTCTGTACTCCACAATTTGAGATTCGTAATAGAAAAAAATCACATGTGGTTAAAGTGCACATTGTCAGATTTTAATAAAGGCCATTTCTATACATTTTGGTTTCACCATGTGAAAATTACAACAGTATTTATGCATAGCCCTTTTTTTTAAAACTCAGGAGAGCTCTTGGGTAAACTCGCATCGTGGGACAGGGGCTTAACTATCCCTTTTAGTACAATAGCAGCAAGATTCACTTTTCCAGGAGAAGACAGGAGTCAAGTATTTATTTGTCAGCCTCAGCCTTGAAAATACTCAGCAAGTATCCACAGTTTAGCTTATTATTGTCATGTGTACTGAGATAAGGTGAAAAGCTTTTATTTGCATGTTAGCCAGTGAAAAGAAAAACTATATAAGAAAACAATGAAGAAGTCCACAGTGCAAGGATAACGGGTGCAACATTTAGTGTAAAGATATTACATTGAAGTCCGATAAAGTCCGATTAAATAAAGTTCAAAGTTCACCAATGATGTTGATGAGAGATCAGGACCGCACTCTGAGGACAGTTCAGTTGCCTGGTAACTGTAGTGACAGATTTTTATATTGTTTAAAAGATTCTTCCTTTAACTCACTATGATTGAAGACAGGGGTTTAGGACATTATCAAAATGCATTCACGAGCTCTCCACGAGACATTCAATGCTGTTGAAAGATAAATCTTCCCAAAACAGTGTCTCTTGATTAATAGTTTCTTTATTGTCGTAGTAAAAACAGTAAAGGGCCTGTCACACTAGCGCGCGATTAGACGCGACAAGCGCGACCTACCGTGGTCGCTTTAGTCGTCCGGCCTCGCGTGACCCTGTCCCACTGCGATCGCCGGAGTCTCGTGGAGTTGCGCGGACTCGTGTGGAGCTGGTGTCGACATCGCGCGTAGTGTCCAAAAACCGACACTGCTCAAAAATTACGCGCGGCAAAATCCTGTCGCGCAGAACGTGATGACGTTTTGACGTTGTGCGTCTTCAGCGTGGCGTTGCGTGATGACGTCACTGCCCGACGTCGTGCAACGTGCATGCTCATGCGCATCGTCACGTGATGAAAAATAACGTCCTTCCTTCGGACGTCGCGCGTGTAATCGCGCGCTAGTGGGACAGGCCCTTCACTCGCACCGGGATCGCCTGACCCCCACGCGACCCCCGCGTCCGAACTTGTCGCGTCTAATCGCGCGCTAGTGTGACAGGCCCTTAAGATATTCATCCAAACTTCTTCTTGTCTAAGTACATTTTGATCTTCCTCGTAGTCAAACTCGTGCATGGTTGAAAGCTATGACCTCGCCCCCATAAAATTCCGAGGAACTTGAAGGTGTGTGTCTGTGTCTGTGTGTGCTGATTCGTTTTCTGAAGTCAACCACTATCACCTTTGTTTGCTGACATTGATGGAGAGGTCGTCTTGGCTAAGTTCCAGATGGAGAAGTTACAATGTTCTCCATCTCCTTTCTGTACTCTGTCTTCAATAAATCTGGCCCACTATGGTGGTGATAACTGCAAATGTAGACCGAGTTGGATTGGTATTTTGCTGCATAATTATTAATGTATAGGGAGTATAGTAAAGGGCTGAGAACACATTATTGTGAGGCACCAGTGTTGAGAATTAAGATGGAAGATAAGTGAAATAGACCAGGTAATTGCAGAGAGTGTTACGGAGAGTGGGGGGGGGGGGGGGGGGGGGGAAGAATTAATAGGAACCTGAGATTTTAACACAGAAAAATGGCAGGTATATGGTACAAGCTGCCAGAGGAGGTAGTTGAGGCAGTAACTTAGTGCCATCTACAAACTTGCTTATCATCAAGTTCAAGTGAGTTTATTGTCATGATAGGACATTGAAATTCTTGCTTGCCGTGTGCCTGTATCATGCCTTGTACAGTCACATCTAAATCATTGATATAGATGAGGAGCAATGGGCCCAGCACTAGGGAGTCACAGGCTACCAGTCTGAAAAACAAACTTCCACCATTACCCTCTGCCAAGCGATCTAACCTTCCAGAGCACCCTACCATGTGAACTCTTGTCAAATGTCTTGCAGAAATCTATATACACACAAAGTCTACAGCTTTGTCTATAGAATTGGTGAGGACATGCCTCATCAACCCTTTTTGTTACATCTTAGATACATAGATCCATAGACAATACAAGCAGGTGTAGGCCATTGGGCCCTTCGAGCCAGCACCGTCATTCAATGTGATCAGGGCTGATCATCCACAATCAGTACCCCATCCCTGCCTTCTTCCCATACCCCTTGATTCCTCTAGCCCTAAGAGCTCCATCCAACTCTCTTTTGAATGCATCGAGTGAATCGGCCTCCATTGCCCTCTGAGGCAGAGAATTCCGCAAATCCACAACTCTCTGTGTGAAAAAGTATTTCCTCATCTCAGTTCTAAATGGCCTACCCCTTATTCTTAAACTGTGGCTCCTGGTTCTGGACTTCCCCCAACATCAGGAACATGTTTCCTGCATCTAGCATGTTCAATCCCTAATCTTCAAAAAAACCCAATAAGATTTGTGAGACACGATCTCCCATATACAAAACCATGTTGTCTATCCCTATTATTACATCTATTACAAACCCACTGATTCCCATAGCTATCTAGACTACAATTCTTCCCACCCCGCTTTCTGTGAAGACTCTATCCCCAACTCCCAATTCCTCTATGCCGCATCTGCGCCCTGGATGAGGATTTTCCATACCAGGTTATCGGATATGTCACCATTCTCTTGGAAACGGGAGTTCCCCTCTTCCATTATAAATGAGGCTCTTACTAGGGTCTCCTCGATATCCAGCAGCTCCGCTCTTACTACCCCTCCCCCTTGCCCTCACCTTCCACCCCATCAGCCGTTCCATACAGCATATAATCCTCCAACATTTTCGCCACCTCCAATGGGATCCCATTACTGACCACACCTTCCCATCCCCACCACTTAATGCTTTCTGCAGAGACCACTCCCCCCGCAACTCCCTGGTTAACATCCCTTCCCACCCAAACTACCCGCTCCCCAGGTACTTTCCCCTGCAACCGCAGGAGATGCAACACCTATCCCTGTACCTCCTGCCCCTCGACTCCATCCAAGGATCCCAACAGTCTATTCAGGTGAGGTAGAGGTTCACTACTGTATCCATTGTTCCAGGTGTCAACTCCTGTACATCGGTTAGATCAAGCGCAAGTTTGATCTAACTTGAAAGTTTGATGTTTCGCTGAACACCTCTGCTCAGTCCGCCTTAACCTACCTGATCTCCCGGTTGCTCAGCACTTTAACTCCCCGTCCCATTCCCAATCTGTCCTGGTCCTCCTCCATTGTCAGAGTGAGGCCCAGCACAAATTGGAGGAATAGCACCTCATATTTCGCTTGGGTAGCTTACACCCCAGCGATATGAACATTGACTTCTCAAACTTCAAACAGACCTTGCTTTCCCTCTCTCCATCCCCTTCCCAGTTCTCCCATCAGTCTTACTGTCTTTAACTATATTCTATCTGTGTCCTGCCCACTCCCCTGACATCAGTCTGAAGAAGGGTCTCGACCCAAAAACGTCACCCATTCCTTCTCTCCAGAAATGCTGCCTGTCCTACTGAGTTACTCCAGCATTTTGTGTCAATCGTGTCTATCCCTAACCAGCCATTCTCTATATAAATTCATGTTTCAGTTTAGTTTATTGTCACATGTACCGAGGTACAGTTAAAAGTTTATGTTGTGTGCTAATCAGTCAGCGGAAAGACAAATGATTACAATCAAGCCATTCATAGTGTACAAAAAGTACACGATATAGAAATAATGTTTAGTGGAAGGTAAAGCCAGTAAAATCCTATCAAAGATAGCCCGCGGGTCACCAATTAGGTAGATAATAGTCAAAGTTTGTTTGACTTTGACGTCGGGGAGAGTTGTTGGGGACATGCCGGATTTCCTAAACTTTCCAAGGAAATAGAGACATTGATGTGCGTTCTTGGTCATTGCTTCAAAATGGGTGATCCAGGAGAAGTTGATGGTGATATTGACTCCTAGGAATTTGAAGTTTTCAACCATATCGACTTCGGCAGTCAATGCAATTTGGGGTACGTTTGTTGCTTCGCTTCCTGAAGTCGATCACTATCTCCTTTGTCTTGCTGACATTGCGAGAAAGGTTATTGGCTCAACGCCGGGACACGAGATTCTCAATCTCCTTCCTCCATCTCATCATTATTTGATATCCGGCGCGCATGCAGTAGCCTTTCAACCACAGATGTTAAGACTCGCAGGCCTGGAGTTCCCAGGCTTTTCCCTGCAGCCCTTCTTCAATAAAGGCACAACATTTTCCACACTCCAGCACCTCACCCGCACTTAATAATGATTCAGAAATTTTAGCCAGGTCACCTGCAATTTCCTATCTATCTTCCATTGTGTTCTCAGAGATATCTGATCAGGCCCAGCAGATTTTGACTATCTTCATTTGCGTTAGGATCTTCAACATATCCTCAATCGTAATACTGACTTCCCTCAAGACATTTTGACTGCCCCAGTTTCCCTGGTCCTCATGTCTCTCTCCACAGTAAAAACAGAAAAGAATTACTCATTGAGGACGTTGCCCATCTCCCGGGGCTCCACACAGAGTTAACCGCTTTCATTCCTCAGGGACCCCATTCTCTCTCTGGTTACCCTTTTCCCCCTTGATGCACTTCACCTTTATATCTTTTTGGATTATCCTTATTATGGATTATTAACTGCCAGATTACTTACCTATTACTTACCCATCTCCTGTCCTTTTTTTGTCCTCATGAAGAGCATTCTTCGTTTTTCTAAACTCTAGAATTATATGTACTTTCCACAAGCTTTCCAGATTTCCAAAGAACCCATCAAATAATCCCCTGCAGCATTGATTCCTAGCCAGGTATATTCTACCTAATATTATTCAATGGAGTACACCCTACTCCAAGTACAGTACTCAAATAAATTTCATGCATGTAGGGCCCTTTATTATTTGTATAGAACAGTAAATGTATGTGCCTGCAAATCAATCTTTAAAAACACTTACGTCACACCAGTACTTGGCTTCTCTTGCACCATCTTCAAACTGGATTTTGACGCCAGAAACATTCATTTTTCCTCAAATCTGAAGAAACAATGAAATGTCACATGGAATTTGAAAAACAAACTTTGTGCTAAAGCAAGACCTCCATGAATTGGTCCAAAAAATGTATTCAAAGTAAGTCTGTTACATGATAAGCAGTAAAGTGCCTGTCCCACTTTCACAACCTAATTCACAACCTTTTTTATTCGTGGACATTTTTCATCATGCTAGGAAAAACGCCCCGACCTACTTGATGCCACGAGTACCTAAGACTAGCATCACGGCCTGCTACGACCTCGTGACGACCATGCTGTGAGTATGAGTCAAGGGCAAACTCGGCAGAAGTCGTGAATTAGGTCGTGAAAGTGGGACAGGCCTTTAACATTGATTATTACAAGACAATATTTCATTATTCCAAATCACTCAGCATAAACATATCCAAAACTTGCCTGCCAAAATCATAATTCGCATGGTCATTGCTGATTGATCCAAATAGACTAAACAACGGCTGGATTTTAAAATTCTCACCCTTGTTTTCACATCCCCCTGCGATCTCACTTGGCCATACCACCAATCTCATTCAGGGTTACAGAATTTAACTGCTTTCTCATGCATTTGAGAAGATTAATTAGATCATTTTTTAAGTATTTGGCTAACTGGTACATGTAGTGACATTTACTCTGGGAATGAAGGGTGAACAGAGCCTGCCATCTATTTTGGAAGTTCCAAAGTTCATGCAGAATGACGCAGGATGTCCATTAGTCCAATTCAATAGTCAAGTCCTAATTCCACTTGTAAACTATGTAGATTTAATTTAGTTTAGAGATACAGCGCTGAAACAGGCCCTTCGGCTCACTGAGTCCCCGCACACTAACACTATCGTACACACACTAAGGATAATTAAAATTTATAGCAAGCCAATGAACCTACAAACTTGTACGTCTTTGGAGTGTGGGAGGAAACCGGAGCACCTGGAGAAAACCCACTGGGAGAACATAGAAACTATGTGCAGACAGCACCCATTAGCGGGATCAAACCCAGGTCACCTGCAAGCGCTGCAAGGTAGTAACTCTACCACTGTGCCACTATGCTCTAATAAGATGCTTAACCTGCAGTATTCCGATGTTTCCCAAAAACTTGTGTCATCATGCTCTTCATAGATTTTCTACACTAATTGTCAGGCAATGGGCGAGAATTGTTGAAATAATAAATTTAGCTTCTGAAGCGTTTTCTTTTTGCATGTAAAAATCCACTTCAGAACCATGGTTGATTTAAAAATTTTACAGCCTGATATATCACTTCTGAGACTTTTTAGATACCAAAGGAATCAAGAAAAAACAAATAATGCCTTACTGTTGATGAAATACAGTGAGCAAACATGATAATTCCCAATATTTTCAATTTTGATATCTGCATGGCCAATTTTTAGGTATGTTACAAAACTTACCTTGAGCAGCGCTACAGTTCTGCCGCTCCTCGTGTGCGTGACTTTGGCGCCTTTCAGAGGGGAGCGGGCTTAAAGTGCCGTTTTTCTTCAGATTGGGCAAATCGATCAATGTCGGGCGATTTCGCTGCGGAAGAAAAATCGCTGCGACATTTCATTAATGAAGGTATTTTTAAATTACACTAGATTATTTATTATCTAGAGTAATTTAAAAATCACCTTCAAAAGCCGTGAGCGCCGATAACGGGAAGGATTTTGTGTAGGGGAGAAAAACAGGTACACAGTTTATTTTTATATTAAAAGTTGGTTTTTAATGGAGGCTTTAATAATATTTTGATGTTGCAAAATGGGGTCCAAAAAAAAATGTATGAACCGGCTGTATTTTTCATACCGACTTCACAGCAAACCACAACGTTCCAATCCACCGCATTCCACTAAAACCCACTCGCTAGTTGATTTAAATGGCCATTAATTTACAGGCATTAAACACTAAATTCCTTCCATTTGGCCCAGAAATTCATGAAAATTAGATTTAAAAATTATGTTATATTGTGGATTATTGTGTGAATGTTATTTGGGCACGCAGGCAATTTAAAAAAAGTTTATCTTTTCTTAAGAAATGGATAGATGTTTAGATCTACTCATTGAATTTTGTAATTAGCTACAATTAGATAACTAACTTAGATATGCTTTAATTTCAGGTCATCCAAGTAAGATTGTTTCGTATTTGTTTCAGAATGCTTCAATCTATAATAACTGAAAATTTCATTGAGCTCTTAATTTTTAAGAAAGTTATGGGCTTTTAACGGTTCTAGATCACAGCTTTTGAGTTAAGTCAATTGAAAGGGAATGGGGAAAAGATGCTAATTTCCGAATATGAAAATGGTCATAACTTTCTTAATACTGAAGATATGAAAGTGAATTAGGTGTCAAATTAAACTTCTTTTTATGCTTTATCTGATGGGATAAATTGCAGACTTGATTTTTAAAATCTCAAAATGTTGTAACATTGCTACAATGTTCGCCAAGCACTTTAGCTGTTGTCCCTTCAGCTCTGCTTCTCTTTACCTTCATTTTGCTTCCCTTTTGGAATTCTGAAGTTGGGTACATGTCTCTCACGCTTACCCCGACTTCCACAATTTTTTACAGCGCAAAAATTCACCATTTTGACATTTAACAGATAGGAAAGTACGTGTTTCGTGTATAGGGAGGTTGGACGGCAGTCGGGTCACGACCCATGGCCCGCACTGTTGCTATGCAACGGCAAATGGAGTACACGCGATGAACTGCAGGTAAGTACTGTCCATTGTTTCCAGCGTAGCGCGCTCATTAAAACACGCCGAAATTGTCCTTTTTTGCGCTGTAAATAATTATGGAAATCTGGATAAGCGTGAGAGACATTTAGCCTACTTCAGAATTCGAAAAGTGATGGTAGATAGAAGCGAGAGCTGAAGGGACAACACTAGCCAAAGTGCTTGGCGAACATTGGCCATTTGCTTACTGCATTTCATCAACAGTTAGGCATTTTGTGTGTTTTTTTCTTGATTCCTTCGGCATCTAAAAAGTTGCAGAAGTGATAAATCTGGCTGTAAAATTAAAAAATTGCCCCGGTTCTCAAGTAGGTTTTTACATACAAAAAGAAAACGCCTCTGAAGGAAAATTTGCAGGTAGATTTATCACTTCTAAGACTTTTTAGATACCAAAGGAATGAAGAAAAAACACATATAATGCCTTACTGTTGATGAAATGTAGTGAACCAACGTGATAATTCCCAATATTTTCAAGTTCGATATCTGCACGGCCAATGTTCGCCAAGCACTTTGGCTGTTGTTGTCCCTTCAGTTATCGCTTCTCTTTACCTTAATTTCGCTTCACTTTTGGAATTGTGAAGTTGGGTACATGTCTCTCACGCTTACCCCGACTTCCACAATTTTTTATAGCGCAAAAATTCAATATTTTGGCGTTTTTTTAACAGGTAGGAATGTACGCGTTTCGTGTATTAACAACATATACCCGAAGCTGTGATGTCCTCCAGATGCATTGAGCAGCTGCGTGCGTCAAGCCCTATGACCCTGTGACCTTATGTGCAACCCCCTATTAACAACATATACCGAAAGCTGCGATGTCCTCCAGATGGATTGAGCGGCTCCATGCGTCAAGCCCTATGACCCGGTGACCTTACGTGCAACCCCCCTATAATTCCGTTTTCTCTCCCCCTCCTTTTATCCTCTCGAAAGATCATACCCCTAACCCTTTCTGTCGAAATGCCTCTTAACTTTTGCTGTTGTACTATCTGCTTCAACCATCTATCTCCGTTGGCAGTATGTTGCAGGCACCTGTAATTAATCTTTGGAATTCTCTATCTAAGATCTATCCAGGAATATTTCGAGTAACTATATTTATTGGAGCTAATATATATAACAGAACAGTACAGGAACAGTCCTTTCGGCCCACAATGTCTGTGCCGAACATGATGCCAAGTTAACCCAATTTCATTTGCCTGCACATGTTGCATATCCCTCCATTTTGTTCATGTCCGTGCGCCAACCTAAAAGCGACTTTAACGTCTTGGTTCTTGGTCCTCCAAAATATTCCAAGTGGAATTTAAACTGGAGGTTTAAACGTCAAATGTAGAGTTAATTTTAAGGGAATTCCAAAGCAGACAAGAAAACCACGAGTATTTTGCGGGACCAAAATGTTGACGACATGGCAGTTTCCCCACAATGCATCATTGACAATTCAACATATCACTGTCGGGTCATGCCGAAAGATGGCGGGCCCAGTTTCTCCAACAAGAAATACACGCACTTTGTCCCTCTGTTTACCACCATTTCACTCACCACTGTAATCTACCAAACGTTCACTAAAACGTTTGATCACAATGCTGGCGATGATCGGTAAACGCCACCTCCACACTATGAACTATTTGTGAACCGGTGCCATCGTCGCATTATTATCCCCGGCGCGGCTTGACATCATTTACCTTGCCTCTAATGACGCGTAGAACAGTTTAGGTCGGTCTTATGTAACTTGGCTCTTGGACAAAAGAAGTGAACTATCGTCTGTCGAAAGGGGAATTCGGTTCTTAGTTCTTACAGCAATGGAAGATCGAGAACATTCACGTTTCGGGGATCATCAATCGAGCGCCTCCATTCGTCGGTGACGAGTTACGCTGGAAGCGCGATGACGTCGCGTTCCGTTGCTCCCGGACGTTCCGTGCTGTGACGCAACTCGTTTGAACAGCTCGGTGGTTTTCCGACGGTTTGTGCCGTGTGGCGCCGGGCAAGTGGGGACAAACCTCCCTTTTATTGCGGACTGTGTTTTTTAGTGATTTTCGTGACTTTAGTGATTTTCTTTTTTGTCGTGAGGATTGAATCCGTTCTACGTGCGGTTAAAGCCATCGGATTGACAGACGACGAAAACAAACGCGTACTGTTCCCCTCCCCCTCCGCTTTGTCTCGAAGGCCGAGCCCTTGCTGAATGTACGATGGAGCTGGAAACGGAAAAGATGGACGACGGATGTCAACAACCAATGAAGCCGTTTCATCAGGTCAAAAACGTGGTTTCGCCCAAAGTTTTCTCCTGTCAGGTGCGCATTAAGATGCCAAAACGATGTAGCAACGTTTTAAAAATTTGAGATTTTAAAAATCAAGTCTGCAATTTATCCCCTCCGGGTGGGTGGGCGGGCGCGACTCACGTTGCAGCGGCCCCTACAGCCTGTCTGTCTTTTTTTTAATTTTTTGTCTAGTTAAATGTAGTTGTTCGTGTTTTTTTTGTATTGTTTGTACTGGGTGGGGGGAGGGGGGAAGGGGGAAGAGGGGGGGGGAAAGGGGGAAGAGGGGGAAGGGGGAAGAGGGGGAAACTTTTAAATCTCTTCCCTGCACGGGAGACCCGACTTTTTTCCTGTCGGGTCTCCGTTGTCGTTGGGGCCTAGCACCGTGGAGCGGCCTCCGACCGGGACGACCTGGGGGCTCCAGTCACGGAGCTGCGGACTCACCGTCATGGGGCTGGCTGGCCTCGAGCGTGGGGAGCGGTGGTGGCTCGCCGCTGCGGCTCGACCCCTGAGCTCCAGCTCCAGCTGCAGCTGCAGACCAGTGGACTATCGGGAGCTCGCGGGTCCGGGTGAGAGACCGCTCTCCGGAGCTCCCGCAACACAGCGTATCCAGCCCATGTCGCGGGGTTGGAGCGACCTGGAGCGGGGCCGTACATCGCCCGGCGCTGCTTTCATGGCCGCGGGACATTCCAGCGCCCGCCGGGGGCTCCAACTGTGACCTTTGGGCATAGAGCGCGGCCGTACATCGCCCGGCGCTACCTCAAAGGCCGTGGGATTTAACACCGCCGGCCTGCAGCTTGGACCTCGGGAGAGAGATGGTGCGGGGGAGAGAGAAGACTTTGCCTTCCATCACAGTGAGGAGGAGATTCACTGTGATGGATGTTTGTGTGAATTGAATTGTCTTTTTTTTTATTTTTATGAATTGTGTATGGCATGTAGAAACGGAGTTTCGTTCGAGCCTCTGAGGTTCGAATGACAAATAATAAAATCAAATCAAATAAAGCATAAACATAAGTTTAATTTGACACCTAATTCACTTTCATATCTTCAATATTAAAAAAGTGATGGCAATTTTCATTCTCGGAAATTAGCATCTTGTTCCCTATTGCTTTTCCATTGACTCAAAAGCTGTGATCGAGGACAGTCAAAAGCCCATGACTTTATTAAAAATCAGGAGAACTGAAGGAAATTTTCAGTTATTATAGATTGAAGCATTCTGAAACAAATATGAACCAATCTTACTTGGATGACCTGAAATTAAAGCATATAGTTAGTTAGTTACCCAATTGTAGCTAATTACAAAATTCAATTACTAGATCGAAACATCTATCAATTTCTTAAGAAAAAGTTAACATTTTTAAATAGCCTAAGTGTCCAAATAACATTCACACAAGAATTCACAATATAACATGATTTTAAAATCTCATTGTCATGCATTTATAGGTCAAATGGAAGGAATTTAGTGTTTAATTCCCGTAAATTAATGGGCATTTAAATCATCTTGCGAGTGAGATTTTGTGGAACGCGATGGATTGCAACGTTGTGGTGAATTTAAACCCCATATCGGCAGGAAAAATACTGCTGGTTCGTATATTTACATAATCACCTTTTCGCAACTTAAATTTTTGATTAAAAGCATCCTAAGAGGCCAGTTTATATGTAAAATAAACGGCTTTCTTTTACCTGTCCCGTATGTGAAATCCGTCCCCGTTGGCGGCGTTGACGATGCTTTAGAAGATGCTTTTTAATTTACTCCAGCGATTAAATTGTCCAGTGCAATTTAATTTTTTGTTAATAAAACCGATGTCGGAGCGATTATTCTTCAGCAGCTAAACGGCCTGTTCAAAATCGATTTGAACAGGCTTGAGAAAAATCGCATTTTAAACCCTCCCCCTCTCAAAGGCGCATAAGTCGCGCACACGGCCAACGACAGACCTGTAGAGCCGCTGAAGGTAAGTTTTGTAACATACCTAAATGATGCAGACTGAGGGCCACTCAACAGGATCACACCACTAAGGTCATAAGTAATAGGAGCAGAATTAGGCCATTCGGTTCATCAAGTCTAATCCGCCATTCAATCATGGCTGACCTATCTCTCCCACCTAACCCCATTCTCCAGTCTTCTCATAACCCCTGACACCCGCTAGCCACATCTTCACCGCTTTCTGCAGAGACCGGTCCCTCCGCAGCCCCCTGGTTAACTCATCCCTTCCCATCCACCTCCCCAGGTGCCTTCCCCAGCATCCAAAGGAGATGTCCTGTCCCTGTCCAAGAACCTGTCCCTATACCTCCTCCCTCGATTCCGTCCAAGGACCCCGACCGTCCTTTCAGTTGAAGCAGCGATTCACTTGCACCTCCTTCAACCTCATCTATTGCATCCACTGTTCCAGGTGTGGAATCCTATGTATCTGCTAGACCAAGCACTGGCTTGGCGACCTCCGCTCAGTCCACCTAGGCCTATGTGATCTCACGGTTGGTCAACACTTTAATTCCATGTCCCGTTCCAATGTTGACCTTTCTGTCCTGGACTTCTTCCACTGTCAGAGTGAGGTCCAACACAAATTGGTGGAATGGCACCTCATTTTCCAATCCAAAACTTCACACATTCCTTCTATCCAGAGGCATAGCTTGGGACCCGCAAAGCCTTTGATAAGGTTCGGCATGGTTGGTTCTGGGCCCGTTGCTATTTATCATCTACGTCAATGATTTGTACGCATAACGTACGCATGTATAATAAATTTGGAGATGACACTAAAATGGATGGTATTGTAGACCATGAAGATGGTTATCAAGAATTATATCAGGATCTTGATTAGCTGGGCTAATGGGCAGAGGTGTTGCATTTTGAGAAGTCAAACCAGGACAGGACAGTCACAGTAAACAGTTGGGCTCCAGGGAATGTTGTTGGGCCGAAGGATCCAGGAGTACGAGTACATAGTTCCCTGAAAGTCGTGGTGAAGAATGATTTTGGTATGTTTGCCTTCATCAGTCAGGGAATTGAGTATAGAACATGGGACATTTATTTTACAACTGTACAAGACCATGGAGAGGCTTCACGGAGTATTGTTTAAGAAAGAACTGCAGATGTTGGAAAAATCGAGGTAGACAAAAATGCTGGAGAAACTCAGCGGTCAGGCAGCATCTATGGAGAGAAGGAATAGGCGATGTTTCGGATTGAGATCCTTTCCACGGAGTATTGTGTTCAGTTTTGGTCTGCCTGCTACAGGAGAGATTCCATTAAGCTGGTAAGAGTCCAGAAACTTCGTAGGAGAATGTTGCCAGGACTCGAGGGCCCAACTATTGGGATATGTTAGGCAGGCTTGCATTTTTCCTAAGAGTGCAAGAGGCTGATGGGTGATCTTATCAAGATGTATAAAGCCTTGAGGGGAATAGGTGGGATAAATAGTATTTTTCATAGGATGGGGGAATCAAACTGGAAGGCAATGTTTTACAGCAGATGGGGAGAGATTTAATAGGACCCTGAGGGGCAGCTTTTTCATACTGAGGTTGGTGGGAATATGAAGCGAGCTGCCAGAGAAGGTAGTTGAGGGTGGTACAACAACTTCACAATTTCAATAACAACAATGTTGTTACGTACGACAACAACATTGATTGTTTGGAAGATACAGCATGGTAATGAGCCATTTGGGCCATTGCGCCCATCGATCACCCATTAACAACAGTTGTATGTTATTCAACTTTTGCATCAACCTCCTACAAAGCAGGGCCAGTTTTCAGAGGCCAATTTCCTACAAACCCGCACATCTTTGGGGTGGGAGGATACAGGAGCGACCAGAGGAAACGCGTGCGTTCACAGAGAGAACAAGAAAACTGCACAGAAAGCTGTCAGGATCAAATCTGGGTCTCTGGTACTGTGAGGTAGCAGCTCTACTTGCTGCGCGATTGTGCACATAACAATTTATATTCTTGATTTTGTATTGTATTTGACAACTAGCAATGGCAACCGACCATAAGATATCTCCGAGAAATGAAAAGAGGGAGTTTGAAAATGGTGTAAGTTGTGTTAAAGTAGCAGAGACTTTGGGAAAACATGTGCACATCTTTGATAATACAAGTTCGCTAGGCTGTTCCAAAGGTTAACGTGTAGTATTTTTAATAATAACCTTAATGTAAAAATACAAAGATGTCGTGCTTTCAAAGATTTTGGGTGAGTCCATTTTTACACTACATATTAGAAAGAGTGGCAAAGCCTTGGACGTTGATTTGTTAAAATTCTGGAGAGGAAACCGAAAAGACTCCGGATGTAAAAATGTATTGGAATTCTAGTAGGGATTAGGAGTTAAAATTATAATGAGAGTAGAGAAATAAACTGTCGTCCTTTGAATAATGATTAAGTACATTTAATGGGAATGCTTCACATAACAAAGGCTGGCAAATTGCTCTGTAATCAGATAGAGATTTAAGTGCTTAGGGGGAAATTTGAGGTAGTGAAAGATGTCATTTTTACAGGGAATCTTGAATATTTGCATAGAAATCGTGTGTATACTAGTCTAATAAACATTTTTAGTTGGAAAGAAAACAAATTTCACTGACATGGATGACAGAATTGTGGATTATGTCTGTCAATGTAATGTTAAGGAACATGCAGATAAAGAGGACCTGCTCTTCATATCATCCATTAGGTGGCTTCCTTGCCCAAATGGTTTTAAAGTGAAATATGTATTTTTGACCTCAAGCCATTGACATATTCCCAGAGGCTTACCAACATCATTGAATATTTTTGCTACACATAAGAATAAAACAATATTCTTGTAAGATTAAAAAAGCTTCAACTTATAAAATAATATTTCCAAACTTTTTGACCTGTGGGTTATCCATTGAATGGCACTGTTCTAGCATTTCATGCTTAAATATCTTAGATCTGTATTTTTAATTTTAGATCTGCCATATTCGGTGTACATCGGCAAAAAATCTTAACATGCATTTTAATGGAGCGAAGCACAAAAGGGTAAGTAACAAAAAGATGTACCTTGGAAGCTATTATACATTGTACCTAATTTGATTGCAATTTGCTTTGCCCTATCTGAAGTGCTATACTAACAATGGTATGGAATAATAAGTCTGAGACAAGGTGTTATTTTGTTTTGTGCACTTATGGTTTTATATAGAAAGTAATAGATTTGCTAATTCTAAGTGCAATTCATGATGGCACTTGAAACAATTCTGCATTTACTTCTATATTTCTATTTATGAACATAATTTACAGATTTTGATTTATGTTGGGGCATTCCTTCAGCCTCTATTGCTGAGGCTCTCTGGCATCCTTTTTCCCTGTTCTGAAAGTTAAATCGTTATTGCAAAATTATCTTTTGAAATTGCCATGTCTAGGTTATTACAGACTAGGCTAAGTGGGGTCCCACTCACCCGGGAGGCCTGGTCCCCCAAAGCAATCCATTCCCCAACACAATATTCTACCCCTCACCCGTTCCCCCAACACAACCTGTTCTCCCAACACAATATTCCGCTCATCTCATTTCTCCTCATCCCCGAGCACTCCATCCCCCTCCTCTTCGTGTGTGGGAGGGGGGGGGGGAGTGGGGTGTGTTGCGTGGGAAGAGGGGGGTGGGAGGGAAGGGGGGGGGGTGTGGATGGGGAGGTGTAGGAGAGGGTGGTGGGGAGGGGAAGGTGTCGGGTGGGGGTGAGGTGTGCATGTGGGCGGGAGGGGGAGGAGGGATATGTGAGGTGTGTGTGGGGAGGCTGTGGGCGGGAGGAGTTGTGGGGGGGTAGGGGTGTGTGGGGTGGTTGTGGGAACGGGGGGTTTGTGGGGGCAGGAGGGTTTCTCTGGGGGAGGGGTGGGGTTGTGGGGGCAGCGAGGTGTATGGGCGGGGTTGTGGGGGCAGCGAGGTGTATGGGCGGGGGTGTGTTTGTGTGGGTGGTGCGGCTGCAAGGGGTGGGACGGGGCTGCGAGGGTCCCTCCGAAGGTCCGGTTGGAAACCTCCGTCGGCCATCCTCAGCTCCAATAAACACGTGATGGCGCAGAGAGGGGCGGACTGTCTCAGGGAGCGACGGCAAAGTGACTAGCCCACGCGGCGCTCACTGGCAAGAGAAGAGATCGATTTGCGCACACGCGGTTTTTAAGGTTTTTAAACCTCGCCAACTTTCAACCGATCAGAACAAAACTTGGTGGACTCAGCAGAGGAGAACGGTGAGTGAACTGGCGCTGCGGGGAAACGCAGCGGGTGCAGCAGCATCTATGGAGTGAAGGAAATAGGCAACGTTCAGGCCGAAACCCATCAGTCTGAAGAAGGGTTTCGGCCCGAAACTTTGCCTATTTCCTTCGCTCCATAGATGCTGCCCCATCCACTGAGTTTCTCCAGCACTTTTGTTTACATTCACATATTATTTCTGCTTCAAATAACTCACAAACTAAACATATTCACCAATCAGGACATGATATATACCACAATGACATGCAGCAAAATTAGAATGGAGTGGTGGTGGGGACATATACTGCCACCCTGGTCTCCTCCTCCCAGGGTCTCTGATGCAGGGCTACTTCCTCCTGCACTATCACCTCCTGTGGCATCACCTCCTGCCACTCCTTCTCTTGGGTGGGCAACACCTGCATGGCTGTTTTTTTTAAGGGTTGTGCCCTCCCCCTGCTCTGCTGCCTTTTTGATGCCATCTCTAAATCACATCTCCTCTCCAAAAAACTCTCCAGCTATGAATGAACACGCCTTGGAGTGACAGAGGTGACGTTCTGCTGTTTAAATAACCTTTTTTTTCCTACTGACCTTTTTTTCACCCCGGAGTTATTACCTTTGACTGCGACCAACGACTACCTACGAGTTAAAAAGTATCTATTTTTCCCATGTCGACCTTTTTTTTTTACTCGTGGACATTTTTTATCAGGCTAGAAAAAACGCCATGACCTACCTGATGCCACGAGTACCTACGACTAGCATCACGACCTGCTACGACCTACCTATGACCTCGTGGCGACCATGCTGCGAGTATGAGTCAAGGGCAAACTGGGCAGAGGTCGTGAAAGTGGGGCGGGCTTAACTCAGCAAGTCAGATAGCATCTCTGGGGAACATGGATAAGTGACATTCCAGGTCGGGACCTTCAGACCAGAGTTGGGTGGACAAGGGCCAGAGATGGAAAGTAGGCGAAAGTCTGTGAAATAAGGAGAGAAGATGCATGAGACATGTAGTCAGAGGAAGGGATATCAGGAGGGCAAGTGGAATAGTGGGAGAAATGGATGCGAATCCAGGTTGGGCACATGGAAAAGAGGGGTTGTTGTTGGTTAGTTGCTATTAATTAAAGAATTCAATGTTCATATCATTGGGTTATGAGTACCCAAGCAGAATATGAGGAGGTGTTTGTGTGTGGCCTCACTCTGGCTATGGAGGAGGCATGAGACAAAGGTCCAAGCCATTTGGTGTTTAGGATCTCTAAATTTGCAATATTTGTGGTGTTTCAAACCATATAACCATATAACAATTACAGCACGGAAACAGGTCTTCTCGGCCCTTCCAGTCCATGCCGACCATTTATTTTCCCCTAGTCCCATCTACCTGCACTCAGACCATACCCCTCCATTCCCCTCCCCTCCATATACCTATCCACTTTACTTTTAAATGTTAAAATCGATCCTGCCTCCACCACTTCTGCAGGAAGATCATTCCACACAGCCACCACTCTCTGAGTAAAGAAGTTCCCCCTCATGTTACCCCTAAACTTCTGTCCCTTAATTCTCATGTCATGCCCTCTTCTTTGAATCTTTCCTACCCTCAATGGGAAAAGCTTATCCACGTCAACTCTGTCTATCCCGTTCATCATTTTAAAGACCTCAATCAAGTCCCCCCACCTTAACCTTCTGCGCTCCAAAGAATAAAGACCTAACTTGTTCAACCTTTCTCTGTAACTTAGTTGCTGGAACCCAGGCAACATTCTAGTAAATCTCCTCTGTACTCTCTCTATTTTGTTGACATCCTTCCTATAATTAGGCGACCAAAATTGTACACCACACTCCAGAATTGGTCTTACCAATGCTTTGTACAATTTTAACATTACTTCCCTACTCCTATATTCAATGCTCTGATTTATAAAGATTTATAAAGTTTTTATTTAGGCACAATGGTCATATAGTATCAGAGCAAAGCATTAAAAGATCTGCAGACCTTAACGATGAGCTAACTAACATATCATAATATCATAACTAACAACGTTTAAAAAAAAAAGGAATTGCAACTAAAAAACTGAACATGACTAACAGACAAAAGAAGCTGGCAATTCAACTAAATACTTTCAAACAGAACACCCTGCTGAAAAACAGGTTCCTTGTAGGATGATTACGATGTGTAAAGTACCTTACTACCATTAAGAAATTATTGTTCACAACTCTGTCTTGGCTTTTATTATCAGTTGTGACCTTGAGTTGACAAGTTGTTCTTTGGCACGCCTATTTCAAGCAATTAACATATTTTAGTTTACGCAATAAACTAACCTCATCAACTCTCTGCTGTTCAGATCGGGTAATTGACATGGCCAGTCATGAATTGACCATTTTTAAGCTTTGAAAAACTCCTTTGTTGCTTTAGCAGTATGTTTGGGATCATTGTCTTGCTGCAGAATGAACCAACGGCCAATGAGTTTTGAGGAGATAGGATGTGTCTATACACTTCAGAATTCATCATGCTACTATCATCAGCAGTTGTATCATCGATGAAGATAAGTGAGCCAGTACCTTCAGCAGCCATACTTGCCCAGGTCATAACATCCCCACCACCGTGTTTCACAGATGAGGTGGTATGCTTTGGATCTTGGGCAGTTCCTTCTCTCCTCCATACTTTGCTCTTGCCCTCACTCTGATATAAGTTAATCTTCATCTCATCTGTCCACAAGACCTTTTTCCAGAACCCTTGCTCTTTAAATACTTCTTGGCAAACTGTAACCTGGCCATCTTATTTTTGCGTCTAACCAGTGGTTTGCATATTGCAGTATAGGCTCTGTATTTCTGTTCATTAAGTCTTCTGCGGACAGTGGTCATTGACAAATCCACACCTTTCTCCTGAAGAGTGTTTCTGATCTGTTGGACAGGTGTTTGGGTTTTATTCTTTATTATAGAGAGAATTATTCTGTCATCAGCTGTGGAGGTCTTCCTGGGCCTGCCAGTCCCTTTACGATTAGTAAGCTCACCAGTGCTCTCTTTCTTCTTAATGATGTTCCAAACAGTTGATTTTGGTAAACCTAAGGTGTGGCTGATGTCTCTAATAGTTTTATTCTTGTTTCTCTGTCTCATAATGGCTTTCATTGGCACAACTTTGGTCCTCATATTGATAACAGTAATAAAAGTTTCCAAAAGTGATGGACAGACTTGAGGAAAGACTAGGTGCTGAGAGCTCTCTTATCCCTGCATTAAGGAGGCAATTACAAATGCCTATGAAGCCATGTGTCCCAAATATTATGGTGCCCTGAAATGGGGGGAGACTATGTATAAACACAGCTGTAATTTCTACATGGTGAAACCAAAATGTATAAAAATGGCCTTTAATAAAATCTGACAATGTGCACATGTGATTTTTTTTAAAATTACAAATCTCAAAGTGTGGAGTACAGAAGGAAATAAATAAATGATGGATGTTTGTCCCAAACATTATGGTGGGCACTGTGATTGTGTGATTCATGTGTTCAACCAGACAGAAGACTGCAGATGAAGAGTGCAGTGTAAATCCCAGGTAATATTTAGGAATCTGTACCCTTCCGTAAACTGTACTGGTAAAGTGTGTGCCCTGAGAAAGGTCAGCGTTAGAGGGGATACCCCAGAGTCGACTGATGTCTTTACACAGCACTTTAGCAGTGTTTGAGGCTGTATCCTGTCTGAATGGGTCAAGAATCTGTCGAAAATTACCAAAACGTCAGACTCCCCAAGGCACTTAGGAAGATAAATATAGTCAACATTTAAATGCTGGAAAAGCCATGCTGGGGCAGGAGGTCATGATGGGGGCAGGCCTAATTTGGTAAGCCACACATGTGAAATAGACCTGCTGGCCATATTTTCAGAATCCATAACCCCACCAGCATTTTTGGAACCGGGTTGTCATTTATAACGGATTTATCAGATGTCCACAGGATTGAATTTGGTGACCCAAATAAGGCATTAATGCTTGTGGAGCAACTGGTCCTCCGGTTTCTTCATGACTCCATAAGTCATCGGCGCACACTTTAACAAATTCAATCCAAGTCCACTTTTCTCGACCAGTTGTCTTGCATTTCTTTCAACTCAACCTACATCTGGATTCTCAATCTTGTAGAGTGAGTATGGGAAAGTAAAGGGGCAGCTTCCTGAGTCGCTTGATCAAACATTGCACTTTAAAAGCCCTCGAGAGTATCATTTTTTTTATGTGCCTTGCATTTAATAAAAACAACTTCTTGTGGTAGGCAAATAGCTTCCAGAAGATACTTTACTTCCTTCACATTTTTGATAGGCTGCTATTCGGATAGACACTACTGTGAGGCAAGCTTGTTTCCACCACAACTGTACAAAGTCGTGGACAACTGCAAAGAAATATCTGGAATCAGTGTGGCTGTTAACTGTTCTGCTATCCAATATGCTTTGTCTAATGCGCATAATTCTGATTTAAATGCCCGCTGGTAGACAACCTTTTGCTATTATCTCATGCTGACTTGTAACTGCCTATCTTGTATTTTGGACACCATTATCCACAAAGGAAGAGCCATTAGTATCGAGAATCAGGTCGAGATTTTCCAGCACTCCCAAAATTTCAAGTCAGTCATGCCCCCCTCCCTCCACCCCTTTGCTTCTAGCAAATCGTGATCATAGTTGACGTTTTGACTGGACTAGCATGGACAATGCAGAGGTATGGGGCTTCCAGTACTGCCGTCTATCTTGTCCAACATGCAGCAGTCACCTGTGAGACTGTTCATGGAGTGCAAAATGTGTACTGAGTGGGGGCACTTAACAGTTATTTTCTGATACAGTACCAGATTGGCGGTTGTCATGACAGTACGGCAAGTAGCTTCAACACTTCGCAGGCAGCTTCCCCATCCCAGTCCAACGTTATCCTATTTAGCAGAATAGTAGCCAATGAATCTTTATTGGTCTCCGTGCTCCTGAGTGAGAGCTGTTGTCTTATATCCAACTTTCCTGTGGACAAGGTAAAAGGTTTACCATTATCAGGAAACTGGTGTGGAGCAAAAGACCTCCTTAAGGGAAGTGAATGCGTCCTGTTGTCACAATAATAGAGACCTTTTCTCCTGATCCCCGTTTTCCTTTCAAGGAGTCATTTAGAGGCTGTGCCAACTGAGTTTATGCATCAATCCACTGCTGATTAAAGTTGCATGGGCCTAGAAAGGACCTATGTTCCTGGATAGTAATGGATGGCAGCAGTCCGATCTCTCCTCCACAGGGAGATTTTTATTTCTCCCAGGTAAATATTTCTCCCAGGTAAATGTCTCCCGGTTTTTTGTGCATGGTGGTTCATTTCAGCTTTCAACACCAAAGCCCCAACCAGACTTGTTGATAAGCTGCTGGAACTGGGACTGAACTCTCCCCTGTGTGCCTGGGTCCTGGACTTTCTAACCGGTGGTCAAGATGGGTAGACATACCTCCAACCCCCTCGCCCTGAACACAGGATCCCCCCCAGGGTTACGTCCTCAGCCCCCTACTGTACTCCCTGTAGACACATGACTGTGTGGCCAGGTTCAGCTCCAACTCCATCCTTAAGTTTGCTGATGGCACAGTGGTGTTGGGCCTGATCTCCAATAACGGTGATAAGGCCTACCTGAAGGAGGTGGCTGACCTGGTACTCTGGTGTCAGAATAACTGCCTCCTCTTAAATGTCACAAAAACTAAGGAGCTGATTGTGGACTTTAGAAGGGCACAACAACCAAGGACGTACACGCCACTGGGGATTAATGGGACTACTGTGGATAGGGTGAGCAGCTTTAAATACCTGGGAGTCCACATCACAGAGGATCTGACATGAACAACACACACTGCCGCACTGGTGAGAAAGGCAAGGCAGCACCTTTACCACCTCAGCCAGCTGAGGAAATTCAGTCTCTCTGAGGATCCTTCAATCCTTCTACTTGGTGCGTTAGAAAGTATCCTGACTGGAAACATCTCGATCTGGTTTGGCAACAGATCTTCACAGGACAGGAAGGCTCTGCAGAGAGTAGTGCGTTCGGCCGAGCACACCATGGGAACTACACTCCCCAATCCCCCTGCAGGACTTAAACACCAGGAGATGCAGATCCAGATCCAGAGCCAGCAAGATCATGAAGGACCTCTACCACCTTAGCAATGGACTGTTCGAGCTGCTACGGTCAGGCAAGCGCTTCCGCTGCCTGAGACGGAGTTTCTTCCGACAGGCAATCAGGACTGTAAACTCTGATCTCACCAGGGTGTAAATACTGTTGCGTCTTTTTTTAAATGTAAATACTGGTTCTGTTCTGTTGTTTTGCACAATCCCGCAAGCATTGCCACTTTCATTTCACTGTACATCTTGTATGTGTATGTGACAAATAAAGTTGACTTGACTTGGTGGAAAGATTAGTGGAAACAGGACCGCGACGTGAACGCTCCGTCACTGAAACAAGAAGAATATTATCAACATACTGCATGATGGTGGATTGGATAGAGGGCAAGTCCCATAGATGGGTCTGTAATGCCATGTGGAAGAACTTGGGCTACTGTGGAATACGTGCAGAAGTCGAGTCCAGGTATATTGCTGTTGGTTTACTATGAAAGCTGCACCTCTGGGGCCAATTGCACCGACCAAATCTGTTGGCCATGTCACCAATATTCTGATGTAAGCGCAGAAATGATTGTAGTGTGTTTTGCTGTTAATGGACCCTTGTGATCAATATACTGATTTGCTTTCCAATAACCGATGGTTAATTGCCAGGTGCATTTGCTTTCCAACTGGCCGTACTGGGTGTTAAAACAATGCGTTTTAGAAAGAACACCCCTTTCTTTCAACAGCTCTATCACAGACAAAATGTTAGTGATGGCCACGACTCTTAACGGTCCACTGTTTAGTGCACCAATGGGTTCACCTAGTAACCGTTGCTGGCTTAATTTGCAAACGTCCGCACTCATTTTTCTTCCTGGCCCAAATTGGATCGAACTACAATTGCAAAAATGCAGTGAAGAGTTTAACTGAGCAAAGAGGTCCATTCTGAGGAGTGCTTGCTGTGCAGGTCCCACCTATACTGGTGCTAGTGATTCGTGAGGACCAAAGTAAACAGTCAAGTAAAATATAGTTTGTCAATGCCTGTTCAGTAAACATTGGCAGAAATGTATTTTTATCCAAGACATTGTACTGCTATTTAGTACCACACTGCCCTCTAAGCTTCAATTATGTAAGGAAGTTTGTTCAGCATCTAACAATTAACAATTCTCAGTCTGTTAATTGTGCTTTCATTGTTTTTAAAATATAGTAAAATCACTAATGTTAGTAATTATTAAGGCTAGTAATTTTTCTGAATCAGTTTTCTGAAATACAAGAGTCCATTTTTCGGATACTTTTAAAATTAACTAGACCAAGTGCAGACCCGTTGGGTCTGTTCCTCCAATGTGACGTTGTGGGGTGGGGAGGGGGCGGCATGCAGCGTCACACGCACTAACCATCCCCACACATGCTACCCCCCTTGATATTATATTAATATTATTAATTTGCTCCTTTTACACCATAACCTCCCTATCCACTGACACATAGCCCCCAACTCGCAGGAGCGTCTAGAGAGGGGGGGGGGGGGGGTAGAGAGTGAGGGCAAAGAGAGAATGGGGAGAGGCAGAGACAGAAGGGCAAGAGACAGAGGGAGAGGGGGTGGAGGGAAGGAGGAGAGGAAGGATGGGGAAAGAGAGATGAGAGGAGGGAGAGGGGGGGCTGGGTAGGGGGTAGAGGGGAGAAGGGGGTTTAGGGGAGGGAGGGGGAGAGAAAGGGAGAGGGAGAGAGGAGTGGGGTGTGGCGTGGCGGCAGGTCGCGTGGGGGCTCGAGTGAGCCCGGAGCGATCCGAGGACCAAAGATCCTATTGCGAGCTATAGGCGCTTTGCTGAGGACTACCAAAAACTTCCGCCAGCGTTACAGAGGATTGGGTCGCGGACAGAGAGGAGGTTGTCCCCTGTGACGGGTAGAAAGGGGAGAAGGTGAGAAGAGGTGGCGGAGAGGGGGTAGCCGGGTGAGTGAGTGGGCTGCGCTTAACTCTCTGGAAACCGGGGGGGGGGGGGGGCGGGGCTTCATGAGCTGCACGGGCAGCGAGAAATCTTCCCTCGCTCGATGCGTCCCTCGCTCACAGCCGGAGGCAACCGGCTTGCTTCTGAACCCTCTCCGTCTACCCCGCCCAATCGTAGAACATGGTGGCCCTTATCGTTGCGCGGGGCACGCGATGAGAACGTGGCTCTGGCGACCATTACTCCCTCTGGATCTTTAGTCCGCAGCACAGCGGGAGGCGAAAAAATGACGGGGGGGGGGGGGTTGGGTGGTGGAAAGTACGCTTGCGCGTTGAGAGCGTCTGCGTTAATCGAGTGCGTAGGAGGGAGGGGGCGGTGCCGCGAGCAAGGGCATTGTGATGTTCGCAGCTGCCATAACGGTTTGTTTTTAAAGAAACTGCGTTTTGTGAACAACTTTATTAAAAATCTGGGGAAATAATTGATCAAATTTAGGGAGGAGTCGATTTCCGAAATAGTAAGTTAAATTGCCACCGTAATATTAAAAATCTCAGCGTGTTTGTGTCTGGTTTTCGAGAAAATACTGCAAATATCATTGTTAATGAAATCTTTCAGTTTTGTGTCCCAACAGAAGCACTAATTTTTTGTTTTCTATTCATTTTTTCTATGGTTCATCTCAAACGTCATATGGCAGTGTAAGATAGACTATGACAATGGTAAGTACTGCAAGACTCTTGAAGAATGTTGTTATCTTTTTTTCAAACACTATAGAAAGTCTGTTTCTTCTAATCTTCATTATAAACTGAATGACAAGCCCAGGCAAGTTAACTTTCAGTTGAAAATGTGGTGATGTATATTGTTAATAATTTGTGGCTATGTAGAGTAACTGAACATTTATGAATCCGTTTACAGCTAAGCCACAAGGTAGACTTATAGTTCCAAACTTTACTCATTATCCCAATCTTATCCAAGTTTGAAAATAAACAATGTTATACTTTGTTTTTCATGTTTTAATGTTTTTATCCCTCTCTTCCACCTTCAGTTTAAGAGTACTGATGGTGAAGAGAAATAAATCATTTCTTTAAAACTTGGTTCTATTCAATTCTGAGATAACATTTTATGTCACCAGTGATATAGCAAGCTGTGGTTTTACACATGGTTCAAAATACAACACCACCATCACTGGTATTGTGAATTTAGTTCACTGATTTCTATCTGGACTTGATACCAAATTCAAGTCCATGGGATTCTATTAAAATGAAATACGCAAGTCTCTTCTGTTCCAGAAGTGCTGGAGAATGCTGTGACGTCAACTTCACCCACATTTCTTAAATGTTTATGCGTTGATGTGACATTATTCAGAGCTTTAAAATAAATAGATCCAGTTGCAAATACATAAAATTCACAATTCAATGGCAGATGTTAAGTAGTGCCCTTTTCTTGATGGTTCCTTCTATTGGGAGAAGAAATGTCCCAAAGTGCACAAAAACGTGGGCAGGGTGTGTGCCCTATTCATAAAAAAGTAGGTCACTTATAACGTTTTAAATACCATGAGTGGTAAAGTTCAGCAAGAATTATCTTGCTGTCAAAATGTTCACTGACCATGGTCAAGTCTTAACTACTGGCTCATAGATAAGTGATAGAGGTTTGCTACTGGGTTTTCAAAATTATGTCCTGTTTTAAACAAGAAATAACGGTACTGCATCAAAAACAAAGTAAAATCTTTGCCCAAACCCTCATGTTATTTGGTCTATTATTTTAACAATTCCTATTTTGAACCATTTGAACTTGTTTAGATATATGTGATGAAAGACAATGAAGTTGTAGACTTCTCCTGTCAAGTTCTAGCACCCAAATAATGCAAATGTTGCAGCAAAACATACATGTTTTGCATATTCTTTCTGAATTTTGGCTACTTTTGATATTACTTTTCAATACTTACAGTATAAATATGGTAAATCAAAATCCTGGGACACCATAGAAACATAGAAATTAGGTGCAGGAGTAGGCCATTCGGCCCTTCGAGCCTGCACCGCCATTCAATATGATCATGGCTGATCATCCAACTCAGTATCCCGTACCTGCCTTCTCTCCATACCCTCTGATCCCCTTAGCCACAAGGGCCACATCTAACTCCCTCTTAAATATAGCCAATGAACTGGCCTCAACTACCCTCTGTGGCAGAGAGTTCCAGAGACCCACCACTCTGTGTGTGAAAAAAGTCCTTCTCATCTCGGTCCTAAAGGATTTCCCCCTTATCCTTAAGCTGTGACCCCTTGTCCTGGACCTCCCCAACATTGGGAACAATCTTCCTGCATCTAGCCTGTCCAATCCCTTAAGAATTTTGTAAGTTTCTATAAGATCCCCTCTCAATCTCCTAAATTCTAGAGAGTATAAACCGAGTCTATGCAGTCTTTGTTCATAAGATAGTCCTGACATCCCAGGAATCAGTCTGGTGAACCTTCTCTGCACTCCCTCTATGGCAATAATGTCCTTCCTCAGATTTGGAGACCAGAACTGTACGCAATACTCCAGGTGTGGCCTCACCAAGACCCTATACAACTGAAGTAGAACCTCCCTGCTCCTATACTCAAATCTTTTTGCTATGAAAGCTAACCATGCAGCAAAAGATTTTTTGCTGAAGTATGTTGACTAAAATTTTATAAATCATTAGTCATATTTTCAGCATGGTTGTTCTGTGGTCCAAGACTAACGCCTCTGTTAGAGTTGGAGAATTTGAGGAGAGCTTTTGGAACTGAAATCACTCTCAAATTAAGTTGACACAAGTAGAAAGAGGCACAAGTACAATGGAAATCTGGTTAGCACGTGCATAGAATCAGACCACACAAAAATTCTACCTAAATTCTACAAGACAGTGACAAGAAAAAAAGACAAAAAAAGACATTAGTGAAACAATTAAAAAAAACAAAAAAACTCTGATAGTGCAACACAGTATGTTAAAGATATACTTATGTAATGTGGTCACATTAAAGATAAACAATGTGGCTGTTGTTGCAAAGATGGATACAGGTGCGAGGTGCAAAGTGATGTCTCAAGTTTAATTTTCAAGACTTCGGAATGCAGAGAAATTAAAAACAAGTAACAGAACCCTTGTAGCGCATGTAGGTAGCGAAGTGCTTCCTATTGGAGTGGTGGAGCTGCAGTGCCATCTGACACCACGATCATATAAATTACAAATGTTCATAGTTAAAGGCACAGTCGCGTCTCTCCTTGGTATAGATGCACCAAGATACAATGAACAGCTTATTTTGCAAGTTATGCAGTAAAATCATACTAAATACAATCCGATACAAGTAAAAGAGTGAAACCATTATAAATAGATCCTCTTCTGTGACACCACACAAAAATATTCTGGCACCATCTTGTAAGTTTCACTTCTCTAAAAAGTCTGATCTTGTTAGTCTCCTGGCAGCACAGGAGTGAATCTTTGATAAAATATGATGATGCAGTGGAGCACATTTTGAGTTTTCTAATGTGGTTTTGTTCAGCAAGCATCAGTGCTGCACAACACATGGGTTAGATTCTGACCTATTTGTGATGCCTTTGTGGAGTTTACATTTTCTGCCTTTGACTCCATATTTTTCCTCCTGGTTCTTCAGTTTTCTGCTACTTTCCAAAGATGTGCTGGTTGTTAGGTTAAATGGCTACCTTAACTATTCCAGTTAATGAATGGCAGAAGAATTCGGGGAGTACTTGATGAGATGTGGATGATGAATAATTGATGAATAGGATATAGGGAAATAAGTGGAGGAATGGGACTGATGGGAATGCTCTGAGGGCAGTATAGACTCAGTAGTTGGAAGGCAATATGAGGGAGAAATGTGAGTTTCCTCTCAGTAAATATATTTAGATGTTCTGTCCAGCCAATTGAATCTTGCACCAACTCACAAAATAAATTAAAGTGCACAGTCAGATTTTACTAAAGGCCATTAGATGAGGAGAGCAGTTTCCTATCAACCATGAACACCCCTTTTGGGAGCTATCGCTGGAAGAGGTTGCCATTTAGACTGAAAGTATGTGCAGAGATCTTACGGAAGAAGCTGCACCAAGCCCGAGAAGGATTAGAGGGAGTAGAATGTGTTGCAGAAGACACCATCCTATTTGGAGTAGGAGACACCAGGTAAGATGCAGAAAGAAATCACGATGAAGACTGCAAGATCTTCAGTGATGCAGAGACAAAGGCATCAAGCTGAACCGGAAGAAGTCGGCGGTAAAAACTACTTGTATCACATTTCTAGGACATGTAGTTACAAATTGTGGCCTGAAACTGGATCCAAAGAAGATCCAGGCTATCCTAGAGATGCCCAACACAAGCAATCCAACAGAAATCCAAAGATTACAAGGCAGTGTAAATCACTTGGCACGATTCCTGACAATGTTGTCAGACACATTCGAGCCTTGGTGGAGATTGACTCACAAGGAAGCAGAGTGGGAATGGTCATCAGAACATGACACGGCAATATCAGAAGATCAAGGAGCTGTTGACAATGACACCTATCCTGGTGAACTACACACCAGATGAACAGCTGACCATACAATGTGATACAAGCAAGGCAGGTCTAGGTGCAACACTTATGCAGAAAGGGCAACGACTGTCCTATGTGAGTTGAGCATTGACACCACCGAGATATGCTCAGATTGAGAAGGAGGCACTAGCAATAGTGTTTGTTCTCGAGCGCTTTCATCAGTACACCTACGGACAGTTCAAGTTGAAGTTACATTTATTGTACAGTGTGATTTGAGTTACCATACAGCTATACGAATAAAAAGATCATAATAATACATGATAGAATTTAACATGACCATCCCCACACAGTGGAATCAACGTTTCCCACCGTGAGGGAAGGCAATAAAGTTCATTCATCTTCCTCTTTGTTCACTGGTGGTCGGGGCCTTTGAACCCTCTGCAGTCGCCATTACGGCGGCCCGATATTCAAAGAATGATCAGTGAGAGTGACTACAAACTATTGGTAGTCATCGTCAAAAAGCCTCTGCGTAGAACACCAGGACGTCTTCAGGGCATGATGATGAGGATGCTACACTATGACATTGAGATCAAATGGGTAAAGGGAAGACGAATAACTACAGACCGTTAAGAAAGTAATCCAAAATGGATGGCCAGATTACAAAGCAGAAGTCCCAGAGGCAGCACAACCTTCAATGTCAGAGACGAATTGCAAGTGCAAGACTGCCTAGTATTCCGAGGAGAGAGAGTTGTAATCCCTATCACTCCATGCAAAGCTATGAAGGAGACTCTCCACACCTCTCACCTAGGAGTAGAAGGAACCCTCAGACGTGCTAGAGAATGCATTTTCTGGCCCGGAATGAACTCCGATGTGAAGCAGTTCTTTTTAAACTGTGAAGCCTGCAGGACGTACGAACAACAAAATCAGAAAAAAAACGCTGATGCCCCATGACCTCCCAGATTGCCCGTGGGAGAAAGTGGGAACCGATACTTTTGAACTTGAGGGAAAGCATTATTTAATCACAATTGACTATTTATCTAATTTCTTGGAAATAGACTGACTGTATGACCTGACCGGCAGGACAGTCAAGGCAGCTAAGCGAGTACTGAAGAAAACTACTCACTCCAGGACAGATGTCTACTTGGCAATGATGGAATAGCGCAACACCCCATGCGCAAGGAGTGAACTGTAGTCCTGTACAAAGACTACATGGAAGGAGAACAAGAATGACACTTCCAACCACATCAAACCTCCTCAAACCATGTGGTACTGAGATACTCACGGAAGAGAGGAAAACAATGAAGGATTTGCTAAGAAAATGGTCAAAGATCTATAATCTGCATGCCAAGTATCTGTGAATCCTGGAAGAAGATGATGTCATAAGACTCAAACCCTATAAACTAGGAGATGCCAGATGGCAGAGAGCAACAGTTCAGAAGCGACTGGATGAGAGATCATACAAAGTCGAGACAGAATCAGGACTTCTAATTCGACGTAATCGAGTGGATCTGAAGAAGACCGGAGAACTACCCCCACCAATAACTCCAGAGAAACCACCAGACGCAGAGAAGACTAAGAATCTTCAACTGACACAGGAAAAACCAACACAACATGCATCACCAGAAAAAGATGCAACTAGTGAAACTCGTAACACAGAGAAAACTAACCAAAGTAACACAAAAGAAGAAACTAGAAGTGATGGACAGAATGTACACACTGAAAAGAAAGACTTCTGAAAGAAACACCATCACAAAGAGTAGGGCAGGAAGAGATGTCAGACTGCCGGAAAGATACGGCGAGTATGTCAAGAAGTAAGGTGTTTTGTCGTCATGTACCTGCATGCTTAAGAGAAGAAAGCATGTGAACATTATTTTGTGTTATTGACACAAGTCACAAGTGTGGCTATGGTTGAAATTGTGAAATAAGACAGAACAGTTGTTTTATTCAGTTCAGTTAAGCCATATTACAACGGTGTAATATGAAAAGTGTTTAGGTTTGCTTTGTTTTGGATCGTTGGAAATGTAATTCAAAATGTCAAAAAGGAAAGAATGTGACAATATCCATGTAATTTATGCACATGAGCTGTACTCCTTCACGCACAAGCTCAGACTCGCGCATATAATTATGTAAATCGGTCAGTGACCTTTAACTTGGAAATAAATCATTTCTGGCTTTCGATCCCAACACGAGTGTGTGTGGAGCCATCTTTGTCCGTCTAATATGTGCTAGTTTTATCTATATATATTTATCAACACAATCTAGTGGAAGGGAGGAACTGAAGGGAATCCATATCCATATCAGTCAGGAAATGGTGTTAGGTAAACTGTTGGGACTGATGGCAGATAAATCCACAGGGCCCGATGGTGTGCATCCCAGAGTACTCAAGGAGGTGGCCCAAGAAATCGTGGATGCATTGGTGACCATTTTCCAATATTCTAGATACTCTGGATCAGTTACTGTGGACAGTTGGTCCTTACCCTCACTAACTTCTCTTTTGACTCCTCCCATTTCCTCCAAACACAAGGCATAGCTATGGGCACACGCATGGGCCCCAGCTACACGTGCCTCTTTGTCGGCTACGTCGAACAATCCTTGTTCTCGGCGTACCAGGGCCCCATCCCCGACCTCTACCTCTGTTACATCGACGACTGCTTTGGTGTCACCTTCTGCACCCGCACACAACTGACTGACTTCATCCATTTCACCCCCAACTTCCATCCAGCACTCAAATACACTTGGACCATTTCCGACATTTCCCTACCATTCCTTGACCTCGCCATCTCTATTGCAGGTGATACACTCCTGACTGACATCCACTACAAACCAACTGACTCCCACAGCTACCTGGACTACTCTTCCTCGCACCCTGCTTCCTGTAAGGACTCCATCCCCTATTCCCAATTTCTTGTCTATGCCGCATCTGCTACCAGGATGAGGTGTTCCACACCAGGTCATCACAAATGTCCTCATTCTTCAGAGAATGGGGATTCCCCTCAATAGATGAGGCTCGCACCAGGGTCTCCTCCATACCCCGCAGCACTGCCCTCTCTCCCCATTCCCCCACTCACAACAAGGGCAGAGTCCCCCTGGTCCTCACCTTTCACCCCACCAGCCGGCACATACAACACATAGTCCTCCGCCAGTTTCGCCACCTCCAACGTGACCCCTCCACTCGCCACATCTTCCCATCTCCCCCCCTGTCTGCCTTCCGCAAAGACCGCTCCCTCCGCAACTCCCTTGTCAATTCTTCCCTTCCCTCCCGCTCCACCCTTCCCCGGGCACTTTCCCTTGCAACCGCTTGGGTCCCTTTCAGGGACCCAAGCAACCCTTCCAGGTCCAACAGAGGTTCACCTGCACCTCCTCCAACCTCATCTACTGCATCCGTTGCTCCAGATGCCAGCTGATCTATATCGGTGAGACCAAGCGGAGGCTTGGCGATCGTTTCGTCGAATACCTCCGCTCGGTCCGCAATAACCAACCCGATCTCCCGGTGGCTCAGCACTTCAACACCCCCTCCCATTCCGTATCCGACCTCGGTCCTGGGCCTCCTCCACGGCCAGAGTGAGTAACACCACAAGTTGGAGGAACAGCACCTCATATTCCGCTTGGGGAGTCTGCATCCTCTGGGCTTAAGCATTGAATTTTCTCAATTCTGTTAACCCTTGCTGTCTCCTCCCCACCTCTCCCTCAGCCCTCGGGCCCTGGCATTCCCTCTCTCTCTATCTCTCCCCCACCCAAGTCGCACTAGCTACTCATTTTCACACTACAAACCGCTTACAATGGCCTGTTTCCTTTATCATCGATACTTTTTTGCATATCTTTCATTCATTGTTCTTTATCTCTCCACATCACCGTCTATATCTCTCGTTTCCCTGATCCCTAACCAGTCTGAAGAAGGGTCTTGACCCGAAACGTCGCCTATCTCCTTCGCTCCTTAGATGCTGCTGCACCCGCTGAGTTTCTCGAGCCTTTTGTGTACCCTCGATTCTCCAGCATCTGCAATTCCTTCTTTAACACTGTGGACTAAAGGTTAGCTAACGTAACTAAACTTTTTTAAAATGGGGGCGAGAGAGAAAACAGGGAAATATACACCAATTAGCCTTACATCGGTAGTGGGGAAGATGTTGCAGCAGCGCATTTGGAAAGCAGTGACAGGATCGGGGTTAAAGTTAGCATTGAATTATGAAGGGGAAATCATGCTTGACTAATCCTCTGGAATTTTTTTAGGATGTACCAAGTAGAATGGATAATGGAGAGCCCGTGGATGTGGTGTATCTGGACTTTCAGAAAGCTTTTGGCAAGGTCCAACACGTGATTAGTGTGCAAAATTAAACCACACAGTATCGGGGACAAGGTATTGACATGGATAGAGAACTGGTTGTCAGACAGGAAGCAAAGAGTAGGAATTAATGGGTTATTTTCAGAATGGCAGGCAGTGACTAGTGGGGTGCCGTAAGGCTCGGCACTGGGACCCCGGGTATTTACAATGTATATTAACGATTTAGATGAGGGAATTAAATGTAACATCTCCAAGTTTGCGGGTGATACAATGGGTGCAGGAGTAGGCCATTCGGCCTTTTGAGGCAGCACCGCCATTCAGTGTGATCATGGCTGATCATCCACAATCAGATACAAAGCTGGGTGGCAGTGTGAGCTGCGAGGAGGATACTATGAGGCTGCAGAGTAACTTGGATAGTTGGGTGAGTCGGCAGATACATGGCAGATGCAGTATAATGTGGATAAATGTGAGGTTATGCACTTTGGTGGCAAGAACAGGAAGGCAGATTATTATCTGAATTATGTCAGATTAGGAACAGCGGAGGTGTAACGAAGCCTGGGTGTGCTTGTACATCAGTTACTGAAAGTAAGCATGCCGGTACAGCAGGCAGTGAAGAAAGCTAATGGCATGTGTAAGAAAGAACCGCAGATGCTGGTTTAAACCGAAGATAGACACAAAAAGCTGGAGTAACTCAGCAGGACAGGCAGCATCTCTGGAGAGAGGAAATGGGTGACATTTCAGGTTGAGATCCTTCTTCAGACATGTTGGCCCTTATGGGAGGATTTGAGTTTTGGAGCAAGGAGTCCTACTACAGTTGTACAGGGCCCTGATGAGACCGCACCTGGAGTATTGTGTGCAATTTTGGTCTCCTAATTTGAGGAAGGACATTTTTGCTATTGAGAGAGTGCAACGTAGGCTCACCAGGTTAATTCCCGGGATGGCGGGTCTGATATATGATGAAGGAATTGGTTGACTGGGCTAAGAGATTAGTATACAAACTTAAAGCACATGGTATTGGGGGTTCAGTATTGATGTGGATAGAGAACTGGCTGGCAGATAGGAAGCAAAGAGTAAGAGTAAACAGGTCCTTTTCAGAATGGCAGGCAGTGACTAGTGGGATACCGCAAGGCTCAGTGCTGGGATCCCAGCTATTTACAATATATATTAATGATCTGGATGAGGGAATTGAATGCAACATCTCCAAGTTTGCGGATGACACGAAGCTGGGGGGCAGTGTTAGCTGTGAGGAGGATGCTAGGAGGCTGCAAGGTGACTTGGATAGGTTGGGTGAGTGGGCAAATGCATGGCAGATGCAGTATAATGTGGATAAATGTGAGGTTATCCACTTTGGTGGCAAAAACAGGAAAGTAAACTATTATCTGAATGGTGGCTGATTAGGAAAAGGGGAGATGCAACGAGACCTGGGTGTCATGGTACACCAGTCATTGAAAGTAGGAATGCAGGTGCAGCAAGCAGTGAAGAAAGCGAATGGTATGTTGGCATTCATAGCAAAAGGATTTGAGTATAAGAGCAGGGAGGTTCTACTGCAGTTGTACAGGGTCTTGGTGACGCCACACCTGGAGTATTGCGTACAGTTTTGGTCTCCTAATCTGAGGAAAGACATTCTTGCCATAGAATTCTTGTACAGAGAAGGTTTGCCAGACTGAGTCCTAGGATGGCAGGACTTTCATATGAAGAAAGACTGGATAGACTCAGCTTGCACTCGCTATAATTTAGAAGATTGAGGGGGGATCTTATAGAGACTTACAAAATTCTTAAGGGGTTGGACAGGCTAGATGCAGGAAGATATTTCCCGATGTTGGGGAAGTCCAGAACAAGGGGTCACAGTTTAAGGATAAGGGGGAAGTCTTTTAGGACCGAGATGAGAAAGTCATTTTTCACACAGTGTAGTGAGTCTGTGGAATTCTCTGCCACCGAAGGTAGTTGAGGCCAGTTCATTGGCTATATTTAAGAGGGAGTTAGATGTGGCCCTTGCGGCTAAAGGGTTCAGGGGGTATGGAGAGAACGCAGGTACAGGATACTGAGTTGGATGATCAGCCATGATCATATTGAATGGCGGTACAGGCTCGAAGGGCCGAATGGCCTACTCCTGCACCTATTTTCTTTTTTTTTAATTAGGAGGGGGGGAAAAAATTCACAGTACATCTGATGTATGGCATTACATTTTCCTCCATTTTGGTTTTTATAAATAATAATAATATAAACAAAATAACCCTAACCCACCCTCCCTAAACACCCCTTGGCAGCTTATTTTTTCACAATCCAAATGTATCACAAAGTCAAATGCACTTTTTAACAATAATAAAGTAACAAAACAGAATAAAGGCAGATCCCCACTTAATGACGTGCCCTCAGTCAATAGGTAGTTCCTTTAGACCCTCAAAGTATGATAAAAAGGGTTCCTATTTCAAATAAAACTTTTTCACAGACCCCCGCAATGTGAATTTAATCTTTTCTAACCTTAAAAAAAACATGACGTCTTCCAGCCAAGCATCGGCAGATGGAGGAGTGTTAGATTTCCAGACCAGCAGGATTCTCCTACGGGCCAAAAGTGATGTAAATGTAATGATATCAGACTGGGTTGTATTTAAACCCAAGGTTTTATCTGTTACACCATATACAGCTACAAGCGGGCAAGGTCTCACTGTCATCCTAAGAACTTCACTGATGGTTTTAAAAACCACTGCCCAGTAGTTAACAAGTTCGGGGCAAGACCAGAATGCATGAGATTGGCTGGAGAGAACGAGCACCTGTCATAGCCAGGATCCGTCCCTGGGTATATGTTAGCAAGCCTGGCTTTGCTTAAATGAACCCTGTGTAAAACTTTAAATTGTATGAGCCCCAATCTAACACATGATGACGAGGAGTATTTTCTATGTTTCTATATGCACTGATGTTTAGAAAGATGAGATGGGATCTTATAGAAACATATACATTCTTAAAGGATTGGACAGGCAAGATGCAGGAAATGTGTTCCCAATGTTGGGGGAGTCCAGAACCAAGGGTCACCGTTAAGAATAAGGGATAGGCCATTTAGGACTGAGATGAGGAAAAACGTTTTTCTCCCAGAGAGTTGTGAATGTGTGGAATTCTCTGCGACAGAACACAGTGGAGGTCAATTCACTGGATGTTTTCAAGAAAGAGTTAGATTTGACTCTCTGGGCTAAACAAATCAGGGGATATGGGGGGGAAAGCAGTAACAGGATACTGATTTTAGATGATCAGCTGATCATATTGAATGGCAGTGCTGGCTCGAAGGGCCAAATGGCCTACTCCACCTATTTTTCTATGTTTCTATGTTTGGAACCACATTTACATGTGTAAGAAGCTACAGTGCTGTATCCAATTTACATATAGTTCCATTTACAGTTGGAGATGGAATGACATAGTAACAATGCTTTCCATACATGGATGTGTATAACCCCCAATTCTAGCCACTCTCAACTTGGAAATTGAATACAAGTTGTAAGTTCATAACAATATCATTAATTTGCATTCTATCTTGAATTTAGGATTTTCTTTGCTACTTCCTGTACCAAAAGCTGAGCACAAAAGCATGCGGAAGACTGTTAATCCTGGTATGCTTATTTTTAATGAAAATTGTGTTTTAAATGGATGATGTTTCTTGCATTATTTTGAATCAACTCTGATAACAATTTCTTTCAATTGTCGACCAAAGAAAAAGATTGATGCTGTCTCCATTTAACATCTTCACAAATGCAGTTTCTTCTGAGATTGTGACTGTACAAATGTGAAAATAGCAACTATTTGGAGAATTGATGATATGCCACAAACTACCTATTAATGTTTTCATTGTCTAGGTGAATCCTGCTGTCTCAAGCATCAATTATTAATGTCACGCGTCGGGTCATAGATATGGGTGCTTTACTTATAACCAATTGAGTTTTCACAGTTCAAGTTTACCAGTTCGCACCTGATTGTACCCTGGAATCAGGGCTGTCTTAACAGCATTGTAGGCCCCCGGGCAAAGCAGTGCACTGGGGCCCCTACACTTCCAGTTTCTTTATGCCAAATCAAATATGCCGTTGTGTACTTGTTCTTCTCCCTTTAATGTTCTACAATAACATTCTACAATACACAGATTAGCATGGGGCCCCGGGCAACAGCCCTGCGTGCCCATGCATTAAAGCGGCTCGGCCTGGTATACAGCCATTCGGCATGTAGAAAATACAGCACAGATTGATTTTATACTGGATATGAATTAATATGAATGGGAAAGTTCTGCATTCATTCAGAACTCAATAATAAAAGTCATTTGGACCAGTGCATGGAAAGGAAAGGTTTAGAGGCTTCTGGCCCAACGGCCGAAAGTGGGATAGGGCATCTTGGGTGATATTGAAGAGATAGGCTAAAGGGCCTGTTTCTGCGCTTTATAATTCTGACAAAAAGAAGAAAGTGGTGGGATATTGGTAATGATTAGGAAAATCGCTGCTATATTGCAAAATGAGAATGTCCTCAAGGGAGCGTGGACAGAATTTATTTGACTAGAGTTGGGAAGCATAATGGATATGGTTGCACTAGATTCAAATTTAAGTTATTGTTGTCATATATACCAGCATGCAACAAAATTCCCTTTCCACATGCAGTACATTTACAGTAATAATAAATACAAGTGTTGGTTGCAAAACGTAAAATGATGCAAGGTTGTTGTGCAGTAGGAATTAATGCAAAAGAATATTAAAGTACAACAACAGAATAACTGCAGGAGGTTGCGTTAAGAGTACCTGCCAACATCTCTAGGAGTGGGGTGTGAGAGAGGTGTCTGATTAGGTAGTCTTATTCCAATGGGTAAAAAGATATTCTTACTAGAGGACATATGTTACTTCAAGCTCCTGCATCTTCTCTCAAAATGTCGGAGAGAGAAAGGGCAAAGGCTGTGCTGAAAGGCATCTTCAACGATACTTCCAGCCTTCTTGACATAACACATTGTTAGGTTGGAATGGATGGAAGGAATGAGCCTGTCTTTGACTTGCCACTCTCTGCACATTTGGATAATCAAGAGCCCCTTCTCCAAACTTGCCCCCTGATACTCCACCCCTCTCCCACCCCATCTGCAGTTTCAGGCAGAGAGTGGTGCACCAGGCTATAACCAGACTGAAATGCATCCTTTCACAATGCTTTCAATAGCGCATTTATAAAGGACCGGTTTAGCAGGTAGGAGCAGCTCTCCTCTTGATCACCTGAACATGCAGAGTGGTGAATACTGCCCACTCTATCAAAGGCTTGCCACTTCCTTCCATGCAGTCCATCTTCATTGTGCATTGCCATTGGAAAGCTAGAAGTATGGTCAAAGATACTAGCCATTCCCTTTTTTCTCTTCTACCATCCGGGAGAAGATAGAGCCATTTGAAAGCTTAGACGTTCAGACTTAAGAATAGCTTCATCCCCACTGCTCTTCCGACCTGAACCGATCGCCTCTTTAATACCCGTTTCCCGGACATTCTGCCATGTACTCTTACTCATAGCTACCTCATTCAGTTATTCTATTCTTTAATGTTTTAATGTTCTTTAACCAGACTCGGATTTTGCACCATTCTACTGTTTTGTTGTATTTTTATTACAGTGTGTATCCTGCACCATATAAGAAAACCAAGTATTATTTCTACAAAACTATCTGGGATGCCAAGCAAGAATTGGAAAATAAGCTAGAGCTCAATTCAATCAAGCAGATACTAGGCACTAGAGCAGGGCCTGAACACCATCCTGCATCACGTTGAAATCATGGGCAGTTTCTGGCAACAACACATCTCCGCTGGATATGCCTAGTGTCCATTTTGAGAGGGAAACAAGGCCAAGACACATCACCCCAAATTCGGCTGACTCCGTCCCATACATCTCGGCGGCAATGGTTCAATGCTATTGTCACATATACCAAAATAAATTCTTTTTTTGCATTTAGTTCAATGAAAATGTTACTATACATAGGCACTATCATAGTTCATACATAGAAATGTGATTCCAGAGCACTGAAATGCAGAGCTCAGGATTGCATTCTAAATGGCATGATGCATGTGGGCCATTGCTGCTCCAAACAAAATCAACTACCTAGATCCCATCTTCAACCCGATCACCCATGTGCCTTTGGGCTGATTGCACCAAGCCCACATTGTGTTATTGAATGTCCACATCACAGGCCTCAGCCCACTTGACACTAGCCCTCACAAGCAGCCTCTGCACATTGACTCAATGGTTCACTCTGTCCTGAGACACACAGCCCAGTTGTTTATTAAAGTTAAACGAGGAATATACCTCCGTGTGTTCAAACTCCTGGAGCAAGAGTACTCAACTATATTTAGCTATACTCTAGTATCACCAAGCAGTTAGCATTGTGTACCAAATTCATCCTGAACATGAAGTGAGGCATGGGTATATTTTAATGCAATTGCTGCAACAGATAAATGCTTGTCAGCTGCTGTATTTTTATAATTACGCAGAGTTTAATTTTGTATTCTGTATAGTAAAAATAAATGTACTGACCAGTGATGTACGACTTCTCCATGGGGCATCTGCTTTGGAACAACATTTAAGTGATGCGGATATACAAGATCCGATAATTGGTATGTTATTTCTCAGTTTCTATTAACATTGTTTATGCCATGTAATATTCTTTTAAATTAAGAATTGTACTTTCTATTGCATGTGCTTATTTTATTTTGGGAATGAGCAAAGAGTATAACATTAATTACAACATTAATGCTGCCAAACATCTCTTGCAACTGATCAATGGAATTAGTATAAAATGTATCTAATCAGGATATGTTCGATATTTTGAAATGTTATTCAAAATTCACATGCTGAATTTGATTATAAAATCTTATTAGCCAGTTAATCTAGTGGAGACTAGGAGAGGCATTATAGCACATGGAAATGGAAGAATATGGATCTCAGGCAGGCAGAGCATATTAGTTTACTTGGCATCATGTTTGGTTCAGACATTCTGAATCGATGGGCCTGTTCCTGTGCTGTAATGTTCTACATTCGCACTCACAATGCATATTGAAATTCATGTTTTTGATCAGATGTGATTGCATCCAGGAATTAAATTCTGGCTGCCCAGATGTACTCTGTGCACCCCATGGTCATGTTCAATATATCATGGAAGATACATGTAGGAAGGAACTGCGGATGCTGGTTTAAACTGATGACAGCCACAAAATGCTGGAGTAACTCGGACAGACAGCATCAATGGAGAGTACGAATGGGTGACGTTTTGGGTTGAGACCCTTCTTCAGATTTCAGATTTAGAAGCTTTCTCATGTATATTTATTTTGGTCAAAAAAGTATCCATTTCATTTGAATATCAAAATACCATTACTGTAGTGGGTACTGGCTAACAGATGATCCATGGTAAGCCACATAATATGCCATAATAATGTGAATTTCTTGTTTACGCAGAAGTCTAGGTGATAGAAAAATCATACTCTTTGGTTTTTCCCATGGTAACCAAAAAGTATATTTTTATCGGAATATTCTTTCACTTGGGGGAAAAAAAGTTATTTGTGTTCCCCTGCTCTAGAGATCATCTTGGTAGAGTGGACTGTGTTTGCATTTTTGACTTAGGCATGTTTGTTACTATCCATTTATCATGGGAGAAGCCTCAGGGTAGATAATGAAATGGTTTCTGTCACCAGGCGCTATTGGTTAGGAGTGGGCATTGCATTCCTTTAGATCTGTAGGCTTAATGCTATTTTCAGATTACAACAATGTACTGAGGGTAACTTTATTTTCTTTGTTGTAGAATGTTGAGCCTTTTTGTCTGCTTCTGTGGTAGTGCACTGAGATCATGGATTTAGCGGTGTCTGAGATTGTTAGTCCATTGACTTTTTTATTTTGGCACCCTTAAACATTTTATATTTGTAATCATATAGAAATTGAAATTTCCTAGTTACTGATGACTGGGTGTGGTGGGTTATACCTAATTATGATCAGAAGCAACCTTTAGATGTGGGACTAAATGTCCTGAACATACCAGAAGACATTTATTCAAGGTGTCGTTAAGATGCTACTTGGGTTTAAAATTTGTCTCAACCATTACTATTATGTAATCATTGTTATTATTGAAAATGAGCTTTGAGCTTGTCTGTGTGTTTTTATACAGGATTAAACCACGTGACTGAATATCAATCTGAAGTGTCACCAGATCCAATGTTCTTTTGTCAACTTTGCAAGTGTAATGGAGATTTTTCACGTTTCATTTCGCACATATTTGGGTTGAAGCACAGGTTGAATTATATAGTAAGTTTTTATTTATGGAATCACATTAAAATGCTTTATATCTATAATCCTTCAATTTACAAATGCTAAAGTAGTAACTTTTAAAACAACAGGGCCATGATGTGGCCTGCAATCTGAAGCTATTACAGACACTCCCTAACTTGTGTAAGGGTTATGCTCCATAAACTCTTGTTTTACATAAATTGACCACATTAAAACTAGATAGAAACAAAGAACTGTAGATACTGGTTACACAAAACAACATGCAGACACAAAGAGATGCTGCCTGACTTGCTGAGTTACTTTGTGTAATTTCATCTTAAAACTTGGCGCTGGTCTGCATCCTTCTTCACCTGCTGCCGCACCTTACAGTTGACGCGGCTGTTCTTATGGATCACGTTATAGCCCTTGGAATATGTTGGCGACTCGGGTAGAATGAGGAAGAGGCACCAGTGGAGGGTGAAGTGGACAAAATTGAGGACTATGAGGAACTCGACAGAGGAGGAGATGAGTTCCTGGGCAGATTCATCATGATTATTCTGATAGGCTAGAAGGATTGAATGCCCTACACCTGCTCATATTTTCTTGCATACGTATGCATTGGCTCTGTGGGAGATATTATATAAGTGTGTCATTCCATTCTTTTATTCATCATGATATAAATCTTTCAGACAAAGATGCATCCAGACATGCTACATCTTGATGGACCAAAGTTAAAACATGCAGAATGGTATGCAATGGTTAAAAGAAAAGCAAAACTTGTTGAAAAGATTGAAGGAAGGGGTAATGTTAAGGTAAATATATTTAGAAGTTTTCTTGTGTATATTTATTTTGGTCAAAACTGTATACATTTCTTTTGAATATCAAAATACCATTACTGCAATGGGAACTGGCAAACAGATGATCCATGGTAAGCCACTAGCTAGATACAATATACCAGTCGGTATGTTCAATGCCTGCGCATTACGATGTGAATTTCTTGAATATGCTAGCGGCCAGATGTTAACGCAACCTATCTGTTGCTCTTCTCCAAACACTCAATGGAATCCAAATGGTTTGAAGCAGAAGGCTAAAAAGACTTCACACCTGGCTCTTAAGCTGCCATATCCAGTGAAACTGGATGACATAAATGGAATCCTCAGCCTAGATGGCAAAGTTCATTTTTTTCTTTACTTAAAGAACCTAAAGAACTTAATAAACCAGATGGGTATTTATGGTAATTTGATCGTTTTGTAGTCAATTTATACTGAGTGTGATGAGGCCAGGAACTAGCCTTTTACAACTTGAATTTAAATCCTACAGCCACAGTAATAATGGGATTAAAACTTTCATCTGAAACAAAAAGAGAAAGTGATGCTCATATTTAAAATAGTTGAAATTTAAAATGCCTCCAAAGATTGAAAATCTCCAGAGGCAATAGATAAGATGCTCATTATTGAATTTCCTTTGTGCTGGTGTAGGGGTTCACCAAAAATTGATGGTGTTTGCAAAGAATTGCTGGAGTGAATTTGTAACACACTGCTGACTCCTTGATAAAGAACAGTTTGTAAATTTGAGCACAGAGATAATGAGCAGCTGTGTGCTCAATGTTATAATTGATAAAAGCCTAGACAGAACTGTGAACAACCCCTTCTCAGGACAAAGGTAATGAGGTAATGCCAACCTGTCCCCTGGGTCAGGATCAGTAAGGAAGGGACACAAGATGGGTTGACTGGTTTTAAGGCAGTAAGAAGCACCGCAGCGATTGGTAGCCTAATCATTTATAGACCTTTGGCTGTGTTCTACAGGTCTTTTAGTTTGTCTTGACTTCTCTCTCATGAATATGTAACAACTGTCAGATGTAAATAAGAAACTGAAAACCATCAACGGACTCTGAACATGATTAAAAAGTGAGTTCTAACAGCTGACAAATTCTCGATCTGACATATGGGCACCAATTAATTGCCCACTTTTACCCTCAATAGGAAAAACATTAGATGTAGGTGCTCCATAGTAAATGTAGATGTTTTATAATTTGTTTTGAACGCATGCTCTCAGTTTATTTTATTATCATCATTTTTTCCTTGCTGCTAAAGAATTTCCCTTCTGGCCTCTACACTAATCTTTGCAACATCATATACACCTATCTTTCAGACGAAAAAGAACAGAGCTCCCTACCCTTAGGCTAAAGGAAGCAAAGCCAAAAGACAAAACTGAGGTGCAGGGTAGTGTAAAGCCTGATAGAAATTAAGGCACATCTGGTGACTGGTGATTACACCAGTTGTAAGCCAGATAGTTTTGATCATTGCTTCTTGGACTTTCTGGAATGCATATGATTTTTCTAACACATTCAATTGTATGACTTTCAGGTCGTCCAAGATGAAATCCCACGTGGAAACACTGCTACTAAAAGAGCGTCAGATACCCGTAAGTTACCTGGGAAGACTTCATTTAACTTATTTTCTCCACAGCTAAATGCTTGATTCCCTTAATTGAATGGTAAGAATAACTTTCTTAACGCATAAGAAAATCTATTCATTTTTGAACCGTTATGCAAATACCAGAACATCGCACAAACCAGCCTCCCTTCCATTGACTCTATGTACACTTCACCCTATCGCCACCAACATAATCAAGGACCAGTCTCACCCCAGTCACTCCCTCTTTTCCCCTCTCCCATGAGGCAAGAGGTACAAAGGTTTGAAAATGCATACTCAATCATGTATAGTTTTTCTCTGACTGGATAGCACGCAAACATAAGTACACGTGACAATAATAAACGAAACAAAAAAAAATTAACTTGTTTGATCTTTCAAATTTGTCACGATAGTGGATTCTCAGACATGTCAAGCCAGTTTCTGTCTGCTGTAAAGAAAGCTACTAAAGTATTAAGTGATATACAAAGAGACTCTTGTGTAGATCAAGCCAAATTATCCCAACAGTACTTTCGCATCTTAGTGAAATGATCCACAAATGTCAGGGACCATTTTTGACATACGAATTAGAGAAGGCATAACCAAGCAAATTTTTTTTTTTTTTAAATGAAATTATCAGTGGAAGAAGGTAACTTTTGAGGCATGATATAAGGAGTGGACAAGGATCCACTTTTGGGAGTGGCGGCGCTGCCCTGGCAGCAGTGGCTCGCCTGCAGTCCGTCTGTTTTTCTTTTTTTGTTGTTGTTTTCTTGTCTTGTTTTAGTGTTAATTTGAGTTATTATGTAGTGTATGTGTGTGGGAGGGGTGGGAGAAATGTTTTGGTCTCTTTCTTTTGGGGGGGACGCGACTTTTCTTGTCGTAGTCTCCGTCTCCATCTCTGTCTGCGCTGAGGCCTAATGGCGGAGCTGACAGCCTCCAACTGCGACCGACCTCGAGGCTCCGGAGGCAGAGCCAGCCAGGACTTACCAGCACGGGGCTGGCCGACCTCGGGGCTGCGGCGGGTTCAGGCATTCCGGCGGCCTGACTCGGAGCTGTGGCGGCTTTCTGGTGGCGGTGGCAGCGAGTTCTTAGGTTCAGCCGCGGGCCAAGTGGACAACATTGTCGCGAGCTCGCAGGCCACAGGTTGGTGACCTGTTTTTCCGGAGCTCCCGCAGCAACAGCTGCGTCCGCTGGACTGGAGGGCGGCAGCTTCGGCAGCTTTGACCGCCCCGGGCCGCGGAGTTGAACCGGCCCGTTCGCGGAGCGCGGTTCAGCCGCTGGACCTATTTACATCACCTGGTGCGGTCACAACATCGGAGGCCTGGGTCGCCTCAGCGCAGAGGAAGAGGAAGAACAAGAAGGGAAGAGACAAAGGCACGATTTTTGCCTTACATCACAGTGAGGAGGTGTCTGGTGGATGTTAAATATGTGTTTATTGTGTGTTTTGTTATTTACTATATGTATGACTGCAGGCAACGAAAATTAGTTCAGACCACAAGGTCTGAATGACAAAGTTTTCCATGATTGGGATTTTCAAATCATGTCATTACATGGACATGTATTTCAAGCGGTCAGTCAGATTCCAAATTTTCATGCAGTGAGAATTTCGGAAATAAATTTGGACAGAGTAGGAATACTGCAAGTTCACATTCCTATGAGTCAAGAAAATCATGATCACAAGGTCAGGGGAAGACTTTTTAACATATATTTAAAAAAAAGCTCATGGCCTTCCAGAAGTAAAGTTTTTTTTTCTGCAAATTCTGCTTTTATTGTTTCAGGTGGCCCTTTTGATGCCAACTTTCCACCACGAGAAAACTATAGAAGTAGTTTCCATGGTGATATGGAAAAGTCTTACGATGCAAGAATGCGACGACAAGGCATGTTTTTCAATGAGGTTTAAAGATTTTGTTTGAAATTTTTTGTTGGAATTGGTTGGTGCAAGTAATTCATTGTATTCTATTTTTGTCCTACAGATGGGCAGTTGGAAGATAAGTTTTCAAGACACGAGAATTTTGGCAGTCATCTTAACAGGGGACATTCCAATTCCTATGAATCAAGAGGGCCATATTCTCAAGGTAGAATAATGACATTTCAGAATGGCATCTGACTGATTACATTTTTTAAGATTTCATTGATATAAGATTTATATATCATACCTCTAATTAGTAATCAACATCTTCTCTAGGTGGGGAAAATGCACTAGGTTAGGACTACTTGCTCCTCGACTTTTTTTCATCAATTGAACTGGAAAGTGCCGCACTATATTTAATTCCTTTCTGCAATTCTATACGTTCCCCCGAATTAATTGTTTGGAGAACGAAGAACAGTACAGGAATGAACTTGCAGGAAGTTTTGAAGTGGACTGCAAACGCTTCTACAAATTGGTAAAAAGGAAAAGACTGGAGAAGTCAAGTATAGGTACCCTACAGTCAGAAACAGGATAGTTCATAACAGGGAATAGGGAAATGGTGCACAATTAAATTAGGTTTTTATTGATGTGGACTGCAGTAAATATGCTAGATTAGGATGACACTCCTTGATTTGCTCTTTTAAGATGTAAATGCTCCATTACTGATGCTTTTTCCTGAAATGTTAATCACAATGAAAGCAAAGGATAATTTAATGAAGATCAGATTTAAGGAAATAGTGGTGGAGAAATAATTGACACTAAATACAGATAAATCACTAGAGCTTGATCGTTTCCATCCCAGAATATTAAAAGTAGTAGTGGAAATAGTGGATGGTTTAGTATAGTCCAAAATCTTATAGATCATTGAACCATTCCTGGATATTAAATTTTTTTCCTTAATATGTGAAAATGGGAAATTACAGACCTCTTAGTCTTGCATCAGTAATGGAGAAACTGCAATTGCAAAGGATTACAATAGCCTAGATGGATTTCTGGGAAACAATTTCTGGATTTATCTAACCTACTGATGATATAACTGATAAAATACTTAGATTTTCAGAAAATGATAAAATTCTGCAGTAAAGAGATAGTATGTAAAATTGAAGTTTATGTATTGAGTATAATGTATTGGCATTGGATTGCAAATTGGTTGCCAAAGGGAAAGCAGAGCAGCAAATTATTATATTTTAGAATGGCAGACTGTAACAGTCGAGTACTTGGGCCTCAGTATATATGTACAAACGGAAGGATAGGTAATGTAATATTTCAAATTTGCTGACTGCTGACACAAAACTAGATGGGTTTGGGAATTGTGAGGAGAATGCAAAGAGGCGTCATGGAAACTTGGACAGGTGAGTGAGTGGGCAATACATGCCATGTACAATGGAGACTTTAGAGATACAGCGCCTTTATTCCACCAAGTCCACGTTGACCAGCGATCACCCTGTACACCAGCACTATCCAACATACGATGGACACTTTACAATTGTAGCCAAAACAAAGCCAATTAACATACCAACCTGGATGTGTTTGGAGTGTGGAAAGAAACCGGAGCACCCAGAAAAAACGCACGCAGTCGCAGCGACAATGTACAAACTCCGTACAAACAGCACCCGTAGACAGGAACGAACCTGGGTCTCTGGTGCAAAAAAGGCAGCAACTTGACAACCATGCCACTGTGCCGCCCCCTGTAACATGGATAAATATGAAATCAGGTAAACGGAAAGGCAGTGTATTGTTTAAATAGTTTTATATTGGGAAGTATGGTGGACAAAGACTTAAATGTATTTGTACGCCTGTCAATGAAAATAGACATGCAATTCATTAAGAGTGTATGTTGGGCCCCATAACAAGAGAAATTACGTACACAAACAAAATTATATAGAGAACCTTGGTGAGACTACACCTGAAATATTGCAATTCTGTAGGTATGTTACAAAACTTACCTTAAGCAGCGTGCAGTTCTGCCGCTCCCCGTGTGCGTGACTTTGGCGCCTTTCAGAGGGGGGCGGGCTTAAAGTGCCGTTTTTCTTCAGACTGGGCAAATCGATCCATGTCGGGCGATTTCGTTGCGGAAGAAAAATCACTCCGACATTTCATGAATGAAGGTATTTTTAAATTACACTAGATTATTTATTATCTAGAGTAATTTAAAAATCACCTTCAAAAGCCGTGAGAGCCAACAACGGGAAGGATTTTGCGTAGGGGAGAAAAAAAGGCACACAGTTTATTTTTATATTAAAAGTTGGTTTTTAGGGAGGCTTTAATAATATTTTCATGTTGCGAAATGGGGTCCAAAAAAAATGTATGAACCAACAGTATTTTTCCTCCCGACTTCACAGCAAACCGCAACGTTCCAATCCACTGCATTCCACTAAAACCCACTCGCTAGTTGATTTAAATGGCCATTAATTTACAGGCATTAAACACTAAATTCCTTCCATTTGGCCCAGAAATTCATGAAAATGAGATTTAAAAATTGTGTTATATTGTGGATTATTGTGTGAATGTTATTTGGACACTTAGGCAATTAAAAAAAAAGTTTATCTTTTCTTAAGAAATGGATAGATGTTTAGATCTACTCATTGAATTTTGTAATTAGCTACAATTAGATAACTAACTAATTATATGCTTTAATTTCAGGTCATCCAAGTAAGATTGTTTCATATTTGTTTCAGAATGCTTCAATCTATAATAACTGAAAATTTCATTGAGCCAATTGAAAGGCAATGGGGAACAAGATGCTAATTTCCGAGTATGAAAATGGTCATAACGTTCTTAATACTGAAGATATGAAAGTGAATTAGGTGTCAAATTAAACTTCTTTTTATGCTTTATCTGATGGGATAAATTGCAGACTTGATTTTTAAAATTTCAAAGTTTTGTAACATTGCTAAATTCTGGTCTCCCCATCGAAGGAAGGATGTAAATGCCAGAGAATGTTACATAGGCTTACTAGACTGGTTACTGGCATAATGGGACTGGAAATATGAGAAGCAATTAGATCATTATACAGTGAATGCTGCAGGAGCAACTGAGTTCCTTCAGCAGAGAGTGTTTTGTGCTCCATATTCTGCCATCTGCAGTCTCTTATGTCTCCTTGTATGCATTATAGTGTAGCAGAATGAAATTAAATCAAATTAGAATGTACAAAATTCTGGCAGGGCTAGACAGACTGGATGGGTGATTATAACAAAGTGGTTATGATCTCGCATTATTGGACAAGGGATTTGATCAACTACCCCTTTTTCTATATTTTAAAAAAACTTTGCCCAATTATTTAGTAACTGGGCTTCTGGCAACAGGTTAACATTGTCTGATACTACTTGACCAAAAAATATTTCATTAATTTATATAAGCAAAATTGAGAAGATATTCTAATTTACCCAATACTTTGTCCAATCTTGCCCAGCATTCATGTGGCTGAGCATTTTTTCTCTGCTTCTTCCTCCAAATAATGCATACAATTAGTTAGCTTGCCATATTCTCTCCAAATTGCGTTCCCCTTGTATTTTTTAAGATTGCAGATCCTCTGGTGATGTTTCGCAAGACAGTTGGAGAAAAGATGTAAAATCTGAAGTGCCAGGTATGGATTGGCGCTCTGACAATACACGTAACTTTGGTGATGAGTGCAGAAGAAGAGATCTGAAGAGGTAATTGGGGTTAGGGGGCAATATTGTTTGTTGAAGAATATGATTTATTGTTTGTTGAAGAATAAGATATCTTGAATAATCACAATAAAATGCAAAATGCTCATCAAGGCAGGCAACATCTGTGGAAAGAGGAACAAAGTTAATATTTCTGGTCAAAAACACTTCATCAGATGAAATCTGCAGGATATCACAGCAGCAGCTTGGATCTCATAGATGTCCAGTTTGCCTTTTTCAACATCATGTATGGGTTACCATCATGTATCCCTGTTGCAACTTTAACCTATTGCTTTGTTCTCCATTTCCAGTAAAGTTCTTCAACCTGAAATGCTAACTCATTTTCCACAGATGCTGCCTGACCAATTGGATTCTTCTGGCATTTTATTTTATTATCTCTTAAATTCAAGGCCCAACTCATCCATGTTGCCCTATCTAAACTAGTCCTATTTAGCTACACTTGGTCCATATTCCTCTAAACCTTTGCAATCCATGTACCTGTCCAGATGTCTTTACAATGTATTTCTTTGTACCTGCCTCAACTACTTCCTCTGGCAACTTGTTCCATTTACACAGCACAGCTTTCTGTGAAAAAACTGCCCCATGGGTTCCTACTAAATCTTTCCCCTCTCAACTGAAATTTATGCAATCTAGTTCTTGATTTCCCTTCCACTAAGAAAGGGAACATCTGTTATCTGTTACATCTGTTATGTTCTGCGCCCTATAATTTATGAATCTTAAAATCCCTTCATAATTTTATACACCCCTATAAGATAATCTCCTGGCCTCCTGCACTCCAAGGAATAAAGTCCAACTTCTTCCTATAGTTTAGGCCCTTAAGTCCAGGCAACATCCAATAAAACTTCTCTGAATCTTGTACAATTTCTTTAACATTGTATCCTAACATCTATACGCAATTCCTGACTGATAAAGGCCAATGTGCCAAATACCTACCTACCTGTGATGCCACTTTCAGGGAACTATTTACCTGTACTCCTAGGGTACACAAAAGGCTGGAGAAACTCAGCGGGTGCAGCAGCATCTAAGGAGCGACGGAGATAGGTGACGTTTCGGGTTGAGACCCTTCTTCAGACTGGTTAGGGATCAGGGAAACGAGAGATATAGACGGTGATATGGAGAGATAAAGAACAATGAATGAAAGATGTGCAAAAAAGTATCGATGATCAAGGAAACAGGCCATTGTAAGCTGTTTGTAGTGTGAAAATGAGAAGCTAGTGCGACTTGCGTGGGGGAGAGATAGAGAGCGAGAGGGCATGCCAGGGCCCGAGGGCTGAGGGAGAGGTGGGAAGGGGAAGAGGCAGCAAGGGTTAACAGAAATGAGAAAATTCAATGTTTAAGCCCAGAGGATGCAGACTCCCCAAGCGGAATATAAGGTGCTGTTCCTCCAACTTGCGGTGTTGCTCACTCTGGCCGTGGAGGAGGCCCAGGACCGAGAGGTCGGATACGGAATGGGAGGGGGAGTTGAAGTGCTGAGCCACCGGGAGGTCGGGTTGGTTATTTCGGACCGAGCGGAGGTGTTCGGCGAAACGATCGCCAATCCTCCGCTTGGTCTCACCGATATAGATCAGATGCAGTAGATGAGGTTGGAGGAGGTGCAGGTGAACCTCTGTCGGACCTGGAAGGACTGCTTGGGTCCCTGAAAGGAATGGAGGGGGGAGATGAAGGGACAAGTGTAGCATCTCTTGCGGTTGCAAGGGAAAGTGCCCGGGGAAGGGGTGGAGCGGGAGGGAAGGGAAGAATTGACAAGGGAGTTGCGGAGGGAGTGGTCTTTGTGGAAGACAGACAGGGGGGGAGATGGGAAGATGTGGCGAGTGGTGGGGTCACGTTGGAGGTGGTGAAACTGGCGGAGGACTATGTGTTGTCTGTGCCAGCTGGTGGGGTGCATCTGCAGTTCCTTCTTTAATACCTGTACTCCTAGATCTCTCTACTCTACAACACTCCGCAGGACTCTACCGTTCATTGTGAAGGTCCTACACTGTTTTGACTTCCAAAAATGCCACATTTCGCGCTCAACGGAATTAAACTCTATTAGCAATTCATTTTCAATTCAATTTGAGTCCACTTGCCCAAATGATCAAGATCCCACTGTAATTCTTAATAACTTCCTTCATGGCACCCTTTAAAACTTTGCCTGCTGGTAGGGTGGGAATCTATGTTCTGTGTAACCATTTGTGAAGCACCTTTTGTCATTCTGTTCATTAAAGATGCTTTATAGGGGATCTTACAATCTAATATGAACATTGAATTCACCAATTTTAGGTAACAAACCTACAAACACCGTTCTTTCCTCTCAGCCCTCTTCCCTGTGCCCCACCTGGACGCTCACCCATTTCTCCCCTCCCTTTCCACCTATAATCCTTCCTCTGACTTCATACTTCACATCCCTTATATCCTTATCTCACATATTTTGTCTTTTCATCTCTGTTCAAACATCCGCCTGTCAAAACTCCCCCTCAACTATATCGACGTAAAACTTCCCAGGGTTCGACACGCACCCATCTCTCCTCAAGTTTTTCCTTCTCTACCATAATCAGTCTGAATCTGATCTGATATTGTCACCCTTCCATGTTCTCCAGAGATCCTTCCTGACCTGCTGAGTTGCTCCAGTCTCTTTTTGTCTCCCTTTGTAAGCCAGCACCTGCAGTTCCATGTATTTACAAGTACATTTAATTCTGGCTACTTTTATAGAAGTTGAATAGTATATAGATATCTATTTGGTTGATTTATATCAACAACAATATTTTCTAAACAAAAATCCTAATCATGCCAATGAAATATAATGTTTGCTTCTTGCCTAGGAACTTTCAGAAAAATGATAGTGAGATGCCTGATGTGGATGATCGTTGGATGCGGAATGAGGCAAGTTGTGGCACAGTTTACTGACCACTTGTGTCAAGTTACTCCCTGCTGTGAGTGGCTCTAATAGAGAACATACTTTGTTTATATAGCTGGACCTTTTGATTTGACCCAGTCACCATTGATAAGTTTCAGTATATTCAGCCAAAGTAGTTTGTTATCTAAATTATTTTTTTATGTATGTAAGTACTTTTAAAGTCACTTAAGTAGTCAAATGCTTTAATGTGTTTATGAATGCCGGTTGTTGATTTTTGGAATAGTAAGGTATATTTATATCTATTTGGGAAGTGTATTGGACATAAAGGAGAAAACATAATATTTACAGGAAGTCTGTTCCTATCCTCTTGGATGATAAGTGTATTTTTTTCCATGTCTTGCCCTCGCCATAATTCCTAAAGCTGATGGTTTTCCTGGGATAAAGACATTCCTTCAGTATATAAATAAAGTGCCCAACCTTCTGTATCTAAATCAAAATGGTGATTGCTATCGAGTTAATGGTGAATGGTATCGGAAGTTGGTCTCACTTGATATTGGTAAACACCATACTTGAGCACTTTTGGGTATGTATGTTTTGTCAGAAATTTAGATGACAAAGAGAACAAAAAATAAACCTGTAAGTAGAATCCTGAAGTCTGAAGAAGGGTCTTGGCCCAAAACGCCACCCACTCATTCTCTCCAGAAATGCTGCCTATCCCGCTGAGTTACTCCAGCATTTTGTGTCTACAGTAGAATCTTGATGTAAAGACATAATGACTAGAAGCTTCCACAGTTTTCTTTAGATTTATGCTCAACCTCACATAGTTCTATGGTGTCCAGCAGCGCATTATGGAGTACTTTGGAGGGGAATCATATTTTCCTGCAGCAAGGTGTTATCCATGAGCTGGCAGCTAGAAATTTGTTATGTATGACATTTGAATTTATAAGTGTTGGTGGTAGGTGAGCTAAAGGGGTACTTTCAATAAGCGTATTGCGTACTGCGTATTGCGTTTTAATGTATTGCGTACTGTTCTGGTCTCCAAATCTGAGGAAGGACATTATGCCATAGAGGGAGTGCAGAGAAGATTCACCAGACTGATTCCTGGGATGTCAGGAACAAAGACTGCATAGACTCGGTTTATACTCTAGAATTTAGGAGATTGAGAGGGGATCTTATTGAAACTTACAATATTCTTAAGGGGTTGGACAGGCTAGATGCAGGAAGATTGTTCCCGATGTTGGGGAGGTCCAGGACAAGGGGTCACAGCTTAAGGATAAGGGGGAAATCCTTTAGGACCGAGATGAGAAGGACTTTTTTCACACAGTGAATGGTGGGTCTCTGGAACTCTCTGCCACAGAGGGTAGTTGAGGCCAGTTCATTGGCTATATTTAAGAGGGAGTTAGACGTGGCCCTTGTGACTAAGGGGATCAGAGGGTATGGAGAGAAGGCAGGTACGGGATACTGAGTTGGATGATCAGCCATGATCATATTGAATGGCGGTGCAGGCTCGAAGGGCCGAATGGCCTACTCCTGCACCTAATTTCTATGTTTCTAAGCATTCGAACTTTTAAATTGTACGGATTTGGAACATTACATTCCAGCATGTCTATGTAAATAATCTTCACAATGAAAGATTGTCCAATCCTCAAAAAGGTAGTTGTCATAGTTGCCAGCGTTAATTTCTGCCAGCAGGAATGCAGGTTAAGAGATTTTTTTAAAGATTTGCGAAAAAAAACTTGAGTATCTCGTAGGAAAAGAAAATACGGGAAATTCTTCCCCAGCAACCCATCACAAACTGAATTGAAGTTAATTAAGATCTGTGATTAAGCATTTTGTTGAGCCTTTATAGCTTGGGGTATTGTGCAGCTTGTTTTGGAACTGTGGCAAAAAGTATGCATTCCCCACACAATCTGCTAACTTTCAGAATGTTGGTACCCCTCTGACATTTAGTCCAGTCCCTTTACACCTCCATCCCCCGTCCAGTCCCTTTATCTCTCCACGAGGAAGGTAGGTCCCACTAAACTGCAGGGAGGTTGGGGATAGCATCAAGCAGAAAATTGGGGATGCGTGGAGCAAAGGTGCAGCGATAATCATGAGTGACTTTAATCTACATATAGATTGGGCCAACCAAATTGGTAGCAGCGCTGAGGAGGAGGATTTCCTGGAACATATACGAGATGGTTTTTTAAATCAGGAAAAACCGACTAGAGGACAGGCTACCCTAAACTGGGTATTGTGTAATGAGGAAGAGTTAGTTAGCGATCTTGTTGTGCGGAGCCCCTTGGGCAACAGTGACCATAATATGGTGGCATTCTACATTAGGCTGGAGAGTGACCAAGTTAATTCAGAGACCAGGGTCCTGAACTTGATTAAAGGAGACTTTGAAGGTATGAGACGGGAATTGGCTAGGATTGACTGGCAAATTATACTTAAGTTGTTGACGGTGAAGATGCAATGGCAAAGATTTAAAGACCGCATGGAAGCACTCCAAAAATTGTTCATCCCTGTCTGGCGAAAAAATTAAACTGGAAAGGCGGCTCAACCATGGCTAATGAGGGAAATCAAGGATCGTGTTAAATCCAAGGACAAGGCATATAAATTGGCCAGAGGAAGCAGCAAACTGGAGGACTGGGAGAAATTTAGAACTCAACAGAGGAGGACAAAGGGGTTAATTAACAGGGGGGGAAAAGAGCATGAAAGAAAGCGTGCAGGGAATATAAAATCTGACTCTAAAAGCTTCTTTAGATATGTAAAAAGGAAAAGATTAGTGAAGACATATGTAGGTCCCTTAAAATCAGAGACAAGTGAATTTATAATGGTAAACAAAGAAATGGCAAAACAGTTAAACGGGTACTTTGGTCTGTTTTCACTAAGGAAGACACAACCAATCTCCCAGAAATACTTGGGGATTGAGGATCTAGTGGGAGGGAGGAAGTAAAGGGAATCCACATTAGTCAGAAATGGTGTTAGGTAAACTGTTGGGACAGTTGGCAGGTAAATCCCCAGGGCCTGAAGGTCTGCATCCTAGAGTACTCAAAGAGGTGGCCCTAATAATCGTGGATGCATTGGTGATCATTTTTCAGTGTTCTCTTGACTCTAGATCAGTTCCCGTGGACTGGAGAGTAGCCAATGTAACTCCACTTTTTAAGAAAGGAGGGAGAGAGAAAATGCAGAATTATTGACCAGTTTGCCTTACATCGGTAGTGGGGTAGATGCTTGAGTCGATTTTTAAAGATGTTATAGCAGCACGTTTGGAAAGTAGTGACAGTATCGGTCAAAGTCAGCATGGATTTATGGAGAGGAAATCATGCTTGACTAATCTTCTGGAATTTTTTGAGGATGTAACAAGTAGAATGGATAAGGGAGAGCCAATGGATGTGGTGTATCTGGACTTTCAAAAAGCCTTTGACAAGGTCCCACACGAGATTAGTGTGCAAAATTAGAGCACATGGTATTGGGGGTAGGGACATGGATAGAGAATTGGTTGGCACACAGGAAGCAAAGAGTAGGAATTAACGGGTCCTTTTCAGAATGGCAGACAGTGATTAATGGGGTGCCGCAAGGCTCATTGCTAGAAGCCCAGTTATTTACAATTATAAACGATTTAGACGAGGGAATTAAATGTGACCTCCAAGTTTGCAGGCGGCACAAAGCTGGGTCGCAGTGTGACCTGCGATGAGAATGCTATGAGGCTGCAGGGTGACTTGCATAGGTTGGGTGAGTGAGCAGATGCATGGCAGATGCAATATAATGTAGTGGAGTCAGATTAGGAAAAGCGGAGGTGCAATGAGGCGTGGGTGTGCTTGTAGTCACTGAAAGTAAGCATGCAGGTACAGCAGGCAGTGAAGAAAGCCTTCATTGCAAGAGGATTTGAGTTTAGGGGCGAAGAGGTCCTACTGCAGTTGTATAGGGCCCTGGTGAAAACGCACCTGAAGTATTATGTGCCATTTTTAGGAAGGACATTATTGCTATTGAGGTAGTGCAGCGTAGGTTCACCAGGTTAATTCCTGAGAATGGTGGGACTGACATATGATGAAAGAATGGATCGACTGGGCATGTATTCACTGGAATTTAGAAGAATATGAGGGGATCTTGTAGAAACATATGGAATTCTTAAAGGATTGGACATGCTAGATGCAGGAAAAATGTTCCCGATGTTAGGGGAGTCCAGAACCAGGGGTCACAGTTTAATAATAAGGGTAGGCCATTTAGAACTGAGATGAGGAAGCATTTTTTCACCCAGAGTTGTGAATTTGTGGAATTCTCTGCCACAGGAGGCAGTGGAGGCCAATTCACTGGATGTTTTCAAGAGAGAGTTAGATTTAGCTCTAAGGGCTAAAGGAATCAAGGGATTATGAGGAAAAAGCAGGAACGGGATACTGATTTTAGATGATCAGCCATGATCATATTGAATGGCGGTGCTGGCTTGAAGGGCCAAATGGCCTACTCCTGCAACTATTTTTCTATGTTTCAAGGCCCTCAGGTTCTTCTTCACACAGAGACCCAATCACTCTACTAACACTCCTCGACCTGCCGGTACTTGGCCACGCCCTCACCAACTTTTCTTTTGACTGCTCTCACTTTCTCTAAGTTAAAGGTGTAGCCATGGGTACTCGCATAGCAAGTCAAACAGTCCTTGTACCATGCGTATTCTGGCACCACCCAGAATATTTCTCAGCTACATCAACGACTGCATCGGGGCTGCCTGCTGCACCCAAGCACAACTCGTTGATTGCATTTAGTTTACCAGAATCTTCCACCATGCCCGCAAATTCACCAGGACTATCTCTGACACCTCTCTCCTCTTTCTTGACCTGTCTCCATCACCAGGGGATAAGCTGTTGACTGATGTCTACTACAAGTCTCTTGACTCCCACTGTTATCTGGATACACTTCCTCCCACTCTGCCTCTTGCAAGGCGCTATTCCCTACTCTGCCTCTTGCAAAGATGCTATTCCCTACACAATTCCTCCATCTCTACTGCTTCTGCTTGCAAGATGTGGTTCTCCATTCGAGGACATTGATATCCTTTTTCTTTAATAAACATGGTTTCCTTGCTTCTGTCAGATAGATCCCTCTCCTCTGTTCAGTGGTTCTGCTCTCGTTCCCCCTCCCCACACAAAACAAGGATACATATGTGGGAAGGAACTGCAGATGCTGATATACACCGAAGTTAGGCACAAAATACAGTGTAACTCAGCTTCACAGGCAGCTGTTCTGGATGGAAGGTATTGGTGATGTTTCCGGTTGAGACCTTTCTTCAGATTCTGTCAGTTCAGTCTGAAGAAGGGTCTGGTATGATACGATAGAACTTTATTTATCCCAGGAGGGAATTTGATCAGCCAACAGTCATAACAACACAAAATACATCAAACATGACTCGACCTGAAACGTCACCCATTCCTTCTATCCAGAGATGCTGCCTATCCTGCTGAATTACTCCAGCATTTTGTATCTATCTTCAGAATAAGGATACAATTCCCTTGGTTGTCCTCATCTCCATTTTGAAGGTACATCCTTTAATTCCAAGGCTATACCTTCTGGTCCCATTACTGAAAAGATCCTTTCCATGTCCACTCTATCTACGCCTTTCATCATTCAGTAGGTTTCAATGGGATCTACAGTCTACCTTCTAACGTCCTGAGGCACAGCGCCTCAAATTAACGATTTTGTAGGTGAATTTATTCTAGTCAAATAAAGAGATTTCTAATGTATCTTCTGATACAATTTGTGAATTTTGTTTATGTAATTTCTTTTGCAGCCTTTCCTTAGTTCTTTTTTTTGTAAATTTCAGTTTGAAACAGATAGAATGGATGCTTCCTCTTGTGCCCGTTTAAATGAGGAGCTCTTTAAATATTTGGTGAGTACGATTGTTTTCTGTTTGTAATCTGTTAATGTGTGCTAAATACTGCCTTCAAAACAACAAAATAGTTTTGATTGTGGAAAGAAAGGACTAATTGTTAAAATTGTGACTACATCCAAAATATTCCCTGGAGGAATTTATCTGCAACAAACATGGATATGGAAAACTGAGATCTGGTAAAAAAATTGATCTGTATGTGTCATTGATTTTGCTGTTTTTTAATATAATGATATAATAACCAGATTAAGTATTTGGATTGAACGGTGAACCTTAATGGGAAGTTTGAAGATTTCACCAAGGTGATTTGTTTGGGTTAGTAGAAGTCTCAAGGTTGAAAGATACTAAGGAGACTTTGAATCCTGTCTTTGGCTTCTTGTATTCTTCCAACAAATCCCAACATAAAATTAAGGAAAAGCATCTCGTTTTCGGACTGGGCACATTTTTGGGTAATCAACCTTGTGGTTTATATCTGAACGGGCCAGTTCTGACGGAGGATTATTGACTTTTACCATAAACTCAATTTTTTCACTCCAGCATTCCCCTTTATCACTGGTTTTCTGGTTTAGGTTTATTATTGGCACGTGCACCGAGGGAGAGTGAAAAGCTTTATTTTGCATGCCATCCAATCAGATCAGATACAAGATACGTAAAGACAATCAAATCAAACTCAAGTACAATAGTTAGAGCAAAAAGGAAGATAGAGTGCCGAATACAGTTCTCTGTATTGTAGCGCACCAGTTTCATGGAAAAAGTCCCGTCAACAATGTGGTAGAGGTCAATTGGATAGTACCCTTGCTTATGGAAGGACTCTTCAGAAGCCTAATAATGTGGCAAAGAACCTGTTCCTGAGTCTGGTAGTGCGTCCTCTCAAGCTTCTGTATCTTCTGCAGGACAGCAGCAGGGAGAAGGAGGAATGACAAGGTGCGACAAGTCTTTTATTGTGTTGGCTGCTTTTTCGAGGCAGTGTGATGTGTAGATGGAGTCAATGGTGGGGTGTCTGGTCTATGTGATGGACTGGGCTAAATCCACGACTCTCGCTGTCTTGGGCAAAGCTGTTCCCAAACCAACCTTGTGATGCAACCCAACCGTAAACTTTCTATGGTGTGTCTGTAGCAGTTTTCAGAGTATTTGGAGACATTCTGAATTTCCACAGACTCCTAAGGAAATAGAGGCAATGGTGTGCCTTCTTGGCTGTCGTTTCAATGTGCTTGGCCCATGGCAGATCATTGCTGATGTTAATGCAATGATCTCTAGTCCCTTATCCATTTCCACTTCAGCACCATTGACGCTGATTGCGGCATGTAGTCCACGATGCTTCCTGAAGGCATTAACTAGCACCTTCATCTTGCTGACATTGAGGGACAGATTATTGTCCTGGCACTATGCTACTAAGTTCCTATCCTGTATTCCATCTCATTGTTCGTGATCCAACCCACCACTGTTAGCTGCACATCACATCCCCTACACCCTACATTCAGCAACTTTGCATGCAAGTGCAGGAAATGCAGCATGGGCCTCTTAACTCCATTCCTACTGTGTGAATCATCACTGTCCAGAACAAAACAACCTGTTTGATTGGCACTCTAGCAATTAATTTCCTCCTACATAACTAGTGCACTGTGACTTGAGTGTATATCATCTACTCGCATTTTCTTGACCAAGTAACTGACAACTACCAGCATGAAGGATAAGAATAGAAAGTACCTGAGAACACCATAATCTGCAGCAGTGTCAGAAGTGGTTCCAGACAATTGGAAAATTGCAAATATTACTACACTGTTTAAGAAGGGAGCGAAGCAGAAGAATGGAAACAGGCCAGTTATCCTGACTTCAGTGGTTGTTATGATTAGTCCATTATAAAGGATGAGGTTTCTGAATACTTACAATCACATAATAAAGTAGGCCGACGTCAGCATGGTTTTGTGAAAGGCAGATCTTGCCTGACGACCCTGTTGGAATTATTTGAGGAAGTAAATAGCAGGATAGACAAAGCAGAGTCGGTGGACGTTGTTTACCTGGATTTTCACAAGGCCTTTGATATGGCACATGAGGCTGCTGAAGGAGGTTAGAGCCCATGGCATCCGAGGGAAGATTCCAGCATGGATGGCAGGTTGGCTGAATGGCAGAAGGCAAAGAATGTCAATCAAGAGGGCTTTCTCTGGTTGGCTGCCATTGACTTGCAGTGTTCTGCAGAGTCGGCGCTGGGCCGCTATTCTTCAAGATGTATATTAATGATTTAGATGAGGGGTGAAGGCTTTATGGCCAGGTTTGCAGCTGATACTGTAAATAGCTTGTTCTAAGCTTTCCCCCCCCCCTCCCCCACCAGTCTAGTTTCAGTCAAAAATCACAGTCAAGCACTTGCGCATCTAAACTTTATTTTGACAAAACACAATTACAGTTCCACTGCTATACCTAACCACCGCGGGTTCACTCCTTGTTTCTGCCTGATGAAGCCCTCTTTAGCCTTGCTCAAGCAGAGACACTCCAGAAGATCACGCAGTCCTAAGCGTTCTCCCAGAAGATCAACACAGGACCTCATGGGAAAGGTCTTTATAGGTACCCGAACTTTGAGGGGCCGAAGATACAAGATACATTTATTTGTCACATGTGCCAGATGGCACAGGGAAATGTGATCACCATACAGCCGTACACTAAAATAAAGAACACAACACACGATAGATTTAAACATAAAACATCCCCACACAGCAGAATCAAAAATTTCCCACTGTGAGGGAAGGCACCAAAGTCGGTCTCTTCCTCGATGTTCACCCTTGGTCGGGGCCTCCGGAGCCCTCCGCAGTCGCCGCTACGGGCAGCCCGCCGCTCAGGCCCGCTCGCTGGAATGTTGGCACTCCGACGTCGGGGTTGGAGGCCAACCTCAGCGGCTTGGACCTCCAAAACGTCCGCTTCCAACCGGAGTCCGCAGCTCCCAACGTCCCCAGGCCGTGCCGGGCGGAGACTCAACACTGGCGGCCCTCGGCAAAGGGCCCCAGGTTAGCGCCGCCCGCGTTGGGAGCTCCTCGACCCACAGCTCCACGATGTCGATGCTGCAAGACCAACGCTCTGGAGCTCCAAACGGTGATCCAGGTAGATATCGCCCGATCCATGGTGAATTCAGCGCTGCGCAGCCGCTATTGCAGCTCTGGTCCGGTCCCTTGCAGGAAAGACTGGTCCGATCCAGGTGGTAGGCCGCAAGGAGGGGGGCGAGGGCGCAACTCGGAGAAATAGTCGCGTCCCCGCCATGAAGCGACTGGGAAACCGTTTCCCCCTTACCCTGCCCCCCTCCCCCACATAGAAAAGCTAAAGTAACCCCAAAACAAACAATTTAGACAAACTAAAATAAAAAAAAGATGAAAAAAACGGACAGGCTGTAGGCAGAGGCGCTTTCAATGCAGCGCCCCTAGAGGAACCACATAAGGATGGTCTCCATACAGTCCAATAACAGATATCAATTAACACTGACATTTCCCTAACCAAATAATGCAGTGACTAATACAATGTATTCAAACGGTGCTTCTCAAAGGAAACGAACATCGCAACATGTACTTTGATATGCAAGAAAACCAGACAAGGCTCAATAGTTAATCCAATCAACATCCAGCAACGTAAAGCTTTGCAACATTATATACAATGTGTATGTCTGGTTTGCATTCATCCAATCCATTCCATGCAATTTGCACATAATTGTCAGGATCTGCAGATGTTTCCATTCTCTCAAACCTTTACTCAATTTTAGTGTCCTGGCCTCTCCAATAAATAATACGAAGATAGATGGTGGAGCAGGTAGTATATAGAAGGCTGGGATTCTGCAGAAGGACTTGGATAGTTTGAGAGAGGGGACAAAGAAGTGGCAGAGGGAATAGAGCATAACAAGGTGTGGAGCCATGTATTTTGTGTAGTAGGAATAAAGGTGTAAACTATTTTGTAAATCGATTGAGAATTCAGAAACCGGAGGTACAAAGGGACTTGTGAGTGGTGCAGGATTCCCAAAAAGTTAATCTGCAGGTCAAATTGGTAGTAAGGCAAAGTAAGGAAGGAAGCATTTATTTTCAAGAGGACTAGGTTATAAAAAAACAAGTATATAATGCAGAGGCTTTATAGGGTACTGGTCAAATTGCATTTGGAGTATTGTGAGCAGTTTTGGGCCTCTAATCTGAGGAAGGTATGCTGGTGTTAGAGAGGGTCCAACGGAGGTTTATGAGACTGATCCCAGGAATGATTGGGTTAACAGATGATGAGCGTTTGATGGCAATGGGCTTGTATTCGCTGGAGTTAGAAGGATGAGGGAGACATTGAAGCTTATCAAATGGTGAAAGGCCCAGATAGAGCGGATGTGGAGAGGATGATCCCACCAGTGGAGTGTAGGACCAGAGGCCATAAGTCTCAAAATAAAAGGACATACCTTTTGATAGGAGATGAGGATAAATTTCTTTCATCAGAGGGTGATGAATCTATGGAATTCATTGCCACAGACAGCTGTGGAGACCAAGTTAATGGATATTTTTGAGGCGGAGATTGACAGATTCTTGAGTAGTAAGGCTGGGTTATGGGGAAAAGGTGGGAGAATGGGGTTGAGAGGGCAAGGTGGATTAACCATGATTGAATGTCAGTTTTTATTTCAGTATTCACACTATTTTGTTTTGCATTGTTTGAGCAGACCTTTGGTTTTTTAAATGTTATGCCTGTAAAGGGGCGGCAAGGTGGTGCAGTGGTAGAGTTGCTGCCTTATAGCGCCTGAAAGCCAGGTTCGATCCCATTTGTTGGTGCTATCTGTACGGAGTTTGTACGTTCTCTGCACGACCGTGTGGGCTTTTTCCGAGATTTTCGGTTTCCTCCCACACTCCAAAGACGTACAGGTTTGTAGATTGTCCCTAGTGGGTGCAGGATTGTGTTAGTGTGTGGGGATCGCTGATTGGTGTGGACTCAGTGGACCGAAAGGCCTATTTCTGCCCTCTATTTCTAACCTGAACTAAAACTAAAATCTGAGTTCCCTGAATTAAAAAATATATAATAAAAACCGTAATGACCACAAAAGAGTATAATGCAAGCTAGAGAGATCATGTTACAAGCAAATTTGTCACTGGAGAGACCACGGATTGTAAAATTATTGCTGAAACGATATGTTTTTGCTGGATGGCTTAAAATGAACAGCTACACCATTAAAGAACCTTTAAATATATAAAGGCCAAAGGGGATGTACAGTGCCCTCCAGAATGTTTGGGACAAAGACCCTTCATTCATTTATTTGCCTCTGAACTTCACAATTTGAGATTGGTAATAAAGAAATCACATGTGGTTAAAGTGCACATTGGCAGATTTTAATAAATGCCATTTTTATACATTTTGGTTTCATCATGTAGAAATTACAACAGTGTTTATGCATAGCCCTCCCCATTTCAGGGCACCATAATCTTTGGGACACATGGCTTCACGGGTGTTTGTAATTGCTCAGGTGTGTTTAATTGCCTCAATGCAGGTATAAAAGAACTCTCAGTAATTACTCTTTCCTCCAGCCATTCCATCACCTTTGGAAACTTTTATTGCTGTTTATCAACATGAGGACCAAAGTTGTGCCAATGAAAGTCAACAAAGCCATTATGAGTGAGAAACAAGAATAAAACTGTTAGAGACATCGGCCAAACCTTAGGCTTACCAAAATCAACTGTTTAGAACATCATTAAGATGAAAGAGAGCACTGGTGAGCTTACTAATCGCAAAGGGACTGGCATGCCAAGGAAGACCTCCACAGCTGATGACAGAAGAATTATCTCTATAATAAAGAAAAATCCCCAAACACCTGTCCGACAGATCAGAAACACTCTTCAGGAGTCGGGTGTGGATTTGTCAATGCCCACTGTCCACAGAAGTCTTCGTGAAATACAGAGGCTACACTGCAAGATGCAAACCACTGGTTAGCCACAAAAATACGATGGCCAGGTTACAGTTTACCAAGAAGTACTTGAAAGAGCAACCACATTTCTGGAAAAAGGTCTTGTGGACAGGTGAGACGAAGAATAACATATCAGAGTGATGGCAAGAGCAAAGTATGGAGGAGAGAAGGAACTGCCCAAGATCCAAAGCATACCACCTCATCTGTGAAACACAGTGGTGGGGGTGGTATGGCCTTGGCATGTTTGGCTGCTGAAGGTACTGGCTCACTTATCTTCATTGATGATACAACTGCTGATGGTAGTAGCATAATGAATTCTGAAGTGTATAGACACATCCTATCTGTTCAAGTTCAAACAAATGTCTCAAAACTCGTTGGCCGGCGGTTCATTCAACAGCAAGACAATGATCCCAAACATACTGCTAAAGCAACAAAGGAGTTTTTCAAAGCTAAAAAATGGTAATTTCTTGTGTGGCCAAGTCTCTCACCCGATCTGAATCCAATTGAGCATGCCCTTTATGTGCTGAAGAGAAAACTGAAGGGGTCTAGCCCCTTAAACAAGCTAAAGATGGCTACAATACAGGTCTGGCAGAGCATCACCAGAGAAGACACCCAACAACTGGTGATGTCCATGAATCACAGACTTCAAGCAGTCATTGCATGCAAAGGATATGCAACAAAATACTAAACATGACTACTTTCATTTACATGACATTGCTGTGTCCCAAACATTATGGTGCCCTGAAATGGGGGGACTATGTATGAACACTGCTTTATTAAAATATGACAATCTGCACTTTAACCACATGTGATTTTTTTTCTATTACAAATCTCAAATTGTGAAGTACAGAGGCAAATAAATAAATGATGGATCTTTGTCCCAAACATTATGGAAGGCACTGTAGTTGTAATACTTAAAATGAAGGAATTGATCCAAACAGAATTCAAGAAATTACAATGGAGATGGTAAGGGAGTAGGATTGGTAAATAATTTTATGTGAGAATGGAATATCAGCATAGGAGGTAAAGCAAGTGAATCTACTACATTTTGAGGAGGAGTTTGATAGGCTAATTTAGTGTCAGCCTACCCAGAATAATTTTCCAGTCCATCAACTCATTCAGAGTTATGAAAGGTACTCCATGGATATGCAATAATCAAGTGGACTAGTAATGGCCATTAAAGCACACCAACTCCTCTACTTTAGTAGAAGGCTTTGAAAGTTTGCTATGTACTCAACAACTCTCACCAACGTCTACAGATGTGCCATAGAAAGCATTTTATCAGGATTTATCACAGCATGGTTTAGGAACAGCTTTATCCAAAAACACAAGAGATTGAAGAGAATTGTGATTGCACCCCAGGTCATCACGCAAACCAACCTCCCTTCCATTGACTCCATCTACACTTCACGCTGCCTGGGCAGGGCCACCAACAGAATCAAGGACAAGTCTCACGCCGGCCACTTCCTCTTCTCCCCTCTCCCATCAGGCAAGAGGTACAGAAGTGTGAAAACTCACACCTCTAGATTCAGGGACAGGTTCTTCCCAGCTATTATCAGGCAACTGAACCATCCTATCCCCCAATCGAGAGCGGCCTTGAGCTACCATCTACCACATTGGAGACCCTTGGACTATCTTTAATCGGACTTTACTGGACTTTATCTTGCATTAGACGTTATTCCCTTTATCCTATATCAGTACGCTATAGGCGACTTGATTGTAATCATATATACCCTTTCCTCTGACTGAATAGCACACAACAAAAAAGTTTATCACAGTACCTCGATACGCGTGACAATAAACTATACTAGAGATAACAAAAGGTTTGTCACAATCAATTTTGTTTATCCATTATGAATGAGTATTTGGAGAAAATATACTTTACTCCAGAATTTGCTCAATGAGCAAAGTAGTTTGAATAACATTGAATTTACATATTGCATCAGTAATGTGCATCAGCCTTTGTGGTATTTTGCTACAATACAACTACTTGGTTAAGGTTTTGGTTAATTAGTTTGAAATAGATTATTGACAGAAGATTAGAAAATAAGCACAGGTAAACCATTCAACCTTTGAGGTCTGCTCTGTTGTCATGGTTGATCATCTATATATAATTCTCAATAACAATCTATTATGTAATTTATTTTTAGCTTGATTTATTTACCAATTTTCAAATAAATACTTTTTGGAAAACCTATCTTGTAGGTTATAATTAATATTTTTTTAAACCCATGTTTTTATATTTCAGCAAGATTTTGAGATTTTCAATGATAGCGATGCAAGTTTTGTTTTGAAGATTATACATAGTCTCATGGACGGATTAATGGAATATCACCAAAAGACAGGCACTGGAATTGTAAGTATTGTATATCGTTTTAATTGGATAAATTTATTTTTTTACATGCAGGGGAATCTTCACTATAACTTTCACTACAAAAACTCATGGTGGAAAGGAGTACCAGTGAAATGGCATGCTTTAAAGGACTGTAATATGCTATTGATGATGTATTTTGATTGTGATGCAATTCCTTGTAGATTTATACAGCATTGAAACAGGCCCTTCTGCCCAACTCGTCTATACCAACCAAGGTGCCCCTTTTAACAAAGTCGCATTTGGCCCATATTCCTCCTAACCTTTTCTTTCCATATACCTGTACAAATGACTTTTAAATGTTTGTTATTGTACCTGCAAATTAATTTTAAATGTTGTTGGACGTACAAAGTAATTATTTTTAAAATGGCAACATAGACGGCAATTTGTTTTATGGAGATAAAGGGTTGAATGTCTGGTTTTGGACGGTTCACATGCAAGTTAAAGTACAGGAGCAGGTTGAAGTCATCAACTTAATGTGGTCATCAAGTTCTCTCAGAATCATTATAGTGGGTAAATCTATTAGTTCTTAGTAGAGCAGTCCCTTCATTTGCATTCCCAATGGCCCTGCTATTTTTTTTCTCTCAAGTTCCTATCCAAATATGATGAAACATTTTATCAATAAGAGAAAGAAAAAAAATTATTTTCATCTCTGGTGAAGATTTGTATATTTATTTTAGTTGGCGTGTACATCGTAGTCTATTCAGCTGAAGGGATCAATATATATTGCTATTAATAGATCAAATGGATTGCTATTTTGTAGCAAAAATGTACAAGTTCCTATTTGCTACATAAAACTACTTTTAATTATTTCCCTAGGTTCTAATTGCTGTTAGATTTTCGGTATAATATTGTCATGTGTGCCAAAGAACAGTGTAAAGCTTCATTTTGCTTCATGCCATCCAAGCAGATCATATATACCATACATAAATAGAATCAGTCAAAATCAAGTACAATAATTAGAGCAAAGTTCTAATTCGAGTACAAAATACAGTTGGTGAATTGTACAGTACTTTAGCACATGGAAGGACCATTCAGAAGCCTGATAACAGTAGAAGAAACTGTTCTTTAATCTGGTGGTGAGCACTTTCAAGCTTTCCAATTGAAGATGCAGGAACTTTGAAAACCTGGGGTGTGCCATGGACCAAAACCGGGAAAGTGGGCCATTTTAACTCAGTATGGGCAAGATAGGTTGAACGACTGCCTTCAGTGCCTCGCATGCACTCATTGCACGAAACGGTAAATGCTTCTTTTTTTTTGGCAGGTGGATATTTTTCAGAGGATTTAAATCATTCAATTTTATAATTTTAAATATTACTTTACAGAATTCATATATATATTTTTTTCTTCTTGTCAGAATGAAGAGAAAAGGCCTCCATTGCATGAAGAAATTAGAAGATCCACTGGTATACTAGATAGAGGAACAAGACGATCCTCTGGTATAATGGATGGAGGAAGAAGATCACCCTTGGGAATAATGGAAGAAGGAATGAGACGACCCTATATAATGGATGGAGACAGAAGATCATCCTCTGGTATAATGGATGGAGAAAGAAGACCACCTTCTGGTATAATGGATGAAGGTTTAAGACGACCATTTGGTATGATGGATGAAAGAATAAGGCGACCTTCTGGTACAATGCATGACAAAATAACACCACCCTTTAATACAATGGATAGAAAAAAAATACGACCCTCTGGTATAATGGATGACGGAATAAGACAACCCTATGGTGCAATAGATTATCGCCCTGGATCACGTCGGAGATTTCCAAGATATACCGGTAATTTTGCAGGTTATGGACCTAAATATAAAGGTAAATGGAATAAAAACTGGAATTTCTAGATAGCCACTACAAATCTTTCTACAATAGAATGCAAATGCAAGTATATTCAAGGCAGAGATCAGTTGTTGATTGAATTGTAATGGATTCTAGGCATATGGAATTAATAGAGGAAAACAATGTTCAGGTAGGGTTTTCACCGTGATCGTGAATGGTGGACTAGATACAAGGATCCAAAAGCCTTGTTTTGGCATCTAATTCAGACATTAAGACAATATTTGGTAAATTTAATCAGCTATATAATTGGGCAAAGAATTGTTAGCTGAAAATCACTACTGACCTGTTTAAAATATTTTGCAATAATCAAAATGTTTGGGGGAAAAATTGCAGTAAATACAAAGTGATTGGTCCATGCCAAAGGTTTTGGTGTTCATAATCACCCGGTCTTGGTATTTTGGCAATCCCTTTTAAGTCTCGAATGAAGGACTAATGTCATTTTTGACCACCAACTACAAAAATGTATCAGAAAAAACAGAACAGAACTTGAGAATAATCGCAAGAAAAACAGTAATGAATTATAATTAAAAATGCTCTAATTATATAGTGTAAAGAGATGGTTAAGGATTGACCTTAATGTTATTCATTTATCCTATTTGCTTCCTTAAAGGAGTATAGGCCTGAAAGGGAGATGGTAAATGAAAACTAAATTCAAAACGTGTTTGACACTTGCACAAAAGGTGATTAAAATAACGAAAATAATGCTAGGGGAATAACTAAAAGGGAGTAGGATGTTATGAATGGAAGAGTCACTGTAAAAGAGTTGTTTCATTGGCTAAACACCAATTGTCCAAGTCATGCTTGTGTGCTGTTGAAAATGTATTTATTATCTTGTGAATGGCACAGGCTGCACGAGCAATATATTAATGTAACCCATTAACTTTCTTTTGTACTTTTTTTTGCAGGTGGTGTTTCCTGGAAGAAAGCAGTTGGATTGCAGTTTAAAGCAAATAGCAAAAAAAAAATTTTCCCGCCAAATCGTAAATACATTAAACCCACACTGTCCAATACAGGAGTGACAAAGTCAAAAGGCAAACCTAACCTGCTTAAGGTTATTCATGGAATGGATATTCATAAGGCCACAAAAAGATTGACTAAACTATCAAAATTCAATCCATCATTAAAAGGTGGGGTTTTTTTGTACATAAAAATAGAATGGCATTTAGACATGTCTTTAGTCTTAAATACAGTAAACCCTTGTTATAAAGGACCGTGGTGGGGGGGGGGGGGGGAGTGGGTAGGGGTATGATGTCCGTTATCACCGATTGTCCACTGCAACCGAGTAAGCTATTTATTGTATGTAGTTGAAACACAGAACTGCAGATGGTGGTTAATACATAAAAGGACACAAAATGCTGGAGTAACTCAATGGGTCAGGCAGCATCACTGGAGAACATAGATAGGTGGAGTTGGGACCCAATCCTTCAGATTGAATTAGTCTGCTGAATTACTCCAGCACTTTGTGTCGTTTCACCTTGAAACTAGGCGCCGATGCTGCTGGTCTGCACCAGTGAGCCCTTCTTCACCAACTGCTGCCCAATCTGGTTGCCATGGATGTTGTTGCGGCTCGCGTTGTAGCTCCTGACCGGTAGCTTGCGCTTCTTCAGGTCGCTTCCACTGACGGGACGCTCTCGGCCACTGGGAGGGGCTCCCTCCCTTCACTTGCGTCACTTTCAAAGTGCGGGTAAGAGTGATGAAAGAAGGAGACAGTGACGGTCGAGTGGGACGTGGACAGAAAGAATCAGCATCTGGTGAGAGTAGAGCCCCACAGTGACCGAGCATGTCCTGTCGATGGCAGCGGTCCAAAGAAAGCACTGTTCCTAGGGGCTAAAACGTGAGCCACAACAACGGCCAAGTCAACTTCAGTGGGTGAAGGGCTCGCCCGTGCACATAGCAAGTCAGGAAAGGAGTCGAAAGCCAGGGTTCTAAGCAGCTGGGGAGACGGTGCTAGCCTTGGGTGGTTGTCTGCTATAACTAAAATCCATTATAAAAGAGTCTGTTAAAACGAAGGTTTACTGTGGTATCATTGCTGCAAGGTAATAACTGCAATAGGATTTTAATTTTTCTGTTCTGATGTTTAATACTGGGTTAAGGATGTATGAAAATAATTTGAATCAAACATACACTCGGATATCAAAGTTGCAGGGCTGCCTTTTTATTAATTGCCATCACACCATCATGTATTTAGTAGATTATATGTCTACCACGGTTCTTTATCAAGTCATTGACACGATTTGACATGAAATTGTCCAGATTTTAGAAACATAGAAAATAGGTGCAGGAGTAGGCCATTCGGCCCTTCAGGCCTGCACTGCCATTCAATATGATCATGGCTGATCATCCAACTCAGTATCCTGTACTTCCCTTCTCTCCATAAGCCCTGATCCCTTTAGCCACAAGGGCCACATCTAACTCCCTCTTAAATATAGCCAATGAACTGGCCTCAACTACCTTCTGTGGCAGAGAATTCCACAGATTCACCACTCTCTGTGTGAAAAATGTTCTTCTCATCTCGGTCCTAAAAGACTTCCCCCTTATCCTTAAACTGTGACCCCTTGTTCTGGACTTCCCCAACATCGGGAACAATCTTCCTGCATCTAGCCTGTCCAACCCCTTAAGAATTTTGTACGTTTCTCTAAGATCCCCCTTCAATCTTCTAAATTCTAGCGAGTACAATCCGAGTCTATCCAGTCTTTCTTCATATGAAAGTCTTGACATCCCAGGAATCAGTCTGGTGAACCTTCTCTGTACTCCCTCTATGGCAAGAATGTCTTACCTCAGATTAGGAGGCCAAAACTGTACGCAATACTCCAGGTGTGGTCTCACCAAGACCCTGTACAACTGCAGTAGAACCTCCCGGCTCCTATACTCAAATCAGATTCTCACTCCAAGGAAGGAAGAAAATCCTCCAATTATGATTTTTTCATCCCTATACCCCAGCTGAATTATGGTCTCAACAAGTTTCTGTTTCATCATACAGTCCTTTCCTTTCAGTCTCTCCCCGGCGTCAATCTTTATTCGTTGAGATTCAGCATGGAAATAGGGTGTTTGGCCCACTGTGTCCACGTTGGCCATTGATCGCCCATTCGCACTTTCTAATCTTCACACTAGGGGCAATCTACGGAGGCCTGCATGTCTTCAGGATGTGAGAGGAAACCTGAGCATGTGGAGGAAACATGCACTGTCACAGGAGGAACTCCACACAGACAGCATCTGAGGTCAGGAGGGAACACAAATGTCTGGTGCTGTGATGCAGTGGCTCTACCAGCTGCACCACTCTGCAATCCATTAATATATTGTGGCGATCTCATCACTCCATCAACTGGGTGCATCGGACCAACACCATGGTAGCTTAAACAACCGCAGAACATCGTCTTCAGGATGCTTGACAAATTGGTTAACGTTGATTTTCTCACCGACTGATCTCCAAACATGTTGGCTAACTTGGCCCTGAACCAGAAAATGGCTTTCATCATGAATAACATCTTTCTCCAGGCATCATATATCCAATCTTTACATTTTAAGGCCACTGGTTTTGTTTCCTCTTCATTGCTGCACCTAGAAATACTTTTTTCACGGGTCTTCTGGCTATATGCCTGGCTTCAATTGGCGCACAGTGCTTTAGCTTATTGAGACTCCCACTGCCTTGAAATCTTTCTTCAAGGCATCACTTGGCTTTCCCGGATCCTTCGTACTTTCCCGAATCTGCAAGGCCTCGTTTCTTGGAATCGTCTTCCTTTTGCGGTTGCACCTGCCCATCGTGAGCAGGAAAATCCAGTTGTGGATTCTTGCTTGACAATGGTGGTGACAGAAGCTTGCCTCACCCCTACCAACTTTGCGATCTCCTGCTGTGACTTTGAGCAATGTTGATGCACGTTTATGGTCTTTGTTCCCTTCCTTGGAGTGAGAATCTGTACGTCTTTGGAGTGGGAGGAAACCGAAGATCTCGGAGAATGTACAAACTCCGTACAGACAGCACCCGTAGTCAGGATCGAACTCTGGTCTGGCGCTGTAAGGCAGCAACTCTACTGCTGCGCTACCCATACTCATTGCTGTCCACTGGCACCTCGAATTTATGCATTTGGTTTACCAGGACAATGCATTTTTATCATGGGTGAATTTGATTTAAATTGCTTTACATTTATTTTTGAGAAATTCACACATTTAACTTAAATTTTGCTTGGTTTTGTTTTTAGGTTTAAAGGTCTCGTCCTTGGTTGATGTGCTGGTGGAGGCTGATGGACGTGCTCAGACTTGAGGACTTTCGATGATTACCTAAAGTTGGTGTTTTCTAGAGAATATTAACAACTGTAATAATGGTCTAGAGTTCTGCTAATTGCAAGCCATTACTTTTTTTTCAGGCTGCTCTTCCATAGTAGTTAACCACTGAAATTCTCATTTAAAAGATTGTTAGGAAAAAAACCTTGATTGCTTTCATATTTTTGGGTGAAGATTTATTAAAATTTATTCAAGTATCAAGTTTTATTGCAAATCTTAATATTTTTTCAGCCAATCACATTATTTGATATGTATGCAAATACTGTACAAGAAAGCTTTGAATAACTGTGTATATTGTATCTTGTGTTATTGTTCATTTGGTCAAAGGAACATCTATTTGATTAGCAGTGGTTAATAGTCTAAAATTTAATTTTAAGTATATAAATTTCATGTTTAGAACGTATTACTATTCTGTAAACCAAACATTCAAGGTCAGAACTCAAAAATTACTGTGGTACTGCCACTATTCTAAATCTAGCATTATTGAAATTTGTGCAGTAATAATTCTATTGTTATGGAGAGTTATCCAAATTTGTAGACATTTGTTGCGTGAGTGTGAAAGATACATCTTCTAGATGCGCTGGGACGCATCCTCAGTGATGTGACCTGGGGTCATCGGGTGTTTTGGGTCTCACAACATCAGATACCCTCGCCCAGGCGACCGGGGTTGATCAAGCCCCGACTTGCGTCCCAGCAGCAACTGCCCACGGATCAGCCCTCTTAATCCAAAGCCACCTAGTGGCTTTGCTTACGGATTGAATGGCCCTCTTCTTTGCCAGCCCCATAATGCCCAATTGGTTGAGAACTTTGCAGAGTGAGCGTCCTGCAAAGCCTCTACAGCCCACCTCCATGGGCTCATAGTATATCTTCCAGCCTCTGTCCTTGCACATCTCCGCCAGTTCCTGGTACATTTGTTGCAATAAGATGGTCGAAAAAAGTGCTGGAGAAACTCAGTGGGTGCAGCGGCATCTATGGGGCGAAGGAAATAGGCAACGTTTCCGGCTGAAACCCCTCTTCAGTTGCAATAAGATCCTATTTTAAGTCTACAGTAATTGATCAGCTAATGTAAACACATCCTAATGTTACACCAGACCTAATTAGATCAAAGCTGATTGGAATTCATGTATTGTTGCATTGTTCGGTACACTTTGAAAAGTGCTATTTTAAAGAAATTCTTGTTTAAGTATTTGGCCTTTTCTTATAATGCCTCAATGTTACAGTTGTGATTAAATGATTAAATGGCATTTGAAATGTTTTTTATTGATTTGCTACTTATGTTGATTTTAAATAGGTAACCATTGCTTCTCATTTTGTGCAATAACATTTAAAGTTGATTTGCTTATTGTGAACTGTTTGTAAATGTATTTGTTTATCAAATTATGGTTAGCAGTGATTTATAATGGACCTTTGAATCCAGCAAAGGCACCTGGTTTACTTTCTACCAAGAATCATTATTTTATTCACCCCACCACAGAAAGCATGACACACAATTTGTGTGCACATTTTCTTTCAGTGATTTCACAAACGTGATTGTGTGAAGTTAATGCTGAAGATTTTGCATTTGGACAAAACTAATGATGAAAATTACCAGGCATATCCAAATACTTCAAACAGGAGACGAACCATTCTTCATTCTCTACAACTACTCAGATTTGTTTATAAATTGTTCCTCATTCATCCTATTGATCCTCTGACCAAACACCCCTTTGCAGTGAGCCGCCTTCACTATTCAATTGGTCTCAGCTTATTTACATTTACCAATTCTGTTTTAACCATGCCGTGCTTTATCTTCTGATTTGGCATTGCATTCTGGCATAATCAAGGAATAAAATCCACTCTTTCTGTCATGAACTCTTTCCTCAAACTACTCTTGTCTTTGCTCTTTATTCATCTCAGACACTGACTGGAAAAAAAACCAAGTTGAGATTCTCTGCCTCTGCATTTTCTTATTGCATGGCTTGGCTCTTCTTCTTGTGTATGGCGTGCACAGCCTAAAGTTGTAGACACCGTAACACTACATCTATTTGTTTGTGCATGTTGGGTTGATTGCATTAGGGTGGTCCATGTGAAGGTTGCAATCTCCCACTGGCTTGCAACCCCGGCTTGGCTCTCTTGCATTCCCTGCAATAAGGTATTTTGTGTTAATTCTACAAATATTTCAAGATTCCATTCCTTACTCTTCCCACCCTCAACTCAATAAGAAAAAGGAAAATAGACTTTACAGGAAATAGTCATGTCATTTATTATACTCATTAGCAAAGCAAAAATACACCATCAGAACAAATAAACCACGTATTGAATGTCATATTTTGTGGCATTTGAAAAAAAGGGCATTATTTATTAAGGTAAAAAATTAAAGTGAGCTTTGGAAACTGTGTTCAGACACAAAGGTAATTTAGCTTTACTTTCAGACTTAGTGGCTGCAGTTGTCACTGGCTCAGTAATGCCTTACGGGTAATTAATGTAAGTGGAAAAGCTCTTGAGAAAATGCCAATCCTTCAGCACAAACAACACTGGCCCAATCTGGTCTAGTCCTCCTCAAATCTGTCTGAAAACTGGTAACAATATTTCCAGCCACTTTTCCTAATTTTACTTAAAACAGTAGCAACAAAGGTTGTTCATTTTACCCCATTCAAATCAAGCGAACGGGATTTAAAAAAATATAAGCAACCATGGGATTATTCAGTTCTATTAAAAAAACGTTGTTGAATCCTATCCTATCCTTGGAATCATAATGATTTCAGCTAATTCTGAAAGTGATAAGAATTTTGTTGCAGTTAGAATTGAAAGACTTGCATCAAAGTTGTAAACCAACAATATTTAAGGTAATTTTGCTCTACATCTTTTTACTGCCATTTCAACATCTTGGAATGCAGCTAACAATTTTTTTCTTTAATCTAGGCTTATGAACAAAGTTTAAATTTTTTATTAAATTAAATCATGGATATTTCCCAACATTTCCATATTTTCTTGTGGATCACCAGGTAATAGGACAATGTTGTAGGATATCTTAATTTGGCCTTTGGCCGAGAACACCGGTCCCGATCAATACTGTAACCAAGGTTGAAATCCTGATGCCTAGAAATAAAACAAGTTGTTAATTATGCTGATCATTAACTATTGAATAACAAATGTATTCCAAATTTTAAAAATCCTATCATTACTACTGTTAGAAAGCTTAGAATACAGTCATTACATATAACCATTGAAAATTTAAAAAATTGAGAAACTAAACCAGAAATGCTGGAAACGTTGATTAGGCAGCCCATGGAGAAAGAGTTCTTATTTCAGGTTGAAAACCTTTGGTCAAAAGTTCATTCATCTGTTACATTAATTGATTGTGAATTTTCCAGCATTTTCTATTTTTATTGCATGTGATTTTATCATATCCTGAATTATAGAATATAGACAAACATAGGTTGAACAATTTAAAATAACATTCTTGCATCAGAGCACTTTCATTCCTCAATTAGCACCACTGGTCATTTATTTCACTGCTCTTTGTGGAACCGTATTATGCTTTTCTCCGTAACAATAGATTGTGAGGTACTTGTAAATGAATACGCCTTAAAAATTAGAGTTCTATTTTTAATTAATGCAGTTTAAAAGGCAGCTTACCTTCAAATTCAGGGTTGTTGGCAGCCAACCGTGTGAGAGTACTGGTAACTGTGTTCACATCCATTCCACGGATGGAATTCAGTAGCGATGGAGTCAAAAGATTGTTTCGTATCGATGACATTGATGCAGCAGAATTTTGTCTTGCAGGTTGATCTGTAATGTAAGATTAACTGGTTTAGGGTACAAAGGATAATTTAGATATTTTCTATAGAATGTAGATTTGCTTACTTCTGTCTGATAGATGCTGCACTTTATTGTATACGACACACACAATATTTATTACACCGTTAGGCAGGTTTTTGGATATGTCATCCTTAAGAAGTTCATGCACAACCACCTGGCTGAATTGAATGAGGGATATGCTAGACCATGAAATAACAGGTTCAGATGGAATTCAATTATGGTGCTGATGGCTAAATGATCTGCACCAAATGTTTAGCATGTTCAATTCTAAAGCATAGGGCTATTTCCAATAAAGCAAATCATGTAAAGGAAGTCTATGACAATAGACAATAGGTGCAGGAGTAGGCCATTCGGCCCTTCAATGTGATCATGGCTGATCATCCCCAATCAGTACCCCGTTCCTGCCTTCTCTCCTATCTTTAAGAGCCCTATCTAGCTCTCTTGAAAGTATCCAGAGAACCTGCCTCCGCCGCCCTCTGAGGCAGAGAATTCCACAGACTCACAACTCTCTGTGCGAAAGTGTTTCCTCGTCTCCGTTCTAAATGGCTTACCCCTTATTCTTAAACTGTGGCCCCTGGCTCTGGACTCCCCCAACATCGGGAACATGTTCCCTGCCTCTAGCATGTCCAAACCCTTAAAAATCTTATATGTATCAATAAGATACCCTCTCATCCTTCTAAACTCCAGCCCAGTGTACAAGCCCAGCTGCTCCATTCTCTCAGCATATGACAGTCCCGCCATCCCGGGAATTAACCTTGTAAACCTACGCTGCACTCCCTCAATAGCAAGTATGTCCTTCCTCAAATTAGGGGACCAAAACTGCACACAATACAGGCGTGGTCTCAGTTGGGCCCTGTACAACTCTTTGCTCCTATACTCGACTCCTCTTGTTATAAAGGCCAAAATGCCATTCGCTTTCTTCACTGCCTGCTGTACCTGCATGCTTACTTTCATAGACTGATGAACAAGAACCCCCAGATCCCGTTGTACTTCCCCTTTTCCCAACTTGACGCCATTTAGATAGTAATCTGCCTTCCTATTTTTTGATACCAAAGTCACATTTATCCACATTAAACTTCAACTGCCCACTCCCCCCAACCTGTCCAAGTCACTCTGCATTCTCATAGCATCCTCCTCACAGTTCACACCCAGCTTTGTGTTATCTGCAAATTTGCTAATGTTACTTTGAATCCCTTCATCCAAATCATTGATGTATATTGTAAATAGCTGAGGTCCCAGCATTGAGCCTTGCAGTACCCCTTGAGTCACTGCCTGTCATTCTGAAAGAGACTCTTTGTTTCCTGTCTGCCAACCAAGTTTCTATCCATGTCAGCACTCTACCACCAATACCATGTGCCCTAATTGTACCCACTAATCTCCTTATGTGGGACTGTATCAAATGCTTTCTGAAAGTCCAGGTACACTACTGGCTCTCCCTTGTCCATTTTCCTAGTTACAGCCTCAAAAAATTCCAGAAGATTAGTCAAGCATGATTTCCCCTTCGTAAATCCATGCTGACTCGGACCGATCCTATTTACTACTATCCAAATGTACCGCATCTTTTATAATTGACTCCAGCATCTTTGGAGTCACTGTGGTGGATTTTCATGTTAAAATGTGTTTTTGAGTGATCTGTTGCTTTTAATTGTATGTTTGACCTGGAAATAAAATTCCTCTTATGTTGCAAAACATACTTGGCGAATAAAGTCTGATTCTGATTCCCCACCAGGCTAATTGGTCTATAATTCCTTGTTTTCTTCCTCCCGCCATTCTTAAAACGTAGGATAACATTAGCTACCCTCCGATCCACTGGAACTGATCCCGAATCTATAGAACATTGGAAAATTATCACCAATGCATCCACGATTTCTAGAGCCACTTCTTTAATGGCCCTGTCTCACGGTGCGAGTTGACCCACGAGTGACCCTGAGTGAAAGAGAAAATCTGACTCGTGGTTGTGTACGAGATTCCAAGTTTGTTCAAGAGTTTAACCACGTTCCCACGGGTATGTCTAAGTTTGCCATTTACTTCAAGTACCTCTCCCGAGTTACTCTTGAGCCAACAACGACTACTGACGTGTGGAAAAATCATCACATGGATAAAAATGTCATGCAGTTTTTTTTTAAACTATTAAAAAGCTTCCCATGACCATCGACAGAACTGACCCAATGATCAGCTTCTCCGTGTCTCTTATGTAGCTGCATGCTTCTTTTATCAAATTGTTGCTTATCATTGCTACAATGCAATAAATGGCATTTAAAGTACTTGGCTGTCAAAAAAACGTAAAGGTGTTTAAGAAACGGACTGCAGGGAGAACTTCAAACCTTTTGTAAATCGATTAAATTCAGGTAGAAGTTGAACTCAAGATTTAAATCCCCTGAAAGTTAGGTTTCTTAACACAGGATAGATGTTCTGCCAGAATGGAGTTGCTGAATAAAATAGTCTCCTGTTTTCCTCCATTTCTTGCATGACCTCGGGGCTTGCCAGCTTTATTTCACACTCCGTGATCTGTGTAAAAATGTAAAATAATAAACTGACCAAGAAGGTCCAGTGTTCTCCCCTGTTAGTTTAGCTTAGAGATACAGAGAGGAAACAGGCCCTTCGGACCACCGGGTCTGCGCCGACCAGCGATCCCCGCACACTAGCACCATCCTACACCCACTATGGACATTTTTACATTCACAAAGCCAATTAACCAACAAACCTGTACGTCTTTGGAGTGTGGGGGGGATCTCGGAGAAAACCCATGCAGGTCACGGGGAGAATTTACAATCTCAGTACAGACAGCACCCGTAGTCGGGATCAAACCCGGTTCTCCGACGCTGCATTCACTGTCAAGCAGCTGCATCACCATGAATGAAGGCCTGTTTTAAGTATCAAACCGAGGAGCAAGAAGGTGATCAAGGTGGAGAAAGTGTAGAGGCCAATGCCCAGGTAGACCAACTCGCAGGAGTGCAGGTCCACCATGATGACGCCGTGGCCGCGGTGAGCTTTGGGGGAGGTGCAGGTGACATCGGTGACCAGGCGAAGGATGTAGACCGTGGTCTGATCGATCCACCACACGAACCACCTGCTGTCGCAGGTGCAGAGAAAGTGGCTGCCGCTTAGCCGCAGCTCCCGTAGGTGTTTGATGGCGCTGTCCGGGAAACTGGAGGCCTGGATGGTCTTCAGGTTGTAGCTGAGACCCAGGTACTGCAGGGAGGTCGCGTACCGCAGGAAGTCCTTGGTCAGCTTGGAGATCTGGTTGCGGGTGAGGTTGAAGATGCGCAGGGTCTGGGTGCAGTTGGACAGCATGCGAGGCACCGTGGTCAACAGTTTGCTACCGAGGTCCAGCAGCTCCAACCAGCCTAGCAGGTAAAGCCTGCCCCAGTTGTAGCTCCGCAGCTGGTTACCGCTCAGCACAGGCTCCTTGAGTAGCGGGGGCAGGTGGTCAAGCACGTCGTGCGGCATGAACATGAGTTTTGTCCTCTAATAATCCGCTGCTATCTGTGTTCGAGAGCGAAAACTTGCAAAGGGCACGCACGGTTCCTCGCCAGCGAAGATGGACACAGAATGCTGGAGTAACTCAGCGGGACAGGCAGCACCTCTGGAGAAGAAATGGGTGACGTTTCGGGTCGAGACCCATTAACTTCTCTCCAGAAATACGGCAACAGCACAGCACAGCACAAAACCAGTCTGAAGAAGGGTCTCGACCCGAAATGTCACCAATTCCTTTTCTCCAGAGATGCTGTCTGCCCTGCTGAGTTACTCCAGCATTTTGTGTCTATCCCATGGCTTATGTCACCTCGCATTGTAAAATCATTATCTGAAGAAGTGTCTCCTCGCGGGCTCAAACATAATCTGCGTAGAACTTGCGTTTCTCTCTGCTTCATATACGTGGGAATTCCCTCAGTATGGTCACTTTTCACGTGTCCCGCCCAGTGTTAACCCTTCCCATCAATGCTTGAGCCCCCATCTTTGCTCTGTACCTTCAGCTTCATACGCGGCTCTCTCCCATCGAAAGTATTCAAGTTAATTACAGACCTCTATCCATCCATCCATTCATTTCCCATTAAGATCTGACTAATCTTAAACATTTCACTTCTGGCACTCAGGCCAAACCCACGGTAGACTCAAGAGTCACTACGGTAAACTCACGGGCCACTACGTTCTTACAACGAGTTTATTAAATGTTTCAATTTTTTAATTCAACGGTAAATTTGACTCGTGGAAAACTTTAAACATGTTTGAATTTTTTCAAGAGTTAACAAGTTTCACGGGTACCTGCCGTTAGCGCCATGAGTCGCTAAGTTACGTCCGCGAGTTCCGACGTTCCTGCTACGTTAATTGTACGTGATTACCACGAGTGAAAACTCGGGGTCACTCGTGGGTCGACTCGCACCGTGAGACGGGGGTTTCAGTACCCTGGGATGCAAACCATCAGGCCCAGGGAATTTATCAGCCTTCACTCCCATCAGTCTACCCAACACCATTTCCTGCCTAATGTGCATTTCCTTCAGTTCCTCTGTCACCCCAGATCCTCTGGCCACTACTATATCAGGAAGATTGTTTATGTCCTCCCTATTAGTGAAGATGGACCTGTTCAACTCGTCTGCCATTTTCTTGTTCCCCATAATAAATTCACCTTTTTCAGTCTTCAAGGGTCCAACTTTGGTCTTAACTAATTTTATCCTCTTCACATACCTAAAGAAGATTTTACTATCATCCTTTATATTCTTGGCTAGCTTACCTTCGTACCTCATCTTTACTCCCCGTATTGTCTTTTTAGTTATCTGTTGCTCGTTAAACATTACCCAATCCTCTTGCTTCCCGCTCATCTTTGCTACGTTGTACTTCTCTTTTATTTTTATACTGTCCCCGACGTCCCTTGTCAGCCACGGTCGCCCCTTACTCCGCTTGGAATCTTTCTTCCTCTTTGGAATGAACTGATCCTGCACCTTCTGTATTATTCCTAGAAATACCTGCCATTGTAGTACCACTGTCATCCCTGCTTGGCCACTGGGGGGGCGCCACGTGATGGCAGCCTCTTCCTACAGTCTCTGTTTTTCTATCTTTTTTTTTAAATTTTAGTTTGTTTAAAAGTATGTTTTGGAGGATTTTTTTTAGTATTTCTATCTGGGGGAGGGGGTTTAGGGGACGTTTCCCAGTCACTACCTGGCAAGGATGCGACTATTCTCCTAGTCGCGTCTTCGCCCCCCTCTCACGGCCTACCAACTGGATTAGCGCGGCCTTTCCTGCCGATACTGACCAGAGCTACAGCGGCGGCGCAGTGCTGGATACATCGCAGAGCGGGTTATGCCTTACCTGGATCGTCGTTTGAAGCTCCGGAGTGTTGGACCTGCTGCTTCGACATCGTGGAGCTGTGGTTTAGAAACTTAGAAACTAGGTGCAGGAGTGGGCCATTCGGCCCTTCGAGCCTGCACCGCCATTCAATATGATCGTGGCTGATCATCCAACTCAGTATCCTGTACCTGTCTTCTCCCCATACCCCCTGATCCCTTTAGCCACAAGGGCCACATCTAACTCCCTCTTAAATATAGCTAATGAACTGGCCTCAACTACCTTCTGTGGCAGAGAATTCCACAGATTCACCACTCTGTGTGAAAAATGATTTTCTCATCTTGGTCCTAAAAGACTTCCCCCTTATCCTTAAACTGTGACCCCTTGTTCTGGACTTCCCCAACATCGGGAACAATCTTCCTGCATCTAGCCTGTCCAACCCCTTAAGAATTTTGTAAGTCTCTATAAGATCCCCCCTCAATCTTCTAAATTCCAGTGAGTACAAGCAGAGTCTATCCAGTCTTTCTTCATATGAAAGTCCCGACATCCCAGGAATCAGTCTGGTGAACCTTCTCTGATCCCCCTCTATGGCAAGAATGTCTTTCCTCCCAGCCGTGAGCGCCGCTGACGAACATCGCGGACTCCTGGGATCCCTTTTGCCGAGGGCCGCCAGTGTGAATCTCCGCCTGTGGGGAGCCACGGTCACGGGCAAGAAGTGACCGATACGGAGGTCTAAGCCGCTGAGGATGTTCTTCCGTTCTAACGTCGGAGTTCCATTATCCTGGCGAGAGGGCCTGAACATCGGGCCGCCCGTAGCGGCGACAGCGGGCGGCTCGGGAGCCCCCAACCACGGGTGAACAACAGAGGAGGATGACTTTAGTGCCTTCCCTCACTGTGGGAAACTTTGATTCCGCTGTGTGGGGATGTTTATGTTAAAGACTATCATGTTCTGTGTTTTTTTTAATTCGTTTGGCTGTATGGTGACCACAGATTTCACTGTACCAACTGGTGCACGTGACAATAAATGTCTCTTGTCTCCTGGTATTAACTTTGGCCAGCTCCTCCCTCATGGCTCCATAGTCCCCTTTATTCAACCGTAACACTGACACCTCCGATCTACCCTTCTCCCTCTCCAATTGTAGATTAAAGCTGACCATATTATGGTCACTACCTCCTAATGGCTCCTTAACCTCAAGTTCCTTCATCAAACCCAGTTCATTACATAACACTAAATCCAGAATTGCTTTCTCCCTGGTAGGCTCCAATACAAGTTGCTCTAAGAATCCATCACAAAGGCACTCCCTTTCTTGTGGTCCAGTACCAACCTGATCTTCCCAGTCAAAAGAGATTAGCAGGTTTCAGCTTTGTACAGACTGTGATACTAATAGCAATGCATTCATGATCCTTGGCACTTCATTATATTTATTTATAATTAATTGTGAAGTACAATTAAAAATCCTCAGTAAACTAATTTCTATGAACTTGAAACTCAAATTACCTGAATAATTCACCAAAGTTCTTGCCCCTCGAGAGTCATATCTGGAATGTTGATCTGCCAAACTGGGTTTTTTTACTTGTTCACTTAATTTGTCAGCAGAACCCTAAACACAAAGAAGTCTATTCTTTATCAGATGTATTATGGATTCTAATATGTACATATGTCACACAAAATGTAAATAGAAACGACCCGTACAAACTATCTAGCAACCAGAATAATAGTAACATGGCTATACTAGCATGATCAAGAAATGGGAAAAAACTGCAGAAGCAAGAAATCTCAAATCTCAACAGAAAATTATGGAAATACTAAGCAGGTCAAGTTGCATCTACGGGAAGAGAAACAGAGTCAACATTTCAGGTCAGAAACCTTTCATCAGAACTGAAATGAACACCAAAGCAGCTTATGAAGCTGCAGGGAGAGTCCTATAGTTAAACCAGGGGGACTCTGGGATAAGCTATAAACAAGGTTATCTAATCAATTAATGAACGGGAGCAGATAGAGAGAGTAAACATAGACAAAAGAATGTGGAAGTTATGAAATGCAGAGCAAAACATTTGTTAGGAAAGGTAAAAAGAACAAGTTGACCTAATACTACATCGGACAGTAAAACACAAGAACAGGACCTTCAGCCCAAAATGTGCGAAACATAATGTCTTATCAACCTACAAATAACCCATATCCATTCATTCTCTGCATAGCCAGATACCTATACAAAAGTATTTTAAATACCACTAACGCATCTGCTTCTACCAGCACTGTTGGCCTTAAAGCTGCTGTCTAGTATTTGATTTTCCCATCCTGAGAAAAATATTCTGACTGTGCATTATCTATGTCTTATCTATGTATATACTACTGTCAGCTCTCCCATTCCAGAGAAAACAATCCAAGTCTATCCAAACTCTCCCTGGAGTTAATATTCTCCAATCCAGGCATAATTTAGGTAAACTCATCTGCATCCTTTCCACATTGATCCTACAATGCAGCATTACGACTTCCTGACTTTACTACTCAATCCTCTGACCTACAAAGCAAGCAAATCATATGCCTTCTCTACCACTCTAACTACTTCTGTTGCTACTTTCAAGGAGTTATGGACTTGGACCACAAGATACCTCTGAACATCAATGCTGTTAAAGGTGATGCAATTAATTATATATTTTCCCCTTGCATTTGACCTGCCAAAGTGCCACACCTCACACTTTCTCGGATTAAATTCCACCTGTCATTTCTCCGCCCATTTCAGAGGCCGATTCATATCATGTTGTGTGCTTTGACAACATTCCTCACAGTCTGCGACTGCAGCAACCTTGGTGATACCTGCAAACTTACTATCGAATCAGTCTACATTTAAGTCCAAGTCATTAATATATATCACAAGATCCCTGCGGATTCCATTGGTCACAGACCTCCAGCATGAATATTGTCCTTCTACCACAACCCTCTATCAGTAAACCAGTTTTGAATGCATACGACCAAGTCACTATTAATCCCATGCATCTTAATCTCTGGATCATTTTACCATGGGGACCTTTATCAAATGGTTTACTAAAATCCAAGTAGACAACAGCGACCACCCTACCTTCATCATCTCAAAAAACTCGATCAAGTTAGTAAGACACAACCTGCCATACTGACTGTCCATAATTAACCCCTCTTTTAAATGTGAATAAATCCTATTCTGAATAATTCTCTCCTATAGTTCTCTTACCACTGACATGAGGCTCACCTGTAATTCCCTGTATTCTCTCTTACTGACCTTCTTAAATAAAGGAACAACATTAGCTACTCTCCAGTTATCCGGGACATCGCCTGTGGCTAGAGAAAATATTTGTCAAGGCTTCCACAATCATCTCTCCTGCCTCTTTCAATAATCTGGGATAAATCCCATCAAGTCCTGGGGATTTGTCCACCTTAGTGCTCTTCCAGATCCGCAACACCTCTAATGTCAAACTTCCCTTGCATATTAGCATTCTCTGCACTGATCTCCCTGTCGTTCTCCTTGTTGAGAAACAGACCCAAAGTACTCTTTTATCTGTATATTACAGATGGACGACTGAAACGGACTTCATCTCTTCTCAAATCATATTCCATCTGAAACAATTCACCTGCATTTCTTTCTGCATTCAGAGTTTTCAATGTGGTCTTCCAGACTACATTTGGGGGGGGAGGGATTAAGAAGAGTTGAAAGCCAAATAAATAAGATTTTGCCTAAAAATCTGTATTTGCATTAGGAGAAAGGGATACAAAATATAATGAAAAAGGTATAGGGCCTAACATTAGCTCAGCAAACATCATCATCATCATCATCATCGTTGAAAACATCAACAGGCACGGTGCCTTACAATGCTATGTACGACAGTGATTGCAACTTCTGCTGAAGTATAGATGGCCATTGGCTCGCTAGGACTTCATCAGCCCTTTGACAGGTCTTATTTTTGGTCCTGCTGGGGGTCCACAGCCCCCTCCTCACCTGGCAAACCAGGTGGGGGAGATGGTTTAGTCGCCGACTATCCGACCACGGAGCAGGTAACACAGGATTACATGGTACCCGTGGTGGTGGGAACTCCCCCGACCTGCAAACAGAACAGCTCAATGGTGCACCACATGTCAAAGGATTATTTATTAGATTTGAATCTGGTTTTCTAAGTTCTAAAGTGAAAGGCAGGTGAGTATTTTGTGAGGCTTATATGTGCTCCTGATGTACAGTCTCAAGGTTATACAGCGATCGAGCTGTACAGTACGGAAACAGGCCCTTTGGCCTACCTCATCCATGCTGATCAAACTGGCATATCAGGCTAGCTGGCATACCCTCTGAGAGAAATAATTGTTCCTGAGGTCCCTCTTAAATCTCTCCCCTCTCATCTTAAGCCTATTCTTTCTAGTCTTAAATTCCTCTACCCTGGGAAAAAGACTGAGGGTTTGTTTTATCCATAAATCTCATCATCTTGTGCACCCCAATAAGATCCCCTCTCAGGCTCTTAAGTTCCAAAGAAGAGTCCCAGCTTATCCAGCCTCCATACAACTCAAGCTGCTTCTCAGTACCATTCTTAATGCTCCTACACTTTGGGCCAGAGGTATTATGGAATCAGTAGTTATATTTCTTCAATGAGGCTTTAGGCATAACCTTGAATATTTTCCTCATCAACTTGGTACACGGTACACAAAACAGTACAGCACAAGAACAGGCCCTTCGACCCAAAAAGTCTGACCACAATGTCAATCAAACTAACCCCATTTGCCTGCATATGGTAAGTATCCTTCCGTTTCCTGGCTGTTCGTGTGTCTGTCTAAATAACTCTTAAATATTGCTATTGTATCTTATTCTACCATCTCTCCTGGAAGCACATTCAGGCATTTACAACTGTGTAAAAAAGACCTGCCTTGCACATTTGCTTTAAACTATCCCCTTGAACCTGTGCTCTCCAGTATTTGACATTTGGACGCTGGGGAAGAAGACTATCTGCCTAATAAATGCCCCCTCATAAATGAATATATTGTTTGGTCAGTGATATTGTACCTGCCTGAATTATGTCCTCTGGCAACTCATTCTATATGTCCATAATTTTGTGTAAGAAAGATTTGCCCCTCAGGTGCCTATTAAATCTTTCCCCTCACAATAAACCTAGGCTCTCTAGCTTTTGATTCCTCTACCCTGGCAAAAAGACCTATCCCCTCAGGGTTCAGTGCCTCTTAGGAATAAAGTCCTAGCCTGCCATAGCCCTCCCTGTCGCTAAGGCTTTCTAGCCCTGACAACATCCTAGTAAATCTTCCAGCTTGTACTCTTTCCAGCTTGGTGGCATTTTTCTTATAGCTGGATAACCAAAACTGAACACAATACTCCATGTCTGAACTCACATCTTAGAAAACTGCAATATGACATTGCAACCTCTACATTGAATTCTGACTGATGAAGGCCTGCACGCCAAAGGCCTTTGTCACTGCCACTGTGATCCCACTTTTGGGGAACTATGTACTTCTACATCCCTCTAATCCACAAAACTCTCCGGGGCACGGTGAAAGTCCTGCCCTGGTTTTATTTCCCAAAATATAACACCTCATACTTATCAAAATTAAATTAAATTAGCCATTCCTCAGCCCACCTACAAGCTAATCACAAAGATAGACATAAAGTACTGAAGTAACTCAGTGGGTCAGGCAGCATCTCTGGAGAAAATGTATAGGTGACGTTTCGTGTCGGGACCATTCTGATTGAAAGTAAGGAATATAAGCGGAAAACCTGCTGCAATTCTTGATAACTGTCTTCAATACCACCTATTTTAGTGTCATCTGCAAACAGCAATGAGCCAAGCAACATTCTGAGGCACACCATTAGTCACAGGCCTCCAATCTGAAAAACAACCACCGCCACTCTCTGCTTTCTATCATGGTGTTTGGGTTTCTTGACGTAGGTCACTGCCTCAAAAAGGGAAATGCATGGAAATTGGAAAAGAATAATGATAACACAGAGTAAAATGTTTCTTTTAAATATTTACCTTCAACTCCATAGCTCTTTGACCAAATTGCAGGAGTCGGTTGCTGAGCTTGTACATGATCCCTTTGACGTGTCTGGCATCTGTATCATTAAGAACCTCAAGATTGGCCTGAAAACATAGGATAGATTATTTCCAAACCAAAAATTGGTACTTATCAAACTACTTTCCCAAATATTATTGGACCTCAAAATGAAATGTGTACCTTTACAAATCTATAAATCTACATCTGAAAAGGTCCCACAGGTCATCTTGTCCATGAAGCAAGATTATTCACCTTGACAATTTTATTCAATCTCTCTTGTCACCATATCACAATAATAACCACTTTTGACGACTCCACCTTCACAAACTTGGGTGAGGCTGTTCCTACTTGGTCATGTTCATCTCCAACTAGTCGTGGCCAGGAACTCACCTCACCTGAATTTCCTAGTTTTCAGCCAATATGGCCCTGTTCAATTCCATAATCCCTCCCTCTCCCACCCATCCAAACTATTTCTCATCAAAAACAATGAGAGGTTCTATATATCAGCCAGTGAAACACTTCTTTCTTGCCATCAACCCTTTCAGTCTTCAATTTGTTTCATCAACATTCAAAGCCAAATGAGGATAGGTTCTTTAAATTAACTATCGGATGAATGTAAATGCTGCAGTAATATCTAAATCTTCCAGCACCCATAGCTAAGAGCAGTGGAGTGAAAACCATAGTTCTCATTAACGGGCCAGTAAAGTTGGTGAAAGGGATTTCATTATACAGATTCATGGGTCGTACACTTCCTGACATGCAATAAGAGAACATGAAAGCTATTAAAAAATGTCCCGCAACCGTGCAAGATCGAGGAAAATTGTGTAGAATATTTTTCTACTCTCACTTATCAATATCGAAACAAAATTCCTTGATTCACTCTAGATAAAATGTTTGGATTTTAAGCAGTACTTATTTTACAAGAAAATCAAAAGTTAAATAGTTTAAACATACCAAAAATCCCAAAATGTCCTTCTTTGCTGTATCTTCAGGTCTCAATGGAACATACTGCAAAATACAAATAAAGTTTTTTATTGCTGTGGTTGTAAAGACCAGTGTTATGGACAAATCTGATGCTAAATGAGAACTACACAAGTACTGGCAAACTTTCTTTGATGTATGTTTTTTTCCCCCTAACTTTATTTTGACCTTATACGGACAGCTTAAAACAGAAATCTAAATAAAATGAACCTGGGCATATCACTCTTTCCATGATGTGCCATAGACAGGTTTATCTGAGTACAACACATTCTGGCAGCTGCCACCATGGCATTTATTTGTTCCTGAGCTGGGCTGCTCGCATCCATCAAAAGATTGTCTCGAGTCACATGACCATGACCATTTCTAATTTTGATTTATAGTGTGGAAAAAACAACCTTTCAGCAGGTTTTTGATCAACAAAACTCATAAGGGGTGTGTGGAGTCAAAGCAAGAAAATGACTGAATTATTTTATAGGAAGAAACATTCAAAAAAGAGTAAAAGATAGATTTCATGGGGGTAGCTAGTAAATAAATAGAAAAAGGGAAAGAACAAGGATTTTACCAAAATGTTTTTACAAGTTACTCCACTGAATGAATCAAAGTCAAGTAGACTCCACACTGAAATGGAGTTGGCAGATGAAGAGCACTTTGATCAAGGAATTCAACGTAATGCATTGGGATGGGTTGAATAGCAAACGGGTTAACAAGGCTACTTATGCCGGCCGTAACAGAAAAGGATAGGGAATCCGAAGGAATCAGTTGTAGTGATTTCAGAATGTCATATGAGGTGACACTACAGGACAAACTTGAGAGGCTGTCCCACTTGGCGATTTTTTTCACCGACTGTCAGCATCATTGTCTGACGTATCAGGTCGCCGAAAAAGTTGCGTCGTGATGTGGCGGTGAAGTGGCATGACGACGTCTTGACGCGCGGTGTCTCCTCAAGTGTCGCAACATTTTTTTGTCGCCGCTGGATTTTGAAATATTCAAAATCTTTCGGCGACCCTGATACGTCAGTCAATGACGCCGGCAGACGCCGAAAACAAATCGCCAAATGAGGCAGGCCCTTTGGTAATTCAACCCATCTGAGATCCAGTGTCCTAGCCACCTAAGTAGAACAAAGCTTAACTTTAAAAAAGCTGCAGAAATATTAAGAAAAAATAGATTATTGAACTTTAAATACGAAATTGTGAAAATACTCAGCAAGTCAGGCAGCATCTGTAGAGAGAGAAGCAGAGGTAATATTTCAGATCAATGACCTTTCAACAGAATTAAATTAATGTCAAACATGGTTTAATTTGCATCTTAAATCATATCTGATTTCTAATTGTTAATGCTGATGAAAGGTCATTAACTTGAAATTATATTTCACTTTCTCTGGGCACAGCCTAGCATGATGAATATGTCAAGCATTATATTTTAATTGGTAATTTTTCTCTTTATTGCAGTTTACTTCCCAGTTACTAAATTATCAGTAATACTAAAGCATGAAGTAGAATATGTTGCAGAAAACTGCACGGTGATTGTTAAAAGATGGAAAGAGACAACTGCAGATTAACTTGTCATAAAAATAAATTGACGACTTACTTTATTAAAATCCAAGTTTTTTCAATGAAACATCCAGTTACAAAAATTTTGAAGATAATGTATAATAACATTACTAGAATGTTTCTTGATTGTTTAACTTACCTTTTTTGGTGCACAATAACGAGCATCATGTTCTTGGTGATCATTGTCTCGATAGCTCCTATTAAGAAAAGCAAATTCATTTTCAGGTTCTCAATTTATATCACTTCAATATTGGGTTGTAGCATAAATAATTCATAGACACTATTTTCCAAAAAATCAACTAGATGATTACTTCCAATAGAATTTTACTTTTTTTTTCCCTCTGTACTTAAACAAGGGAGTACAAACTACCGCTCAGTGACCAACTGCCAGCTAAATCGTGGAGATATGTAAACAAGACATTCATCAAATTGCTTAAAAATGTAATCACCACACCAGGTTTTTGCAATGCTACTAAACCATAGTCCAGTTCATTGGAAGCACTCTTGCCTGTGTTCCACATCTTTCATTCTAACCATAACCAACAGTAAAGGCTTCTTATCCCCTTGCCATTCTTCTACTGCTAGTGCCACACAAGAATCTATCTTTGCTCTCCTCTCCGATGTTTGAATAACAGTATCCTAAATAATACCAGTCTGATGAAGGGTCCCGAAACATCACCTATTCCTTTTTTCCAGACACTGCCTGACTCGCTGAGTTACTCCAGCATTTTGTGTTGCATCCTACATGATACTGTTCAACAACCTATTAACATGCAAGGCTTTGGTTTTTACATGTATGCTATGAAACCTAGTGCTTTCTCTCATCTCTAGACTACTCCATAACTGCTCTAAATTGTCAGACTCCTTGGCTGATGTTCATTGGGAAAAAGCATTATCCGACCATCAGAAAGACCAAAGCTATTATCTGCTCATTAGGCAATAGCTCCATACCTCTCCCTGTAAACTGCTCACAATCTTCGAGTCACAGTTGATCCTGGCATGAGCACCAGATAGTATATCCACATCATTAGTAAGTTAATTTACTTCCACACTCCCAGTCTCTCATGACACCATCACAGCCTCACTTCATCAGCTGCTTAACATTGATCCATGACTTCCACTTTTGTATTTCTGGAATACCCTAATTTACCCTGAAGTCATTCAAACATCCCTTTTCTTAATTTGGAAAAAAGAAATCCCTTACAGTCATCACCCATACTGAATAACATTTGGGCACACCTCAATTTTAATAGATTCCTGAAATTGGAGACAAGGATGGATGAGGTAACGAAGGAGGCTTTTAGTTTGCTTCTTTGGGTAAAATAGTTGGGGTGTTATGCTGCAGCTGTATAACGCATACTTGTGTACAGTTTTGTTTCCCAACTGCAGCATGAATGTGGTACCAACAAAATGGGAGCAAAATAAATTCAACGAGATGGTGGGGGGGGGGGCTACTACAGTTATAAGGAGAGATTAATAGGTTGGGTTTGTTCTCACAGGAATGTAGGAGACTGAGAGAGTGACCTTCTACGGGTTTATAACATTATGAGGGGCATCGATGAAATAGTTTATTCCCCACTGCAGGGGAGCTTGGAAATATAAAGGGAGAAAATTAAAGGAGATCTGAAGGGTACGTCTTTCACACTGAGCGAGGTCATTATCTGGATTGAGCTGCTGGAGATGGTGGTAGATGTAGATACTATTTGAAAAGTTCAGGAGGGATTTGTAGATACTTGGATATGAATGGCAAAGAAGTATACAGGCCTAATGGTGGCAAATGAATTAGCATACATAGATTGCAGTCGGCACAGAAGAGATGGGCCAAAAGGGCCTATCTTATACACTACGAATCCAAGGTCATGTTTCACACAATGGATTACCTGGATTTGTCACTTTTTATGTAGTCATCTCTAGAACCCCATTCGCTTTCTTCCCACTTGTCTCTCTCTATTGCAGGATATTTCGATTTTTCTCTTTCTCTTTCATCATCCACATGTAATTTTGACCGTTTAATAGTTTGTTCCAATTCATCTCGCCAATCTTCTCCAGAATGTCTGATGTCTTCAGATTTTAAGAAGATAAATATCCAGTTGAAGCATCATTTTTACAAAACACATGCATAGAACATTTAAGATATCCATTTTATGCCTGGAATAAACTACTGGAATAATCACTGAAATGTTGCAGCACAGAAGGATATTTATCCTGCCAAATATGTACAAGATTCAGATGATACCGATTAAGACTGAGACAAACATGTAATTTCCCAGCTAAGAGATACACAAAAATATGTTTTCTACTCTCTCTGTATGGTAGTAATAATGGTTTGCAAGTGCTCTATAGTCTTATAACAGAACAGCACACATATATCCCACCAGGGTAACTGTATTTTTGAAGATATATCGTTTAACTCCTAAACAATTTGGCAATACAGGTATTTAAATATCTGACAATATAAATAATCATAATCATAGTAATTAAATTTGTACTACCTTTAAAGTCTCTTTTCCCGGTCAAGTCACATTTAGTTGTTGAGGATTCATGTTGAGAATATTTGGGATCTGACCAAGGAAACGCTGAAATCAAATTTATTGTTGTGAAAAGTGGTTAGCATCCTGCATTTTAAAATAATACACATTATATGTACTGCAATTCATCAAGCCTTGCATGAGGCACCATTTTTTTCAACCTGCTACAAATTTCTGCTCTGCTGCTCATATCCTATCCCATGTTAAAACTATTTACTCACCATCTATAAGCACACAGGCTTTGAAGTTTACATTTGTTTAGTATAAAGATACAGCATGAACCGGTCCTTCCACCCACTGAGCTCACACTGACCATCAATCACTCATTCACACTAATTTTATGTTATCCCATTTTCTCATCCACACCTTACACACTAGGGGCAATTTACAGAGGCCAATTAAACTACAAACCTGTATGTCTTTGAGATGTGGAAAAAAAAACCGGGACACCCAGAAGAAACCGACACAATCACAGGGGGAACATACAAACTCCATCCTTTACATCTTTAGTTTTAAGCACCAATTCACCTAATAAACAGAAATGTTAACAGTTTCTCTGACCTCCTAGTTATCTACAACATTTCCTGGTTTTAATTTCCAGTATTTTTTTGCTTTTCAATCACCTCTCTGTCTTCCTCTCATCTAAAATCTTTTAATCACATTTCATTCATTAGTTCAGTCTTATGCCATTTACGTGCCCAATGGATGCATTAGATGTTCAAGACATTATTTGAATGCATCTCATTTTTGTAAACCTGAAGAATACCAAAACAGATTATGGGAAACAGACGGGTTGCAAGCAAAGTATCATTCAGAACCATATGATTCTTCCTAACCTTGCACACCTCACCTAAGCCCTCTGATCTAAGATACCTCTGCCATGAGGAATCATTTTTTTCTATTTACCCTATCTCTACCTTTCATATATATATATAATACCTGCTGCAAGGAAAACAACAATCCAGCCCTTCCAACTGTCTCCTCTTAATTGATATATTCCATCCAGGCAACATCCTGATGAGTCTCCTCTGCACCTTGTACACTGCAGCCGCCTTTGTTTAGTGCAACAACTAGACACACACATGATATTCCAGCTGCCACATATGTAAAAATAATGTTAACGTTTCAGAGACTGACTGTCAAAACTACCACCAAGGGTCCCGGATCTGAAACATGAACTTTCCCTTTCAACAGATATTGCCTGATTTGCTGAGACTTTCTGGCATTTCCTGTTTTTATTTCAGATTTAGAGCATCTGCATTTCTCACTGCCATCAGTGTCACAAATTTAAGAAGAATATTCTGGAACTCAGAACTTGATATTAATGGCGCTGCCAATAGAGGCTGAAAATGGAAAAACAGTCTTGAATATAGGTAGCTACAAAATTCAGCTGTGATGCTGCAAAACTAACCCAAAGAAAACTATCAAGTCAGATGGGAGACAAAGTCAAATATTTAATGTTAATAAATTGGTGGGCAATTGCCAACAAGGATCTGTGAAGGTGCGAATGATGGGTATGAGAACTTTGTTCAGACTGCAATACCTTAATGCACAAGCATAGATGAAAAGATTCAGAGGTACCAAAGTTAACTAAGAATCCAACATACAATGCGGAAGTGGAGAATGTTTGTTGATCTATTAATCAAGGCTTTTTATGACAATATTAACTTGGGTAATTCGTTAAATTTGCCTTCATGAGAGCTCATTTTTGCATATTTTGATTATTTCTCACACCTGTAAAATTATATGCCTTTTTATTTTGTGTGTTTTAAAATTATTCTTGTTTCGTAAGTTTCTTACAGCTTTATAGACACGTTATTGCCAGTAATCACAAGCAGGAGAATGGACAGTTTTATATTTAAGACAAAGAAACTATCAAGAGGGGATCAATATATTAACGACAAGACAAAATATAGTTACACTACAGCAATCATCAACAATGTTTTAACAGGTCCTGCTAAACTGAAAATACATATACAGTTGCCATCAAGTGAAAGGACTGACTTTAAAATGAGGCATCAACGCTGTGAAACCTCAGTATGCTCGGAAGCAGAAACACTGTGCTGCAAACGGATTTACACAATCCTTGAGATCAAAGCTATTTGACTCTTTGAAATGTTGGTGTGTATGGTGATAGACAATTAAAAACATAACAAGAAGAAGTGGTTCAATGAGAATCTTGGCTTCAAAGGAAAGAGAATCCAGCGTTACAGACAAGGCTGAAGCATTGGGACTATTTTCACCCAGAAATAACAATTCTTAGAAACTGTAGATGCTGGAAATTTGAAACAAAAGCAGTAAATGTTGGAACAACGCAACAGGCCAAGCAGCACCTGTGAAAAGAGAAACAGCTTTTCCATCATTTTCTATCTTAATTTCACCCAGCAGTTACCTATCCAAACCAAGACAAATTAGTTAGCATTCTTAATTTATTTAAGCATGTATGAAAATAAACCTGGATGGAATTTTCAGGTTTGCATTATGTAAGCAAAGATAGAGAACTCACTTCTGTCAACCTGCTGAAGCAAACTTCTCTCTGTGACACAATGTATTTTTTAAATTTTATCTTGGGGTCAGTTGATATTAAAATGAAGAAACCTACCTCTTGAGGAAGTTAGACTGCTAGAAGGGTTGGAACTTATGCTAGCATATGGCTTTCTATTTCTCGGATCTGAAGACTGAGAGGTTTCCATGTTAGTGCACTGATCTTGGTCAAAGCTACCGTATTCCGTGTCAGGCAGCTGATTTCCTAAAACTAAAAAGAGGGCACATGCTTTCAAATCATTAAAATATAATCTTTAAAAAAAGTATATACCAACTGAAGCATGGCAGCTTCAAGTAGCAATATTAGCAGACAAAATTAAGCAGATACATCTAGTTTGCTAAATTAATTGAACTAGGGCTGGCTACTGTCTAACTGCAGATGCAAAAATAATTGATGTACAAAGAATAGGCTACCATTATATTTACTGTCTGTGCAGTGCTGCACTTCCTCCTCCCAGGCGATAATTTCACACCAAGAACCCAGAAAAGCACATTTTCATAAAAGTAACATAGATTATTCCACTCGTCAGCGGGCAGACAGCATCTCTAGATAGAAGGAATGGGTGACGTTTCGGGTCAAGACCCTTCTTCATACCGAGCATCAGGGGAGAGGGAGTTATAGAGATAAGGAAGTGTAAGAGAACAAAATAGATGACAATCTCTTACATTCTATCTAGAGATGCTGCCTGTCCCACTGAAATACTGGAGCATTTTGTGGTGTAAACCAGCTTATGCAGATCCTTCCTACTTATTCCGATTATTCTTAAATATATTGAAAAATTCAATGAATTTGGGACATAGAAATGGCATATCCTCTAAGGGGTCATGAGAACAGGGGTATCTTTCAAATAAAGGAACATTCAGACACTCTTATATTGTTTTGCACGTTTTTTACTGTCCTAAGATAAAACAGCAAGTATGTGTATTTTACCATATTTTGTTCCAGCTCCCCTTTCACTAAGTGGAATTCCATAATGATCTCGGATCACCTGAAAAAGAAAATAATATTGAAGAGGAAGCAATGTTATTAAAATATCCATTTTATAGAAATCATTTTGCAACATTCATCTATCACAAACACCAACTATCACCAACTTCCACCAACATGTGTCCTGCTGCACCAGAGGACCAAACACCCTCGACCATTGCTACACCACCATCAAGGATGCCTACCGCTCTATCCCTCGCCCTCACTTCGGTAAATCCGACCATACCTGCCTACAGGCAGCAATTGAAGACGCACCCCCAGAGGTGAGGACAGTGCAGAGCTGCTCCGGGGGGGGGGGGGCAGAGGAACAACTGCAGGACTGTTTGGAGCCTGTAGACTGGGCAATGTTCAAGGACTCGGCAACGGACTTGAATGAATACGACAGTCGTTACAGACATCATTAAGAAATGTGTGGAGGACTGACTGCATCCCTACAAAAACCTTCCGAGTGTTTCCCAATCAGAAACCTTGGATGAACTGTGAGATCCGCACTCTTCTGAAGACCAGACACCGGGCATTCATGTTTGATGATACAGTAGTCTACAAGAAGTCCAGATACGACCTTGGTAAAGCCATCAAAAAGGCCAAAAGGGGAGTTCTGCTCCAAGCTGGAGGATGAGACAGATGTTCGGCAGCTGTGGCGGGGACTGAATGCAATCACCTCCTACAAGGCGAAACCAGGAGGCAGCTTGCATGTCGGCGATACGTCAGTCCCTGATGAGCTCAATGCATTTTATGCACGCTTTGATAGGGAGAACACCGATGTGCCTTCCCGAGCCCCCATTCGCTGTGATGGTGTTTCAGTCTCAGTCACAGAGGCCAACGTCAGGAAATCCTTCAGGGGGGTGAACCCTCGAAAAGCGTCTGGACCTGATGGCATACCTGCTCGTGTTCTAAAAACCTATGCGGACCAACTGGCTGGAGTTTTTACGGACATTTTCAACCTGTCACTACTGAGGTCTGAGGTTCCCACCTGCTTCAAAAGGGCATCAATAATACCGGTGCCCAAGAAGAGCAAGGTGACGTGCCTCAATGACTATCGACCTGTGGCACTAACGCCTGTGGTGATGAAGTGCTTTGAGAGATTGATCATGGCGCAAATCAACTCCTACCTCAACAAAAACCTGGAACAACTGCAGTTCGCTTACCGCCACAACAGATCAACGGTGGACGTGATCTCGCTGGCTCTCCACTCCGCTCTGGACCACTTGGACAACAAAAGCTCATATGTCAGGCTGCTATTTATTGACTACAGCTCGGCATTTAACACAATCATCCCCTCCAAGCTGGTTACCAAACTCGCAGAACTGGGTCTCCGCGCATCGTTCTGAAATTGGATCCTCGACTTCCTCATCCACAGACCACAGTCTGTTCGTATTGGTGGAAATGTGTCAGACTCGATAACAATCAGCACGGGAGCACCTCAAGGCTGCGTGCTCAGCCCCCTGCTGTACTCACTCTATACTGATGACTGCGAGCCGGCCATAGTGCGAAATCCATCATCAAGTTAGCTGACGACACCACTGTTGTGGGACGTATCACTAATGGGGATGCGTCAAAAGTATAGAAGAGAGATCGAGCGACTGTCCATATGGTGCTAGCACAACAACCTGGCCCTCAACACCAGCAAAACCAAGGAACTGATTGTAGACTTTGGAAGGAGTAGGATGGGGACCCACAGTCCTGTTTATATCAACGGGTCGATGGTTGAAAGGGTCAAGAGCTTCAAATTCCTGGGTGTGCACATCTGTGAAGATCTTTCCTGGTCTGAGAACACAGATGCAATTATTAAGAAAGCTCATCAGCGCCTCTACTTCCTGAGAAGATTACGGAGAGTTGGTCTGTCAAGGAGGACTCTCCCTAACTTCTACAGGTGCACAGTAGAGAGCTTGCTGACCGGTTGCATCGTGGCTTGGTTTGGAAACTTGATAGCCCTGGAGAGGAAAAGACTACAAAAAGTAGTAAACACTGCCCAGTCCATCATCGGCTCTGACCTTCCTTCCATCAAAGGGATCTACCACGGTCGCTGCCTCAAAAAGGCTGGCAGCGTCATCAAGGACCCACACCACCCTGGCCACACACTCATCTCCCTGCTACCTTCGGGTAGAAGGTACAAGAGCCTGAGGACTGCAACGACCCGGTTCAGGAATAGCTACTTCCCCACAGCCATTAGGCTATTAAACTTGGCTCGGACAAACCTCTGAACATTAATATCCCTCCATCTGTTGTTTGCACTAATTTATTAAATTCATGTGTGTATTTACGTATATAATTGTTCTGTTGTGCTATGCAAAGAAATAATTTCATTGTCCTGCCAGGGACACATGACAATAAACTCTTTTGACCTTTTTTTTTTTACCTTTCACTTCCTGCCTTTCTGCAAAGCCAAGATGCATCGCCTTGGCAGAGATGTCATAGCAATTTAGTAGGTACAAATTCAATTGTTCATGGTTCATGGTTCAGCAGCAAAATCTTCTTCAAGAGATACCCCACAATTTACAAATATGGGGAATAACCATTATTAAATATTGAATATTGTCATGACAGCAATTGAGAAGTATCTAGATGAACACCCACTTTTCCTAGGCATGCAAGGCTATAGACCAAGTGTTGGAAGATGGATTTAATAATAAAGTCCTAATGGCAAGAGTGAATATGATGGGCCAAATGGCCTGTTTCCAGGCTGTGGACCTCTTCTTCGCAACCTTCACCTTGGAAACTAAGCTATGTGGCTGCGTTCTGTGGAATGAATCATACAGCATGGAAACAGGCCCATCAGCCCAACTAGCCCCCGCCAACCAACATGCCCCAATTACACTAGTTCCACCTGCCTGTGCTTGGCACATCTCCCTCTAAATCTATCCTAGTCATGTAATTGTCCAAATGTTTTTCAACATTGTGATAGTACTTGTCTCAACTACGTCCACTGGCAGCTCGTTCCAAATATCTACTACCCTTTGTGTAAAAACATTGCCTCTCAGGTTCCTATAAGATCTGTCCACCCTCACCTTAAACCTATGCCCTCTGGTTCTTGATCCCCCTACTCTGTGTAAAAGACCCTGTGCATTTACAATACAATATGTTCACAACACTGCGCCACTGTGCCCAAGGTTGAGATATGAATGTTTTCTTCATCCAAATGTTTTGAATTATCCATCCAAGAAAGCTATGGAGGTTCACTAGTTAAGTACCGTATTTGCCGGCAATGAAGACGCACCTGCGTCGAAGACGCGCACCCATTTTGAGTTGCTAAATTTTGAAAAAAGGCTGGCGGAACATAGAATTCTCAACACTCATAAATAAATGAATAAATAAATAAATAGTTTTTGGGGGGGGGGGGGAAGAAATGTCAATTTGCCAAAGGTTTACAGATCTCCATTCTGAATGACTGAATGGGTGGGGAGTGGAGGGTGACGGCAGGTGGAGAGATGGTGGGAATGTTACAGAAACAAAGGGACGTTGCGTGAATACTGCAAAGTGGCACTGTAAAAAGATAAACATTAAATAATAGACCAGGTGCAAGACTTTGTATAGCCTACCATTTCCTGTGTAATAATGAATATTTGATGTTGTATATTTACCTTCACTGTTCCTCTTCCATCAATCTTTTCCATTTCTGCTGTTTTTTCCTTGACAATTTGTCTGTATTTTCCTCCAGTTGCTTTCAATAAATCTGGGTGCTTCCTTTTCTGGAAAACACAATGTACTCTGTGAATGGAAAATCACAGCTGGTGACAAAGGTTAGGCATTCAAACATAGTCCACCTTTACCTAAATCTTTGAAGGCACAAGAAACTGTAGTCTTGAGCAAAGAAGGAGTTGCTGGAGAAGGTTGCTGTAGATCAATCATTATTATTGACTGGTACATGTCTGGTTTTACTATTGCTGACCCAATCCGTGATCTATGTCAGGTTTCAACCATGCCATCTTCTGGAATGCGAACAGCTATGATTTCAGTTTAATCTACGACTTCGAGCCTACAGTACCTATGTATGTGGTTCCGGTATGTATTCTTATTAAAGTACTTATTATGAAGTTTTATGACTCAGTGTCAATAGTACTTTATACATGGTGTCAGAAGTAACACTTAAGATCGACTTTGGCTGCTATTTATACGACTTTTTACAGTCTCAATTATGGCTGAAACTTTCCGAAAACCGGACCCACTCGTCTTCGATAGCATAGAAAGTAGGTACAGGAGTAGGCCATTCGGCCCTTCGAGCCAGCACCGCCATTCATTGTGATCATGGCTGATCGTCCGCAATCAATAACCCGTGCCTGCCTTCTCCCCATATCCCTTGATTCCAGTAGCCCCCAGAGCTCTATCTAACTCTCTCTTAAATCTATCCAGTGATTTGGCCTCCACTGCCCTCTGTGGCGGGGAATTCCACAAATTCACAACTCTCTGGGTGAAAACGGTTTTTCTCACCTCAGTCTAAGGCTGTGGCCCCTGGTTATGGACTCGCCCAACATTGGGAACATTTTTCCTGCATCTAGCTTGTCCAGGCCTTTTATAATTTTATATGTTTCTATAAGATACCCACTCATCCTTCTAAACTCCAGTGAATACAAGCCTAGTCTTTTCAATCTTTCCTCATATGACAGTCCCGCCATCCCAGGGATCAAGCAGAATCAGAGAGCGATGCCGTATCTTTGAGCGACAGTAAAATGTCTTCATTGCTGTATCTTACTATGATAAGCCAGCTGTGGCTCGTGCTAAGGTGCTCCTCAACCTTGCAGGAGTTGAAGCTTATGTACGCACACTACAGTTTCTGTATGCAGATGAAATAACTCATCAACGTGTCAATGGTGCAGCTATGGTCGTTACCCCTACTGAATCACCCGACGACCCGGAATGTCTCAAAATAAAGTTTACACAGCTGTGTAACCCTCAGGCCAATCCTCTCATCAAACGGATGAAGTTCTTCGGGTTGAATTTATTAGAGACAGATTATTGTGCGGTCTTATTCATAAATTCATTTATTGTCACATACACCAATTGGTGTAGTGAAATTCACTGGCCAGGTCAGTCATACAATTTAAAAACGCAACTAAAAAAAAAACACATTTTAACATAAACATCCATCACAGTGACTGCTACACATTCCTCACTGTGATGGAAGACAAAAATAAAGTTCCAAATCCTTCCCTTGTTGTTCTTCCTTGGTCGGGGGCCTCGAGCCCTCCGTTGACGGGACGGTCTTGACTCCCATATCCGGCGGCGTTTGGGCCCTCCGCGTCGAGGCAATCAGCCCCCGCATTGGAGGGTTGTCAGCTCCCCACACCGGGTGATCAAACCTCGCGTCGGGGCTGGACCTTCCTTCCACGGCGTTGGAGCTCCTGACTAGCCTCTCCCAAGACTGCGAGCCCTTGATGGTAAGTCTGCAGGCCACGGTGGGAGCAATCCCTGGCAAGGGATCCGCTCCGATGGTAAGTCCGCGCCCCGCGGTGGAACTCACGACAGTCCGAGGCGGTTTCCAGCTCCAGCAATGGTAGGCCGCAGAGCCCGGAGAATGTGATCCGAAAACTGATCACCTCTCCGGGAAGGTAAGAACCTGAAAAAAAGTTTCCCCCGAGCCCCACCCCACCTCCCCCATATAAAACAAACAGAAGAACAATAAAACAAACTTTGAACAAACGCTAAAAATAACAAGAAGGATGAAAAAAACAACCAACTAAGAAGAAAGCTTGTCCGAGACCCTGCCATAACTTTGGATAGGGCTGTCACTGCTGGCGAAAATTCTGGGCTGTCTGTTCGTCACGCTAGAACGCTAGCAGAGGCACAGCATTCCACCATGGGAATTCATAGTGTTCAGGCTTACTTTCTTAGACGATCGAAGCAAGAGATAGCAATGTAAGCACAGTTTGATAAGCCTGTGACAAGATCTATTACTCAATGCAACAACTGTGGCAGTGCTCACATTGCAAACATTGAGAAATGTCCCGCGTTTGGCCACATTTTCCATGGATGCAAAAGGCGCAACCATTTCTGGAGATGTTGCAGATCTCGGCCCAGCAGAGTAAATACAAAAAATTCGTGAATCTGCTACAGGCTGAGCATTTGTCTGCTTTATCTGATAGACAGTGATGATAAGCCTAAAGTGGATGGCGTGATTCTGCAAACACATTTCAGATAAAATGTGCAAAAGAGTGAGCCCGTGGCCACTGTGAAGCTAAACAACAATGCGATTGAAATGAAGATCGACACTGGAACGAAATGTAATGTTTTCTCTCACGAGGCATGTTTGGAATGCAGAGTAATTAAAAACTTGCAGTACTACTTTTGTGGCGTATGATGGGAGTGAACTTAACCCGATTGTATCAATCATACAAGCTGGAGTTTTATGTCGTCGACAGCAAGGTCGTACCACTTTAGGGCTATGACGCCTGCAAAGTTATGGGACTGGCATGTGCACCAACTAACTCCAATTGCTGATTCGACACAATGTATTCTTACGGATTACCAGCATCTTTTCACTGTGGAGCTGGACAAGCTGCCAATAATCTAGTCTATGACTTTAGACCCAGAGGTACAACCAGTGGTTCATCCTACTCACCATGTACCCATTCATTCTAGACGAACTGGACAGAATGGTGACATTGCGAGTTATCACACCCGTTTCAGAACCCACCGATTGGGTGTCCTCGATGGTGGCTGCTACAAAGAAGAATAAACAGGAGATTCGCATATGTATTATTCCGAGGGACCTAAACACTGAAGTTAAAAGGCCCCATCACCATATGCGTACCGTAGAGGAAGTAGCTGCCCTCATGGGTAAGGCAGCAGTATTCTCCGTGTTAGATGCCAAGAGCTCCTTCTGGCAAATCCCCCTGGATCATGCATCATCTATCCTTACCACCTTCAGCACTGCTTTCGGCCGCGACAGATCCTTGCGGATACTGTTCGGTATCATTTCGGCCAGTGAGGTGTTTCAGCGTTCAATGGAGCAACTCACTGATAGATTCCCTTGTACAATCATCGTAGATGACATTATTGTTACCGGCAACAACATGGAACAGCATGATGCTAATTTAAAGAAAGTGCTCTAGCGTGTCAGGGAAGTGAATTTGAAACTTAATCCCCACAAGTGTCGGTTCCGTGTTAACCAGGTGAGCTACGTGGGGCATGTTTTCACAAGTGACGGCCTCAAGGCAGATCCTTCCCAGACTACAGCTATCAGCGAGATGTCAGCGCCAACAGATGTTGCCAGCCTGTAGAAATATCTGGGCATGGTTGATTACCTCGGGAAGTTCACCCCCAACTTGAAGCGACCAAGGACTCGGAGCGGGGCCTAACATCACCCGGCGCGGCTTAAACGGCCACGGGACTTACCATCGCCCACCGGGGGCTTTAACATCGGGAGCCCCAGTTCGCCTTGACGCTGCAGTTGGACTGCTGGACCGCGGGAGAAGAACAAAGGGAAGAGATAAGACTTTGCCTTCCATCACAGTGAGAAGGTGTTGGAGATTCACTGTGATGGATGATTGTGTAAACTGTGTTAAGTGTGGGTCTTGGGTTTTTTTGTAATGTAAGACTGTAGGAAATGCAATTTCGTTCAAATCAAGCTGCTTGAATGACAATAAAAGGCATTCTATTCTATTCTAAATGAACACAAAAACCTTTAAAATTTGAGAAAGGATCTTCTACAATCTTATAGCACTTGTACCATCGTATCCCAACAGCCAACACCACGCACACAAAACATGGAACAATACAGAGCAGTACAGCACAGGAACACGCCGTACAACCCATAATGTCTGTTCTGAACATGATGCCCAATTAAACAAATCCATTCTGCAGTCACATCATCCATATCCATCCATCCATCATGAAGCATCTACCACTCTCTGTGTAAAAATCTTGCCCCACACATCTCATTTAAACTTTATCCCTCTCACATTAAATCTATGCCCTGTGGTATGTGACATTTCCACCCTGGAAAAAAAGATTGTGACTATCTACTCAATCGATGCATTATGAGTCGCACAATTTTATAAACTTCTATTAGGTCTCCTTCCAGCCTCCAATGCTTCAGAGAAAACAATTCAGGTTTGACCAACCTCTCCATATAGCAAAATCTCTCTAATCCAGGCAGTATCCTTGTAAACCTCTTCTGCACCCTTTCAAAGACTCCACATGCTTTGTGCAATGGGGCATCCAAAAGTGCATAAAGTACTCCAAACGTAGCCTAACCAAAGTTTTATTCAGCTGCAACAAATTTTATTAAGCAGAGGGAAATTCAGTGCTGAAAGGAAGATGTTGCCATTTCAATGACTATTGTAAATTTCGTTTTTAAAACCTTGTCTAATGTTTCAGTGATTAGTGCAAGTCTGTGTGTTTCTTAAAAAGTAACAGAATTGGAATATAAATATAGAGTATGTTACAGGAGAGCAAGCTGCACTTCTGGATTGCAGAAAATACAGCTTTGTGAGCACCCAGAAACCCACAAGCAAACATTTCAATAGTCGGTATCTCCACTTTGAATTTTGCTGTCTCAGATTCATCAAGCAAGCATGAGAATTGGATGTAGGTTAAGGTATCTGGATCTCCTTCACACTTTTTATTAAATAAGAAGGAACTCACAATTGTGATCAGTTGATTACATGTTGATTAAACAGTTTAAATAGTTTAATCCACAGTTCAAATAGAAATCATAATTTGTATAATATAGTAAACTTTCTTTCTTCCTTATTATGACAACAAAGGTAATTTGGTTGTGAGAGATTATGCAAATTCCAATAAAAGAGCACCCAAATTCAGGATTGAACACATTCCCTAGTATTGTGAGCCTCTTTGCACGCTCCTATATCAAATATATTGCCTTCTTTAAAAAAATAAGTTCATTTTACTTATCTGCTGAATTATTTTCAATAATAATTAAGATATCAAAAGTTTCACATGATCAACACAGAGAAAAACAGCATTTGTAGTTAATCCATGTTTGAGCAACTTTTCAACTGATATTGTGTAATTATATTTAAATGTATTTGCCATTTTGTATACTTACTACGTAATTCGACTTATGTTTAAGTCCAAAGATATGTGCTAAAATGCACCGAAGAGGCAATTCACAATTGCACAACTCACAATAATACAATGGTTCCGTTTTTCCTTTATAATGATATTCAGTCAAAAAATCTAACCCTGAAAAGTAAAGCATAAATACCTTAACAATTTTAAAACAACTAAAGGTTAGCAGAATAGTTAACTAATCATGACAGCATCAACACCAGTAATCTTCAAGGCTCATGACTCCCCATTGTTTAATCTTCATTTGCACACAATTTCCCACTCTCATTAGTGTAATCCCAAATTTGCATAGGGGTCTCTAAATAAAAAGACACAAAGCATTTCAGCTCTTAAGACTGTAATTTGGCTACCTTTGTCTGCACTGGCTCTTTTTTAGAGAAATCCTTCAGCTGAACTCCCCACATTCCACTGTTCCTTCTATTTCCAATATTGAAAATATTTTTTTGAAAATACTGTCTCATCTTATTCATCACTCTCTAAATCTCTGATCAACAAAATAGAGAGGGTACAGAGGAGATTTACTAGAATGTTGCCTGGGTTTCAACAGCTAAGTTACAGAGATAGGTTGAATAAGTTAGGTCTTTATTCTCTGGAGCGCAGAAGGTTAAGGGGGGACTTGATAGAGGTCTTTAAAATGATGAGAGGGATAGACAGAGTTAATGTGGACAAGCTTTTCCCTTTGAGAATAGGGAAGATTCAAACAAGAGGACATGACTTTAGAATTAAGGGACAGAGGTTTAGGCGTAACATGAGGGGGAACTTCTTTACTCAGAGAGTGGTAGCGGTGTGGAATGAGCTTCCAGTGGAAGTGGTGGCGGCAGGTTCGTTGGTATCATTTAAAAATAAATTGGATAGGCATATGGATGAGAAGGGTATGGAGGGTTATGGTATGAGTGCAGGCAGGTGGGGCTAAGGGAAAAAAGTTGTTCGGCACGGACTTGAAGGGCCGAGATGGCCTGTTTCCGTGGTGTAATTGTTATATGGTTATATGGTTATATTTTCCACCAACCTTTTGGCCTCTGATTCCACTTGCATCACACTCTTAGCTAGTCTGTTCCCACCACACTCTCAAGTTGTGTTTTTTAAATTCTAATCAGACATTGCATTAAAAATATTCATGCTTTTTCTACATCCTTTGCCACCCATCTTAACTTGCCCCTTCTCGGTATCAAATTACTTTAGGAAATTTGTCACCTCATTTACACTATCTAATCACTTTATGATTTGAAAGTCCTCCATTAAATCTCTTCCTCACCTTCTCCACTCTAAGGAGAACAAGAACAAACTGTCAGTACTAATCAAAAATAACCTATCATGATTTCTAACAACCCGAAACATTAGTTTGTGGATTATTTGGAATAAACATAATTCAATAAAATAGACAAAAGCAGCACATAGGAAATTGTGCAGAAATTAAACAATAAAAATATTTAAAAAAATACAAACCTATTATTGTCTTGTCAAAATCCGATTGTTTGATGAGATCGTCAAGAAGTTTAGATCCTAATGAACCTTGCAAGTTATTCGTTGTTCCAGCTGTTAATAAAAAATAATAGGCACATAAGAGTGAGTACAAATAATCCCACCCCCTCTAATTTTCCTTCCCCTCTTGCAGGAGTGGATTAATCCCAGGATCAATAATGCTAAATCATAATATGACATTCACTTTTCAAGCAAAGTCATGGATTAATTGCAAAGACCTCTTTTCCAAAGTGATGGAAATTGAGGCCAAATGTTGGCCTGATTGCAGAGCTCTGTGTCAACATGGCAACCATTCTTGCCTAGAATCACTGTTCAGATTCAATATGAAGTATATTTTGCAATTTAATTTGTTCTTCTAAATACAATAGCTGAAACAAAGTATCATAAGAAAATGTCTTAGTTTCAAATAAGATTGAAATGTGTCCAACTATTTAAATACAATGAATGAACCACATGATCCATCTTGTTCAACTTCTGTGCTAAGTAAATCAAATGCTGGTATATTGCTCGTTAAATTCAATTAGTCGGAATTTCAGAAACTATACCACCAACTTACGAGTGGCCAAGATGCCATAACTAATGCTAAGTTTCTAAGTTCTTTCATTCTCTCAAGGCTTTCAGTTTTTGAGGCTTCATGATAATACTGAATTTCTTTTTCCTCACCATCATGCTTTGCAGAGGTTCCCTCAGGTGCACGCACTGATTTGGACACCAGTTTTTTATGCAGCTGGCGAGTGATGGGAAGACCATCTGGGTAGAGATACATCTCATCTCCAGTTGTCTTACAGACTTTAAAATGAAAATGCACAATTCAGTAATATGACAAAGAATATAACATTTACAGCAGACAAAGAAAACATTTACAGGAGACAAAGAAAATTATGAGAATTATGGAAAGGGAAATAAGATTAAGATACATAAATGGATAATAAATGAGGAAGAATAAAGGGGCCAGTAGAGAAAAAAATAATAATAATAAAGAGGAAAGATACATTTTATTATATTGCCTAGACGGAGAGAAATTAACTAAAGAAAGCTTTGGGATCCACGGAGAGAGAGTTGAATGGATAGAAAATTGGCATTACAGAAGGAAGCAGGGGGTGTTAGAAGGTTGCTTTTCGGACCGGATTAGTGGTGTGCCTCAGTGTTCGGTACTGGGCCCTTTGCTGTTTGTCATCCATATCAATGATTTGGATGAGAACGTACATGGCATGATCTGCAAGTTTGCAGATGACAGAAAAGTGAGTGGTATTGTAGATAGTGAAGAAGGTTGTCAAAAATTGCAGCAGGATCTTGATCCTGAGAAACGGTTGATGGACTTTAATACAGAGAAATGTGAGGTGCTGCATTTTGGGAAGTCCAACATGGGCAGCACCTACACAGTGTATGGTATGACTCTGGGGAATGTTGTAGAGCAGTGTGACCTGGGATTGTAGGTACATAGTTCCTTGACAGTGGGGTCACAGGTAGATAGGGTGTTCAAAAAGGCTTTCAGCACGTTGGCCTTCAACAGTCAGAGTATTGAGTATATACAATTGGGAGGTCATGTTGCAGTTATATTAGTTGCTGGTGAGGCCACGTTTAGAGTATTGTGTTCAGTTTTGGGCAGCATGTTATAGGAAAGATGTCAAGCTGGAAAGGGTGCAGAGAAGATTCATAAGGATGTTGCCAGGACTCGAGGACTTAAGCTATAGGTAGAGGTTTAGCAAACTAGGAATCTATTGCTTGGAGGGCAGGAGTATGAGGGGTGATCTTATAGAGGTGTACAAATTCATGAAAGGAATAGATTGAGTAAACGTACAGTCACTTGCCCAGAGTAGGGGAATCGAGAATCAGAGGACAGATTTAAGGTGAGGAGGGAAAGATTTAATACGAACCTGAGGAGTAACTTTATTTTTTATTTTTTACACAAAATGTGGCGGGTGCATGCAACGAGCTGCTGGCAGGTATAATTGCAACATTTAAGAAACATGTAGACAGGTACAATAATAGGATAGGTTTAGAGGGATATGAGGCAAATGCAGGCAGGTGGGACGAGTGTTGATGGGACATGTTAGTCGGTGTGGGCAAGTTGAGCCAAAGGACCTGTTTCCATCCTATGAATCTATGACTTTGCAAAATAAAGGAATTTTGGATCATCAAAAACAGCCCAATTCATCTCAAGATTGCGTACTAATACATTTTACATTGAAATAGGTAGATGGGAGGGGTGTGAGACACAGTCAAAAGATTTTCATTAGGATATAGATTCTACCGCAGTATGTTTCCAATTAGAAAAGTAGCCAAAAAACCATCAATATCTTCAAATGAACAAAGCTGCCAACTCAAGAGCACTGAATATTAAGAAAAATTGCTGTGAATCTACAAATACAGAATTTTTAATTTTCACTTGAAAATTGATAATTGCACATAGACAACTTGAATAGGTGACAGAATACTGGATTGAAAGTCTGAAGAGGAAAACATGCCCAGGTCACAAAATTGTGGTTTATTTTCTCAGAAGCAGACAGCTAGTCGTGAAGAGGAGGGGGAGAAAGTAATGTGAGAGACTTCCACAAAGAATTGAGCTTTTCTCATTTAAAAACAAAACCAATATTACAACATTTTTTATTATTTCAATTTGTTCATTTGGACTTTCTATAGCTTCCCCGGTTCCCACCACAGTTCACCTCCGTAGCAATTACTTTAAATAAAACATATGTCCTCCAACCATGTAATCTTTAGATAAAAGGTCAGTGATAACATTTTGAACAAATCAAAACCATTCATTATATCAATAACTATACCTGAAGAGGAGATGGGTTCTACTCCAGACTTTGTCTTGGTATCTTCATTGGAAGCAGGCATGGGCTGTTTAGTTTGTTCTAGAGTTAAAATAAAGCATAAGCAAAAAAGCTTCAAAAGTAATTCTGAACATTACCATCACTAAATCCCTCACTATCAATATCCTGGATCAGCCTTATACACAATGTGTAGGAAGGATCTGCAGATTTGATTTGATTTTATTACTTGTCATTCGAACCTCAGAGGCTCGAACGAAACTCCGTTTCTACAAGCCATACAACAGAACAATTCATAGAAAAATACACAGACAATTCAATTCACACAAACATCCATCACAGTGAATCTCCTCCTCACTGTGATGGAAGGCAAAGTCTTCTCTGTCCCCCGCACCATTTCTCTCCCGAGGTCGAAGCCCCAGGCGGGCGGTGTTAAGTCCCACGGCCATTGTGGCCGCGCCGGGCCGGGCGATGTACGGCCCCGCTCTAGGCCCAAAAGATGCTGGTTTAAACCATAGACTCAAGACTCAGAGAAACAGGCAGCATCTCTGGAGAGCAGGAATGGGTGATGTTTTGGTTCGAGACAATGTGGCTCCAACAGCAGGTCAGAGACGAGGTATCCTGTGGCAAATTCACTCCTTCAGGGGAATGAACCCTCGGAAAGCGGCTGGACCTGAAGTAATACCTGGTCGTGTTCCAAAAACCTGTGCGGACCAACTGGCTGGAGTTTCTACGGACATTTTCAACCTCTCACTTCTGAGGTCCCCACCTGTTTTAAAAGGGCATCAATAATACCGGTGCCCAAGAAGAGCAAGGTGACGTGCCTCAATGACTATCGACGAGTGGCACTAATGTCTGTGGTGATGAAGTGCTTTGAGAGGTTGATTATGGCCAATATCAACTCCTACCTCGACAAGAACCTCGACCCACTGCAGTTCGCTTAACGCCACAACAGGTCAACGTTAGATACGATCTCACTGGCTCTCCACTCCGCTCTGGACCACTTGGACAATAAAAACTCATATGTCAGGCTGTTATTCATAGACTACAGTTCGGCGTTTAATACCATCATCCCCTCCAAGCAGGTTACCAGACTCTCAGATCTGGGTTTCAGCCCCCTTCTGTACTCACTATATACTCATGAATGCGTAGCCGGACATAGTGCGAACTCCATGATCAAGTTCGCCGACAACACTACTGTTATGGGACGAATCACTGACGGTGATGAGTCAGAGTGTAGAAGTGAGATCGACCGACAGACCAAATGGTGCCAGCACAACAACCTGGATCTCAACACCAGCAAAACCAAGGAACTGATTGTGGACTTTGGAAGGGGTAGGATAGCTACCCACAATCCTGTTTATATCAACGGGACGATGGTGGAAAGGGTCAAGAATTTCAAATTCCTGGACTTGCATATTTCCGAAGATCTTTCCTGGTCCCAGCACACTGATGCAATCATAAAGAAGGCACATCAGCGCCTCTATTTCTTGAACAGATTACGGAGAGTCAGTATGTCAAGGTGGACTCTCTCGAACTTCTACAGGTGCACCATGGAGAGCATACTGACTGGTTGCATCGTGGCTTGGTTCGGTAACTTGAACGTCCAGGAGCGGAAAAGATTGCAGAAAGTTGTGACCACTGCCCAGTCCATCATCGGCTCTGACCTCCCTACCATCGAAGGGATCTATCGCAGTTGCTGCCTCCAAAAGGCTGCCAACATCATCAAAGACCCACATCATCCTGGCCACACACTCATCTCTCCGTTGCCATCGGGAAGAAGGTACAGGAGCTTGAAATCTGGAACATCCAGGTTCAGGAACAGCTTCTTCCCCACAGCCATCAGGCTATTAAACTCGGCAATAAACAAACTCTGAACAATAACAGCCTATTGCACTATATTTGTTTATTCATTGTGTATATATATATATATATATATGGTCTATGGTATATAGACACACTGAACTTTTATCTCCTGATCTGTATTATGTTTACATATTCTGTTGTGCTGCAGCAAGCAAGAATTTCATTGTCCTATCTGGGACACATGACAATAAAACTCTCTTGACTCTTGACTTGGCCTCCTAACACCCAAAAGCCAGTTCACCATCTACGAGGATGAAGTCAGGAGTGAGATGGAATACTCTCCACTTGCCTGGATGAGTAAAACTTCAATAACACTCAAAAAGCTCAACATCATGCAGCCTGCTTGATATGCACCCCATCCATAACCAAACACTCATTCCGCCACCCCAGTAATAGCAGTTTATACCATCTATAAGTTACACATTAGCAATTCATCAAGACTCCTTGAACAGAGTTGTGATCTCATAGAAGCGTAAGAAAAAGGGGTAAATAGCAGTCATTTTTTCCCAGAATTGGGCACTCAATAACAAGTGGGCATACATTTAGTTTTTTTTTTAAAGATGGAAATAGATCCTTTAACCCACCATGTCCATATTAATCACCTATTCACATGTATTCTACGTTATCTCATTTTCTCATCCACTCCCTGCATATTAGGAGCAATTTTAATGAGGCAAATTAGCCTACAAATCTGCACATCTTTAGGATGTTGGAGGAAACAAGAGTACCCGGAGGAAACCAACGCATCACAGGGCGAATGTGTAAACTCCAAACCTAGCATCCGAGGTCCAGATCGCACTAGGGTATTTGGCGCTGTGAGACTGCAGCTGTACCAACTATGCCACTGTGCTGCCCTAAATAAAAGAACCAAAAAGGGCAATTATGTCACACAGAGGGTGATATATGGAGATTGAGCTGCCAGAGGAAGTGGTTGAGGCAGCTACCACTGATTTTCCAGCAACTGGAGTTCCGGCTTCTCTGTTAATCTGCACTTGAAATCCTCCTGCGGCAGTCACCCCGAAAATGCGGTGCCTAGGCAGCTGATGTTGAGCATATCAGGACTTCCTCGCTTATCGGCGGGTCAAATTCGGCCCCTGCGGCTGGGGCTCCAGAACGCCCGACCAACCGGACCTAGCAGATCCATTCCCATAGCCGACTTCCAATGTTGAATTTGCAGTCTGCTATCTTGGCCCCTGGGTGGGCTTGGCAGACCATTCTGGTACTGCTGGACTCCTCTTGGATGCTATGACCTCTGTTGCTCCTACAAAAGGGATAATCCAGAAAGGCTCTGGAACCAAGGGTGCTGTAAAATCGGATGTGGACCTGTACAATAATAACATTTATATGACATTTAGATATTACATGGATAGGAAAGGTACAGGCAAATGGGACTAGCAATGATGAGCAACTTGGTTGGCATAAACATGTTTGGCTGAAGGGCCTGTTTCCATGCTGTATAGTTCAATAACACAAAGGACAAGGTCAGCAAAGGTATGGGAACACCACCTTCTCAAAGTTGGAATTTAAGCCATGCACTATCCTATGTCCGCCCCTTCACCATCGCTTAGTCAAAATCCTGGAACTCTCCCCAACACCATTGTGGGTACAACCACACTTCAAGGATAGCACAGTTCAAGAAGAAGAAAAAGACACAAAGTGCTGGAGTAACTCAGTGGGTCAGGCAGCAGTTCAAAAAAGTAGCTCACCACTTTCTGAAGGGCATTTATGGATGGGAAATTAAATGCTGGCTCAGTCTCCAAAGCTTACATTCATTCAATCAAGAAATGAATGCTAAAATAACATAATTAGCCTTTTGATTTAGTAATTAGACCCTATGATTTAATGCAGCTCTGCATTTTGCAGCTTTTATTTCCTTTACTTGTGTTTCCTCTCTAACTTCTACATTGCACAATCTTCATCCTCATTCACAATCTTCCTTTAGACTCTCCTCCAGCAACCACAACTACAAGATACACTTTAGCAATTCATCAAGACTCCTTAGAAAGAGGAGTGATCTCTGAGTGATCTCATAGAAGTGAATAAAAATCATTGGGGTATCAATGCAGTCTTTTTCTCAGACTGGGCACTCAAAAACAAGAGGGCATAAATTTAAGGCGAGGTGGGAAGGATTGAATATTTTTCCGATATATATCATGGAAACGGATCCCGTTCCTCACTCTTTATAATCTTCCACTTGCACAATCTTCAGCCTCTAATCTAAGGCTATCTTCCCTTTTGGACATCTGCTGCATTTTAATATTCAATATTCCCTTGGATAGTAAATTATCCCCGTCACTGTAATTCTCCTGTAAGATAGTTTTAAATATCATCTCATCATCTTTAATATCCCAGACGAACTGAAAACTCATAAAGAAATTACTGATATGATTCAAGTCAACTTCTATGCTCTATGGAATTAAATTTGAAAGCTTCAAACTACCTTGTTTGAATATAAGAATATGTTTAAACCTCTAGTGAGAAGAATATGTTTCTAATTTGTAACAGCTGCATTAGTACTAGCTGATAACATCTTTCAACGATAAAGTAGGCACAGGAAGTTCAAGAAATTATTAAAAGGTTGAATCTAAGCACCATTAAACAATATAAACCCACCGACTCCCATGGCTATCTGGACTACACTTCTTCCCACCCTGCTTCCTGTAAGGACTCCATCCCCTACTCCCAATTCCTCCGTCTACGCAGCATCTGCACCCATGAGGTGTTCCACACCAGGGCATCGGAAATGCCCTAATTCTTCAGGGAACGAGGGTTCTCCTCTTCTACTATAGATGAGGCTCTCACAAGGGTCTCTTCTATACCCCGTGACTCTGCTCTCACTTCCCATCCCCCCCACTCGTAACAAGAGCAGAGTCCCCCTTGTCCTTACCTTCCACCCTACCAGGCGTCACATACAACAAATAATCCTCAGACATTTTCACCACCTCCAACGTGATCCCACCACTTGCCACATCTTCCCATCTCCTCCCCTGTCTGCTTTCCACAGAGACCACTCCCTCCGTAACTCCCTGATCAATTTACCCCTCTTCGGGCACTTTCCCTTGCAACTGCAGGAAATGCTACACTTGTCGCTTTACCTCCCCACTTGACTCCATTCAAGGACCCAAGCAGTCATTCCAGGTGCGGCAGACGTTCACCTGCACCTCCTCCAACCTCATCTATTGCATCCGCTGCCCTTGATGTCAGCTGCTCTACATCAATCAGACCAAGCGTAGGCTTGGCGATCGTTTCGCTGAACATCTTCGCTCGGTTCGCAATAACCAACCTGATCTCCCGGTGGCTCAGCACTTCAACTCCACCTCCCATTCCAAATCCAACCTTTCTGTCCTGGACCTCCTCCAGGGCCAGAGTGAAGACGATTGTAAATTGAAGTTTGCACCCCAGCGGTATGAACATTGACTTCTCTAGTTTCAGGTGGTCCCAACTTTCTCCTCCCCTTCTAAGCTCTCCCTCAGCCCACTGGCTCCATCTCTTCATTTCTTCTTCCCGCCCCCCCCCAACCCTCATCAATCAGAAGAAGGATTTTGACCCGAAACGTTGCCTATTTCCTTCGCTCCATAGATGCTGCCTCACCCGCTGTGTTTTTCCAGCATTTTTGTCTACCGTTAAACAATAATGTACTGCAGAATGACTTTGATTTGTCTGGACTAAAAGTCCAGAGGCAGGAATAATGATGGAGAAACATAGTAGTTAATAAATTTAAATCCATGTAAGTAAATAAATAAGCACATAATTAATAGGTAACATCAATTATTATATTAAAGAAGCTAAATGATCATCATGAAAAATCCATCTTGATTTCCAATAACTAAAGATATCTACTGGTCTCTATTAACTACAAACCTTCAGTAATGTGGATAATTAACATTTTACTGAAATGACCTGGCAAGACTATCGGCTTTATCAAACTTTACCACACAGACTGCAACAAGATGACAACTTGCAACCACAATCTGTAGGGCGATTAAGGATGGATAATCAATCATGGCCTTACCAGTGATGCTCTCATAGAAAATTGTAGTCACATTAAGCCAAAGTATTTTATGGCACATCACAAATCATTTGCAAGAGTCTTGAAAAATACATATTGAGGACACGAAGCTTAGAAGAGTTTGTTTTAAATGTAAGCTGAAAATGTTTTAAATGTAAGCTTAAAATTTCCCTTCATCTTCCCAAGGATCAACTGAAAAATTTGAGTTCTTAAGGAAAGTTTGTGCTAAACATTGTCCTTAGAAATTACGGAATTGATTGAGTCAGGTTAAAGTTGGTAATGGACATGACCAATCATCTTATTCCCAGCAGACATTCCATTGAATGGGAAGGTAGAAAGGTCCATAAGTTCAGTCACAATGACTATCTGGGTCTTGACGGGACAAAGACATTTGAATTGCTGGAAGAGTTGACAACAGAAAGAAAACGCAATGTAACCAAATATCACCTTTAATATGGTCAATAATCATACCTGAAGTAGCTTTAGTTTTCTGCCGTTTACACTCGAGTTCCACAACAACTGAAAAATAGAACCAGAGAACATCAGGCAAAGAGCTTTTGACAAAGAAAGTAATTTGGTTGGAAAGAACCTAGCATTCTCCTATCTTCCAATGGATAGAATTTTCTGCAGTCTTTCTTCCATATTCTTATTCTTAGTTTGGTGCATCTGTTAACAATGTGAGCTTCCCTAGCATCGTCATACAGATGTGCCCTATTACTTCACATCTAGCTTCAGAATATTGATATTGATATCAGAATACATATTTCAGTAGACACTGCTGCACACTAGAAACATAGAAACATAGAAATTAGGTGCAGGAATAGGCCATTCGGCCCTTCGAGCCTGCACCGCCATTCAATATGATCATGGCTGATCATCCAACTCAGTATCCCGTACCTGCCTTCTCTCCATACCCTCTAATCCCCTTAGCCACAAGGGCCACATTTAACTCCCTCTTAAATATATCCAATGAACTGGCCTCAACTACCCTCTGTGGCAGAGAGTTCCAGAGACCCACCACTCTCTGTGTGAAAAAATTCCTTCTCATCTCGGTCCTAAAGGATTTCCCCCTTATCCTTAAGCTGTGACCCCTTGTCCTGGACCTCCCCAACATCGGGAACAATCTTCCTGCACTAATGACATTATCGGTGGAAACTAGACTTTAGGTTGCTCATACACTGCAGTTCGCATACCATTGCAACAGATCAATAGCAGATATCATCTCCCAGCCCCTAGTCATCTGGATCACAAGGGCACCCACATCATACTCTCATTTATTAAAGATAGCTCCGCCTTCAACACCATGATCCCAAACAAACTCATCTCCAAAATCCTGAATCTGGGAATTGACACAAAACTCTGCAGGTCAGGCACCGACTCTATAGAAAGGGAATCTGGATGTTTTGGATTGCGACCCTTCTTCAGAATCTGGGACTCAGCTCTTCAACTGGATGCTCCACTTCCTAACACACAGACCACAATCAGTGAGGAAAGGCGAGAAAACATACTCAATGATATTTTTCAACACTTATTATCAGCCCCTTATTATGCTCACTATACGCTCACAGCAAAACATTTCTCATTTTATGAAGTTGCAGGTGTCACCACTGTAGTGCACCAAATCTTGATCAATGATGTGACGGAGTACAGGAAGGAGAAAGAGAGTTTAACAACATGCTGTCAAATCAACAACCTTTCCCTCAATGTCAGCAAGATGAATTATCTAGTCATTGACTTTGGGAAATAATGAGCTGTACATGTCCCAGGGAACATCAGTGGTACTGAAGTGGAGACAGGTAAGAGCTTAAAATTCCAACAATTTGTCCCAGTCCAACCACACTGAAGCCATGGCCTACAAAGCACACCAATGCCTCAAAAGATTAAGGAAGTTCAGCATGCCTCCATCGATTCTGATCAACATAATCAAGGACCATTTTACCACAGCCATTCCCTCTTCGCCTCTATGGCAGAAGAAACAAGCACTTGAAAGCAAGTATTACCATATTAAGGAATAGCATTTTCCCGGCTGTATTCAGATTCCTGAATGGCCCTCCCATAAGATATTGTGCCGATCTCCCAACCTACCTCAAAATGGACCTTGCACTTTTTTATCTGTACTTTGCGATTGTAACATTCTAATGCCGTAATACCATATTCTGCACTCTGCGACTTTTCTGTGCACTACCTGTTGTACCCATACATATGGTGTGATTGTACTCATGAAGTTTGACTGGATAGCATGCAAAGTTTTCCAATGTCCACATTACAATAATAAACCAATACAGGTAAATACAAGATTCAAGGTAAAAGCAGGATTCTGATAATATGTCTTATCTTACAGAAATATTTTCCTTTTCATATAGATCACCTTGAAATATTTAGTGCAGATTCATCGCAAATCTATAATGCCTTTATGGGTTAACTACCCATTTATTTATTTATTTATCCCCCCCCCCTTTTTTAAATATTTTTATTTATTAGCGGTACTGTAAGTTATATCAGTGCACATCCCTTGTATTGTATTACAGTAATTGTACCCCTTAATTTTTATTTTTATTTTAAGGCTTTAGAAAAGAGAATAGAGAGAAAAATAGCAGCATTGAAAGTAGAAAAGTGAAAAAGAGATGTGAAAGTGCCAAAGCGTGACAGAGGGAAAGGAAATCCTTGAAGAGATAGAAACGGGAATTAAAAGATAGACCCTGGAGAGGAAAGAAAAAGAAAGAGGGAAAAATAGAGAAAGAAAAAAGAAAAGCCAGTTACTTTATTATAAACATCTCGCAAAAGGAATCTACAACTCGACAATTTTTCTTCCCCCTTACCAAGATCCGACACCGGTACTTTTTTAACTACCCATTTAACTCATTCTTGATCCATCAAGATTCATCCTACCAATATATCAGCAACCTCAAATGAATACATATAGTCAGTCTCCTTATTCTGCACCCAACACATGTACGTATCATTATTAATTTGTCAAGTTGGGGGCTGGACATAGATTAAATTATGAAATTAATAGACCTAAAAATTGAGCTGTTGCAAAAAACATGCTAGAATATACAAAACGAACCAAGCGGTAGAGTTGCTGCCTTACAGTGCTTGCAGCACCGGAGACCCGGATTCGATCCCAACCAAGGGTGCGGTCTGTACGGAGTTTGTACGATCTCCCCGTGACCTGCGTGGGTTTTCTCCGATAGCTTTGGTTTCCTCCCACACTCCAAAGACGTATGGGTTTGTAGGTTAATTGGCTTGGTAAATGTAAAAATTGTCCCTAGTGTGCGTAGGATAGTGTTAATATCCGGGGATTGCTGGTCGGTGCGGACCCAATGGGCCGAAGGGCCTGTTTCCACGCTGTATCTATAAACTAAACAGCTGAATTGGTCTTCAAAAGTGTCAGTGCGGACTGAAAGATATTCGTCTGTACTCCATATTCGTCTGCAATTCCATAACACTATCCTATTCTCTTCCTTGAACAGCATTCAACTACACATCAGTTGTAAACCTTTCAAGGTTCCCCAGTGATAGCTGCCATGGCAAAGTTCACAAACTGCATCATTTGACAAGGTGGGAGTAGATAATATGAATCTTAAATAAAGGATTTTACTTGGAGTGAATAAAAAAAAATCATGAATGAAAAATAATCAAGGTCATATTTTAGGAGCTCTAAAATGTATTTTGATGCTGAAATTTTACTTCGTAACAATAGAGTACCAACCCATTGTCACAAATGTGATGATCTTAAAATTATTATTTTTTAATTATTTTTTGAATGTTGATCAGTGTCAATATAGGGATTACTTTAACATATCCTTATAGTGTACAGAAAACCATTTCAGGTTGAATTGAACTTGGTGTTAAAAGAGTAAACAGAAAATAATTTGCTTGAAATAAATTTATTCCTTGCATAGAAAAAAACCAAAGCAGTTTATAAAAATAAAAATAAATATGAAAAAATGCCAGGATAGGGTTTTTGATGGAAGGCTGCTGGTAACTTACGTTGATCACCAACTCTTTTTACACCAGATGATTTTTCATTGGCCATTGGGCTTATTTTGTCAAAAACAACCTGAAATTTAAAATATAATGAAGAGTGTAATAGTTCTGAATTTAGCTTTAAAAGTATTTAGAATGCCTACAATGCTTTTACTAATCACAGTTCTCCAGAATATGACGTTTCTTCTACTCCCCACATTTCTGCAACATATTATATGATGCCTTATATTTTAATGACAAAGACTTTACAAATAAACAAGCTCTGAGGATAAAATGACTGGAATTAAAATATTCCATTTAGAATATCATGATGGAAACAACAAGTTCCAGCTCGCCTTTCAGCTAAATGGAAGTCCATAATGACCTCAGACTAACTGAAAATTAAAAAGAAAATACTTTTGAAGAGGAAGCAATGTTATTAAAATATCAATTTTATATAAATCATTTTGCAACATTCATCTATCACTTCCTGCTTTTCTGCAAAGCCAAGATGCATTGCCTTGGCAAAGATGTCATAACTATTTAGTAGATGCAAATTCAATTGTTCATGGTTCATCAGCAAAATCTTCTTCAAAAGATACTCCACAATTTACAAATATGGGGAATGACCATTATTAAATATGTAATATTGAATATTGTCATGACAGTATTTGAGAAGTATCTAGATGAGCACCTACTTCTTTGAGGCATGCAAGGCTATAGACCAAGAATTGGAAGATGGATTTAATAATAGAGTGCCTAATGGCAAGAGTGAATATGATGGGCTAAATGGCATGTTTCCATGCTGTGGAACTCTATTTACCTTTGCAACCTTCACCTTGGAAACTAAGTTATGTGGCTGTGTTCTGTGGAATGAGTCATACAGCATGGAAACAGGCCCATCAGCCCAACTTGCCCCCGCCGACAACATGCCCCACTAGTTCCACCTGCCTGTGCTTGGCACATATCCCTCTAAATCTATCCTAGCCATGTAATTGTCCAAATGTTTTTGAACATTGTTATAGTACTTGCCTCAACTACGTCCACTGGCAACTCGTGCCATATATCTACTACTCTTTGTGTAAAAAGATTGCCTCTCAGGTTCCTATTAGATCTGTCCACCCACACCTTAAATCTATGCCCTCTGGTTCTTGATTCCCCTACTCTGCGTAAAAGACCCTGTGCATTTACAATACAATATGTACACAACACTGCACCACTGTGCCCAAGGCTGAGATATGTTTTCTTCATCCAAACGTTTTGAATTCTCTACCTAAGAGTGCTATGGAGGTTCACTAGTTAAGTACCGTATTTCCCGGCAATGAAGACCCACCTGCGTCGAAGACGCATCCCCATTTTGAGTTGCTAAATTTTGAAAAAAGGCTGGCATAGAATTTCTGACGCTTAAAAAAAATAAAGAATAAAAAAAAATAAAGATTAAAAAATTAAAAAAGTGACAATTTAATTTCTCCACGACTTCCAGATCTCCTCCATTCTGAATGACTGAATGGGTGAGAGGTGGAGGGTGACGGCAGGTAGAGAGATGGTGGGAAAAACAAGATCGCTAAGGAACTAGGAAATTCAAACATAAGGATCAGTGGTGCCAAAATGGGAGCGGCCGCCGGGACTGGACAGCATCCCCAGGCCGGCAGAAGGCGTTCCGCTGTCCAGGCAGCTGCTCGTATGGGAGTATATTATCCTTTATATTTTTATATTCTTAGTAATACTTGAGATACTTAACTATTATCCTTTATTTATTATAATTTCTATTTAGCTTTTGTTCTGCATGTTAGGATTAGCTTTTCCATGTTGAGTTAAGCCATTTGTGTTCGCCTTTGTGTGCTTTTGTTTGTTTATATAAACTGTGTGTGTGTGTGTGTGTGTGTGTGTGTGTGTGTGTGTGTGTGTGTGTGTGTGTGTGTGTGTGTGTGTGTGTGTGTGTGTGTAGGCGTTTGGGTTCTTCTCTTGCAGCAATTAGCGTAAATCAATTGTGCCAGTTATATGACCTTTGTAACTCTGTATCAAAGCCTAGCTGAAAGAGATAAGGGGGCCCAAGCTTGGAGAAGTCATGTGGTTTGAATAAGGATTACGGAATGGAAAATAACTGGGGAAGAAGGGGAAAAACTGAATGCAGGTAATTGGTTAATGAAAGGGAATGGCTGCAAGTGATTGGTTATCGATAAGGGAATGTCTGCAAGTGATTGGGTATGGAAATGTACCGGGTGTGGGACTTACAGAGTTAAACATGCCATAAAAAGAAGCAACTCTTTGTCTGGGGCAGGCATTCAAGCGATTTACTCTTTGAGTGTCCCAGCCTTGATTTGCAAGTAAAGGTTTGAACTTCTTGAAGAATTCTCTGCGTCACCTGACTTGATTTTGAGTATCAGTAGCCACGACAAAAATGGCGCAGAGAAGAGGGTCGGAAAGATGCCTGTTCAATAAAAGTCAACCAGCCAAGGGCGCTTCCCAGCCCCTCAGGGGCTCTCGGGGACAACAGGACAAGGGTGGCCACCCGCAAAAAAAGGTAGGCAGTTTTCCGCTTCATTTGGATTAATGACCCGTTGAAAACGGGAAGCCACTGGGGACACAGAAGCGTCTAGGCAGTCAGAGGGCCTGTCCGATCCAAAGAATCTGTCGCTAAAGTATTTTAAGGGGAGTGCCGGAGGATTACTCGAGAAGACTGCGCAGTAGGGTAAGTAGAAAATAATTAATCTGAGAAAGTAGATTCTGTGTGATGTGAATAGACCTTGTGGATACCGTCCTTAGAAGAAAAAGGGGACTGAACGGACAAGGCATTCTGTGGATACCGCCCTTAGAAGAGTAAGGGGTCTGTACGGACAGAACAGGTAAAGTCAGGGAGAATAGGGATTAATTAGGTAATATAAAATTGCAAATTGTTCAGGGGTAAAGTAGGATTGTGGAAAATAATAAAAGTAGTGTATAGGATAGTATAGTAACCACAGGAACGGGACGGAAAAGGAATAAGGACTACGGCCGCAGGGATTCAAACACTCACCCCAAATCTCAATCACATACTAAAGGCAGTTGGAAGGCATACCCTTAGAAAGTACATTAATACAATATGTGGATGATTTATTTGTTTGCTCCGCAAGTGAGCGAGACACCCTGACTCTCTTGGAAAGGCTGGCATGCGGAGGTCATAAAGTGTCCAGGAAGAAGCTGCAGTTTTGTAAGCAGCAGATAGAATATTTAGGATGATTAATATCCAAAGGAGTAAAGGCTATAGCACTGGATCAAATTGAGGCAATAATTAAAGCTCCCAAACCTCAGACAGTAGGACAGATTATGACGTTCTTGGGACTGGCAGGATACAGTTCAGACTGGACTGGAAAGTATGCTCAAATATTGACGCCATTAAGGAAAATAATGAAGGAAGCAGGACACACATGTCTGAGAAATGTTTTGCAATGGAATGATGAGGTGGAAACAGCTTTTAACAGTATTAAGCAGGAGTTACAGTCAGCTCCAGCCCTAGCCCTGCCAAACTATGAAAATACCTTTTACCTGTATTTTTCTGTGTTAAAGAAGGAACTGCAGATGCTGGAAATCGAGGGTTACACAAAATGCTGGAGAAACTCAGCGGGTGTTATTGCACCTCAGGTAAGCTTGTATCTGGAACCCACAGAGGAGGACATAATTGAAATCCAAGGTAAGGCAACCTTAGCAGAGCAAACAATGTGGAGACAAAGGGGAGCTAAGCAGAACTCAGAGGGTCTGTGGACTACTGAACGATTGTTGGTAGCACCCACACCATTGCTGACCATTCTTATTTCAGAAGCGCATGGGTTAGACCATTGCACAAGAGGAGGAAGTAAATAAGAAAGGTAAAAAAGGATGGGTTGTGGTCACCCTATTTACAGGCTTCTGTAGACCACATTTTGTCACAGTGTGAGGTATGTGCTCAAAACAATGTTAGAAAGGGAATAACAACGCCTATAGGTCACATTCCTGTGCCCGAAGGGCCATTTAGGTACCTGGTGATCGACTATGTGGGTATGATAAAGATGGTAAGAGGGAAATGGTACATGCTAGTAGTGATTGATACATTTAGCAGGTGGGCGGAGGCAGTACCTTCTAAAGATTTAGGTGCAGGGACTGTAGTAAAGTTCCTGACAAATGAAGTAATCCCAAGGTTTGGTATACCTACAGAAATTAGCTCCGACAACGGATCGGCTTTTATTCAGAAAGTAGCATGCTGGTGCTACAGGCCCTGAGAATGAAACAAAGGTTTGGGTGTGTGTATCACCCTCAGTCACAGGGCATGGTGGAAAGAATTCATGGGATTTTAAAGGCTAAGCTAAATAAGATTTGTGCAACTACAAAGTTGAATTGGATCGATACCCTGCCATTGGCACTGATGAGCTGTCGATGCAAACTAATCGAATAACTCATTTGAAACCACACGAGATGCACACTAGCAGACCCATGCTGGCACTCAAATTGAGAGGTCCCCACAAGGGACCAAGTTTGGAACAGTTAGAGGTAGAACGTAAGCAGTATATGCAACAGTTAACTGTGATACACAAGTCTATTTATTCACAGGAAAAGCAAAAGAAGCCGGAGGTGAACCAGGAGGAAGGACCCATTAAACCCGGAGACAAGGTTTATGTACGAGCCTTCCAAAGTAAATGGAATGAGCCAAGAAGGGAAGGACCGTTCACAGTAACTAAGGCCTCTCCCACCGCTGTTCTGGTAGAAGGTCAATCTACATGGTACCACCTCAATCATTGCACAAGGGTTGTCTCACAGGTACGGCTCAATGATAACTCTGACGTGAACAGGAGGACTAAGACGTAAGGAGAGAGCAGAGCTTTAACCAGATATTAAGTGAGGTTTTTGGAGACACTAGTGACTCCAAGGGCAGTTGTAAATGAGGTCCCGAACCATTGTTCTCCTCCTGATAGTGTGAGTAGGGGCGGGCTGGGGGATGCCAATACTGTCCCTCCCCACTAAGACCTGGAAACTATCAACATGGCCGATATGGCCTGGTAACTCCGCCACCTCACCAGGGTTAGGGGAACACGTGTGAGGCCGTAGAGATCTTGGGTGATAGCTCGGCCGAATGGTCCAGAGCTGCCACTAATGATTGGTATAAGTGGGCACGATACACGGCACAGACTTTGAAATTACCACAATGCATAATATATGCTAAGGCCACAGGAAAAACACTGGCTGTACCGGATCCTCATAACTATACATATTGTGCAAAAATTCTTGCAAAGTATAACACAGTGGTCAAACATTTCTCAATGTCCAGTACAGTGTCTAAACGCAGCAGGATCAACACCAGGGATGGTTCCGGCAGACCAATGCACATTATGGAATTTCACACAAGTTTGAGAACCCCATCTCAAACCACCATTAGGGATAGAAATTACAACTGCAAAACTGTGTGAGTGCCACATTGTGGTGAATGGCATACACCCAGTAGGACATTTCCCAGGTAACTGAGGCACAACATGGACATGTAATCAAAAAAACCCAGATCAGTTAGCCCAAAATATGCCTAGGTCTAACAGCCCTATTTCACTACCAGGTTGCAGGACTATTTTAACAGCAGATGTAGCAGTAGCGGATAGATTTTGGATGTTTAAGGGCAGGGCCAGGAACACACTCCCACCCACCTGGACCGGATTGTGTGCTAGGGTAATGTTAGCACAGTTCGTCCTCGTCGTAAGCCCAAAATAAATATTTGCTAAGACCTGTAGGAAGAGATAATTTGAAACACTTCTTGAAGGAGTTTACCTAGATGGAATAGGGCAACCAAGAGGAACCCCCAATTAGTTTAAAGCTAGGAGTGAGCTTACTGCCGGGTTGGAGTCAATACTCATTTGGATCACGCCTGCAAAAAATACAGAATGAATAAACTATATTTATTATAACCAACAGAGATTTATAAATTACACTGAGAACGCACTATCGGCCCTACGGGACCAGCTTGATGCCACCGGTAAGAGGGCGTGGCAGAACAGGCAGGCCCTAGATTGGTTATTAGCAGAAAAAGGGTGTGTGTGTGTGTGTGTGTGTCCTGTTTGGGGAACACTGCTGCACCTTCATATCTAACAATACTAGCCCGGAGGGGTCCTTCACTAAAGCAATGGATAAGTTAAAGAATCTGAGCAACGAGCTTAAGCAGAATGTGGGTTTTGGACATCATTTCTTTGATTGGCTAGAAAATATGTTAGGAGGTTGGGGAGCATGTTTGGCTAAGTTGGCGGTGACTATTGGAGCTGCACTGCTGGTGGTTACTGTTGTGCTATGTTGTGTTTTTCCCGGTATTCCCGGTCTCTCCTAGTAAGCGCCACTGCAAAGCAGCTCCCGTTGCTCCAGGAAAAAAGGCGAATCTGGTCTCCTAAAGAAGCAGACACCGCTGATAGATAACTAAAATGACGTGCAAAACACTCCAGAGGATTATTGAACAATAGTCTGTAAGTACTCCTGGGTATTTTCCCTCGCCCCAGCATAATGGGGGGAGGGTTTTGGCCCAGTTACCCAGGATCCCATAGAAAGAACACCATGAGGCTGAACATTACAAATATCAGGACCCTGATTTTGGGTTTAGTTGCAGTTTGATTGAGTGCCTTTGCAACTTTTGGTTTTCTTTTTCTGTGAGACCGATTAGGTCTCAAAGGGGGTAATTATATGGGAATATATTATCCTTTATATTTTTATATTCTTAGTGGTAATACTTGAGATACTTAACTATTATCCTTTATCTATTATCCTTTGTATTTAGCTTTTGCTATGCATGTTTGGATTTAGCGTTTGCTCTGCATGTTTGGATTAGCTTTTCCATGTTGAGATAAGCCTTTTGTGTTCGCCTTTGTGTGCTTTTGTTTGTTTATTTAAACTGTGTGTAGGCGGTTGGGTACTTCTCTCGCAGCAATTAGCGTAAATCAATTGTGACAGATATATGACCTTTGTAACTCTGTGTCAAACCCTAGCTGAAAGAGATAAGAGGGCCCAAGACAGGAGAAGTCATGTGGTTTAAATAAGGATTACGGAATGGAAAATAACTGGGGAAGGAGGGGAAAAACTGGATGCAGGTAATTGGTTAATGAAAGGGAATGGCTGCAAGTGGGGCGGGCATTCACGCAATTTACTCTTTGAGTGTCCTCGCCTACCATTTCTTGTGTAACAATGTGCATTTAATGTTGTATATTTACCTTCACTGTTCCTCTTCCATCAATCTTTTCAATTTCTGCTGCTTTATCCTCGACAATTTGTCTGTATTTTCCACCAGTTGCTTCCAATAGATATGGATGCTTCCTTTTCTGGAAAACACAATGTACTCTGTGAATGGAAAATCACAGCTGGTGACAAAGGTTAGGCATTCAAACATGGCCCACATTTACAGGAGAGCAAGCTGCACTTCTGGATTGCAGAAAATACAGCTTTGTGGGATCCCAGAAACCCACAAGCAAACATTTCAATAGTCAGCGTCTCCAGCTTAAATTTTGCTGTCTCAGATTCATCAAGCAAGCATGAGAATTGGATGTAGGAAAAGGTTAAGGTATCTGGATCTCCTTCACACTTTTTATTATATAAGAAGGAATTCACAATTGTGATCAGTTGATTACATGTTGATTACTAAAGCCAGGATGTTTAGGCACTAAAACACTCCAAAATAGGCAGACAAAAAGGTATAATAAAATTACAAAAAAGGCACGAAAAAGCCTAGAAGTTGGGCAAAAAGGCATAAAAAGTCATTTATTTCCACCACCAAAATATGGTTAAAAATGATAATATAAATGTATACTACATTAAATTACCAAAGTTGCCTGGTTGCACATAATTACTAGCGTTATTTTCAAATTATCTGGTGTTAAATGATGCCGTCGGTCAGACAGAATGTGCTTCAGTTGTGAAAAACTTATTTTTACCTCAGCTGCGGTCACTGGTGCATACTGGAAACAAGCTACAGACTCTATATTCATGTTGATATCTTGTGCACTACAAATACCTTCAAGAACTTTAGCTATGTTTTCTATTTCTTCAAGATCTTTGCTAGCTAAAATCCCTCTCACATTTTCCTTGTATGTCTTTACCTACATCGCCAGGAACTTTACGAATATCGTCAGTTACTTTGTTGAAAACCTGCAAGTTATTCACTAATGTTTTGCCATGTTTCTCAAGGGAAGTGATAGCTTGTGGGAAATTTGCAAAAGCTTGTTTGCAAAATTGGAAGCAATAAACGCCAGATCGCGGTGGAGGGACTTTTTCTGCATGACTTCACTGACGACCCTGACTGCAGTAGATTCTTCTTCTTCAAAACTGTTGACAATTTATTTTATCTTTTCAAAATTTGCAGCATAGTAGAGTACAGCAGAGAGCCAAGTACCCCATCTAGTCAAAATGGGCTGAGGAGGTAGCGGAATGTAGCTTGCCATTTCCTTCAATAACTGCACACGTGAAGGTGCTTTGAGGACGACTTTCTTGACATTGGAAACTAGGCGATCGACATTTGGAAACAAGCTACGTGTGTGTTTGGCAATTGTATGAAGTCCTTGAGCTAAACATGTCAAATGCAACATTTTGGCTGAATCAAACCGAACCGAAGAACATTCTCGTGTTTTATACCTTCTGGCCAAAGTACAGCAAGTGAAGATGTAAATAACTAAGCAATAGTTGAGCTATTTGACTTCTCCAATACTTCCGATGTAAACTAATACTCCTTTCCAGTGTACCGATGACCACAATGGCAACATAACTCCCCACAGCATTTGTCTCATCTATTGAGATCCATATTTTGTTGCATGCAAATTCATCTCTAATTTTCTGCACAACAATGTTGAAGTTTCTGTCAACATAATTTTTCCGTAATGATGACCCGCTTGGTATATGTTCCTCTGTGTATTTCTCTAAAAAACCTCTGAGAGGTTTGTTATCCAATCTCCACAGTGGAATTCCAGCATCAATGAATGCCTTGCATAGATCACTCAAACTCAGATTTGCGACTGGAGCCAGCAGTAAATATAGTGAGGAGACAAGCTTGGGTATTTTGCTTAGATAGCCCTTGTCTTCTCCATCCTCCACCTCCCCTTCCAGGCCCTCCTTCTAGTCCTACTGTCTCCGCCTCTTCCTTTCTTTTTCCCGGCCCCCCACATCAATCTGAAAATGGGTCTCAACCCAAAACGTCGCCTATTCCTTCTCTCCATAGATGTTGCCCCACTCGCTGAGCTTCTCCATCATTTTTTGTCTATGTTCGATTTTTCCAGCATCTACAGTTCTTTCTTAAATAGGTCTTGGAAAAGACTGAACCAGCGGACAGCGGCACAAATGAATGAATGACCGACGGTGGCCCCCAGGTTTTGCCCCGGTGGTGGAAGTTTTCTTGTAAGTTATACTATGTTAACACGTTAATAATAACATTAATATTAACATGTTGACATGGAAAACGCCATTATAATCACGGTACAACTCGAGAAAATAGCACAACCTTTTAGCAAAACGGCAAAAAAAAGGCTGATTTAGGCACGCGATCGTGTAAAAGGCATTATCCTGGTGAAATCATCAAAAAACGGCATGAAACGGCATTCATGGCAAAATCCTGGCTCTATTGATTACATAGTTTAAATAGTTTAATCCACAGTTCAAATAGAAATCACAATTTGTATAATATAATAAACTGTATTTCTTCCTTATTATGACAAAAAAGGTCATTTGTCGTGGGCGCTTATGCAAATTCCACTAAAATAACACCCAAATTCAGGGTTGAACCCACTCCCTAGTGTTGTGAGCCTCTTTGTCACGCTTCTTTGTCAAATATATTGCCTTTTTCAAAAAAAATATTGCTCATTTTACTTATTTGCTGCATTATTTTCAATAATAATTAAGATATCAAATGTTTCACATGGAAAATTCTGATGTTTATAATGCACATTAACAACACAGAGAAAAACAGCATTTGTAGTTAATTCATGTTTGTTAACTGGGGGCCACTGTCGGTTGTTTGTTAAAACATGAAGGCATTTCAGACCAACTTTTCAACTGATATAGTGTAATTATATTTAAATCTATTTGCCATTTTGTTTACTTACTACATAATTCGTCTTGTGTTTAAGTCCAAACATATGTGCCAAAATACACCGAAGAGGCGATTCACAATTGCACAACTCACAATAATACAATGGTTCCGTTTTTCCTTTATAATGATATTCAGTCAAAAAATCTAGCCCTGAAAAGTAAAGCATAAATACCTTAACAATGTTAAAACAACTAAAGGTTTGCAGAATAGTTAACTAATCATGACAGCATCAACACCAGTAATCTTCGAGTCTCATGACTCCCCATCCTTTAATCTTCATTTGCACATAATTTCCCACTCTCATTAGTGTAATCCCAAATTTGCATAGGGGTCTCTAAATAAAAAGACACAAGGCATTTCAGCTCTTAAGACTGTAATTTGGCTAACTTTGCCTGCACTGGCTCTTTAAAAAAAAAAAAATGTTGATAGAAGCAATTGTACTAAAAAAGATGATCGACATAACAGTCATACAATTTTCGTACAGCTTCAGTTTTAACATTTTATAATCTAATAACTAGGTAGAAAAAAAAAAGAAAAAATGAGAAAGAAGAAAGGAAAAAGAAAAAAAAGTAAATAATTTTTTTTTAAACCTCGGAACTAACGAAGGTGTAAAAGAAGCGGAGATATATCCAACTACCGTTCCGTACGCCCGCTCACCCAGCCCTAACAACGGTTTTGCACTGGCTCTTTTTAAGATAAATCCTTCAGGTGTCTTTTTAGAGAATGGAGCAGTTGGGCTTGAACACTCTGGAGTTTAGAAGGATGAGAGGATAACTCATTGAAACATACAAGATTGTTAAGGGTTTGGACACGCGAGAGGCTGGAAATATGTTCCCGATGTTGGGGGAGTCCAGAACCAGGGGCCACAGTTTAAGTTTAAGAATAAGGAGTAAGCCATTTAGAATGGAGACGAGGAAACACTTTTTCTCACAGAGAGTGGTGAGTCTGTGGAATTCTCTGCCTCAGAGGGCAGTGAAGGCAGGTTCTCCGGATGCTTTCAAGAGAGAGCTAGATAAGGCTCTTAAAAATAGCAGAGTCAGGGGATATGGGGAGAAGGCAGGAACGGGGTACTGATTGGCGATGATCAGCCATGATCACATTGAATGACGGTGCTGGGTCAAAGGGTCGAATGTCTTACTCCTGCACCTATTGTCTATTGTGTCACTCCCCACATTCCACTGTTCCATCTATTTCCAATATTGATTTTTTTTTTTGTGGAAATACTATCACATCTTATCTATCACTTTCTAAATCTCTGATCATTTTCCACCAACCTTTTGGCCTCTGATTCCATTTCCATCACACTCTTAGCTAGTCTGTTCCCACCACACTCTCAAGTTGTGTTTTTAAAATTCTAATCAGACATTGTATTAAAAATATTCATGCTTTTTCTACATCCTTTGCCATCCATCTTAACTTGCCCCTTCAAACCACTTTAGGAACTTTGTCACCTTATTTACACTATTTAATCACTTTATGATTTGAAAGTCCTCCATTAAATCTCTTCCTCACCTTCTCCACTCTAAGGAGAACAAGAACAGACTTTCAGTACTAATCAAAAACAAGCTATCATGATTTCTAAGAACCCGAAACATTAGTTTGTGGATTATTTGGAATAAACATAATTCAATAAAATAGACACAAGCAGCACGTAGGAAATCGTGCAGAAATGAAACAATAAATATATTAAAAAACACAAACCTATTATTGTCTCGTCAAAATCCAATTGTTTGATGTGATCTTCTAGAACTTTAGATCCTAATGAACCTTGCAAGTTATTCGCTGTTCCAGCTGTTTAAAAAAATAATAGGCACATAAGAGTGAGTACAAATAACCCCACCCCCTCTAATTTTCCTTCCCCTCTTGCAGGAGTGGATTAATCCCAGGAGCAATAATGCTAAGTGTAGGCAACATATTGATACCTCTCTCAATAAGACACCCTTCATATGCAAGGATACAACTGAGGTTGGCAGTCACTAAGCCAGTCATAATCTGACATTCACTTTTCAAGGATAGTAATGGATTAATTGCAAAGACCTCTTTTCCAAAGTGATGGAAATTGAGGCCAAATGTTGTCCTGATTGCAGAGCTCTGTGTCAACATGGCAACCTTTCTTGCCTAGAATCACTGTTCAGATTCAATATTAAGTATATTTTGCAATTTAATTTAATTGTTCTTCTAAATACAATAGCTGAAACAAAGTATCATAAGAAAATGTTTCAAATAAGATCGAAAGGTATCCAACTATTTAAAAACAACGAATGAACCACATGATCCATCTTGTTCATCTTCTATGCAATGTAAATCAAAAGCTGGTATATTGTTGGTTAAATTCAGTTAGTCAGAATTTCAGAAACTATACCATCAGGAGTGGCCATGATGCCATAACTAATGCCCACAACCGTTTCTAAGTTCTTTCATTCTCTCAAGGCTTTCAGTTTTTGAGGCTTCCTTCCTCTCATGATAATATTGATTTTTTTTTTCCTCACCGTCATGCTTTGCAGAGGTTCCCTCAGGTGCACGCACTGATTTGGACACCAGTTTTTTATGCAGCTGGCGAGTGATGGGAAGACCATCTGGGTAGAGATACATCTCATCTCCAGAAGTCTTACTGACTTTAAAATGAAAATGCACAATTCAGTAATATGACAAAGAATATAACATTTACAGCAGGAGACAAAGAAATTATGAGAATTATGGAAAGGGAAATAAGATTAAGATACATAGATGGATAATAAATGAGGAAGAATAAAGGGGCCAGTAGAAAAAAATATATAATGAATAATAAAGAGGAAAGATACATTTTATTATATTGCCTACACGGATAGAAATTAACTAAAGAAAGTTTTGGGATCCAAGGAGAGATAGTTGAATGGATAGAAAATTGGCATCACAGAAGGAAGCAGAGGGTGGTGGAACGTTGCTTTTCGGATTGGATTAGTGGTGTGCCTCAGTGTTCGGTGCTGGGCCCTTTGTTGATGCTATCTATATCAATGATTTGGATGAGAACTTCAATGGCATGATTTGCAAGTTTGCAGATGACACAAAAGTGAGTGGTATTGTAGATAGTGAAGATGGTTGTGAAAAATTGCACCAGGATCTCGATCAGTTCGGCAGGTGGGCTGAGGAATGGTTAGTGGAATTTAATACAGATAAATGTGAGTTGTTGCATTTTGGGAAGTCTAACATGGGCAGCACCTACACAGTGTATGGTATGGCTCTGGAGAATGTTGTAGAGCAGTGGGACCTGGGAGTGTAGGTACATAGTTCCTTGACAGTGGGGTCACAGGTCGATCGGGTGTTCAACGTGTTCAGCACATTGGCCTTCATCAAGTATTGAGTATATACAGTTGGGAGGTCATGTTGCAGTTATATTAGTTGTTGGTGAGGCCACGTTTAGAGTATTGTGTTCAGTTTTGGGCAGCATGTTATAGGAAAGATGTTGTCAAGCTGGAAAGGGTGCAGGGAAGATTCATAAGGATGTTGCCAGGACTCGAGGGCTTAAGCTGTTGGGAGAGGTTTAGCAAACGAGGAATCTACTGCTTGGAGGGCAGGAGTATAAGGGGTGATCTTACAGAGGTGTACAAATTCATGAAAGGAATACATTGAGTAAACGTTACTTGCCCAGAGTAAGGGAATCGAGAATCAGGGGACATAGGTTTAAGGTGAGGAGGGAAAGATTTAATACGAACCTGAGGAGTAACTATTTTTTATTTATCTATTTATTTATTTATTTGTTTATTTATTTTTACACAAAATGGGGCGAGTGCATGGAACGAGCTGCTGGCAGGTACAATTACAACATTTAAGAAACATTTAGACGGGTACAATAATAGGATAGGTTTAGAGGGATATGAGGCAAATGCAGGCAGGTGGGACGAGTGTAGATGGGACATGTTAGTCGGTGTGGGCAAGTTGAGCCAAAGGACCCGTTTCCATCCTATGAATGTATGACTTTGCAAAATCAAGGCATTTCTGGATAATCAAAAACAACCCAATTCATCTCAAGATTGCATAATAATACATTTTACATTTAAATAGGTTTATGGGAAACGGTGTGAGACACACAGTCAAAAGTTTTCCATTGGTATTTAGGTTTACCCCAGTATGTTTCCAATTAGAAAAGTAGCCAAAAAAAATCAATATCTTCAAACTGAACAAAGCTGCCAACTCGACAGCACTTAAACTATCAAGAAAAATTGCTGTGAATCTACAAATACAGAATTTTAAATTTTCACTTGAAAATTGATAATTGCACATAGACAACTTGAATAGGTGACAGAATACTGGATTGAAAGTCTGAAGGGGAAAACATGCCCATGTCACAAAATTGTGGTTTATTTTGTCAGAAGCAGACAGCTAGTCGTGAAGAGGAGGGGGAGAAAGTAATGCGAGAGACTTCCACAAAGAATTGAGCTTTTCCCATTTAAAAACAAAACCAATATTACAACATTTTTTATTATTTCAATTTGTTCATTTGGACTTTCAATAGCTTCCCCAGTTACATCCCCAGTTCGCCTCTTTTGCAATTACTTCAAATAAAACATATGTCCTCCAACCATGTAATCTTTCGATAAAAAGTCAGTGATAACATTTAGAACAAATCAAAACCATTCATTATATCAATAACTATACCTGAAGAGGAGATGGGTTCTACGTCAGCCTTTGGCTCGGTATCTTCATTGGAAGTAGGCAAGGGCTGCTTAGTATTTTCTAGAGTTAAAATAAAGCACAAGCAAAAAAGCTTCAAAAGCAATTCTGAACATTACCATCACTGAATCCCTCACTATCAATATCTTGGATCAGCCTTATACACAATGTGTAGGATCTGCAGATGCTGGTTTAAACCATAGACTCAAGACTCAGAGGAACAGGCAGCATCTCTGGAGAGAAGGAATGGGTGATGTTTTGGGTCGAGACAATGTGGCTCCAACAGCAGGTCAGAGACGAGGTATCCTGTGGCAAATTCGCTCCTTCAGGGGGGTGAACCTTCGGAAAGCGGCTGGACCCGATGGTATACCCGGTCATGTTCTAAAAACCTGTGCGGACCAACTGGCTGGAGTTTTTACGGACATTTTCAACATCTCACTTCTGAGGTCTGAAGTTCCCACCTGCTTTAAAAGGTCATCAATAATCAACCAACATCATCAAAGACCCACACCATCCTGACCACACACTGATCTCTCCGTTGCCATCGGGAAGAAGGTACAGGAGCTTGAAATCTGGAACATCTAGGTTCAGGAACAGCTACTTCCCCACAGCCATCAGGCTATTAAACTCGCCATCAAACAAACTCTGAAGAATAACTGAAGAAGGGTCTCGACCCGAAACGTCGCCTATCTCCTTCGCTCCTTAGATGCTGCTGCACCCGCTGAGTTTCTACAGCTTTTTGTGTAACCCTCTGAAGAATAACAGCCTATTGCACTTTATCTGTTTATTTATTGTGTATAGATGTGTCCCAGCGCATCTAGAAGATGTATCTTTCACACTGGTCTATGGTATATAGACACACTGAACCTTTATCTCCTGTTCTGGATTATGTTTACATATTCTGTTGTGCTGCAGCAAGCAAGAATTTAATTGTTCCATCTGGAACACATGACAATAAAACTCTCTTGAATCGACTTGACCTCCTTACTCCCAAAAGCCTGTCAACCAACTACGAGGCTGAAGTCAGGAGTGAGATGGAATACTCCCCTCTTGCGTGGATGAGTAAAATTTCAAGAACACTCAAGAAGCTCAACACCATGCACCCTGCTTGATATGTACCCCATCCATAACCAAACACGCATTCCGCCATCCCAGTAATAGCAGTTTATGCCATCTACAAGTTACACGTTAGCATTTATGGATGGGAAATTAAATGCTGGATCAGTCTCCAAAGCTTACATTCATTCAATCAAGAAAATAATGCTGAAATAACTTATAATGAGCCTTTTGATTTAGTTATTAGACCTTATGATTTAATGCATCTCTGCATTTTGCAGATGTTATTTCCTTTACTTGTGTTTCCTCTCTAACTTCTACATTGCACAATCTTCATCCTCATTCACAATCTTCCTTTAGACTCTCCTTCAGCAACCGCAATTACAAGATACACTTTAGCAATTCATCAAGACTCCTTAGACAGAGGAGTGATCTCTGAGTGATCTCATAGAAGTGAATAAAAATCATTGGGGTATCAATGCAGTCTTTTTCTCAGATTGGGCACTCAATAACAAGAGGACATGCATTTAAGGCGAGATGGGAAGGATTGAATATTTTTCCGATATATATCATGGAAACAGATCCCGTTCCTCATTCTTTATAATCCTCCACTTGCACAATCTTCAGCCTCTAATCTAAGGCTATCTTCCCTTTTGGACATCTGCTGCATTTTAACATTCAATATTCCCTTGGATAGTAAATTATCCCCTTCACCGTAATTCTCCTGTAAGATAGTTTTAAATATCATCTCATCATCTTTAATATCCCAGATGAACTGAAAACACATTTAAAAAAAAAATACTATGATTCAAGTCAACTTCTATACTCCATGGAATTAAATTAGAAAGCTTCAAGCTGCCTTGTTTGAATATAAGAATATGCTTAAACCTCTAGTGAGTAGAATATGTTTTTAATTTGTAACAGCTGCATCAGTAATAGCTGATAACATCTTTCAACAATAATGAAGTCGGCACAGGAAGTTCAAGAAATTATTAAAAGGTTGAATCTAAGCACTGTTAAATAATATCGCACTGCTATTGATTCAGAATGACTGATTTGACTGGACTAAAAGTCCAGAGGCAGGAATAATGATGGGGAAATATTTTAATAAATTTAAATCTATGTAAGTAAATAAATAAATACATTAATAGGTAACATCAATTATTATATTGAAGAAGCTAAATGATCATCATGAAAAACCCATCTTGATTTCCAATAACTAAAGGAATCTACTGGTCTCTATTAACTACAAACCTTCAGTAATGTGGATAATTAACATTTTACTGAAATGACCTAGCAAGACTATTGGCTTTATCAACATTTACCACACAGACTGCAACAAGATGACAACTTGCAACCACAATCTGTAGGGTGATTAGGGATGGATAATCAATCATTGCCTTACCAGTGATGCTCTCGTAGAAAATTGCAGTCACATTAAGTGAAAGTATTTTATTAGATATCACAAATCATTTGCAAGAGTCTTGAAAAATAGATATTGAGGACAGGAAGCTTAGAAGAGTCAATATGTTTTAAATGTAAGCTGAAAATTTCCCTTCATCTTCCCAAGGTTCAACAGAAAAATTGAAAAAAAAACTCCTTCTTAAGGAAAGTTAGTGCAAAACATTGTCCTTAGAAATCACGGAATTAATTGTGTCAGGTTAAAGTTGGCAATGGACATGACCAACCATCTTATTCCCCGCAGACATTCCATTGAATGTGAAGGTAGAAAGGACCATAAGTTCAGTCACGATGACTATCTGGGTCTTGACAGGACAATGTCCGTATTTCTTGTTCTTGAAAGAAACCAAGAGTGAGGAATTTGAGCAGTGTTAAGAGAAAGAAAACAAAAGAGAGGGAGGGAGAGTGAGAGAGTTAAATTGGAATGCAATATATCTTTCAGGAGTGGAAGAGACATTTGAATTTCTGGAAGAGTTGACAACAGAAAGAAAACGCAATGTAACCAAATATCACCTTTAATATGGTCAATAACCATACCTGAAGTAGCTTTCGTTTTCTGCCGTTTACACTCGAGTTCCACAACAACTGAAAAATAGAACCAGAGAACATCAGGCAAAGAGCTTTTGACAAAGAAAGTAATTTGGTTGGAAAGAACCTAGCATTCTCCTATCTTCCAATGGATAGAATTTTCTGCAGTCTTTCTTCCATATTCTTATTCTTAGTTTGGTGCATCTGTTAACAATGTGAGCTTCCCTAGCATCATCATACAGATGTGCCCTATTACTTCACATCTAGCTTCAGAATATTGATATTGATATCAGAATACATATTTCAGTAGACACTGCTGCACACTAATGACATTATCGGTGGAAACTAGACTTTAGGTTGCTCATACACTGCAGTTCGCACACCATTGCAACAGATCAATAGCAGATATTATCTCCCAGCCCCTAGTCATCTGGATCACAAGGGCACCCACATCATACTCTCATTTATTAAAGATAGCTCCGCCTTCAACACCATGATCCCAAACAAACTCATCTCCAAAATCCTGAATCTGGGAATTGACACAAAACTTAGCAGGTCAGGCACTGACTCTATAGAAAGGGAATCTGGATGTTTTGGATTGCGACCCTTCTTCAGAATCTGGGACTCAGCTACCCACTCTTCAACTGGATGCTCCACTTCCTAACACACAGACCACAATCAGTGAGGAAAGGCGAGAAAACATACTCAACGATATTTTTCAACACTTATTATCAGCCCCTTATTATGCTCACTATACGCTCACAGCAAAACATTTCTCATTTTATGAAGTTGCAGGGGTCACCACTGTAGTGCACCAAATCTTGATCAATGATGAGACGGAGTACAGGAATGAGAAAGAGAGCTTAGAGAGCTGTATCACTAAACTAAACTGGAATTGGGAACTAGCTGAATTGTTCTTCAAATGAGTCAGTGCGGACTGAAAGATATTCATCGGTACACTGCATTCAACTACGCATCAGCTGCAAAACCTTCAAGGTTCCCCGCAGCCAAGGCAAAGTTCACAAACTGCATCATTTGACAAGGTGGGAGTAGATAATATGAATTTTACTTGGAGTGAATAAAAATTTATGAATGAAATGTAGGTAATTTGAAAATAAGGTCATATGTTCGGAGCTCTAAAATGTATTTTGATGCTGAAATTTTACTTTGTAACAATAGAGTACCAACCCAGTTTCACAAATGTGATGAGCTTAAAATTATTATTTTATTAATTTTTGAATGTTGATCAATGTCAATATAGGGATTAATTTAACATATCCTAATAGTGTACAGAAAACCATTTCAGGTTGAATTTAAACTTGGTGTTAAAAGAGTAAACAGAAAATAGTTTGCTTGAAATAAATTTATTCCTTGCATAGCAAAAATCAAAGCAGTTTATAAAAATAAAAATAAATATGAAAAAATGCCAGGATAGAGTTTTTGATGAAAGGCTGCTGGTAACTTACGTTGATCACCAACTATTTTTACACCAGATGATTTTTCATTGGCCTTTGGGCCTATTTTCTTGAAGACAACCTGAAATTTAAAATATAACGAAGAGTGTAATAGTTCTGAATTTAGCTTAAAACGTATTTAGAATGCTTTTACTAATCAGTTCTCCAGAATATGACGTTTCTTCTACTCCCCACATTCTGCAACATATTATATGATGCCTTATACTTTAATGGCAAAGACTTACATAGAAACATAGAAATTAGGTGCAGGAGTAGGCCATTCGGCCCTTCGAGCCTGCACCGCCATTCAATATGATCATGGCTGATCATCCAACTCAGTATCCCGTACCTGCCTTCTCTCCATACCTTCTGATCCCCTTAGCCACAAGGGCCACATCTAACTCCCTCTTAAATAGAGCCAATGAACTGGCCTGGCCTCAGCTACCCTATGTGGCAGAGAGTTCCAGAGACTCACCACTCTCTGTGTGGAAGTGATAACAGAGATAATAGAGCCACTTTACAAATAAACAAGCTCTGAGAGTAAAATGACAGGAATTATAAATACTCCATTTAGGATATCATGATGGAATCAACAAAGTAATAAAACATTTGAAATAATTTGTTTTTTATCTTCAAGATATCACAATTTTTTTCATGCCACTTATCATTTTTATAGCCAATACATAAAGCTATTCAATTAATGCACAACGCAATCTCACAAGTAACAAATAATCAGCTAATCTTTTTTTCTACAGTGCTGTCTGAAATAAAGATTTTGGTAACATCTTTTACTCTTCATCAGGAAGTGGATTAGCAACTTTATTTTCTCCTGACAGGTAGTCAGCAATGATTGTTTTCAGGTTCTATTAACATAAACCCGAGAAAGCAAACTAAACAAACAGATTAACAAATAGTTTTCTACTTTTAACAAAGTAATCAATATTAAGCACCAGGAGGGATTATTTTGAACTGAACAATGGACAACAGTCTTGGATCTTTGGCAATCAATCATTCATAATCCAGAATCTGAAGTGACCATAACCTCACGACCATCTGGGAAAATGTAAGCTTCTTAGACAGAATGTACAGCGAGGTTGTCATACCGAAGTCCAGGAAGAGAGAACATGGGTGACCATGAGGAAGGGAATTAGACGTGGAATGGAGGAGACCCCAGTAGCTGCACCTCTTCAAAACAGGTACATAAATCTCAGCCGGAAAGGGCGCCTTCAACCCACGGAGTCCATGTCTGCCAGCAATCTCCACACACTAACGCTATCCCACACACACCAAGGACACTTTACAATTATCCCAAGGCAAATCATCTACGAAAATATGGATCACATGCAGACGTGAGGTGATTAATGTAATTTGGCATCATGTTGGCTGTAGCTGTACATGTTTCTGTGCTGTACTGGTCTATGTTCTAGTAACTGAATTAAACTCCATTTGCCATTCATTGTCAAACTTCCCCAGTTCATTTTGATCCTGCTGTAATCTTGGATAACCTTCTTCACTGTCCATTATGCCACAAATTCCTGTGTCATCCGTAAACATACTAACCATGCCACCTACATTCACAACCAAATCATTACTTGAAGTAATGAACAACAGTTAGTGTAGCACTAATCACATGGCATACCACTCGCTACAGGTCTACAATCTGTAAAAACAATCATCGATCAATTATATCATGAGATATAATTTCCCACAATTAAGCAATGCAGACAAAACAGTTTGTGTCTTTCCAAATGCACATACAGCCTGTCTCTCAGGATCCCCTCGAATAACTTGCCCACCACTGATATTCAGCTGTAGAAAATAGAGTTATAAGTTTTATCTGAGCACCTTAACATTTTGAACTGCCCCTATCGTCCCTGCTGCGAATGTATACAACTTATGCAAAAATTTTAGAACAATCGCACGTGTATCAGAATAATTTGTAAATTCATTATCACAAATTATACTTTGTACTTACAGTTACTTTTCCTCGTCCATCTTTTTTTTCAATTTCTAGTGCTTTCTTGTTGACAAATTCTTTCCATTCAGAGGGCTTTAGTTTTCCTCTATCATTACTGAGAATACCTGGATAATGCTTTTCCTGCAAAGAACCACCAGATCATCAAATGCCATCTAGCTAAAGTGTTTCATTACAGTGCTGATAAAGAAAAATGTTTCTCCTCATGCAATCAAGTACAATTCACTATTCTTTATAAAGCTTACATCAAGTGTGAGGCTTGGCACTGTATGATTAGGCAAAGTACAGGTCAACATTTTGCATTGCACCTTTTCCCTTGTAGTCATTCAAGTTGCTCAGCAAATGTACAACCAGAGTTTGGCATGACCAATGCTAGGGCAGACTTTGAACTTAAAAGTTTGAAAGGAACTTTATAGATCATGGACATTTTATTTAAAATAGCCAGTTGAGCAAGTGGTTCGTATGAAACCAAAAGAAATTCATAGTAGCTATTTTTTACTATTACACACAATATTTAAAGCAATTACACCACAAACTTTTTTTATACTTGCCAGATAACTTGTCAAGTGTTTTGTTCCTAGGAGGTGGGAGAAAAACCAGTTGAGGTCCGATTTAGAATTGCACAGTTTACAAATAAAGTGCGAATTTCTCTTTTGGTCATAACGATATTCAATCGCATAGTCAAGGCCTGCGGGTTTAAATATAACAATCAGAAGTGGAGTTTGCATATTCTCCCTGTGACTGCATGGATTTCTTCCGAGGGCTCTGATTTACTCCCACATCCCAAAGACATTCGGATTTGTGCATTGACATCTTTAAATTTTCCCTAGTGTACAGGGAGTGGATAAGAAATAGAATAACATAACACTAGTGATAACGGGGGATCGATGGCTGGCTTGGACTCGGTGGGCCCTCCTGTATCTCTCTATAGGGGACCCTATAAAAACGTCCCCTAAGAAATATCCCTGAACAACCCTTTGAGGAGTATACCTTTAAGTCATAGAGCCACGGGAGTACAAGGAATGTAGAAATACACTTAAGTAGGAAATAAGGAGCATAAAAAAAAAAACTGGTCATGAAATATCCTTGAAATAAGGTAAAGAAAAATTCTGAAAGATTTGCATTGTATACTAAGAATAAAAGGTTAGCTGGCAAAAGAGTAGGTTCTCCTTAAGGATTTGGTAGTAAGCCATATGTGCATGGGTGAGGTGTTAAATTAATAATTTCACCTGCATTTACTGCAGCGAACGGCAAGAAACTTGGCGAGCTCAAGGGAGAAAACAGCGATGTTCACATAATGGAGGAGTAGATTTTAGAGGTGAAATGCATAAAAGTCGCTGAATCTCCAGAGTCTGGTCAAGTATATTATAGGATGTCAGTGGAAGCAAAAGATTGCTGGGGCCGTGGCAGGGATTTTTATATGTCTATTAGCCGCAGGTGAGGTACTGGAAGACTGTAGGAGAGCTAATATTGTGCCTTTATTTAAGATGAACAGCAGAGATAAGCCAGGGAACTACTTCAGTGGTGAGAGTTCTTGGAAGGGACTCGAAGAGAAAGGATTTATTTTATTTAGAAAGGCAGAGGACTGATTAGGGATAGTCAACATGGGAAATCACGCTGTGCATTACATCCTACAAATTTGATTTGAGTATTTTGAAAGGATGACCAAGAAGATTGAACAGGGCAGAGTTTTAGACATGATCAACATGGACTTTGGCGAGGTCTTTGACAGAGTCCTGCATGGTAAACTGGTCCTGAAGGTTGCAATCTAGCATAGTTTGAGGGAGAAGAGGTGCGTGGAAGGTTATTTTCCCAGATTGGTGGCCTGTGACCAGTGGTGTGACACAGAGATCAGCGCTGGGTCCACTGATGTTTGTCACATATACTGATATGGATTAAGAATGTTGGTGGCATTATTAGAAAGTTTGCAGATGACACTACAGTTAGTGATATAGTAGACAGTGAAGAATGTTGTCGAAGATTACAACAAATATAACTGTGAAAGTGGGAAAAGGGAACAGTAGATGGAATTTAACTTAGACAAGTATGAAGTGATATGTTTTGAGAAGGTAAACCTGGGCAATATAGTAAACGGCAGGGCCCTGGGGAGTGTGTTGAAACAGAGATCTTAAAATACAAGTACATAACCTCTGAAAGTGGCAAAACATAAGTACAGAGTTGAAGGTTGCACATGACATGCATGCCTTCCTCATCAGGAACCAGAATTGGGATATCATGTTACAATTACAAAAAAGGTTGGTTAGCCCATATGTGGACCACTGTGTACAGTTCCAGTCGCCACACCACAGGAAAGGTGTGATTACTTGTGAACGGTATAGGAAAGATTCACAAGGTTGCCTGGATTGGAGGTTTGAGTTATAAGGAGAGATTGGGTGTGTTTACCACAGAGCAAAGGAGGCTAAGATTATATGATAGAGATATATATGATTATGAGAACCAAGATTGGGTAGATAGCCAGAGTTTACTTTTCATGATGGGAATGTGTAAAACTAGACAGTGTGGGTTCAGGGTGAGAGGAAGGAGGTTTAAAGGGGATCAGTGAAGTAAATTTTCAAAGAATAGTTGGCATCTGCAATGATCTGCCAGAGGAGATGATAGAGGCAGAAACTGTAACAACATTCAAGACACAACTGGACAGGTACTTGAATCAGCAAGGCTGAGGTATATGAAATTACTGATCAAGAACCTGTCAATCTCTACAGCCGTCTGTGGCAACGAATTCCATTTTCTTTCAGTGTTATTTTCTTTCAATTTTCAAGTATTCACTATTCAACTGATCCATATAATCAACTAAAATTTAATAGTAATTAGTTATTGGTAACTAGTAAATGAAAACAAAATATTGGTTTAGTATTCTTAAAATTCTACATTCTGAAATTAAATGAGGAAACGTTATGGCAAATCATGTTAAAGTTTGCCAACAAATCGAATGTCTGCCACAAACTAAGTAGCTTATTTACTAAATTCAATAATGGGATTTTGTTGCTTTAATTATCTTCATAATTGACTTGTGTAGGTTTCATAAGATACACCAAGAAATACTATATATATACACAAACACAAGGAAACATAGCACTGAACAGCATACCTAGTACTGCTTTATTTAGCTTCATTTTACCGAGAAGATCTTCCACAGTCCTTGCCTCCGCAGGAGCTTGAAATTTATCTTTAATAACTTTATTGGCTTCGTTGACTGGAACCCAAAATTTGTATGTTATTAGATCAGCTATGTATTACGTACATTAAAAACGTAGCCAAGATGAACTCGGGCTCATGATAATGCTCTTTAAACATTAAAGACACTATTAGTTAAAAATCCAATCTAATGCTCTAAAATCTGCATGACCAAATCTTACTTTTTTAAACTTTTGGATCACAATTTAGAAACTGCAGAATATTAAAAATCTTATAAATCGCTACTTCTACATTAATTTAAACAGCCATACATTCAAAACGTTCTCAATCAGTAAATCATTAGAACATTGTACATCAGCAATGCTTTTCCCCCCCGCCCCCCTCCTGCCCCCCCATCTTCACCATTTATTTTCTTCCCCCTTAAAATCATGAACTGCTTGCTGGGATAAGATTCTCTGGATGATCTCTGACATTTTACCTATCACCTCAAGAGGAATAATGTAACAACATCCTGGCTAACACAAAAATGTATTTAGTAGACTTTTCATTGGAATGGGTTAAGTAGTCCGGTGTACTATTAATCCCTATTATTCAATGAATTTCATCAAGATTATTTTCCACCAGGTCACTCATAGAACATCGAAGAGTACAGTAAAGAAACAGGCCCTTCACCCCCAATATTTGCACTGAACATGATACCAAGTTAATCATCCATTATTATCTTCATTATCTCCGAGCACCACACCTTACCACTTTTATAATTCTTCAAAATTACATGTTCCTTCAAACAATTTCTCAGCTTTCTCCATAAACATTCTCAATGATTTCCTCCTATTCTGTAATTTCCTTATCACTGATTATTTAAAGCTACATGAGCACTGTCAGCCTTGGCTCAGTGTTAATACTTCTACTCCCATGTTGAGTTAAATTTCCAGAGTACTTAATCTTGATGCTGAAAGAGTAAGAAGTCACACCAAGAATCCATGTGCTAGCTTGGGTAGATCTAAAAGTCTGAAGAAGGGTCCTGACCCAAAACATCATCTATCCATTCCCACCACAGATGCTGTCTGACCTACTGAGTTCCAAGGGCACTTTGTATACAATCATTTTTATATAACTTACTTCAATGATTTTAACTTCCAAAAACTTCAATGAGTTTTTAATTGTCTTCATTTCTCTTTTAATTTTTTTTTTACACAAAGCAAAGTAGTTTTTCACTGTCTGAAAGTCAGACATTCGAAAAACTATTTTAAAATGGTAAAGTAGCATAGAAACATAGAAAATAGATGCTTGAGAAGGCCATTCGCCACTTCGAATCATTCATAAAAACTTTGAAACATAGAAAAATAGGTGCAGGGGTACGCCATTCGACCCTTTGACCCAGCATTACCATTCAATATGATCATGGCTGATCATCTAAAATCAGTACCCCGTTCCTGCTTTTTCCCTGTAACCCTTGATTCTTTTAGCCCTAAGAGCTAAATCTAACTCTCTCTTTAAAATTTCCAGTGAACTGGCCTCCACTGCCTTCTGAGGCAGAGAATTCCACAGATTCACAACTCTCTGGGTGAAACTGTTTTTCCTAATCTCAGTCCTAAATGTCCTACCCCTTATTCTTAAACTGTGACCCCTGGTTCTGGACTCCCCTAACATCGGGAACATTTTTCCTGCATCTAGCCTGTCCAATCCCTTAAGACTTTAAATGTTTCTATAAGACTCCCTCTCATCCTTCTAAATTTTAAAGCTCAGTCGACCCATTCTTTCATCATACGTCGGACCCGCCATCCTGGGAATTAACCTGGTGAACCAACACTGTACTCCCTCAATAGCAAGAATGTCCATCCTCAAATTAAGTGACCAAAACTGCACACAAAACTTCAGGTGCGGTCTCACCAGGACCCTGAACAACTGCTGTAGGACCTCCATGCTCCTAAACTCAACATGCCATTTGCTTTCTTCACTGCCTGCTGCACCTGCATGCATACTTTCAGTGACTGATCTACAAGGACAACCAGGTCTCGTTGCAACTCCCCCTTTTTTAATCAGATACCATTCAGATAATAATCTGCCTCCTTGCTCTTGTCACCAAAGTGGATAACCTCACATTTCTCCACATTATACTGCATTTGCCATGCATCTGCTCACTCATCCAACCTATTTGTCACCTTGCAGCCTCATAGCATCCTCCTCGCAGCTCACATTGCCTCCCAACTTGTGTCATCTGCAAACTTGGAGATGTCCCATTTAATTCCTTTGTCGAAATCGTTAATATATATTGTAAATAACTGGGGTCCAGCACCAAGAGTCACTGTCTGCCATTTAGAAAATAACCTGTTAATTCCTACTCTTTGCTTCCTGTCTGCCAAGCAGTTCTCTATCCATGTCAATACCCTACCCCCAATACCATATGCTGTAATTTTGCACATTGATCTCGTGTGGAGCCTTGACAAATGCTTTTTCAAAGTCCAGATACACCACATTCACTGGCTCTCCCTTATATATTTTACTTGTTACATCCTCAGAATATTCCAGAAGATTAGTTATGATTTCCCCTTCATAAATCTATGTTCACTTTGATCGATCCTGTCACTGCTTTCCAAATTCACAATTATTACATCTTTAATAATTGAGCTTTGACAAAATCACCTTCGCGTAGCCCATCTCCCCACCCACACTCTTCAACTACACCCTCGAGCACCCACCACCACAATCCTACGACCCGTACCTACCTCCCTAACCAAGTTGGAATGCATTCCAGGGGGCAGGCTTTAACAATATAGCTTCCAACACCTAGTCACTGTCTGGACCTCATCACCTGGGACTAAAGTTCAATCTTCCACATCTCGTACAAGTTCAAGGGGTGATTGGATATCACATGATGACCCTGGGCAGTGGGGAATATCTAGCAAATGTCTAGCCCAATGCTTTGGGACATCCAAAGTTGTGAGAGGCACATATAAATTCAAATACATTCATCACCATCATTTGTCCCAAGAATAAGAAAATAACTCCAGTTACTATCAATACTTTTATACACTCTTAACATCTTAGCCTTAATCAAATCAAATCAAAATCAAATCAATAAAACCTCAATTTGTTATACCTGTTCAGACATTGATCTCTTCAATCAATTTAAACACAGAATACTCCTAATTATAAAGACAGAGGACTCATAATTCTACCCATGTATCATCTCTTTCAATGCCTTTGTTCCTCTATTTTTGTGTTATTACTATTCCAGTTCTCCCATGCCTCCCAACTCATAACTTCCATAAATGTGAGTTTACCTAAAATGTTCCCAACTGTAACCAACTCTTTATGTATCCCAATGTCAAAATGTGCTTAAAAAACATCCTTGTGTAGACCCTTGGGTCCTTTTAATCTTCGCAAGAGCCAGGCAGTTTTAACATAAATGCCTCAAATAATCAACGATGGGCATCACACTGAATTAGCCTCTAAATTGAATTCATCTCCACCTCTTTGTCTTAGGACTCTCCTTATAAACCGCACAACTAATATCTCTAGTGTGTTAGCCACTGGATAAATCAACTACGCACTGGAAAAGCTTGAAGTTGTATTTAGACTGATAAACATAGCATTCAATAACCAGTCGACAAGATAAATACAACATCAATATAATCATTTCAGTTCTACTCCCCATTCCAACACACACACACACGCACGCACGCACGCACCATTGGAGTATATCATCAATTACTGGAACACAGCATACCAGAGGATAACCAAAAGACAATTAGCACACGGTGATTAACCGTATGTAATTAACCATGGATTTTTGTACAATTTTTTCTTCATGCCATAATTTTACAACATAACACCCAAAGCATGAACAATGAAGTTACACTACCAATTTAGTATTATTACTGTTGCTAATGTTCTATGACTGATGATGTCCAATAACTTTTTTTTCCGCTGCATATCATCGTGCAGTAGTTTCAAAAACATATATTTGGGTATATATTCTATTATAATTTTATCAGAATGTCTTGCTATGTTTCCATAAAGTATAAAAGCAATAAAACCAAACTCATTTGTTTCCTAAAAATCAAATATTTTAAACTGATTAATAAATAAATTAACAATTGAGAAAATCAGTATATCCCTGATCGTCCAACAGAGCATGGTTATTTAATTGATCCCAAGGATTTGTAGGATTGTTATTACGAATAACGTTTCCCTCAATCAGTAAAGTTATACATTTATGAAGGGGTAATTGCACACATCTGAGCACTTATTCCCACAATAATGTTTCCTTTAAATTATATGAATGTATTCACATTTGTCTTCTGTGGTATGCCACTGCATTTAACAGGAGCAATATGAGATATCAGATTTAATCATTTAACTAGAATATTTTGACATACTTTTGCAAAAGTACAATTAAATAAGAAAAGTAATAACTGAAAATATACAATTTACTTCTAGATTAGGAATAAAATGCTTGCTTCAAAAAGTTGTCAATATCAGACCTAAAGTGTTGATAATGATCGTAAATTTAAAAACGAACAAGAGATTTATCTTTTGCAGCAATTTCTGACCTTCTTCTGATATTGTTTTGGTAAATTTCTAATCACATCTAGCAGTTCAACTTTAAAGGCCAGTGAAATGGGAATGAAAGAGTATTTTTTCAGATTGTAAAGATTTTTAGCGCTAAAATTCAATATTTATAGTACCATGTCATGTGTAAAACATGCCAATTTTTTTTTTATTCCAAAAATAATCCAGAAAACAATAGGCGATCTTCGGTATAAATCAGCATCTGTAGTTCCTTCCTACACATGTATTTATTTATTGTTCATATAGACGTTGGGATATATTGTCTGTTTCATGGTATAATGACACTTCCTAAATGGTTATAAAAAACCTACCTGTGAAAGAGGAATTAATCATGGACTGGGGAGTATCAAGCTTAATGGGTCTGTCCCACTTAGACGATTGTTTAGGCCACTACCAGTGGTGATAATTCGGCTGTCGTAGGTTGTCGTAGGTGCTGTCGTAGTTTGTCGCCATGTTAGCGTAGGTTATCGTCAGGTGACATAGGTTGTCGCTGGTGTTGACTTTGGTGAATTCCATTGTCCTAGTCGCTGGCAGTCGCCTAAAATGTCGCCTAAGTGGGACAGGCCCATGAGACTGCTCAAGTGTATGTATGATTTTGGTCAAATGCAGGTAGCAAAAACAGCACAGCAATATGTAATGGAAATCTCTCCGCTGATTGGTCGTCCTGGTTAATGTTCAATCCATTAGGACATTTGTTTGCAAGGTTATCTGGAACTGAATGGGAAGAATCACAGCACCTGGGTTTACTCCGCCAAATCTCTTCAATGAGTAAAGCCGGTTAGTGACTCATCCATCATGCTATGGACCTGCCTGGCAAAAGGATTGAACACTAAATTTACCAAAAACGATCTACTGAGTTTCAATCTCTTATCACCAAGCAAGTCACCTGAACAAATTCATCCTCAAAAGATGTTTACTACCTCTTCTTCCTTCCTCATTAGGTAGTCATTAATGTAAAGTCAAGCAAATGTATGAGCCCTTGTTTGATGGACAAGTGCTGAGAAACTCTTTAAGAGCCACTGTGAATAGCACAATTCAACATATGCTGTAGAAGTTGGTTTCCACCTCTTCAGGCACAATACCTTGTTAAAGCTTTGGAAACTGCTCAGCGAAACATAATTGCGTTCGATGATGATTTTTATGTTTGCAAAATGGTTTGCTGCGGAAGTTGAGTGATCACTTTTTTTTGTTCATAGCAGTAACTTTCCTCACACTCAGAGAGAATGCTGTGAATGCAGTAATAGTGGCATCAACTTAGAAATTCTAAGCTATGCCAAACATGACATTGCATCCAACACTCAAAGGGACGCACACCAGGAAGCCAGCTTCAATGAACTCTAAACTATTTGATATTTTAGGTTTCTTGTTAAATTCACTTGAGAAAACATTGTGAACATCAGAATCCCAAATTTAACCACATGAAGCCGAAGACCAAAGTGCTGACCCGTATGTCTTAATTTATAGAAATAGCCTATTTCTTAAATCCTAGTGCACTTCCTTTGTCTGAACCGCCTGCGGTACATCATAAGTTGAATTGGGCCATCAAAACTTGAGCTCAAAAAACAGAGGTTGTTGAGGTGTTTGCTCGAAAGTGTTTATACATTTGTTCGAATGATATATGCGAGAGCAGATGGGCTGTAATGGATTTTATTTTATTATTCAAATGAGAAATATTATCAAACATGTGGTATGCCACCACGGCCCCAACTAGATACCACCCCAAACTAGGAAGATGATCAATGGAAAGTTTCTTGAAACTATCCAAGATTACTTTCCTCAGACATTGTATTCATTTTACCATGTAATGGGTGTTCAATTTCGGAACAAGAAACACAACATTTTGTTTAGCTATATTTGTCAGAATTCAACCATGATCTACACAAAAAGTTAATCAATATTTTAGAATTTTATTTATTCAGTTTATTACAAGACAAACTAATTACACTCTAAACCTGCACTATATTTAAAGTTAAATATAATATTTCATGTTGTGAGCAGGATTTGATCGTATTTTAGCAAGTTTAGCAAAGCTGAGTAACACATTTTGTAAACGAAAAATACCATACTCGTGATGATAATTTTTTTCTTTTGCAGAAGAGGACTGTACGATTTTTAATTTATTTTTGAAGATTTGAATTAAATATTTTGCAGTTCCCACAAAAAGAAATAGTTTGTCAAATGTTTAAGCATTTACAGATTTATAAATGTACAGTAAAATTAATTTATTTGGGGTACTTTCCTAAAATACAATTTTTTTTAATGATTAAAAAAATTCCCTCAATATTTTAAAGCATAGCTGGGATTCATTGTTGCTCAAAGCACACACTGAAACAACAACATCCAACCAGCACAATTCTCCAACTGACAAAAGATTAGTTCACTCTTCTAGAAATTAGGATACAGATTTAGTTCCACGTGATTTTTAAATTGAAAGAATACAACATAAATTCTAAAATACTGTGATCATATTTTATCTATTTTTGCTACTGCTGAAAACATGAAACAACAAGATAGATTCAGAATAATTTTGCTCACATATCTATACCTCCATTAGACATATTTGTTTAGTTACTCCAGTCTGCTTTTGGAATGCAGCATCTCTTTTAGTAATATTTAAAAAAGGAATTTTAATCTACCTGAGGAATATTAGAGAGCATGATAACAAAAAATAATGCAGAACAACCGTGGCTGAATCGGGCATAGTTGTGCTTCACAGTTCAAAAACTGTTTCTTCATCTAAATATTAAAAGCTCTGAAATGCCAATGATTGTTGTTTTTACTACATGGCATCCCTAAAATGGGTTGCCCAAAAGATGACAAATGCCTTTTAAATTTTTACTTAATTCCTTCATAAATTTAATTGCTACTGAGAGGCAAAAAGAAAACCCATTATAATATAACCATAACACTCATTACCCTCGAATAGTTGCATATTGGAAGTAATGTGCCAGTATGAGTGGAGAGCAATGGTAAACCATTGTATTTCATCTTAGCAATTTCAAGTATTGACCACACAGAATTTTGGGGAAATTAATTTTCTTTCAGATTTGTGCAGTAAAACTAGAAGTCCTAATTATTGTGTTGTTTGCTGGTCTATCATTTTCTTAGAACTGTTAAAATAAAACTTAATGATCACATTAGTTGTAATAAACAGCAATAGTTGAAACTAAGCCTCAAAACATTATGAAGATTTTACGTGTGTAATATCTGTAGAGATGGGAACAGGAGCCAAAAGGAACCCTGCGATACTTACCATTCAACTTTAAGGCTGCTTCAATCTGCCATAATGATGTTTGGAGAGAATCAACCAGGAAAGGGAACAGAAAATGTTAGCGAAATTGTTTCTGTTGGGACATAAAACTGAAATATTTCATTAAAAATGCCCCTTTTGCAAATTTTGATCTGGGGGCCATTTTGTCACTTTTTTAAGTTAAAAAAAAACCCTGTGGCTGATCAATACAAAAGCAAGAATATAGCGAACGTTCACATACAGCTAAATGCATAGACCAAATCTATACATAGAATAATAATACATAACTAAAACTCTGATCTTGTGCTCTTCTGGTTTGCGTGGTATTTGTATTTGTGCAAAAACGGTACACGATAGCGCTACCATTTTCCACCACCTTACTCACCATTCTCCTGTGCTGCAAGTGCAACAAGTTTTGTTCCGATCGATGGTATATTCTAAAAGTTATTTAGGTTTAAAATTCTATAAAACCACACATGCGCAGATTGGTCTCTTCTCCTATCAGTCAGTGCCACGCAGATTGGTCTCCTCACCTGTCAGTCAACGCCACAGCCGGAACGGTGACGCCCCTTCCTGTAGCCTCTCCCACCTCACTCACATTCTCCTCTCTCCCCTCCTCACAATAACCTGTCTACTGTCTCCCCAGCCCTGGTCCCATCTCTCTCCCTCTCACCGCCCGCCGTCTGCGGCAATGGCGGTCCCGTCTATCCGTCGCCCTGGGTGAATAGCTGCGACCTGTCTCCTTCACCACCGCCACAGTAAATCACCCTCACGGCCCTCTCAAAGATCGTCCCACCGTGACGAACACCGAATCCATACCCCCCCCCCCCATCCCCCGATCCCGCCCGGCCCAACCGCAGTAGCGGGCAGGCAGGCAGGGCCGGGACAGGCCGAGTGGCAGCAGCGGTTGAGCTGGAGAGGACAGAGGGAGGGAGTGTCGGGTTACAGGGTGGCCGATCAGTTTGCACGGAATTTGAGTAACGCACACACTCACACAAGATACAAACTGGTCCAATCGTCAAGTCAACGTGATCTAAACCACAGCTAACAATGAATGGAGTAAGGAACTGCAGGTGCTGCTTTTTATGGAGGGAGGGAGTGACTGAGAGTAGGGGGAAGGAGAGGGAGGAAGAGGAGAGGGAGGACAAGGAGAGGGAGGACGAGGAGAGGGAGGGATTGGGGGAAGGGAAGAGAGGGGAAAGATCCTGGGAAGGTGAGGAGGGAATGTGGGGGGAATGAAGGAGAGGGTATGGAGGGAGAAGGGGGAAAGTGGGGGAGGTGAGGAGGGAGAGTGGGGGAGGAGTGGGAATAGAGGGAGGGGGGAGTTAGGGAGTGGGGAATAGAGGTCAGGTGGGATAGTGGGGGAGGATAGTGGGAGGTGAGAGGTTGGGGATAGAGTGTGGCAGGGTGGGGAGAGGAGTTATGGAGAGAGAGTGAGTGAGGGTAGACAGTATTATTTGAAAATGTTGAAATGTTCTGCATATTTACACATTATGTTTTGACCAATTATTGACTACAAAATTGTAAGTCTTCGTCATTATTAAAGGTTCTGGAACCATTTGTAACAAAGGTTGCTTTATCATGAAAATAAATTTAGACATATTTAATTGAAATGGTCATGCCAATATCAGATTGTTTCAGAAGGCTTTTTTTTTTAGTCAGTTACCAGGATAATCATGCATATGATGCTTCCTCAAAGAAAAATAACGATCAATCACTATTGCTGATTTGAGCCATGTTTGGTTTTGCTATTGTTGAACCGATCCGTAATGGGGTTTCCACCATGCCATCTTGTGGAATATGAGCAACCATGCTTTCAGTTTAAACTACGACTCTGTATGTATTCTTATTAAAGTACATATTATGACGTTTTATGACTCAGTGTCAATTGCGCTTTATACATGGTGTCAGAAGTGAACTTCGGATCAACTTTGGCTGTTATTTTTACGGGTTTTTATACTCTCAGAGATGGCTGAAGCTTTTCAAAAACCGGAACCTCGCGCCATTGATAGTAGAATTGGAAAGCGATGGCGTATCTTTGAGCAGTATACAGTATAATGTCTTCATTGTTGCATCTTATTCTGATAAACCGGCTGCGGCCCGTGCTAACATGATCCTCGAAGCTCACCAACGCACACTACAGTTTGTGTATGAAGATGAAATAACTCATCAACTTGTCGATGGTGCAGCTGCGGTCGTTACCCCTGCTGAATCACCCGACGACCTGGAATGTCTCAAAATAAAGTTTCAACAGCTGTGTGACCCTCAGGCCAATCCTCTCATTGAGCGGGTGAAGTTCTCACAAAACCAGAATGAGGGTGAGAATCTATTGAATCATTTGTGTGTGCGATCAAAAAAGCTGCTGGAAGCTGTAGATTTGGTGATCTTCAGATGACTTTATTAGAGACAGATTAGTGAGCGGTCTTATTAACGACAAACTAAGAAAGAAGGGTTTCGGCCCGAAACGTTGCCTATCTCCTTCGCTCCATAGATGCTGATGCTGCACCCGCTGAGTTTCTCCAGCATTTTGTGTACCCTCGATTTTCCAGCATCTGCAGTTCCTTCTTTAAAACTAAGAAGAAAGCTTGTTCGTGACCCTGCCATAACTTTGGATAGGGCTGCCGCTGTCTGCGAAAATTACGAGCTGTCTGTTCGTTATGCCAGAACGCTAACAGAGGCACAGCATTCCACCATGGGAATTGATAGTGTCCAGGCTTCGTTTCCTAGATGATTGAAGCAAGAGATAACAATGCAAGCACAGTTTGATAAGCCTACGACAAGATTTATTACAAAGTGCACAAATTGTAGTGGTTCTCATGTTTCAAGGAGAGTTGTCCTGCTTTTGGCCAAATTTGCCATGGTTGCAAAAGGTGCAACCATTTCTGGAGATGTTGCAGATCTTTGTCCACCAGAGAGAAGACAAAACAATCCGTGAACCTGCTATAGGCCGAGCCTTTGTCTGAGTTATCTGATAGCAGCGCTGATGATAAGCCTAAAGTGAATGGCGATTTTATTCATCCTTCCTGTGTGGATACTTTAGTGGCTCACACGACAGAGGATGCCACTCTGCAGATACTCACCTCAGTCATCAATCACGGATGACCTAGCAAGAAGCATTTGCTTCCATTTACTGTTCAGCCCTACTTTCCCATCCGAGACAAACTTGCCATTGAAAATTGAGTCATCAAGGACGGCCAGAAGGAAGTGATCCCGGATTTGCTCCAACAGGAGTACTTTGACGCCATACCCACGAGGACATCCTGGTTCTGAGGCAACCGTACAACGAGCAAAAATCATGTTTGTTTGGCCTGTTATGTTGGATTACATATGCCAGAGGGTGCAGTCTTGCACTGTGTGCAACAGCATGATGTCGCATCAACAGAAAGAACCTCTTTTGCAGCACCCAGTTCCTGACATGCCGTTATCCACCGATATTTTTGACTGGCGGGACAATCAATACTTGGTCCTGGTAGACTCTTATTCCTGATGGTTCGAGATCGACTTGCTCCGCACAACCTCTTCTGCAGCCGTCATCAATAGTCAATAGTCAGATTTATTCATCACATGCACAGTAAAGTGCAGTGAAATGAACTTGCCAGCAGCGATATAATAAGAACACACAACACACAATTAAAAATGTAACACAAATATCCACCACAGCAGTCATCATTGTGGTGGAAGCCACAAAGTTTAGTCAGTCCTCCTCTATTTTCCCCCATGGTCGGGACCACCAACCTCCACAGTCACCACTGCGGGTGGCCAGATTTGCAGACAAGGTAAGTCCCGAATCGGTGCTTCCCTACCGGAGACTGCGGCTTCAGGGTGGTGTAGGCCGCAGGCCGGCGGTCGGAGCTCTTCTCCAGCGATCCATGGCGAGGGATCCCGCTCCAGATGGCAAGTCCCTGCTGCACTCGCAGTTAGAGCACCACCGACCGCGGCTTCAAACTGATTTAGGCCACGGGCCGGCGGTCGGATCTCTTCTCCTCCGGGGTCCCCAATGAGAGGCCCCAAGCTCCGGACACCGCTCCAGCTGGAAGCTCCACCGACCGCGGCTTCAGGCTGCAGCGGGCCAGCGATCGGAGCACTTCATTCTGGCGACCCCCGGCAAGGGCTTGCCCGCTCCGTGTTGAAAAAGTCCTCGCTACGCCAGCTGCTGAAGCTCTGGGCCCATCTCTGGGAAAGGCCGCACCAATCCTTTGTGTTAGGCCGCGACGGAGGCTACATGGAAAAAGTCGCGTGGAGGAGGTGACCGAAGGGCTTTCCCCCTTATTCCCCCACACCACACCACACACAAGGCACACTGAGAAACATTAAAAACACACATTGGGACATACTAAAACAAAAGTAGAAAATGACTAACACGCTGCTGGCAGGGCAGCCGGCTCGCAGTGCCCCCATGACCATCAAGAAACTTCTCAGTCTATGGGGAGCTTCGCTCTCTCTTGTCTTGATATTGGTGGACAATTCACGAGCCAGCGTTTTTTAAGGACTTTGCGAGAGAATGGTACTTTAAGCACATCACCAACAGTCCGGAGAATTCCCAGACGAATGAACTGGATGAGCATGTTGGCCGCAGTGCTAAGGCAGTTATGGAGAAGTCCAGCAGAGCCGGGTCTGACATATTTTTAGATCTTCTCAATCTCCGCAATATTCCACGCGATCCCACACTCGGTTCGCCGGCTCAGCGACTTATGTCCAGACAAACCCGACCCACCCTTCCCATCTCAAGGCACCTGCTTCAGCCACAAGTCTACGAGCCTCAGGTATTTCAAGCACAGTTGCAACATAGAAGACTGACGCAAAAGGCGTATTATGACTGTTCCAGCTGTCCACTCCAACCGCTGACAGAGGGACAGACTGTCCGACTACAGACATAGAAAAGAGGTATTCCCAGAACCAAGGTCCTATTTGATTCAATCAGATGGAGATCTCTACAGACGTAACCAAAGACATATTCCATTGGTGAACGAGCCGGTGCCATCGCAGCAAGTTCGATACGATTGTGCGGATGACCCAGATGAAGTGCTATGGACAGAGGATGGATGCTATTGTTTAAACGGTGGGCTTGTGACAGCAGACCGTGAGCAGTTCTGGAATCAGGACTTTGTCTCTACACCTGTGAAAGAACCGCCAGTGGGGCCGGTGCTGATGGTAAAATCTTCTGTAAGGCCTGTGGAGAAGTCCCCCGTGAAACCTGTGCTGGTTGAGTCATCGCTTGCTAAGAAACTCCCTGTGAAGGCTGTATCTATGGCGGCATCACCTGTAAAGAGTACTGCTGAGGGGCTGCATCGAACGCGTCTGCAAGCCTGTGATAAGATACAAAGACTTTGTCAGAAGGCAGATCCTGGATTCTAACTAACAATAACTGACATTACTCATATTGCATCCTCCTCTGCTTCGCTGTAGATGATAGTTAACTTTATATCCTTATATATTATGTCTTTGCATGCTTTGTATTTAACCTTTGGGCAAAAGCCTGAGAAGTAGGATGTAGATCAAATACTATTGCTGATTTTGCTATTGCTGACCCGATCCGTAATCCATGTCGTGTTTCCACCACGGCATCGTGTGGAATGTGAGCACCCATGTCTTCAGTTTAAATAATGACATTGAGCCTACAGTACCTGTATATAGTTCCTGTATGTATTTTTATTAATGTACATATTATGAAGTTTTATGACTCGCTGTCAATAATACTTTATACAATTATATTAATTAAAACATCAATTAACATTAATTAAAACATCATTTTACTTTGAGTGTTGCAATTTTCCATCTCCTTACAACATAGGAAGTCTCTTCAGTCCACTAACTCCAGGGTGACTAATAGAGCAATCCCATTTTGCCCATTGATTTCCCCTGCGACCTACACACACTACATAGAACAGGACAGCACAGGATCATACCCTTGTAAATAAATGTACACGGTTTTGGTTAGTCAAGATCTGATAGAAGTATGTAAAATCATAAGAGGCACAGAGAGGTAGACAGTCAGAATCTTTTTTTTTCTAGGGGGAAATGTCAAGGACCATGGGGGAAAAAAGGTTCTGTCTACTCTATGCACTATTTTACATACTTCTCTCAGATCTTCACTAACCAAACCATCTACATTTATTCTACATTTACATTTATTCCCAAGTCGTCAAATATATCACAAACAGGGTTCCCAGCACAGATCCCTGCAGAACTCCACTGTTCAGAGACCTGGAGCCAGAATGGCACCCTTTCACGACAACCCTCTGTTTTCTATGCATAAGCCAGTTCGGAATCCTACATGACCAAGTCATTATATATTCGATATATGTTAATCTTCTGGATCAGCCTATAGTGAAGGAACTATCATATTCCTTACTAAATCCATGTATATCCATGTAAATCCATTGTTGTCAAGATTATTGACATCCAACATTTTAACTGTCTTGTAGTTAACAGATGCAAAACTATTCCTACACTCATCAAACTCAATTCGGTTCATCGATTGAGTCTGTTTAGCCCATAGATAGAGAACTGGCTGGCAAACAGGAAGCAAAGAGTAGGAGTAAACAGGTCGTTTTCACAATGGCAGGCAGTGACTAGTGGGGTACCGCAAGGCTCAGTGCTGGGACCCCAGCTATTTACAATATACATAAATGATCTGGATGAGGGAATTGAAGGCAATATCTCCAAGTTTGCAGATGACACTAAGCTGGGAGGCAGTGTTAGCTGTGAGGAGGATGCTAGGAGACTGCAAGGTGACTTGGATAGGCTGGGTGAGTGGGCAAATGTTTGGCAGATGCAGTATAATGTGGATAAATGTGAGGTTATCCACTTTGGTGGCAAAAATAGGAAAACCGACTACTATCTAAATGGTGGCCGATTAGGAAAAGGGGAGATGCAGCGCGACCTGGGTGTCATGGTACACCAGTCATTGAAAGTAGGCATGCAGGTACAGCAGGCAGTGAAGAAAGCCAATGGTATGTTAGCTTTCATAGCAAAAGGATTTGAGTATAGGAGCAGGGAGGTTCTACTTCAGTTGTATAGGGTCTTGGTGAGGCCACACCTGGAGTATTGCATACAGTTCTGGTCTCCAAATCTGAGGAACGACATTATTGCTATAGAGGGAGTGCAGCGAAGGTTCACCAGATTCCTGGGATGTCAGGACTGTCTTATGAACAAAGACTGCATAGACTCGGTTTATACTCTCTAGAATTTAGGAGATTGAGAGAGGATCTTATAGAAACTTACAAGATTCTTAAGGGGTTGGACAGGCTAGATGCAGGAAGATTGTTCCCGATGTTGGGGAGGTCCAGGACAAGGGGTCACAGCTTAAGGATAAGGGGGAAATCCTTTAGGACCGAGATGAGAAGGAATTTTTTCACACAGAGAGTGGTGGGTCTCTGGAACTCTCTGCCACAGAGGGTAGTTGAGGCCAGTTCATTGCCTATATTTAAGAGGGAGTTAGATGTGGCCCTTGTGGCTAAGGGGATCAGAGGGTATGGAGAGAAGGCAGGTACGGGATACTGAGTTGGATGATCAGCCATGATCATATTGAATGGCGGTGCAGGCTCGAAGGGCTGAATGGCCTACTCCTGCACCTAATTTCTATGTTTCTATTCTCTTGCAAATGAGAGCAAATTCTACTCCAAAGAATCCAGTAACGTCCCAACCACTGCCGTGAGGCTCACTGGCTAATCATTTCAAGGATTATTTCTACCTTCCTTCTTTAACATTGGAAGAACTTTGGCTACGCCCCAATTCTCCGGTACCTCTCCTGTGCCAAGTGAAGGAAAAAAAAACATATTTGTCAAGATCCCTGCAATCTCCTCTCTTGCCTCTCATTAACATAGTAATGATCCCATCAGGCCCTGATGACATCCACCTTAATGCTTTGCAAGAACCCAATATCCCCTACTTCTTGATCTCAAACTGCCTTAGCATATCAGTATTCCCCACACTGATCTCACTGTTTTCCATGCCCTTTCCGTGGTGAATACAGATGTTTACGATTGATTGAGTGCCTCATGTAAATCTTCTGACACCAAACATAAATTCCCTCCTTTATCCTTAAGCGGTCTTACCTTCTCCTTGATTACCCTCGTTTAATGTATTTTTACAAAGCCGTGGGGTTTTCTTTAAACCAAATGACATTCCCATCAACATCCCCCAGGTTCTCCCACTCACCTTTCTATTAGGGATAATTTACAGTGGCCAATAATTTATCATCCTACATGTCTTTGAGATATTTGAAGAAATCCATGATCACAGGAAGAACCTACAAAATCCGGAGGGCAGCACTGAACCGGGTCACTGGAGCTGTAAGGCAGCAGCTCCACGAGCTGCATCACAGTGCAACCTCAATTAAATCCTTAACCAACAAATTTGATTACTACCAGTTCCACAAAATTCTCATAATACATATTGCATGAGTCGTGTGCTTGAAAAGCTGCATGCAATTCAAAAATTAAACATATATGCTTCTAAGCTGTCCCCGCTATAAATTTGAACTCATTATGCCAAATTTACCAGCATATAAATCCTTAAAGAAACAAGCACCTTATTTCTGAAATGCAAATTAACACGCATAAATCACAAGGTGCCTGTAGCCATCCACAGCAATCTCAAATAACTCTCTCACTAGCAAAGCCCATTTGCCTCTCTCTCTCTCTCTCTCTCTCAGGTGAGACAAAATTTAAATCAAAAGTCACAACAGAGATTATTCCATCGTATCTCTTCATCAATTCAACAAATTGATGAATTAATTGCAATCATTTTCCAGTGGATGAATTTAACCAACAATGAACAGCCATTGGAATGAAAGATGACTGTAATAAATAACTGATTAAATTTTTACCACGTGTATTATTATTATGTATTATTAAATTTTTACCATGTGTATTGAGTGCAAAAGGTTCACTATCAGTATTCTTTACACTGTTTAAGGAGAATAAGCAAGAAACAACTATGGAAACATCTATACACTCATAGGGGAACTTCAATTGGAATTCGATAAGTTTGCATTAAAGTGATCATTATCAAAAATAAATTTGAATTTGGTTTAGAAATTGGCTGTAAGGAAAATAATAAATATTGATTGGCAGAATGTGTGATTTACAACCCATGAGGTGTGCTCTCTACCTTCTTTTATGTTTATAGATGATTTGAATGAAGAGACAGACATTCAAGGTGAAAAAACCTTAAATAAGAAAGGAGAGCAAGTAGCACAAGAGAGCATTGACTTACCACAACAAATGAACAAAAAACAAAGTGTTGGGGAAACCCAGGGGTCAGGCAGCATCTGTAATGGGAAATGGATAATGTCTCAGCAAAGAGCGGGGGGCGGGGACATTCTTTGACCCAAAAATTGCATTTGTTCCTTTCCCTCCACAGATGCTGCCTGAGCTGCTGAGTTTCTCAACGACTTTGTTTTTTGCTCAAGATTCCAGCATCTGCAGTTTCTTACAACAAATGAAATTCAATTAGCAAAGGGGAGATCTTCCATTTGTACCCACATTTTTTTAATAAAGAAATATTAAAACGAAAACCATAGAAAATTAAAGCATTTTGTATCCAAATACATAAATTCGGAAAGTTCTATGGATATAATTGATTTCTCAAAATTCGCAAGGAGGGGATACACAGTAATAAAGAAGAAATGCTTCAATTTTCGTGAGCCATGGTCAGACTCTACCTGGAATTATGTGTTCAATTTTAGGACTGCACCTTTGGAAAAGGCATAAAAATGATTTACTTGAATGGTCCCAATACCATTAAGTCAGTTGGTCTAAATTTGTTTTTTGTTCCCTTGAAAATGGAAGATTGAGGATTGACCTGAGAGAGTCCCGCAATGTTAAACCCAAAGACAAGCATCTTTGTTGGTTAATTGTACTAGTATGTAGGGAGCAGCTTTGAAAGTGCGATAACATAGAACTAATGTGAATAGGTTGATCGATAGTCGGCTTGGACCCTGTGAGCTGAAGGGCCTATTTCCATGCTTTTAATTCAATCAATGAATTTGAATTTGATACAACAGATGCGTATCAATTTCTTCCACTGAGGAAATCAAGGTTATAGAACATAAAACAGTATAGGAGGAATGGGCGACACTTCAGGTCAAGACCCTTCTTCAGACAGTCGCCCATTCCTTCTCTCCAGAAATGCTGCCTCGCCCGCTGAGTAACTCCAGCATTTTGTGTCCACCTTCGATTTTGACGAGCATCTGCAGTTCTTTCTCACACATAGAACAGTACAGCTCAGGAAAAGGCCTTTCGGCCACAATGTCCATGCTAAATATGATGCCAAGACTAACTTTTATCTACTTGCACTTAAACCACATTCCTCTATTCCCTGCAAATGTACGTGCCTATCCAAACGTCCGTTAAATGCCATGCAGTATTGTGGATTTATTTAACAATGGACTAAGTGGGATCCGTTGGGTCCCTGTCAAACAGTCCCCCAATGCCACCCGTTCCCCCAATGCAATATTCTATCACTCACCCATAGCCCCCAACTGCGCAGACGTGGCTAATTTCCCCTCATCCCCAGCACTCTCTCTCCTTCCTCTTCACCCTCCCTCTTCTTTCCCGTCTCCTCCTCCCCTCCCCCAATCCCTCCCTCACATCTCCCTACCTCTCCTTTCCCCTACCCTCAATCACTGCCTCCCTCCACAACCTCTCTCCTCCCTACCCCCTCCTAACCCCTACACTATCCCTCCTCATCTCCCCCACTGCCCTCTTCACCCTCTATTCCCCATTCTCTACCTCCCCCACCCCCCCTTCCTCTCTGCCATCCCCCCCTCCTCCTCCACTGACCCTCACCTCCTCCCTCTTCTTTCCCCTCTCCTCCTATCCTCCCCATTCCCTCCCTCATCTTTACTTTCCCATCACTCCCTCCCACCCTCCCTCCATAACACCTCTCCCCTCCCTACCCCCCTTTTCTCCCTCTATCCCCCCTCCTCCCCCACAACTCCCTCCTCACCTCCCCCACTTCCCCCCCCCCCCCCTCCCTCCCTACCCCGTCCTCTACCTCAATTCCCTCATTCTCCCTCCTCACCTCCCCAGGATCTCGAGGTTGCTGTTCCTCTGACTGGAGGTTGCCTTGATCATAGGCTGCACCGACCAGGAGCCTCGCCGACCTGAAGTCGCGCCGGGACATGGTGGGCGCCTCCAGTGACCGACAGCGGACACGGCTAATCAGTATGGCGATGGTGCAGAGATCGCCGTCCTGGCGGTGACTAACAGGAAAGGAGACCAATTTGCTCATGTGCTTTTTTAAAAAGATTTTTAAACTTCAATAACTTTTAAAATATACCATCTATTGGAACAAAACTTGTTGCACTTCCAGCACGAGAATGGCGAGTAAGGTGCCGAAAAATCGTAGCACTATCGTGTACCATTTTTGCGCAAATGTAAAAACAACGCAAACCAGAAGATAACAAGATGAGAGTTTTAGTTATTTATGTATAGAGTTAACCTTTTCTTACTTATTATGACTCCATTGCATTTAAATAATAATGCAGCATTAAGTAATTTAGGGTCAGGTAAGATGGGCCAACTTTCAAACTATATTCCAACATCAGTGGGACTTTGCAGCTTCAAATTTATGAATGAAAAATATTTTTAGTGAGCCATAAGGTGTGAATATTTCCACCAGGAACTTTTACTTAAAAGTCCCCAAAAAAAGTTCATCTCCATTCACCCTGAAATGAATGAAATAGACTGGCCTACCTTAAAGGTATCTGACTTAGTATGATAAGCCATCTGAAGGAGAATGCACAGAACAGCAGTACCTCCAAAATACAGTTTTCAGACCACAAATTCTGATTTCATCCTCGTTGTCAAAATGCCAAGTAGTTTTGTTGAGAATACTAACTCTCAAGAGCGTAAAATCATTGACATTCTTCCTTAAAATCATTATATGTACTGCATAGTTAGGCCAGTTTAATTAAATTCAAAAAGATCTTCAATCTGCAGAAGGATTTTGGTCAAAAAGGCTAATCCGTATTTACTTTTGTTTCAGAATTAAAATGGGATTAGTACCTAGATTATTTTAGAATTCTAATACAAATTCAAAAATAAAATGGTTGACAAATTTTACACAAAAATACATGTGGCCTACCATATTTTGATTTTCCACAGGAAAGTCTCTGCCATTGTTGTCAAGATTATCGACATTCAACATTTTAACTGTCTTGTAGTTAACAGATGCAAAACTATCAGCACTATTTTCTGTCAATAAAGAAACCTAACAATCATCGATTCCAAGACTAATTGTTGTGCATGTCAAGGAAAATCCAGCCTTAGTGGAGAGAGTCCAGAAGCTCCTCTTATTTTCTCCCACCCTATGATCCATAATGCATAGAAAGTACAATGGTCTACCCACGAAGATCTTCACATATGCTTTTATCACCACTCCTTGATCAACCAACTAAAATACACATCAAGGAGCAGGGTGATAACTCCCTCAGTGGATTCCTACTTCTGCTGACAAATCAAGAAGGTTGGCAAAAACTGATGTGTGAAGGAAGTCTGAGAGTGCGTACCTGTTAAAAGGATATTTAAATCTGGGTGGCTACGTTGTATTTTTGCAACCATAGTGCAATCCGTTCAGACCTCTAAATTCATTATGATAGTGATGGCATAGCTGCCAGTTCAGCTTTCAATGGTATGACCATTTTTTGTGGCCATTCATATGCACAAAAAGGTGTAATGGTTCACCAAGAAAAGTGTGTATTGCAGGTTTATAAAATAAAAGCAATGATTTGCAATGCTTTTAAACTTGGAAATTAGGTGACGATGTTGAAACATACTCTCAAGAGTAACACAGTGGACAGCAAACATTAAAAGAAAAGTACATTTCCACGTAAATTAGCAAAAATCACAATCATGTTTAAACAGGTTGTTTTCATTTGAATAACCAACAGTGGTTAAATAAACATTTAAAAAATGTAAAGTTATTTTGTTAAAATTTAACAATCAGCAAGCTCCATTTAGGTCAGGGGTCGGCAACCTTATTCTGCATAGGGGCCAGGACCGATGTCTGTGAGCGGATGGCGGGCCACATCTATCGCCATAGTTCATAAATGGAGGTAATAATAATACATACTAACTAAATTAGTAATTATTAATGGTACATACTAATAATGCATAAATGAGTAACAATACATACTAATAATATACTAACTAGTGTGAAACGTGGTGTTGTTTTTCGCAGTCGTTTTCACGTGTTTTCCAATTCATTTTCTGCCGTTCCAAGATCCTTCACCTGCCCCGGGACTGGCTGGAGCACCCAGGTTGCCTTCGTGCCCCGGGACAAGCTGCAGTTCCTAGATCCCTCGCGTGCCCTGGGACTGGCTGCAGTTCCCAGGTCAGCTCTCGTGCCCCGGGACCAGCTGCAGTTCCCAGGTCGGCTCGCGTCCCCGCGACTGGCTGCAGTTTCCAGGTCGGCTCCCGTCCCCGGGACTGGCTGCAGTTCCCAGGTCGCCTGCGTGCCCCGGGACTGGCTGCAGTTCCCAGGTCGGCTCTCCTGCCCCGGTACTGGCTGCAGTTCCCAGATCCATCGCGTCCCCGGGACTGGCTGCAATTCTCAGTTTGCCTGTGTGCCCCGGGACTGGCTGCAGTTCCCAGATCGCCTGCGTGCCCCTCGACTGGATGCAGTTCCCAGGTCAGCTCACGTCCCTGGGACTAGCTGCAGTTCCCAGTTTGGCTCACCTGACCCAAGATTGGCTGCAGTTCCCAGGTTGCCTGCGTGCCCCTCGACTGGCTGCAGTTCCCAGGTCAGCTCGCGTCCCTGGGACTAGCTGCAGTTCCCAGGTCGCCTGCGTGCCCCTCGACTGGCTGCAGTTCCCAGGTCAGCTCACGTTCCTGGGACTAGCTGCAGTTCCCAGTTCGGCTCACCTGACCCGGGATTGGCTGCAGTTCCCAGGTCGCTTGTGTGCCCCACGACTGGCTGTCGTTCCCAGATCAGCTCGCGTCCCTGGGACTAGCTGCAGTTCCCAGGTCGCTTGCATGCCCCGGGCCTGGCTGCAGTTCCCAAGTCGCAAAAACGAATCGAAAAAAAATATGGCTGCGGGCCGGATGATTTTGGGTCGTAGGTTGCCGACCCCTAATTTAGGTAATGAACAGCAATGTCATAATAAAATGTACTAATGTTTACTGCAATGAATGTCATGAAAGAATGTACAAACCACATCACAGAAAAACAAAGCTCCCAACATTTAGACTTAATGTGAGCAATAGAAGCTGAAACTAATCCACAAATACAATCCAGTATAACATGGTGATCTTATTCTTAACATTTAATATTCAGCATGACCTAAGGTTAAAAGTTGTGATATACACAACCAAATCTGTAAAACAGTGAGACGACTCAAACCCAAGAATGCCCTTTGATAAAACACTCTACTCCCCTAATTTTAATGCACAGCAAAACCTATCCAGCCCAAAATAATTACTTTTAAAAGTTTATGTAACAAAGATCACCAATATTCTTGGTCAGGATGTAATTTAATCTACAGTCTGTTTTTGAGGTATAATGCAACAGGAGCTATCAAGAAATTATAATTGATTTATTTTCAACATTTCTATTTTACTTAGTTCTGTACCAGAGATTTCTTCAATAAAATATTCTAATAAATCAGTTATCTGAAAGCAGATACTTTAATACTTGCAGTACTAAACAGTTTGTCTTGGAAAATTATAAAAACTTAAATGAAAACAGATTATACAGAATTTTGTTGATCAACTTCAATAAAAATCCAAGCAGAAACCTGAGATTTATATTAAACTTCGAGATTTATAAAATGCACCAATTTAGTTTTGCACAGTGAGTACAATGAAACCTCAAGCATGCCTCATTGACAAAAACCTACTGATGGTTTTGTAGCACATATTTGAGTCTTAAGTGCTGCTACTCTTAATAGAGTTGTTCAACCAAATGTTAATGGTTCCAAAAGTCATCTCTGTTGGTTGCTAGCCTAATCATGAACAAGTGTTTTCCATTCACACAAATGCATAAAATTATTCCAGTGTTATCTGATTTCTTTAGATTAATATAATTTTAATTAACAGTGAAGAACTGAAGGAAAGAATTCTGATAAGTGTAAACAGGACACTTGCTATCAATTTTATTTCTGATTTTAACCCAAGATTGATTTTCCACTCTGAATGAAAGGTTTTATCGTTAGCAGATATAGAAACATAGAAATTAGGTGCAGGAATAGGCAATTCGGCCCTGCACCGCCATTCAATATGATCATGGCTGATCATCCAACTCAGTATCCCGTACCTGCCTTCTCCCCATACCCTCTGATCCTTAGCCACAAGGGCCACATCTAACTCCCTCTTAAATATAACCAATGAACTGGCCTCAACTACCCTCTGTGGCAGAGAGTTCCAGAGACCCACTACTCTCTGTGTGAAAAAAGTCCTTCTCATCTCGGTCCTAAAGGATTTACCCCTTATCCTTAAGCTGTGACCCCTTGCCCTGGAACTCCCCAACATCGGGAACAATCTTTCTGCATCTAGCCTGTCCAACACCTTAAGAATTTTGTACGTTTCTATAAGATCCCCTCTCAATCTCCTAAATTCTAGAGTATAAACCGAGTCTATCCAGTCTTTCTTCATAAGACATTCCTGACATCCCAGGAATCAGTCTGGTGAACCTTCTCTGCACTCCCTCTATGGCAATAATGTCCTTCCTCAGATTTGGAGACCAGAACTGTATGCAATACTCCAGGTGTGGTCTCACCAAGACCCTATACAACTGAAGTAGAACCTCCCTGCTCCTATACTCAAATCCTTTTGCTGTGATATCCCAGCAACCATATTGGTCTTAAGATCTATTGCAACCCTAGCCACTCTGTTTACATCTCTATATTAAGAATTAACCTAGAATTATGAATAATTAATGTACCACTGTTTATGTATAAATATTATGAATATTATGGCCAAGTTAGGACTAATTTTTTTAAACGTTTGTACATGAAGGGTACTAGATAGCATGGGAAACGTGACAATTATTGTGTACTGACTCTTATTCTTACAATGATTGTACCTAATGTATAGTAGGATTGTCACTGAACGGCATGCAAAAATGAATTTCACTGTACTTAGGTACACATGACAATAAAGTACCATTGACCATTAATATATTTCTCCTTTTTCCAAGAGGGAATTCAGTGCTGGAATAAAGGAGTAAAGTGGTCACATCACAGATAAGAATGATTTCTTTCTTACCTTTTTATGTTTACTGCCAAGGAAATGCATTTGCAGATGCAGGGCAGAGGTGCAAAATACTTTACAAATCTAGAATTAAAATATTTTTTTCAATATTCAAAATAATTATTGAAAAATTAAAATCTTTAAGCATGAAAATGTAAATGAATTACACTAAAAGCTTCTACACATGAACATTGGGTTTTACCACATTTGAATAAAAGAACTAAATATTATCCATTGCTGCAAAGTTTATAATAGACATTGCTATATCAGGGGTCTTTCAAATAAAAATAGACTGCACATTAAACAACTTGCATATGGTAGCAATTTTAAAATAACAAAACATCAAAGGGACTTTATGGGATCATCATCAAACAACATTTTATATTAACCGCATATTAGAAATAATAAAGATACTGATTTTTAAAGAGTATTTTAATTTTAATTTGTTTAAAAAGTGGGCAGATGAAGAGATTTAGAAAAAGTAATTGTAGAGCTTAGGCCTTTGTAAACTGGGGGTATAATTGGCTATGGAATGAACAAATACATTTAAAACCTGTCCATGTTATCCTGAGATGCTGTCTGACCTGCTACTCCAGGACTCTTGTGTTTTCTTTTGTAAACCACCATCTGCAGTTCCTTGTTACTACATTTAAATCCAACATGAGATTAACAACCTGGATAATGATAAACAAGTCTTCATGCAAGTTTGGCCACTAATATCAAAGATTTGCTTGATTTCAAGTTTAAAAGCAAAGTAACCATCCTAATTGCATCTAGATCGGTTATTGTTTCTGACACTGCAAAACAAATTTTGTGAACAGGGCTCCTAACTCTCTCCCGGCCAGTGGAGTGTTCTGCTTAGAGCTTTACAGTTTCTTCTTCGGGCTTCTTTTGAGAGAATGTAATGCATTCTCTCCCAACAATTTATCTATTTTTGAAGATGCTTGACTCCTAATATTTACAATGTTTAACATATTAATAATCAATATTTCACGCTCTTCCTCCTTAATGTCATTGTCTACAATACCCGCTGCACTAGGACAAAAATAAGCATTCTTTGGAATCACATCTATGTTTTACACCTGCACGCCAAGGATATCATTCTGGTTTATTTTTCTTTCATTTATAATCTTCTTTCCTGTCACTTATTCACAAAACACCTTGGATTTTTCGTGGTTTTAGCTAAATTCCAAACTTTCCAATTTTTCTTAATTTCACCCCAACATGATCTGAACACTTTAGTCAAGTCAAGTTCATTCGTCACATACAAGATGTGCAGTGAAATGAAAAGTGGCAATGCTCGCAGACTTTGTGCAAAAAACAAACTACAAACAGAATGGAACAAGGTCTCTGTTAATCATTTACTTTCTTTTCCTTTGCTTTATTATACTATGCATGCATATCTACACCCAAAGGGATGGAGGTGTCTAAATCTAGGAGTTTGGTTGTTAAAGGAAAGACAATTAAAAAGACAGTGGGAATTAGTCCTAATATTAACATCATATATCATAATATTACCGATAATCTGAACATTGGCTATTACAATATTGGAAGAATACTGCAATCACTTCAATATTACACAGATCATACAACCAGCTGAACATATTTAGAAACTGAAATAATTCACTTGATAACTATACTGTTCATTTCAGTTGACGAAAAAAGCCTGGTGTAACTCTAAAATATTGCAATACAAAATATGGCAGATCAAAAATATAAAGTGACGTGGAAAATGGGAGTAATCTTTTATCAAGAGATATACTACTTACATCACACCAAAACATCATCACCCGTTTATCCACTTTAGTAGCCTGAGTCTTATCACTTGCAGGAGGCCCAACGTTCACAGTAGACACATCTCTGTTTGCTGAGAATTGGTCTTTATCATTCACACTTGTTTTCACAGTTGCAGTGTTTTGAAGGTTATTTATACTATTGATCGTTTCAGCACTCAAACATGTTTTGTCCCCAACTGGCTCAGATTCAACTTTTGCTGCCACTGGAGCATTTAACTTTACATTTTCAATACTTTTAGTTTGGAATTTGGTTTCGGAGGGTGCATTCTTAGCCTTACATTGGCCTGGAGTACTAATTGTTTGCGTTTCACGTAGTGTGCCGGAACTTTTTTTGATTGTATATGTTCTCTTTTTTTCTGTAGAAGTTGATGATTTTGTTCCTGCAAGCAGACCGGCTCTTCCTATCATCGGCTGTGATTCCATTTCACACACGGCACCTTCAGCTTTTACTTTTTTAATATCATGGGTCACAGGTTGATCTTGGCTTGTGCCACTGTTAGTGTCACCTTCTTTATCATTATAAATTTGATCTTGGCCTGATTCACACTGAACTTCACCTTGTCCCACCCTAGCAGCCTGGTCCTGCCCTTGTTTTTTCTCACTCTGAGCTTCATCTTGTCCATTGGTAGAATGATTTTCAACTTTATCCAAATCACACAGATCTTTATTTTTTTTATTGGTAAGTTCATCTTCAACTTGCTCCAAATCACTGTAAGTTTTATCTTGTCCACAACTGGCAAGCTGATATTCATCTTGGCTCAACTCATTTAGAGCTTCATCTTTTTGGCCAAAAGTAGGTTGACCCACAACTTGACTTGACTCACTCAGAGCTTTGGTATGTTCACAATAGGTGGATCGACCTTCAACATCACCTGGTATACTTAGATCTTCATCTTGTACATCTCTGTTTATTTGGTCTGCCTCACTCCGAGTTTCACCTTGTCCATCATCAGAAGCTTGAAATTGGATTTGCCCAATCTCACTCTTAGCCATATGACTTTCACCATTAATATTTTGAGGTTGGATTTCAACCACATTATTCCCAACATTGTCTTCTACACTAATGTCATCCTGAATATGCACCTGGTCCATTGCTTTATTACTTGTTCCATTGTTAGCTTCAGTTTGGGCTTTTTCTATGCTACTCACACTCTCCTGTTGTCCATTACTACTAGCTTGAGCTTGGTGTTGACCCAAAATAGTCTTTACTTCATTTTGCCCACTCATTAACTGAGTTTGGACTTGGCTTTCAAGGTTCTCAAAACGTTCACTATTATCTTGATGTTGCAGGTCAGGTGAATCTTTAGTTGCAATCTCTTCTTCATCATCATTAGTTGGCTCTTCACTTGCATCATTCTTAAATGTGTTTCCTTCTTTGAGAGCATGGACAATTTCATCTGCATCACTCATGTTTCAATGGTAAATCTATAACAAAAATTAAAAGGATTTTTTAAACTGGAGACACTTCAAGTACAACTCGGTCAAATTCTAATACGACTATTCCAACGCATTAACTCTGGAGAAAAAATACCGGCGGGTCTTTGTTTATGTTGTGGGTGTAGAGAAAGTCGCCTTCTTAGCGGCTTTCCTTTTTCATTTCTTGGTGTAATTTAAATTGCAGGGAGGTCAGGTCAGGTCGGGGTCATGCAAGACCCACGAGGGAAGGATGGGCGGTTTAATATGATCGGTCAACAGCCAACAGTGCGCAGCAAGGATCGGGATCCAGCAGTACTACCTGCCTTCTTCACCCCCTCGATCTCCGCCACACGGTGAGGCAAAGTGTGTGGGAAGAAAGCGCAAGCTGGTTTAAACCGAAGATCGACACAAAAAGCTGGAGTAACTCCACGGGTCAGCAAGCATCTCTGGGGGAAACGAATAGGTGACGTATCGGGTCGAGACCCTTCTTCAGACTAAACGCAAGGGCTGCGCTGCGCTGCGCCGCACCGCGCCTCCTCACGTTTTCTCCCGCTGCCGGTGAGGAATAACCCCGCGGTCACCGACCCGCCACCGCCAACACTGACACCAACGCCAACGCCAGCGCCAACGCCAACGCCAACGCCAGGCCGACAAATTCCCAACCGTCTCTCCGGGGAATCACGAAGTCTCTTCCGCTTCCCCCTGACCGTCACTTCCTCCTCAATGATGCCGACAACCAAAGAACCCAGAGCGAGGACCAGTCTGAAGAAGGGTCTCGACCCGGAACGTCGCCTATTCTCCTTCGCTCCTTAGATGCTGCAGCACCCGCTGAGTTTCTCCAGCTTTATGTGTAACCCTCGCTGTATTTCAGAGGGCGTTAGATGTGGCACTTGTGGCTAAAGGGATCAGGGGGTATGTAGAGAAGGCAGGTATGGGATACTGAGTTGGATGATCAGCCATGATCACATTGAATGGCGGTGCAGGCTCGAAGGGCCGAATGGCCTACTCCTGCAGCTATTTTCTATGTTTCTAAAGATCCTTTCTGCAGGGGAAGGAGCTGCAGATGCTGATTTTAACCGCTCCGCTCTATGATCCAAAGAACCTATATAGGATCTTTGCTATGATCTTTGATTTAAACCGAAGATTGACACAAAAAGGCTGGAGTAACTGAAGATAAAGCCATTCTGTCCTGGGCCTGCTCCACTATAGGATCTTTGTCCTCCACTACCGTCAGAGTGAGGCCAACGGCAAATTGGAGGAACAGCGCCTCACATTTCACTTAAGCAGCTTACAACCCAGCGGTATGAGTATTGATTCCTCTAACTTAAAGTAACCCTCGCATTCCCTCTCTCCAACCCTCCCCCACCCTAGTTCTCCTACTAGTTCCATGGTCCTGACTAATTTTACTGATTGCATGTTTGGTTGTCACCCCCCCCCCCCCGGCAATTCCTCGATCTGTGTCTGCTTTAATCTGTCGCTTTCACACCTTACCATTCAATTTCTCTAAATTCCCTTTCCCTTGACTCACAACCAGAAGAACGGTCTCGACCTGAAACATCACCTATTCCTTTTCTCCAAAGATGCTGCCTGTCCCACTGAGTTACTCCAGCATTTGTGTCTATTTCCGACAAAAGTGTTTTCCACCAGGTAACAGAAATGAAAACTGTTTGTTGCCGTAAAGTGGATGATGTACAGTAAAGGGGTTAATTTTTTAAATCCTGTAATTTTGTTTTAGTTATTTGTAGTTTCTAATTTATTTGAGAATAACTATTTAGATAGATACTTTATCACGTGACAAGTCACAGTGAAATCCTTTGCTTTGCAGATCCTTCCTGCACCTTTGGAGTTAATACAAAATACAAGATATATAGAAAAACAAAGAACTGCAGATGCTGTTTATACAAAAAATAGAGCAAAGTGGTGGAGTAACTCAGTTGGTTAGGCATCAAATCTGGAGAAAAAGGATGGGTGACGTTTCGGGTAGGGACCCTTCTTCAGACTGAAGGGGGAGTGGAGTGGGAGTGAAGTGTTGGAGGCGAGAATAGACCAGGACCAATCAGGAACCTGCAGTCTGGAATGGGCCTGTGGGCGACATTCCCTGACCGACATCTCGCTCTGCTGGGAGATCAACACTTGTCCATCTCCAAATGTGTCTCTGGGAACAGTCCATATATCAGAGTCTCCTCTGTTACGAAGCTGTTTGGGATAAACCGTGACAAGGACACTTGCATTATTCTCCAGACTCTATTCGCAAGCTCACACTCTGCGAAAAAGGTGAGCAACTGTCTCTTCTCCATAGCAGCCATCCCAAGGGCAGCGTGCAGTGGCAGTAAGCTTCCGAAGGTGCAGGAAGGATTTGACTTGGAGGGCCCCCCTCACCGCCACCCAAATTAGGTCTTGGTGCTCATGAGTGAACTCGAGTGATGAGACATTTTGCCAGACACAGGATCACTCCACAAGAACCATTGAGTCGTTTTTCCGCAATGCCTGCAGGATGTTCCGTGCCTGATGGACGTAGTCAAAGGTGTTGGTCTGCAAGAACCTTTCCACGAAGGACAGGTGGTGCAGCAATGTCCAGCTAACTGATACGTTGCGCGTCATCTGTGCGAGGCCCATCCTTCGTCTGATTAAAGATAGTCTGAGGATCTCCAAGGAGCTAGATAGTAACTCAGGACCGCTCTAGTTGTTGCTAGGATGATTCAGTTGCAGCTGGGAAGAAACAGTCCCTGAATCTGGAGATATGCATTTTCTCAAAATAGACACAAAATGCTGTGGTAACTCAGCGGGACATGTGAACCTCTGCCTCATCTGAAAGGACTGTTGGGGTCCCTGGATGGAGTCGAGGGAGATCGAGGGACAGGTGTTGCATCTCCTGCAATTGCAGGGTAAAGTACCTGGAGAGGGGGTGGATTTTCCACTTCTGCACCTCTTGCCCGATGGGAGAGGGGAGAAGAGGGAGTGACTCATCCCTGATTATGCAGGTGGCCACCCAAAGGCAGTGTGAAGTGAGGAAAGAGTCAATGGATGGGAGGTTAGGTTTGTGTGATGGTCTGGGCTGCATCCACAAATCTCTGCAGTTTCTTGCAGTCTTGCTGTACCCAAACTATGCTGTGATGTATCCTGATAAAATGACAAGTTTACTAAACCTTCTAAGGAAGGTAGTTTCAGGTTCAGTTCTCCTTAAGCCCGATAAATGTATTTGTAGTATGTATTAAGGGGGGAGTTATTGACATTGGCTGCTCCTCCTGTTGGAAGTTGGAAATTAAGGCACAGTAAATTGAGGCGCAGTCTCACGCAAATAGACGATTTAGATGCTTTTGAATGTGATGGCCTCTCGAGCATATCACAGCAGGTTAATAGCAGCAGCAGCAGCCAGAACAGTGGCACTATGTCTTGCTCTGTTGAACTAAGTAAGCCTAAGTCTTGGCAAGCAATAGTAATTGGGCCTCTATAGCAAAGGTACAGACAGGCATTTTTGTGACCACTAGCAAGGCTCCAGGATGGTCTATTGCCTCTCTGGTGCCTGGTTCAAAGTTATATCTGAGCAGGCACTGAACATTATGTAAAAAGATGAGCAGCTAGAGGTCATGGTCGATTATAGTGCCAATTAGGTAGGAAAGATGACATGAGATCCTGTATAGAGAATTTAGGAAATTAGGTAGTAGGTTAATAAAATCCTCCTGTATTATAATCGCAGGATTACGATCCGTGTCATGATCCAGTGAGGCAAGAAATAGAAAGATAGTGCAGTTCAATACGTGGCTAAGGAATTGGTACAGAAGGGAGGACGTCCTGATAGATCTTTGTGCTTTCCCCAGGGCAGGCAAGACCAGAGCACCTGAACTAATCTTTCAAGACTTCCACAAGGGTTACTCGAGAGGCTTTAAACTGGCATGGCAGAGATGGGAACCAGTGCGTGTTAGCAAGTGGAGGGTGTAGTGGGATGTTTGAGATTGTGACGTGTCGGAAAGGAAGTAAAGGGTCAGGTTAATGGACATGCTGAGATTTTAAGTGTGTTTATTTCAATCATTGGGAAAATAGTAGCTTCACCATCTACAGCTGCTTACTTTCACACCCTCAGATACGGTCCATTGGTACCTGGTGACAGCAGGCTGTGAAGAAAGCGAATGGTATTTTGGCATTCATAGCAAAAGGATTAGGGGAAGTCTTTTAGGACCGAGATGAGAAGATCATTTTTCCACACAGAGTGGTGAGTCTGTGGAATTCTCTGCCACAGAAGGTAGTTGAGGCCAGGCTGGCAGACAGGAAGCAAAGAGGAGGAGTAAATGGGTCCTTTTCAGAATGGCAGGCAGTGACTAGTGGGGTACCGCAAGGCTCAGTGCTGGGACCCCAGCTATTTACAATATATATTAATGATCTGGATGAGGGAATTGAATGCAACATCTCCAAGTTTGCGGATGTCACAAAGCTGGGGGACAGTGTTAGCTGTGAGGATGCTAGGAGGCTGCAAGATGACTTGGATAGGTTGGGTGAGTGGGAAAATGTATGGAAGATGCAGTATAATGTGGATAAATGTGAGGTTATCCACTATGGTGGCAATAACAGGAAAATAGACTATTTGAATGGTGGCCGATTAGGAAAAGGGGAGATGCAATGAGATCTGGGCGTCATGGTACACCAGTCATTGAAAGTAGGCATGCAGGTGCAGCAGGCAGTGAAGAAAGCGAATGGTATGTTAGCATTCATAGAAAAAGGATTTGAGTATAAGAGCAGGGAGGTTCTACTACAGTTGTACAGGGTCTTGGTGAGGCCACACCTGGAGTATTGCGTACAGTTTTGGTCTCCTAATCTGAGGAAATACATTCTTGCCATAGAGCGAGTACAGAGAGGGTTCCTGGGATGGCAGGGCTTCCATATGAAGAAAGACTGGATAGACACAGCTTGTACTCGCTGAAATTTAGGAGATTGAGGGGGGATCTTATAGACTTACAAAATTCTTAAGGGGTTGGACAGGCTTGATGCAGGAAGATTGTTCCCGATGTTGAGGAACTCCAGAATAAGGGGTCAGAGTTTAAGGATAAAGGAGAAGTCTTTTAGGACTGAGATGAGAACACAGAGAGTGGTGAGTGTGGAATTCTCTGCCACAGAAGGTAGTTGAGGCCAGTTCATTGGCGATATTTAAGAGGGAGTTGGATGTGGCCCTTGTGGCTAAAGGGATCGGGGGTATGGTGAGAAGGCAAGTACAGGATACTGAGTTGGATGATCAGCCATGGTCATATTGAATGGCGGTGCAGGCTTGAAGGGCCGAATCACCTACTCCTGCACCTATTTTCTATGATTCTATGACTGAACTTGTTTCCATAATACCCTGTCTATTATGGTACTGTTAAAAATTATTCCATACTGTTTTAAAATAGCCCATCAGATGTCTTTGAGACACTGAAGAATGAGTCTTTGAGACACTTAATGATTTAACATGCCTGGGTTTTCCTTGTTTCCAATTAATTTCCATTCTTGCTCTTGAGGTGCTATCAATGAAACCTTAATGAGAGCATCAGCTATAATGGAAGAGAGGAATGAGGACATTTCCAATGACCTAGCATGGAACACCTCATCCTGGACACAGATGCAGCGTAGACAGAGGAATTGGGAGGAGTGGATAGTCTTTACAGAAGCATGGTGAGAAGATGTGTAGTCTAGATAGCCGTGGGGGCATGTGGGTTTGTAAGAGATATGTCAATAGTCTGTCTCCTGCGATGGAGACGGCGAGATGTAAAATGGAAGGGAAATGTCGGAGATGGTCCTAGTGAAATTGAGTGCAGGATGGAAATTAGTCGTGAAGTTGATGAAGTCAATGAATTTTGCACGTTTGCAGGAGGTAGCACCGATGCAGGGCCAGTGTACGCCATGAACAGTGATTGTTCGATGTACCACTAAATCGAAGATAGACAAAATGCTGGAGTAACTCAGCAGGACATGCAGCATCTCTGGAGAGAAGAAATGGGTGAGTTTCGGGTCGAGACACTTCATCAGTTATTTGGTTCGAGAGAAATAATAAAGGCTAAAATTCACTTGTAGTAAAGATGTAATGGTACTCGCTTTCACTTATGGAAAGAGGCCCTTCAGCTCACCGAGTCCGCACCAACCAGTAATCACTCTGTAGGCTAGTACTGTCCTGTGCACTAGGGACACCTTTTACAGAAGCCAATTAACCTACGATACAGTAGAACTTTATTTATTCCAGAAGGGAAATTAATCTGCCAAGTCATAAAACACAAGATACATTAAATTAAAACGACGAGTGGAAAGTTACGCATGTGCAAAGATTTGGGGGGAGGAGTTGTAGTTTGATAGCCACAGGAAGAAGGATCACCTTTGCCATTCTGTAGTACATCTTCGTGGAACCAGTGTTACTGAAGGTACTCCTCAGGTTGACCATTTGTCATGGAGGGGGTTAGCTGTATTGTCCAAGATGGTCCAGTTTGAGACGCATGCTCCCCACTAAGACTACAAACCTGTATTTTTGGAGTGTGGGAGGAAACCAGAGCACCCAGAGAAAATCCATGCGGTCACAGGGAGAACGTCAAATTTTGTAGAGGGGGCATGCGTAGTCAGGATCGAACCCGGGTCTCTGACTCTACATCACTGTGCTGCTCTCATAGCAAGGACATGATAGGACAAAGTAAATATTAGTGGAACATTGTCAGAAAGCACAGGGATTTTTAATTTACATAATCTGAAGAAGACTCGACCCAAAACATCACCCAATCCTTCTATCCAGAGATGCTGCCTGTCCCACTGAGTTACTCCAGCATTGTGTCTATCGTCTGGAATAATCAGTGGTACAAGTTCATAAGAGTATTTTGGGTAGTTTCCTAGCACAGTATATTCTGATGTGCTGCCTCCATAAAATCAGAAATAGCACATTAAGATGGGATGAATTCATGGCTTAGTCATAAGGGCACCACACAATAGCTGCAATGTTATGTTCACTTTGAGTAAAACAAGAATGTTCTAAGTCTAGTATTTTGAACTGAAGTATCAGCAATTAAGGGATGAAAGGAAAGATGGCAAAAATGAATTTTCTCAACTCCTGCATATTCTTCTTAATGCTTATTTGTTATGATTCATGTTGTGGGGCTTCAGACTTCAGCCTCATGGCCATTCAATAGCTGGAGCTTCTGCTTAATTTGGTCATCAACTTTCCATTATTTGACTTCAACAGTGAAAAAACATGCAAAGGCCATCAAATGCAAACCTATAAATCCCCAACTATTAACTCCATATAGCCGTATAGATGGAAAATTGCATCAAAATATTTGATCGGTCACCAAGAAAGTATACAGCACGGAAACAGGCCCTTCGGCCCACCAAGTCCACGCTGATCACTGATCACCTGTTCATACTAGTGTTGTTATCCCACTTGCCCATATACTTGCTCCACTCTATGGGCAATTTACAGAGGCCATTTGACTTACAAAGCTGCATATCTCCGGACGAAAGGAGGAAACCGGAGTACTCGGAGAAAAGTCGCACTTCAGAGGGAGAACGTGCAAACTACACACTGACAACACCCAAGTCACGATCTTTGGCGCGATGAGGTTGCAGCTCTGCCAGTAGCACCACTGTGCCACACATTCTGTGCAAAGCAACGTAGATAAATAAAGCATCTTAGATAAATAGAAATAGAAACCTCCAATGTATTTAAAAATCAAAAGGAAAAGTCTTGAGATGGTACAGAAGCTTTTATTCAGTTCTTTTGATCAAATGCAAATAGCTTACATTGTTATGCAAAAATAAATAACTGATCAGTAAATGGTGATCACCAGTTGTAGCACATCCTGTCAGCAGTGGAAAAGTACATCTATTCCTGCATTTCTCCAGGGCATCGAATATCATCAATTTTTAATATCATTTTCACCACTTGGGTAGCCAAAGAAATCTGTTGCTTCTTTCCAATTAGAGTCTCTACGACATGCTGTTTTTTCATATCTAGAACGAATAGTAAAACAAGTACTGGATTGAGTGAAAATAGTTGCAAATAATTTATTGCACAATACTTCACTCTTTTTCAAGTATCTTCTATGAAATGATTCATTGGCATTTGTAGGCAAGAATTAATAGTCAATGCATAATTCCTCAGTCACATACACATTTTAAATTTTCGTTGTACGCCAACAGTATCCAACACTTATTCAAGGCAATTGCATTCCTAAGCAACCTAGTGTTATAGAACTCATTAAGTTAATCAATTTCACCCCCAACTTGTCTTCACTTGAACTAGCTCTGGAACCTCTCACTTTTACAATCTGCCTCCATCATAGGGAACAGACGAGTGACTGACTGATATTACACCCCTCCCTCCAAGTCAATTACCTTGACTACACATCCTCCCATCGTGTCTCTTGCAATTCTTACTCTCAATTTCTAAGCATCTGCTCCCAAGATAAGGCTGTCTATTCTAGGACATCAGAGATGCCTTTTTTTCTTCAGTAAATGGGGCATATCCCCATGCTGTTGTGGATGAATCAGTCACTCATGTATCCCGAGTCCTGCAGTTCAACTCTTGCTTCCCCCTTCCCCCAGACTCAACATGGAATGTGTTCTGTTCCTTGCCTTGTACCTTGCCAGCTTCCATATCCAACACATCATTCTCCAATATTCCCACCACCAGTCACATATTCCCATCCCTACCTCTTTCCAGAGACCATTACCTCCGCAACTCCTTTGGTGACTCTTCCCTTCACACCCAACTGCCCCCTCCCCAGGTACTTCCTCCTGCAACCACAAGAAATGTAATACCCGTCTCTACACCTCCTTGCTCGCGTTCATTCATAGATCCCAGTAGTCCTCATCTATATCTTCAAACCTCATCTACTGTGTTTGATGCTGCCACGTGACCTTTACATTAGTCAGACCAAGTGCGGACTAGACTGTTTTGCCAAGCATTTGCACTATGCCCTGCTGGATACCCCGGTTGCTAACATTTGAACTCCCCTACCCATATTAACCTTTCTGTCCATAGTCTCTTGCCAGAGCGGGACAACACACTAACTGCAACTATTCAGTAGAAGCGTAGGTATCTTACAACTACAGTATGAACATTTAATTCTCTAATTTAAGTTATACCCACTGTTCCCCTCCCCCCCTCTTGCCTGTGCATCTTCCCTACCCCAGTGCACATGCATCCCACTATCCTGCCCCTTTCTCCTCTCTGCCATCTCCCCCAACCCACTCCACCCATCGATCTCGCTTTACATTTTCACTATTGAGAAGAGCCCATTTGCATATTACAGCAATACACACTATTCAAATTGACTGACAATCCTATTTGTCACTCTAGTTTCTATGCCATTTTAAATGGTACTAATTACTCAGACATTTTCATTTGCCAATACACCATTCAAGCTAATACTTCATGAAAAAACAATTGGTCAGCTGGTCAAATGCATTGCTGACTTTCCTTAATCCAATATGCTCAACTATATTGGTCACCAAACATTTTCAATCTTTATTACAACTATATTGGTAACTCCTTCAACAGAGCGTGGCATGTCCTTTAAATTGTCCAATCAAATCAAACAATACACATTGTGGCCGTACTTCCCATTCTCATCCTCCCCAAACATCTTTAGAATATTTTAGTCATCCACACCATCTTCCTCTCTTGCCCGTGTGAGTACTGAAACACTGCCATTAATTTATTTAGAATTCAGAAAACTAGACACAGCCTCCCCATCTGTATCTCAATTATACATTGCCATTCAATAACAATCTGCCAGAATACCAGGTTCCACATGTACTCAATTCTTATCATACCTGCTGACCCTGACCACTCCATGGTCTCAGTTTTCATAAGGATGTCCAAACATGGAAAGCTATGATTTGCTCCATCTAAGTAATGGGAAAACTGAACTATTTTGGCTTATAACTGTTTCTAATTGTGACAATGTGCATTGTCTTAGACGGGATGATAACCAAGTGTCCTATTCGATCCGGAACTGAGATATTTGGGTAATTTTACCAGAAAAAAAGCAAAGCAGGCAATTTGCACACAATGCTCCCATATACGGTAATGTTGATATAATTTTAGTGTTATAGATCCCTACAAAGACCGTCTACTTTCACTCCTTCATTGCCACTTTACTTCAATCACCAGTTTTAGCTCCTGCCACGTTCATCCTTTTTGGAACAGACTCTTTGGAAATAACAACTTTGTTAACTTTCTTCCTATATTTCACACTATCAACTAGGTCATCTGAAATTCAATTACATACAAAATATATCTATATTTATGAAAATTACTTTCCTTTGAAGCTTTTTGAACCGTTAATCCTTGTTAATGGTCCTTAATCAATTGAAATCATTGCAACTTTGATTGAGGTGCATCTCAATACAAAACATCAATAATAACAAATAAAAGATCCATAATACATATTGGCTAAGTTGTGAGCCATTTATCCTTATATGCAGTTTAAAAAAGGTTCTTACCATTTGTGTCCTTGTGTAAACAATCTATCCCCAGTGCAGGGTTGTTCTCCTTCACCTGTTTGGCTCGAACTTCTGTCATTGTCTGGATCGGGTTGTAACCACTGTTTTCTGCCAATGACATTGGAATGACTTCTAGGGCATCAGCAAAAGCTCTCATTGCATATTGTTCTAAAGTAGGACACTGTATAACAAGAGAGACAGAACACAAAAATACTGAAATGCAACCACCAGTATTATAGACAAAGATTAGAAAAAAATGTGGAATAGTCTCTCTAGGTTAATCAACAATTCTTGAAGACACTTGGCATATATACCAAAGAACAAAAAGTCACGGCAAATGAAAATCTTGTTCCTTGAAGCCAAGAAAATGGAATCACACAAAAAACCGATTTTTAAAAATATTTCCTTCAATTAGCATTTTACCTTGTCAGCTGCCTCATTTACAGCCAAAGCACAGGCGATTTCTGCAGCACCACCACCATATACAACACGATTATCTTTCACAAGATTTCGGATTACACACAATGCATCATGAAGTGCTCTTTTTGCCTCTTCAATTATCTGCAACAAATTGTAGTCATAATTAAATCAATGCAAATTAAATCACAACACAACAATTCCACGTTGAAATATATTCTGCTTCAACAATCTTGAAATATGACACAGAGGCAATTATTTTGACAGTAAAAAGCTATGCGAGAAAGATAATTTACCTCTAAAACAAAGTGTATCCAATAAAGTTAAAACACGCCATAACAGGAGGCAACAATGCCAAAATCAAACAAACCCAAAGCTGGTTTACTCAAAAAGCAAGCACACACCTTTTACAATGAATCTATACTTGTGGATATGAAAAAAAACATGTCAATCTTATTGTAATTGCAAAATAGGTCCCTCATTCTGGGGTTTAGCCTCAATGCGAGAAGGTGAAAACAGAATGAAACCCAGCAAACTCAACAGAACGCAAGGAAAATAGTTAACAATCACTTTGTTCAAATGGCAATCCCTTGTTACAATCAAGTCTGATCACAAATTGATGGTGCTGAATCTCTATAATTCATCATCTGAAAGTTGTAAAGGCTGGAACATAGGAAGCATTTATATATGAATATACATTTTCAAAGATCAGGAAATTGATGACAACATGGAACTGAATCAGGAGGGGTTGAGGCTTAAGGCACATTAACCATATTAAATGGGGGAAACAAGCTTGTGGAGCCAGATGGCCCACTCCGGCTCCCATTTTCTCGTGTTCTGTTCATTCATCTGTAATTAGTCAACATCTGGCTTGATCTCAAATTCAATCTCTGGGTAACTTCACTGACTAAGTATGCACACAATCTGGAGTGGTGGGATTGATGGGATTCTAATTTGTTGATGGAATGTAGAGATAACAAAAATTGCAGTCGTGAATACAAACACTTCCTTACTTCAACAAACCACTATAATAGGATGACACAATATATTTAATTAAATGATGGAAAGAGGTTGAAGAATATGAAATGCATTATTGTTCGTCCTTGATCATTGTCACAGAACAGGCCATCCATGACAACAACAACAAAAACAAAAAAAAAAATCAGGTTGGAAAGATCTACACCTATTCAAAATACTATTTGGGTTGAGCAGTGCAAAATGTAACAGCATCTGACATTCCAAAGTCAGATTAATAAATTATTAGGATGACTGAAATGCATTCAACATTAACAACTTTTGAATTAAAGTATTAAATGAGATAATTTATAAAAACCCACCATAACCAATATTATTGCACGTATCCATATAGAAAGCCTTGTTTTGTAATACGTTCAAAGCACTGATAAATTTCATTATCACTTTAACATCCTCTTCAAGGCAGAAAATATAAATAACTGATTTGAGCAAAAACTGTATATGAACTGAATGGATAATTCAAATTTATGCTCTAAAATACTACACATACCAAATAGAAAGTGTTGGAGGAACCCAGTGGATCAAGCAGTGTCCGTGGATGAAAGGACAGGTAACATTTTAGATCAGGACCATTCTACAGACACCACAGATGCTGCCTGACCCAGTGAGTTTTTTTTTTGTTCAAGATTCCAGCACCTGCACCTTCTTATGTCTATCCCACATACCATTTTATTTCCACCTCTGATGAAGATAGTCACTGCCCTTGAGTTCTGGCACTCTTCAATCACAAGCATCCTGTCCTTAGTAGTTCCAAAAGATAATTCTTTCACGATACCAGCACTGCCGAGCTTTTCAGGTGTAAGTTCTGAAAACCGAGGAACAATGCGCCCCCCAGTGGCAATAGCTATAAGCTGTAACACAAAAAAAGTGTTAATGGTACCATGTACTGTAAGCACTAGCACTCTACTAAAATATGAAGCGACTGTACTCACCTCAATTTCAGGCCCACCAACCCAACGTATAGCCGGAAGCTTATTCTGGAGGAGCAAATGGTTTGCTTCATCATCAAACCCCCACTGGCAAATAGCTAGATTGGCACCGGTATTTTTTACCTTATAAATAAAATATAATGCCTGGAATTAGTGTACAAGGTTTATCACAAAACTTTAGTCCAATCAGGGATGCGTTAACTGACCTGATTGATCATTTCTGTGAATTTATCCTTTTCATATTTTTGCAAGGCTCTGTAATCTTCCACAGAGGTCACATCAAGCTTATGCTTGGTTTTTGGTTTTGGTGGTTCAAATGGACAAGTCAAAATCGCAAGCTTTGCATCTTTTACCACCTAGGAAACAAGATATTTAAATATACATCTTTTTTGGTAGTAACAAGCAAAGCTACAACATTTATAAAGGCTTCTTGTTATTTCAAGGCTACAATGAAATACATTTTAATCTGCACAAGTTATTTCTGAAGTATTTCCAAAAAGATGGCAACATAATGACAAATTTAGGTTATGCAAATAGTCATGAAGTGTGCATGCCTCACTTTTACAATGCAGGAATGTCATACCTTTGGCATTTGTGGATGGCTAAATTCTTTGTCCACCACAACTCCTTTAATTAACTGTGTGTCCTCAAGTTTTCCACCAACTTTACCTTCCACCTTCATCAACTCAAAATCGACATCCTTGCGCTCCATATCAGCAACAGAAAGGACTGCATTCACAGCTATTTCTGCCATTTGTCTATGGCAACGATTAATACTGCAAAATGGAGAAGATTTTTTGAGCATAGGGAAAACAGCAAGATTAATTGACTGAAATAAACAGCATGGAAACAGGACTTCAGCCCACCTTGTTCATGCCGATCATCAATGTTCACACTAGTTCTGTTATCCTACTTTCAAATCTACTCCCTGCACACATGCCCTCTAAACCCTCAAGCATTTGGTATGGCGGAGGAAACTAGAACACCCAGAAGAAACCCATATCACAGAGCGAATGTGCAAACTCCACACCGACAGCACCCACGGTCAGGATAGAACCCAGGGCTCTGGCACTGAGGCAGCAGCTACCAGCTGAACCATTTTGAGTTCTCAGTTTCGTATTCAGTTTTGAGTACATATAAAATGATGACCATTAGGATACCAATTGCCAGCAGATTCAGCTTTCAAATGAAAGCTACGTAAGAATCTGAAATGGCAGAAATGTTGACAATGTCACCATTTAACTCACAAACCTAGCAAACATCGAGATGGCGGTGAACCAACAACTACAGACTTTTGGAGAAGAGCACTCCTGGATTTAGATCCAGTAACAACAACAACACTTCCAGATTAGTATGGCAAATGACTTGGAGTGCTGGTGCTGTTTCCATGCACCTGCTACCCTCATTCTGTTTAATGGCGGAAGTCTCAGGAGGTGCTGTCACCTGTGGTCTCTGTGCGTTTAGCACGATGGATTTTGTGGTTTGCACATTCCAGTCACGGGTCATTGGTAGATGAAAAATGAATATTTAATGTGGCTGATGTGCTCTCTGTTCCTACCCAAGAAACGGGATATAATTTTTTCCAAATTCTTTGGTGGAGAAAAACTGGGAAACCATTCTTCAGTCACCCTCGACAGAGAGGCAACTTTTTCCATGTCGCTTCTCTGTCTCCCCTCTCGCGGCCTTTCCTGGAGTCTGGCCGGTGCATCAGCTGCAGGCGCAGCGTTGACTTTTACCATCGCGCCTTGCCCCAGTCGCCAGAAAGGAGTGCTCCGATCACTGGCCTGGTGACTTTGACATCATGCTGTGATATGCGGAGGCTGTGGTATGCGGAGCTTCTAGCCACAGGCATGGCGTGGACTTACCATCCGGTGCCTGGGATCGCCAGAAAAGAGCCAGAGAATGTTATAAGCCACAGGCCTATAACATTCTGAAGCCGTGGTCTCCGGTAGGAAAGTGCTGATTCGGTGCACATTTGGGTGCATGTGAAAAATACATTTGACTTTGACGCCAAGTCACTCCACAATCCAGAAGCTAACTACAAAATAATTTGTGGGCAACTCCAAACACGTTCTTGAATAAGCCAATAAATAATTCACAACTGTGCCAGAAAAGACCAATCAAACCACATACAGTGCATTCAGAAAGCATTCGGACCCCTTCACTTTTTCCACATTTTGTTATTCTAAAATAGATTAAATTCAGTTTTTTTTTTAAATCATCAATCTACATACACACAATAAATAAAGCAAAAATAGGGTCTAGAATTTTTTTACAAAGTAATTAAAAAGAAATAACTGAATTATCACATTTAGATAAATTGCAAACATTTCTAAACACTCGTTTACGCTTCTTCATTCTGGGGTCGTGTGTAGATTGATGATAAAAAAAAAGAATTTAATCCATTTAAAAAAGGCTAACGTAACAAAATATGGAAAAAGTGAAGAAGTCTGAAGACTTTCTGAATGCACTGTATGTGGTAATGTACCTTGCTATCACATGCCTTTTAAGTTATCACAATTTCAAATTACTTTAATAATTTTTAACTTTTAGCATCTTCAGTAACTGCTTGAAGGGTCGAATGGCCTTACATGTTACAATACATGCAATTTATACTCACACTTTAGAGCCAAGTGCAGTCATAGCTGTTTGAATCAGGGGCTCTTTGTTGTTTGGATCCACTGGAAAGGTGTCACTGATCTTGTCCAGTTGTTCCATAGCAATGCGGGCAGCCAATTCATAACCATCAGCTACGCGTATAGGATGAATACCACGATCCAATAGTTGTTCAGCTTGTTCCAACAGGGCACCAGCAAGAACTAAAAAAATAATTGCCCATTTAAGCTTCTAGAAGTGTGGTTCATACAAATAGATTTCCATTGCATGAATTATTTGGCCAGGATAGTATTTTACATCAAATATTTTGTAGATGACTAAAGCGTTAGAAACTCAAAATATTTTATATAAATAAATGTAAAACATATACAACTTACCTACCACACCTGTGGTACCATCACCAATTTCATCATCCTGAGACTTTGAAAGCTCCACCATCAATTTAGCAACTTGATGCTCTACATCCATCATACTTAAAATGGTAGCACCATCATTGGTGACCGTCACTTCTCCATCCTTGTCCACCATCATTTTGTCAAGCCCTGAAATGGAGAAATGGTAAATGTGTAATGACTCGTTTCTAAAGCAAAAGGGTCAATTGAATATTGCCAATCTAGCTCATCTCTACCCATTTAACCATTTTTCATTTTGATAAACCAGGGAGTGTGTTTATAACTGACTGTCATTTGTCGCAAGTTGTTGCAGTGCAGCATTATGTAAAAGAACATCAGGTCACGACAGTATAGAGTTTCAAACACCATACAGAACCTTAATATGTTAGCACACATGGCTTAAAGACTAAATTAAAAGAATTGGAGACTAAAGGGCCTGTCCCACTTACGAGATTTTTTTGGCGACTAGCCAGCGCGCAGCAGATTGCCGAAAAATTTCAACATGTTAGACATATATAAAAGTATGAGGCATGACAGATAATCAGCACCTATTTCCTGGAATGGAAATATCAAATATTAGAGGGCATAGCTTTAAAATAAGATGGGCAAAATTTAAGGGAGATGTGTGGGGCAAGTGTTTATTTGCACACTTGTGCACGCAGAAAGTGGTGAGTGCTTGGAATATGTTCTTTCTAAATGTCAGATTGAATTAATAAGGGTGTAAAATGATATTTTATCCAAGCTTAACAACCCAAGGTATATTGATAGGTCCAAGGTAAATGTAATTACATTACAGGTCCACAATGATCTCATCTTGGCTGAATAGTACATGTGAATCATCAAATCGTATTTCCTCAAGATCTGAAGCCATCTTGTGTCTTAAAAAAAAGCAGCTTACCTTTTGGTCCAAGGGATGTTCTCAGTGTATTTGACACCGCTTTTGCTGCCATGATATGCGACTGCAACAAGCAATAACAACACTATTAGAATTTTGAACTTTGATTATGAAATACTTATTAAAGCTTTTCTATTTGAAATATAATCCTGGATGCAAAACAAAAATTGCAGTTTTTTAATTATACATCAATTCATCAATTATCACATTGATTACCCAGATTTCTCAATTATCATGTGTTTATTAAAAAACATTGTTCATGTTAATATCCAAATGGACCAACTGGAAAACCTTTGTTTATAGCACAAATAAATAGGACATTTCGAGCAGAACACAAAGTACAAATTTTCGTAAACATCCTCTGGACCCTCTTCAATGCCAGCATATCATTCCCTCAGATACGGGGCACAAAACTGCTCACAATACTCCAAATATGGTCTGACCAGTGCCTTATAAAGCCTTAAGCCCCTGTCAAGATTCAAGAGAGTTTATTGGCACATGTCCCAGATCGGACAATGAAATTCTTGCTTTGCTTCAGCACAACAGAATATGGTAGGCATGAATACAGATCAGATCAGTGTGTCCATATACCATTATATACATATATACACATGAATAAATAAACAGATAAAGTGCAAATAAACAGATAATTGGGCTATTAATGTTCCGAGTTTTGTTTTAGTTGCGTTTAATAGCCTGATGGCTGTGGAGAAGTAGCTATTCCTGAACATGGACATTGCAGTCTTCAGGCTCCTGTACCTTCTACCTGAAGGTAGCAGGGAGATGAGTGTGTGGCCAGGATGGTGTGGGTCCTTGATGATGCTGCCAGCCTTTTTGAGGCAGCGACTGCGATTGACCTCCCTACCGCCGAGGAGATCTGAGCTGATGATGGACTGAGCAGTGTTTACTACTCTTTGTAGTCTTTCCCGCTCCTGGGCACTCGAACCAAGCCACGATGCAACCGGCTTGTTGGTTTATTACCATCACGTGTTGGTACACTGAGATACAATGAAAAATATATTGAATAACGAGAATTCCTTGTCCCACCCCCCCATAATGGAGGTATCAAAACACAGGTGCCAGAGGTTTACAGGAGCAACAGGGATAGAGGATTTCAGGTGTCCACCTCTCCCCCCCCAACCCCAGATGATAGTTGCATCTGTATATATTGCTCGAGGCAGTAATTCACATTTATAAAAGTATCTGGATGTGTACTTGCCTACCCAATGCATAAAAGGGTCAGACTAAGTGCTGGGAAATGGATTAAGATTAAATCAGTATTTGATTGTATTTTCAAGGCGGTCTTAAGGACCTGTTTCTTTGCTGTATGACTACATGTTTAAATCTTTCTTGTAGTTTTGTTTCCATTGGGTGCGGGAAAATTGATTAATGATAAACAGAGATGTGTATTTTATGTCAAAAAGTATTTTCAGTACCAAGTACCACACCATCAAAAAATTAAAAATGAGATACAGTTCATCAGGAATCACAAGAAACTGCAAATGCTGGAAGCTTAAGCAAAACACTAAGTGCTGGAGTAACTCAGCAGGTCACGCGGCATCTGAGGAGGGAATGGACAGACGTTTGGGCAGGATATTCTTCTTCAGACCCGTTTCTCCAAATACACATCCCTGTGATCATAACATGTACGTTAGTATTATACCAAGATGGCTAATCCCAGCAGCAATTATTTTCAAACGGTAAAAATAAAGTGTGCCTTAATTTTCCATTTGCAACATCTTTGGAGAAGGAATGGGTGACGCTTCAGGTAGAGACCCTTCTTAGAATAGGCTGAGTGAAACTGTTCTCATTAGAAAATCTTTCAGGGAACGGGACATTATAAATAATTTGAGCAGGGACAACCTGTTTTTTTTAATGCATGCATGGTAAAAACGTAATTAATCAGGGTTTCCAAAAGTAAACTGGATAGGCACTCTCAGGAAAGAAAATACCATTAAATATCAGGTATACCACCAAAAGAACAAAGACTCAATGAGCCAAAAGATTTGGTTCTTGTCAATTATCTGGATAAATATCTACTAACGACATAATCAGAATGTTTGAGCCACTGCTGAACAAAATTAGAATTGTGTTCAAGAGAGAACTGCAGATGCTAGAAAATCGAAGGTGGACAAAAATGCTGGAGAAGCTCAGCGGGCGAGGCAGCATCTATGGAGCGAAGGAAATAAGCAACGTTTCTGGTTACACAAAAAGCTGGAGAAACTCAGCGGGTGCAGCAGCATCTAAGGAGTGAAGGAGATAGGCGACGTTTCGGGTCGAGACCCTTCTTGGTTCTTCAGTCTGACGAAAGGTCGCGACCCGAAACGTTGTCTATTTCCTTCGCTTCACAGATGCTGCCTCGCCCGCTGAGTTTCTCCAAAATTATGTTTTTTTTCTTTATGGAGTTAGTTAGACATGGCATCATGGTGCCACCAACTATGCCTCCTCTCACTTCTGGATATAATTTCAATCACAATATTTTAGATCTGCTAACGGCTACTGTGTGCGGCGCCATTTTTCACTCGTCGTTAACTCTGTTGATGAATTCTAGTCCTCGATCGTCCAAATGATTATTAAAAAAACATGAAAGGAAGACGCACTGAACCCCATTGTAACGGAATATTCCATCCATCAGCACTGTTGATCTCGCCATTTTCAGGTCTTGTTTCGGCCTGCGGACCGATGAAGCCGGCTCGGACCCACCTCAGCATCGGTCAGCTGAGCCGAAGCCGGTGCTCAGCAGTGCTGCGGGGTGAAATGTCCAGCTCACTCAGGGACCAGACCGTCTCCCCCAACCCTCTACTCCATTTTCACCGTGCTCCCCCTTACCTCCGCTTGAGACCCAGCGCGGTGTAACGGCCTTCACTCGGGCCCGGGGCGACATGAGGCAGGTTATATATATCGGTGGAGCCGTGGATCTGTCTGCGACCCGGGCTTTGTGACTGCAGCCACATCTCCCCCACTTCACCCCCCCCCGGGCCAACCGCGACCATGCGGCGGCGGCGGCCACCGACCGGCAGCACATGGCAGCGAACAGCGCTGCGCCGAATGCGGCTTAATCCCGCTTACCTTCAGCGCCTCCAGCCCAGTCAGCCGGGTCTTGCTGTCCTGGTCCTTGATAATGATGAAGGGTCGACCATATTCATCGAAAGCGAGCGTCCCGATGGCGGACATGTCGGCGGGGCTCGGGCTCGGACTCGGGCTCGGTCTCGGTAGCGATGGGGGAGGAGGCGGGTCACGGGCTTCTGGAAGCCTCTGTCTGACTGCACCACTGCCCCATCCCGGGAGGGGAGGAAGGGAAGGTCACCCCGTCCTACAGCCGAATAAAAATCACGATCAAATCCCCTATATTCCTATATTTTTGCTGCATTGTATAAAATATATTTTACAGCAAGTTTAATGGTTGATGATCTAATTAAGACAATTGTTGAATGTAACTGGTGAAGACTGTGTGTGTATGTATTGGTTTGGTCCGGTCCGAGGTCACGTGATATCACGAGACGCGGCGGTTCGCCCAAGGCTGCCTGCGACGCAAGTGACGTCCAGAGGTGACGTCGGTTGAATCGCCTCCCGCCAAAATAACGGCGGCGCCTCGGGTTGAACAGAATGGACAAACTTGCCGCGCGTGGCTGATGGAACCCGGGCCCAGGCGCGGCTGCACCAACCCTCACTGTATAAATAATTGAGCTGAAGGTCTGAAGAAGGGTATTCACCCATTCTTTCCCTCCAGAGATGCTGCCCGTCCCACTGAGTTACTCCAGCATTTTGTATCTGTCTTTCGAGCCGAGGTTGAAGTCAGTCACTGTCATAAGGTCATAAATTATAGTAATAGAATCAGGCCATCCGGCCCAACAAGTCTACCCCGCCATTCAATCATGGCTGATCTATCTCTCCTAACCCCATTCTCCTGCCTTCTGCAATTCTGGACTTTTACCTGTCTATACATCTGGGTGGCTGCGGAGGGTTGAGGTCCCGACCACGGGGGAAAATGGAGGAGGACTGGCCAAATATGTGTTCAAATTTTTATTGTGTTTTTGTGTGTTCTTTATCATTGTACCACTGCAGGCAAATTCATTTCACTTGCACTTTATGTGCAATGTGACGAATAAAACTGATTGTTGTTGTTGATTGTTGTTCTCCCCATAACCTCTGATACCTGTACTAATGAAGACATAAAATATAGAGACAAAGTGCTGGCTTAACCCGGAGCGTTAGGCAGCAACTCGGGAAGAAAAGGAGATTGATGATGGTTCAGGTTGAAACCCTTTCTTCAGAGTGACCGGGAAGGGGGGCATGAGGAGCTGGAGGCGAAGACCATGCAGTGCCGGCCACAATTAGCCTCAGGCAGGGTAAGCTCGTTGTTCAGGAAGGCGTGATCTCAAGATGGAAACAATGGGGAGAGGGGCGCAGCGGTAGAGTTGCTGCCTTACGTGCCAGACATTCAGATGTTCAATACTGACTATGGGTGCTGTCTGTATGGAGTTCGTTTGTTCGCCCTGTGACCACACTGGTTTTCTCCGGGTGCTCTCGTTTCCTCCCACACTCCAAAGACATGCAGATTTGTAGGTTGATTGGCTTTGGTGAAAAATTGCAAATTGTCCTTATTGGTAGTTTGGGTGGAAAGGGTTGAGTAAACCAAGGAGTTGCAAAGGGAGTGAAATGTGATTAGTGGTGGAATTCCTTAGGCGGTGACGGAAATGTCTGAGGATAATGCGTTGGATGCCGAGGCTGCTGAGGTGAAAGGTGAGGACCAAGGGAACACTTGTCCATGTTGCGGCTGGGGGGGAGCTAGAGTAGAACAGGACAGAGAAGAAATATATATGAGGGCCTCATCTATGACGGAGAGGGGAAATCCATATTCACTGAAGAATGAGGACATCTCAGATGTCTAGTATGGAACACCCCATCTTGGGAGCAGATGCGGCAGAGAGTAGGGAATAGCGCCTTTACAAGAGGAAGGTTGGGAGGAAGTGTAGCCCCAATGGCTGTGGAAGCCGGTAGGTTTGTAGTAGATGATAATCTGTGTTGGAGACTGGGAGATTGAGAAAGGAGAGAGAGGTGCACAAGGCGATAATTAGTGGTAAAGCTAAAGTCCACTGGTATAGGAGTTAGCAGTCATTGATGTAGTACAGAAAGAGTTAAAGCTGTGCTGCACCTGGAATAAATACTGTTTGACGTATCTGGCAAAAGGCAGGCATAGTGTGGTCCCATGTGAGTGCCCATGGCTACGACTGATTTGGAGAAAGTGAAAGAAATCAAAGGAGAAGTTGTTGAGGGTGACGACTGATGGTAAAGATGAGGGGCCTGGAAACTGAAAGTTGTTGGAGGTATCCTGGACATAGGGGGAAAGGGATTTGATAAGGGGGGGGGGGGGGGCGGGGGGGAGAGAAATGATAGAATTGAGGTAGTTGGAGATAAGCTCAGTGGGGCAGGAGCAGGCAGAAACCACAACATGGCTTCAATGTAAGGCAGATTGCCAGAGGTGATGAAATCAGAGATAGTCTTGGAGATAATGGCCCAGTGCTAATCTGTGGGGTCATGGTCAAGGGGTCGGTAAGAGGAGGCATCCGAGTTGGCATTTAGCTTCAGCACGATAGTGGTCAGCCTGCCAGACTACAACAGCACCCTTGTCGGAGAGTCTGATGATAATTTCTGGATAGTTCCAAAGTCAGCGGAGGGCTTGGTGTTCGGAGGGGGTGTAGAAAAGTCAAGATGGCAATTAGAGATAAAAAGGTCGAGGTGCATAGATTGGTGTCCAGGAGATTCCAAGAGGAGAAGGAATGTTGGAGAAAGGAGTCATTTGGACAGTTCTCGGGGAAAGGAACTCTTCCAGGGCAACAGGCATTTGAGGCAAAGTTAACATTCTACTTTTTTAACAACTTTGATCTTGAAGGGTACATGGCACCAGAATTGTGGCGACTCTTGTGCACTACCTCAGCGTAATCTACAATTCTTAGTACTCTTGTACTTAAGTATGATTGTGCTCCTATACAGTAACATTCAATGAATTAATTCAATGATACTTTATTGTCATATGTACCTACTTTGTTGTCCATACAATCGGGTAAAATCGTACACAAGAGTCGCCACATGTCTGGCGCCAACAAAGTTACAGATGTTCACTGAACAGTCCCATCTTCTCTGCAGCTGCATGTTGCAGCAGGTGACCCCACGCAGAGTCTCCCCATCATTATTGGCACCCCCCCGCCGGATTCCCCATCATTCTCGGCAGCCTTCGCCGAGTCCCACCTTCAACCAGATCAATCAGCGATACGGGTCCCCCTGCACTCTTGACGGTCCGCCTCACTCTCGATGGCCCACCTTGCTCGCGGGTCCCTACTTGCTCTCGGTGATGAGGATCCCATCAATGCCGATGGCTTGTGGCCAAGTTGAGAGGACGGGTTCTCTGTCTTCAGTCTGCAGTGGCGAGCCGGGCCTGCTGGTGGGATCGGCCGCTGCTTGCCAGGACACTCACGGCGCCCTGCTGGGGTTTACTGAATCCTTACTGATTTTAGAGATCCTTAGAGATTTTACTGAACTATCAAAAGGAATTTTGTTGCACCTAGGCACATGTGATTATAAAGTGCCATTGTGAACTCGAATATTATCAAGGAATAGAAGATTTTTGTAAAGATTCAGAAGAAAGACCGAACTGTTCAGGTGCATGCAATTTCCCTGTACTCTAAGTGGAATGTTACGTTGGACTGAAATTTGCCAAACACCAAAAGAAAAGTGAAAACGTTGGATGAATAAAATAAAAGATAAGAAATAAAAGTAGTACAAATTGTGGGTCACTTTCTGAATTAAAGTAAAATATTATTTAGCTATCCATGGAACACCTTTTGAGAGACCAAGGAAACTGACTTTGTGAATGGGATTATTTATAAATTCTGAGGACATTGTCAATGTACAACATTTAAAATGGAATAAAATGAAGGGAATGGGGAGGGAAAGTAAATAAAACTACTATATGTTTAACCGGACAACAAGAAGTACACATCGCATGTATTTAAAGGAGTACAGAAAGGAAAGGGTGCCCAAAATAGAGCAAATGTTGGGTGAAGTAAACAATTAAAAAAAGAGTCTTTTGCCTGGAGTTGAGAAGCAGAGGACCTAGGTTTAAGGTGGGGGGAAAGATTTAATAGAAACCTCAGGGATAAAAATTTTTACACAAAGGATGGTAGGGGTATTGAACGAGCTGTCAGAGGAGGTAGTTGAGGCAGGTACTATCACAACGTTAAAGAAACATTTAGACAGGTACACTTGCCAAAATTGCCTAGCATTCTTCCTAGAAAAATGGATCTAAAGAAAACACCTTAATAGCTCTACATAAGCAATTGTTACTAATGTTGAGGTGGTCTTGGAGGGGAGGATGCTCCTCAAACTGCGGAGCATCCTGGACAATACAGCTCACCCCCTCCTTGACACACTGGTCAACCTGAGGACTTTCATCCTGATTCCTGCAGAACATTAAGCAAATGAACTGTTGTTCTGAGGTACATCTGAATTTAAAATATTTTGAATGTTTATAGCAATTTCAAAGAAATATTCAGTATAATTTATTTCCGTTTTATTCATCATACAACAGATTTCACTGAGAAATATATTTAAGAATGTTATATGATGAGCATTAGTCAAACCTGAATGATCCAATTTGAAGGTGATGAGATTGATGGGTTTTAAAAGGAAAAGTAGGGTTTTTGGCATGAAAATGAAGAGGAATTAAGTTTACAAATAGTTTATTGGAGGCATTTATCTATTAATTCACATCAGATTGGGTGATAATTTAGAAGGAAATACTGCACTGTTTCAGTTGATAAAACACACTGACAGTAGGTGGCATACATGGCACATGAATTATCTAAAACATAATTTCAGCACAAAGTGCAAAATTCACCCATGTTCCACCATTCTACTTCAACCATTTCTAATGGAGAAAGATCCAATCATAGGTCAGTTATAACATAGAGCTGTGCTGAGTTTTATAAGATATTTTTAAAATGTGTTCAGTTGAAATATGGGAATGGCAAGAAACCTGTTACTGAATCCCATATCGCTGTTTCCCAAACCTGTTGGCAAAATAACTTAGTCTTATAATACTTACTCTACTCTTTAGGAGGAGAGGAATACCCCTGTCTCCATCAACGGTGTGGATGTGCAGTTTACCAGGGAGTATAAATACCTTGGAGTGTACCTGGACAGTAAACTGGACTGGTGCAGGAATGCTGAGGCCCTGTACAAGGGACAGAGCCGGCTGTACATTTTGAGAAGGCTCTGCTCCTTCAACATCTGCAATAAGATGCTGCCTATGTTCTACCAATCGGTGGTAGCCATTGCCATCATCTTTGCTGCCGTGTAATGGGACAGCAGGATGAAGGCTGCGGACACCAATAGGATCAAGAAAGTTGGCCCTGTCCTGGGAGTGGACTTGGATTCATGGGAGGTGGTCTTGGAGGAGAGGATGCTCCTCAAACAGTGGAGCATCCTGGACAATACAGCTCACCCCCTCCATGACACACTGGTCAACTTGAGGAGTACCTTCAGCAACAGACTGGTTTCACCAAGATGCAGGTCAGAACGCCACAGGAGATCCTTCTTCCCTGTGGCTATCAAACTTTACAACCTCTCCCCATTCTGTTGTGGGGTATACATCCCCCAAGCATTTCCACTCGTCACTTTAATTTCATGTTTTGTGTATTTTGTGTTTTTATTTCTTGGCAGATCAATTTCTCTCCTGGAATAAATAAAGTTCTAGCGTATCGTAAAAGGGACATCTCATTGCTGTTGATATCAAGTGGTTTGAGATCTTTGCATTATTGATAGCAACACTTTGATCTGAATTCTTGTACCTTTCTTTTTCTAGGTAGCTGTTCCAAATTCTTCATACTGAGTCTACTGTAGCTACTTTATTCACCTGTTATTTTCCAACTTTTGCTTTGTAAAATTGAAAAATAAATTTGTCTACACCACTACAGATGATATCCTATAATACTTCTCAGTAAGAATGATGCTCATATCATTTTGAATACACATTTTGAAAATAGGTGCAGGAGGAGGCTATTTGGCCCTTCGAGCCAGCACCACCATTCAATATGATCATGGCTGATCATCCAGAATCAGTACCCCATTCTTCCTTTATCCCCATTTCCATTGATTCCGTTAGCCCTAAGAGCTATATTTAACCCTGTGATGGTACAGCCAAAACGAAATAGATTATATGCTTGTAAATTAGTAAAATGGTTGCCTCTTTGTCTAAAGTTTGTAATCTCAACCCAAATGCATAATCTTGGCTGAGACTTTGGTATTATGATAAGGCACTACGTCATTGGCGCTCCAGTGTTTCAAATAAAGTGGGTAAGTTATCTATTAAAGAAGTGCAAATAATTTCAGCAGTATTATCAAAACATATTATGCTTTGTGAGAAAGTGGAAAATATCTTTTTGCTTTATGTTGAGACATTCCTTCCAAACTTTGTCATATTGTTAACCACACCACCGCCAACCAAAAGTGGTTTAACCTGACTTCCACCGTTTGACTGTTCAAGCGAGGCTTTCCACGTTGAATTGTTTTTTCAGTTTCTTACTTTGCCGGAGATGCGATTTTTTTCCGGGTCGCATCTCCGGTCGCTCATGAGGAGCAGCATAAACATCCACCACTTGTGGCTGCATGTGTCATGGAAAGCAAGATCACATCTCCTGATACATTCCACGTATCCTCAACGTGTAATCCTTACTTCTGGTCCTGTAGCTGCCATCTCATTGCCTCATCTCAGTCTAATTGTATAGATCAAACCCTTGCTTTACTACAAATATTAACAGCAACACAAATTAATAATTAGACAATAAATAAGCAACATGCACATCAATAATTCAGGGCAAGTTTATTATATGCACAAGTAGAGCGAGGTACAGGTCCTATGAAGCATCACAGCCACATATAATCAAAATCGCAATAATACTTTATTAGCCAAGTATGTTTTGCAATATACGAGGAATTTAATTTGCCAAGTCAATCACACAAATAAAAAGCAACAAAACACACATTTTAATATAAACATCCACCACAGTGACTCCTCCACCTTTCTCAGTGATGGAAGGTGAAAAGAAGTTCAATGTCTTCTCTTCATTGTTCTCCCGCGGTCGGGGGCCTCGATCTCTCCGCTGATGGGACGATCTTGATACCCGTAGCCGGCGCCGTTTGGGCCCTCCGCATTGGGGCGATCAGCTCCTGCATCGGGGGAATGTCAGCTTCCCTGCGGCGGACAATTGAGTCCCACATTGGGGCTGGTCGAACCTCCGCATCGTTGGAGCTTCCCAACTAGCCCCTCCCGAGACTGCGAGCTCGCACTGGTAAAGTCCGCAGGCCGTGGTTGGAGCGATCCCAGGCAAGGGATCGACTCCAATGTTAAGTCCACGCCACACAGTGGGGCTCAAGGTCAGTCGGAGGAGGCTTCCAGCTCCATCATTGGTAGGCCGCAGAGCGACCGGAGATGCGACCTGGAAAAAGAATCGCATCTCCGGCAAGGTAAGAAACGGGAAAAAAACTTCCCCGACCCCCTCCCTCTCCCCCCACATAAAACAAATCGGAGAACATTTACACAGACTTTTAAGCATACAAAACCATAAATTAGATATGAATTACGTACAAAACTCTGCAAGACAGAAAAAACACTGCAAATGATAACAAGACATTAGTGCAAAATCCAAGCATAGTACTCCAACAAGATTTCCTGGTCTGCAAAGCAGGTACACAGCAAGCAAGGATAGTTCTAGATTACATTTAAGGGCCAGAAAGCGCTGGGGTAACTCATGGGGTCAGGCAGCATCTGTGTAGAACATGGATAGGTGATATTTTCGGTCGGTATCCATCAGACTGACATCTGCAGTTCCCTATTTCTAGATGACAATTGATCTTTTGTTACTTTGATGATTAAGACAGATTGTTGGGCAGTAATTAGCCAGATTGGCTTTGCCCTAGTGAGACCACACCTGGAGTATTGTGTGCAGTTTTGGCCCCTAATTTGAGGAAGGACATTCTTGCTATTGAGGGAGTGCAGCGTAGGTTTACAAGGTTAATTCCCGGGATGGCGGGACTGTCATATGCTGAGAGAATGGAGCGGCTGGGCTTGTATACTCTGGAGTTTAGAAGGATGAGAGGGGATCTTATTGAAACATAAGATTATTAAAGGTTTGGACATGCTAGAGGCAGGAAATATGTTCCCGATGTTGGGGGAGCAGAACCAAGGGCCACTGTTTAGGAAATAAGGGGTAAGCCATTTAAAACGAAGATGAGGAAACACTTTTTCACAACTTGTGAGTGTGGAATTCTCTGCCTCAAAAATCAATAATTCACTCTCCAAAGCACACCACATCAAAACAGTCCAGTAACAACATATCAGTTGTCATATATAGTATTAATTCTGGGTGGATATATTACTTAACATTTATAACATGACATCATATGTCTAACTGCAAAACCATTCATCATCTCCAGTGTTTTTATTGTCTACTAGACAAAGTGGGACCCGTTGGGTCCCATGTTTACATGGGAGGGCTGGTCCCCCAATGCAATATTCCACCTCTCCACCAATTCCAATATTGGTGGCCGGTGGGGGGGGGGGGGTCTTTCTGGAGCGCTAGTATGGGTCTTGTGGACCACAGGGACAGGTTTCCAGAGGGCTAGTAGTATGGACATTGTGGGCCGAATGGATTCTTGGGCTGGCAGCTCAGTCACTCAGGCCTGGTGGGCTGGCAGCTCAGTCACTCAGGCCTGGTGGGCTGGCAGCTCAGTCACTCAGGCCTGGTGGGCTGGCAGCTCAGTCAATCAGGCCTGGTGGGCTGGCAGCTCAGTCACTCAGGTCTGGTGGGCTGGCAGCTCAGAAACGGCCAGAAATGCTGCCCAAAACAGGTGAGAGACTCTATGAGAGAGAAGGGGGAGATGGTGGAGAATCAATTTTAGACATTTTTCATCTTTTTCTGTAGATCACAGCAATGAAGGAGGAAAGTCTATCCTGGCCTGGATCTCACAGGGAGCCAATGAAGGGAGGAAGAAAAATATTGGGGTGTGGTTTAATACTTGCAGGGGGAATACTTACTGATGGGCCGAAGGGACTCCTCCTGAGCTAGTACTTGCCTGATGGGTCGAAGTGACTCTTTAAAAAAAATCTGAGTGAAATCTCAGTGAAAGGCAATAAAAGTGACAGTCCTCCGCTGAGCCAGCCCCAAGCATTTTTCCCATCGATGAAAAATAAAAAAGTTTTAAAAATGAGTGTTTAAAAATCCTTGAGATCAGCTGATTGGTCCTCTCGCCTGTCAATCACCATGATGAAGGTAACGGCCCTTCCGGGGGTGGGGGGGGGACAAGGACTATAAAACCCCGTATGCCTGGACGTGAGTCAGTCACTCTGCAGGATCGCGAGCGAGAGGCCATGACTGTCATTCTAAGCTGAGAATCAACCGAACTGTGAGTCTGCAATGTTCTTGCAATAAATGATTTGTTAGCCCTTAATGACAATGTCATGAGTTGTTTGGCCTGCTGCCCTGCCTGTGCTTGAAAGTGCAATGCTTAATTGGAAATGAAATGAAATGATAATGCCATGAGTTGTTTGGCCTGCTGCCCTGCCTGTGCATGAAACTGCAATGCTTTATTAGGTCCGACTGTGTTTGGAAGGATTAAATGCTTTATTAGGTCAGATGGTTTAGAAGTAATAAATGCTTTATTAGGTCCCACTGTGTTTGGAAGGAATAAATGCTTTATTAGGTCCGATGGTTTAGAAGTAATAAATGCTTTATTAGGTCCGACTGTGTTTAGTCCAAACGTCCTGCTCATTTTGTGACTTCCGCTTAGTGCCACTGACTGCGGAAGCCCCACAGTGGAGAGGCCGCGTTCAGCCGTGTGAGTAGATTCAAGAAAGTTTACTGTCGTGAGTGTATGTGTGAGTATGTGTGTGCGAGTATATGTGAGTGTGAGTCTGAGTGAGTGTGTATGTGTGAGTGTGTGTGTGTGAGTGAGTGTATGTGTGTGAGTGTATGTGTGAGTATGTGTATATTGGAATTGATAGAGAGGTGGAATATTTCGTTGGGGGACCACCCTTCCCGTGTGAAGCTGGGACCCAACGGGTCCCACTTAGACTAGTTAACAATAAAGTAATCAATGGAGATTTACAAGTCACAATTTTACTCCTGTATTCCTGCAGCATGGCCCAGTAGATTACATTTCTAATTTCTGGATAATTTTAAAACAATCCTAGGTACATTTCCAAAAGTTTTGCACCATAGAATAAATGTTGGCATTTGTTGTTAAATAACCTCCTGTGCCTAACATACAGTGGGAATACAAAGACAATTATCAATGCTTTATTGATGAGTTGTAATCTCCTTTCTGTTTCTCTACACAGCTTTATTTTGTACTAGTGACCAGATGGTAATAATAAACTCTAACAAGGTTAAGTAGATATCTGTCACAAGGAATTTGCCACATAGGTACTGAACATTGTGGATTTTTTTAAAATAATGCTGAGCTGATAGCAGTGTGGCATGTAATCTAACTACATCACAGTCTATAGCCAGACTACCAACCTATGTCTGAATAAACAATAATAATCTATGCTTTGTGCCCATCACTAAATGCTATTTTATAACTGAGAGGAAAGACGCAAGATTCCATAAGCCCCTATTTCACTTGCTATTCTCTTACAAGTATAGTTTTTGTAAGCAACCCTGTATTTTCAGGTAGTTCTGTAATGTGTGTTTCCATAACACAAATTGGATGTAACACGATTGATGAATGAGGGAGTACAGCTTGTGTTACGCAGGTCAAATTGGTTATAATGCAATTTTGTTTGTAGAGAACCACTTGGAAATTGACAAATTTAAAAAAAAAACACCTTCGAAAATAAACTGTTTCCATGTAACCTCCCCAGCGTGATCAGACATTGTCTCCCAAGAACATAGTTGTTACTTTCAGTGCGAGTGGCCACTGAAATTGACAAGCAATCATTTCTATTGACACTTGTTAAGTACAGGTGTTAAGGGTTATGGGGAGAAGGCAGGAAAATGGGGTTGAGAGGGAAAGATAGATCAGCCGTTATTGAATGACGGAGTAGACTTTATGGGCCTGAATGGCCTAATTCTGCTTCTATCACTTTTGAACTTGTGCTTTAACTTTGAACTTTAAAAATTTAACATGGCCTTCATTAGTTTTAGCTTGCAGAAACTACAAAAAACTTGTAGCTATTATAGAAGACCTTTATTGAAAGTCCTCCAGGAAATAGTATAATTATTGTGAGTCAGAAAATCTCTAGCCCCTAACCCCTCTTTTTCCATTGACATAATTGTTTTTATAACTAGATTTTCTTAACACTAGGTTTCTGAGAAACACCACCACAACAATATGTACTCTAAATTAAATAGATTTGTTACCAGAGGCATAAATTCACATCTTTTCATTCAGGTATCGCTAACGCCATCCTAGATATCAGTATGTTATTGTTAACATAGAAAAGGAATCCAATTACTATTCTGCTAAATCTAAGCCACACTTTTTCCAAAGCTAATATCTTTCCTAAGGAGCAGATGCCAGAACGGCTCACTTTATTCCTGGTGTGATCTAATCAACATTGTGTATAGTTGCAGCATATGTGCAGCATATCTTTGCACCTGAGACACAATGGAAAATATTCAAATGGTTCTTTGGATTGTAAACTTTTTTAATAGTACCTTAATGATCTATGTGATTAAAACCCCAGTCATTTTGGACATCCTATTGCCTCTACTTGTAATTTTGAATAATTAATCTTTTGCATGTGAAGATAGATGATGATGCATTTACCTACTACAGGTGCATTATTGACACCCTGATGCAGGAAGGTGTAAATTAACTGACTTTTAATTTCTTTTTGTGTAGAACAACACTTGAGTGAGGAGAAAAAATATAACCAAGCAGGGATTTAATTAGGGATCTGGTAGTTTGTCGTTTTTTTTGTGAACTCAGAACAGTACGGATTGCCAGGTCTATCTCCTTCATAATACCTGCACATTTCTTTTTGCAGGCTTTTTACTTCTGGATCCAAATTAACAAACTATATATTTTCTTCTTACGATATTTAAACCGCCATCATTGATCTTGGAACTTGGTTTTGTGTTGTGCTTGGCCACTTTCAAATAAACTTGCAGCATAACCTGATGTTTTTGCTTTGGTTTATATTCAAAAGACCTGCCCCCCATTCGCTGGATAATTGCTTCAGTGTTAGAGTTGGTGGAATCTTGGCTGCTGATAACTGTGAGTTTGATCTTAGATAAATTGTCAGGTCATTGATGTTGACAACATCAAAGTGTAATGAACTGAAAACAGAAATTTAATGGTTTTGTTATTATAGGGACACTGATTTTTCAGTAAATTAGCTAATGCTATATTTCTTCTTGTTCCTGTTTTATTTCTAATACGGCTGATGCATAATTTGTGTAAGTTTCATTGCGTTCCCCATGAGAACCCAATTAAGCAGGTTGAGCTGGTTGCTACTAGGATTGATGACACCTGGGAGTTCCAGGTTTACTATCTCGGAAAACAGATGATACAACCAACAAACTGAATTCATATTCCAACAAGAATCTGAAGACAATATATATATATATATATATATATATATATATATATATATATATATATATATATATATATATATATATATATACACATATATATATATACTGTCAGTGTTTTGTGCCCAATTATTGAAAAGATCTGAATAGTGTTCATATTTATATCGTGCAAAATGCAGTCCATCATTAATCTTATGGCCTATTGTCCATAATTACTTGGCAAATGAAGTTGCATCTATATTCAAAAAGTTGCAAATTGAATGAAACTTGGAAATGGTCATTTCAGGTTATACCACAGGGATTAATGCTGGGTCCATTGTTCTTTGTGATATACAACTTGCATGTGACTGTAGGAGGTATGATGGTATGTCTGCAGTGGGGCACAGTTTGGTGTATTGTGGACAGCAAGTACTGAAAGGAAAATAATTGTAGGATTAAGGTTCAAAAGTTGGATAACGATACTAATTGTGATAGGAAGAAGTGCATTCATATATCCTCATTTTCACCTACGTGAATGCAGAAAAGGTTCTGGTGTTTGCATAAGTTTCACTCCCCCCCCCCCCCCTCCCCCCCCCATCCCCCTTCGGTCATAGATGAGGCCCTCACACGTGTCCCCTCTGTGTCCAATAGTTCTGCTCTCGCTCTCACTCCCCCCCACCCCCCCCACCCACCTACAGATGCAACAAGGGCAGTGTTCCCCTGGTCCTCACCTTTCACTCCACCAGCCCTCGCATCCAACACATTATCCTCTGACATTTCCACCAACTTCTACGGGATCCCTTCACTAATCTTCCCATCTCCACCCCTTTCCACCCTCTGGAGGACCACTCCCATCGCAACTCTCATCCCTTCCCACCCAAACCACCTGCCCTCATAGCTCCTCTCTCGACTCTATTCACAGACCCCAATAGTCCTTTCCGGTAGACAGAGGTACCTCCTCGAACCTCAGTTACTGCACCGGATGTTCCTGGACATCGGCAAGACAAAACGTAGCCCTGGCAACCGCTTTGCTGAACACTTATGCTCGGTCTGCCTAGGCCTACGTGATCTCCTGGTTGCCAACCATTTCAACACCCATTCACAAACTGCTCTTTCTGTCCTGGGCCTCCTCCATTACCAGAATGAGGCCACACACAAATTGGAGGAACAGCACCTCATATTTTGCTTGGGTAGCTTACAACCCAGCCGTATAAACATTGAATTCTCTAATTTTAAGTAACTTCTACCTAACTCTCCTTACACACACCTTTCCTAGGCAACAATGGGCTTATCAGGCACAATTCTGTGGCCAGCCCAGATTGGTCTTGGTCTTTCCTCGTCCCCAGCATTTCACCCTCACTCCCTAGTTGCAGTCTGAAGAAGTGTCCCGACCCGAAACGTCACCCATCCTTTTTCTCGAGATGCTGCCACTGAGTTACTCCAGCAATTTGTATCTTACGCCGTGTGTGAAGTTTCCATGGAACACGCTGTTAAGGGTGGTGTTGGAGTCAGATTCGATAGTGGCATTTAAGAGTCTTTTAGATAGGCACATGGATTTGCAGGGACTGGAGGGATAGTTACGTGCAGGTAGGGTAGATTAGTTTAATCTGCATCATGTTTGGCACAGACATTGTGGATCAAAGGGCCTGTACAATGAACAGAAGGGAGATGGAGAGTGTTATAAAACAGCAGATCATAGTACATTGTTGTGGCATCTTGGTTGGGATGAACAAGTCGGACTGAAGAACCTGCTTCCGCACTGTATGACTCTATGACTCTAAAAATGTCAGTTTGCGTATACAAAAATGACAGAAGGTTAGCACATACGTGCAGCAAGTGATTAAGAAGGCAATTGATTTTCATTTCAAAATTAAAGTTTGTGGAATAAAAATTATGATACACAGGAACTGTGCAAGAACTCCTCAGACATTCTCAGCATCTATACATTAATTAGAGTCATGTTCAATAAACAACTACCTTTAAACCAAGCACCCTTGCCTGTCATGTGGCTCCCTGAGGTGATATTCCTTCCCATGGTTCCCCACCGCACTCTGCCCTTTAATTTCTGGCAATGGAAGGACCCTACACTGTGGTTCTTCCCCACAGAGCTTTAGCTTTGACTGCACCAAGCTTCAGTAAGTCCCTCAACATGTACTCTTGCAGTCTTGAATATTCTCTGACAGACATGTCGCCATGTTGGGAGACCAGCAACTTTCAGGCAGTCCAAGAATATTTTTCACCGTTGATGATATTCTTGATAAGCATAACTTGATGTCTGGCTCCAAATGTGTCCCCAGGGACAGACTGTAAATCAGAGAGTCCTCAGTTGCAGATCTGCTTGGGATGAAACATGACAAGGACCATTGCATCATTCTCCAGACCCAATTGAATTGTTGGCTTCATTGTAAATTGTGACAGCCGTCAAGGGAATTGAAGAGATCACATTTGAAGGACTGTGTACAGTTTTGGTCTTATTTGGAATGAGAGATTTGCCTTGTAGGCTATGCAGAAAAGGTTCATTGGATTGAATCCCGAGTTGAACCAGTTGTCTCATGAAGGATGCTTGTATAGATTTGGCCTTTTATTCGCTTCTTTCAAAGAATGAGATGTTCTTATTGAAACATATTGTCCTGATGGTGGATAGATACGTTGGATGCTGAGTTGTTTAATATGTTAGATGAACATAGGTATAGGAAGCATAATCGTACAAAAAAGTCACCCATTTAATTCAGAGGTGAATCATATTTTTTACCCCACAATGAGGTTTATAGACCTTTGGAACTTTCATCACCAGACAGCTGTAGATACCGAGTCATTAAGAATGTGAAAGACTCAGATTGCTTTTAAACTACTCGGAAACATCGATGAATGCGAACAGTTGTGGACACCAATCCGGACATTCACAATCGTTTCCAAGCAGAATGACAATCAGACTCCAGGGCCTGGATGGCCTCAATAGAATAGGTATGTTACAAAACTTACCTTTAGCGGCGCTGCAGTTCTGCTGCTCCCCGTGTGCGCGACTTTGGCGCCCTTCAGAGGGGGGCGGGCTCAAAGTGCCGTTTTTCTTCAGACTGGACAAATCGATCAATGTCGGGCGATTTCGTTTCGGAAGAAAAATCGCTCCGACATTTCATTAATGAAGGTATTTTTAAATTACGCTAGATTATTTATTATCTAGAGTAATTTAAAAATCACCTTCAAAAGCCGTGAGAGCCGACAACGGGAAGGATTTTGCGTAGGGGAGAAAAAAAGGTAAATAGTTTATTTTTATATTAAAAGTTGGTTTTTATGGAGGCTTTAATAATATTGTCATGTTGCGAAATGGGGTCCAAAAAAAATGTATGAACCGGCTTCACAGCAAACCGCAACGTTCCAATCCACCGCATTCCACTAAAACCCACTCGCTAGTTGATTTAAATGGCCATTAATTTACAGGCATTAAACACTAAATTCATTCAATTTGGCCCAGAAATTCATGAAAATGAGATTTTTAAATTATGTTATATTGTGGAATATTGTGTGAATGTTATTTGGACACTCAGGCAATTTTAAAAAAGTTTATCTTTTCTTAAGAAATGGATAGATGTTTAGATCTACTCACTGAATTTTGTAATTAGCTACAATTAGATAACTAACTAATTATATGCTTTAATTTCAGGTCATCCAAGTAAGATGGTTTCATATTTGTTTCAGAATGCTTCAAATATAATAACTGAAACTTTCATTGAGCTCTTAATTTTTAAGAAAGTTAAGGGCTTTTAACGGTTCTAGATCACAGCTTTTGAGTTAAGTCAATTGAAAGGCAATGGGGAACAAGATGCTAATTTCCGAGTATGAAAATGGTCATAACTTTCATAATACTGAAGATATGAAAGTGAATTAAGTGTCAAATTAAACTTCTTTTTATGCTTTATTTGATGGGATAAATTGCAGGCTTGATTTTTAAAATCTCAAAATGTTGTAACATTGCTACTGTATGGCCTCAATAGAAAGAACGTTAAACCCAAGGGCTGCCGACTGCAAACAGCAGTGCAAGATTAATAGGGCGGGGAGAGATTGCTTCAAGAAAAGCCCCCCCATTTTTCAATGTTAGGTTGGCAAGTCGGCAGCCTCGGTTTCCCCTCCACATGTCTCAGGCTCGTCGACATAGTGTTGGGAAGGAAATGTGGGCCACGGTATATTTTCTCTCCCGGGACAGAGGATCTGCTTTGCAGCGCCGGGCCGCATTCCCTGTGGCACCATCTCCGTGCAAGCGTTCCGTCGCGGTAAATTACCGGCTGGCCCGCCCGCCATGCTGGATGTCGGCGGGGACCGCGGCTCACGATCCGGCCCCCGGGGTAGGCAGGAGGCGGCGCTGGGGGCTGGTGCTGCTGGGCGCTGCGGGCGGCGCTGTCCTTGCTCTGTACGCGGTGGCCGCTCCGTTTGTGGCTCCTGCGCTGAGGCGGGTCTGCCTACCCTTCGTCCCGGCCACTCCGGCCCAGGTGGGGAATGTGCTGCAGCTGCTGAGCGGCCGCCGCGGACCGCTGGTGGACATCGGCAGCGGCGACGGCAGAATCGTGAGTCTCTGGGAGGGAGCAGAGAGGCGATGGAGAAGGGCTGGGTGGAGTTGGCGATGGAGACCAAGCGGGAGGTGTGACTGGTCGGAGAAGACCCACCTGGAGAAGGTCCTCGCATAGAGTAGATGTGGAGGTGATGTTTCCACGAGTGGGAGAGTCTAGGAAGGAGATGAGGAAGAATTTATTTAGTCAGAGGATGGTGAATCTAGAATCTTTGCCACAGAAAGCTATAGAGGCCAAGTCAGTGGATATTTTTAAGGCAGAGTTAGATAGATAAATATTTGATTAGTATAGGTGTCAGGGGCTATGGGGAGAAGGCAGGAGAATAGGGTTAGGAGGGAGAGATAGATCAGCCATGATTGAATGGTGAAGTAGACTCGATGGGCCGAATGGCCTAATTATACTCCTTTCACTTATGACCTTAAGATACATAGACAATAGGTGCAGGAGTAGGCCATTCGGCTCTTCCATGGCTAATCGTCCACAATCAGTTCCCCGTTCCTGCCTTCTCCCCATATCCCTTGATTCCGCTAGCCGTGTTACTTGCTCTATCTAAGGAGTGGAATGCATCCAGTGAATCGGCATCCATTGCCTTCCCAGTCTAGCTGCATGTTGAAATCTCCTATAACAACCCGTAGCAAATAAAAATTGATGCAAAGGTTGCAAATTACTTGGTTCAGTATCAGACGGGTCAAGTAAAGAGCGTTCACGTCGCAGCCCTGTTTCCACCAATCTTTTCACCACTACGCACAAGAGGTGACATGACAGACACCATTGTATGCAGATACCGAGAAGTGTGTTCAGCTGTGGCTGAACAACTTCTAATCTTGGGTACACAAAAGGCTGGAGAAACTCAGCGGGTGCAGCAGCATCATCTAAGGAGCGAAGGAGATAGGCGACGTTTCGGGTCGAGACCCTTCTTCAGACATCTTGTGTGTGGACTCGATAAGAAGAAGTATCAGACAATTGTTGGAGCATGGGATAGAGTCTGAGGAATTGAGTTAATGGCAAGGGAGCATATCAGAGATCCCCACATTTAGTTGGAGGAAAATGCTTTCTTCAATTATATATCCAGCAAACAGTATGACAATTTGGACACAGAGTCCTTTCCATAAATAAGAATTATGACTTTTCTAAGATTAGAAAGATACTAAACTTTCTAGCGTCACTTCTTGGATACTGCTGGCATAATTCACACCCATTAGCAAGAGAAGCATTGAAGATTTGATGTCAAAATGGAAGGGGAAGGTTGAATTTCTTCATCCAATTTTAGCAAAGTGGTTATAAATATCCAAAATACAGTGATGATAATCATTTTTAGAAAAAAATGCTATTCAGTAGTAAAAGTTAGAATTGCATCTAAGTTTAAGGGTAAAATTATTTGATTTTATTGATTTTTGCATTGATGTGTATTTAGGAATCTATCAAAACTGGTATTAATTGCAGTAAGCATACATTCTCTGGTCCTTGTGAGTTCCGGTAAATATCAGAATGTTGTAAATAATTTTGAATTAGTGTTTAATGAGGTTTGAGTAAGCCACTTCTGAATTTTCTTGAAACATGCATAGAAGTGATAGATGAGAATTAATACATATCAATGATTTAATCGGATGATTAAGGAAAAAAAGCAAAAGCTAAAGAGAAACACTAGCTATTTTGTTTCCTTAATTATCTATTAACAATGTGGACGGAAAGAAAGAATGATCCTGTATTTGTACTGTATCTCGCACATTCCCAAAGATCATAAAATCTAATAATTTGAGAAGGTTTTAACTACGTGCTGAGTTTGCATAAATGTGGCGTAGGAATTTATAATAGAAATTTATAATAAAAATGCAAAAATTACAGTGAATAAACAACTGAAAACAGTATTTTCTCATGGCATAACACAATATTGGGTCATGTGTGCTATTCAATGAGAAACCAATCAATATTGCACTACATATTTGATTTGTTGGCAAATCCTGCTGTGGAGATTTGCTAGCTAAATATAGTTCTTGGATACAACATACTAAATAGTGTTGTAGAAGTGAAAGTTTTTCACCAGATAGAAACTTGATTCATATTGACAGCTGGAATGTTTAAGTTGAAATATAGTAAATATAGACTATTTTATTTCTAACATTTTATTTGGATTGTTTTGTAAGGAAAAGTGGGTATACTGTTCACATCAAACATAAATTTGCAAAGCAACTTTTATAGTAATGTGGAAGCATCAAAGTTAATTTGTTACGTTGAAAATATTCTACAAAAGGTTGATAGAGAATTATAAACTAAGTAACTGTTTGTCAGATTTTATATTAATATACTAATAGGAATCTGATGGGTAACTTTTTCGAAAAAAAAGGGTGTGGTGCATGGCACAAGGTGCCATAGGAGGTAGTTGAGGCAGGGACTATTGCAACATTTAAGAAACAATTAGACTGGGACGTGGACAGGACAGGTTTGGAGGGATATGGACCAATCGCAGGTAGGTGGGACTAGTGTAGCTGGGACTAGTGTAGCTGGGACATGTTGGGCGATGTGGGCAAGTTGGGCCGAAGGGCCTGTTTCCACACTGTATCACTCTATAACTCTATGACTTTTAAACTTGTGTTGTTTTACCTGTATTTTAATTATAGGTAATTGCAGCAGCAAAGCAAGGTTTTCGAGCTGTTGGTTATGAACTGAACCCTTGGCTGGTTTGGTATTCCAGATACAGAGCAAGGCAGCAAGGAGTGCACCACAATGCCAGGTTTTATATCTCTGACATTTGGAAGGTACATATGCTTTTGCATCATTCACACAGACGATTCCATTCAATGTATTTTCAAATGCTATTTATTTAATGCAGAGGATAATTTTTTTTTGTCCTATACTTTCAGGTGAATTTCTCAGAGTTTAATAATGTTGTTATATTTGGAGTTCCTCAGATGGTGAGTTAAAAACAAACTGCTGATTGTTTGCTGGTAAATAGTGCACCACTCTACTCCTAGGGCAACACCGAGCATGCTATGAATATACATCAAACACATTTTTATGAAAGTTTCGAAAAATTTATAAATTTCAAGTTAGATTAGAACTGAAAAAAATGGAGGTAAACTCCATATATTTGAGGTTGAGTTTAATGATAAGGTTCGAAGTGGATTAGTACACTTTTTGCACCTTGAATTTTTAGTTTAAATCTAGACCAGTATGGTTAGACTGTTGGGCCTCAATCAAATGGTAAGAGTCTTAATTGAAATCAGTTCACCTGCCTGACCTAGTATCTGGTGGACACAGGTTTGTAACACACAACCGCTGTTCATCTTGCGGTCAAGGTTTATTAATGGATAAAAGCAAAGTTTATGCTGATTTGGCAGATGGCAAAAAACACTAATTACAGTGTTTTCAGATATTACAATAAACATAAATATTAACTCAGCGGAACAGGCAGCATCTTTGGAGAGAAGGAATGGGTGATGTTTCGGGTTGAGATCTTCAAGAGATGCTGCCTGTCCCGCTGAGTTACTCCAGCTTTTTGTGCCTATCTTCGGTTTAAACCAGCATCTGCAGTTCCTTTTAACACAAATATTAATCTTAGATCCACCATCAGTAGGCAAATATTTTTTCAAGGTGCACAGACAGGTGGAATTAGTATTTGGAAAATTTGGTGTTCTTGGTGCAGGGATTGGCATGAAAAGTATAATTTTCTATTAAAAATCAGGATTTGGTTGAATCGTTTTGCTCTGTGTCTAAGAATGGCTTTTGATGGCAAAATAGCATTAATTCAATCCTTTTTTTCCTGAGGTGTGAGCTCTGAATTTAGAAGATTTTAATTTGAAATTAGGAACAGCCTATGCTTTGAAGTTTACATCTGAGTTTACTGTTGTTCCAGATGGAGTCCTTAGAGAAGAAACTACAGAAAGAGCTGAAAGACGATGCCAAAATTGTAGCGTGTCGCTTTCCATTCCCCAGCTGGATTTCTGTTCATGAATCTGGAAAAGGAATCGATACAGCCTGGTTGTATGATGCAAAATCATTTAAAACCATTGCAAGAGAAGAATGCCCTAATTAAAACAAGGGAAAGGACAAGTGTTGTATTTTGCTGCGTTGTGGCTAAAATGTCACTGGAAATTAAACAGTGGAAAGACTTAAGAAGTGATCTTACATTTGGCAACTCAAAGTGTGGAGTGTCCACAGTTCTAAAGGATTAACATGTTATTACTGTCTTCCACAAGTGACTGAAGTTTATGATTCTTGAGACTGTGAATGGTACTACATCAATGTAGTTTGGGAATGCAGCATTGCTTTTAAGCCCATCAGGAAATGATGAACTCTACGGTTGCGAAAAAAAAATTCCATCTCCAGGATTTGGAAACAGGATAAATTTAAATTAACTTTCTCCAGGTGTCTTTGAAATTGCACCTTTAACATAGCAAGGCACCTGTATAAAACTACAGGTCCACCACTGATTTTACGATACCTTTGGTTCCAGAGCCCTGCCGGATTATCCATATTGCCGGACCAACAGAGGTCACATACTAATGAAACAACAATGCATTTCTGACCTACAAATTATACCCCTCCCGTATCTTTAAAGCACCATGGACTTGCTAGAAACTTAAATAAAACAAATATTAAATGTGCTTATGCTTCACACCATGATTGTCACTTGGAACGTACTTTGAAACCAATGCTAAGGTTAAATGTAAGCAAAATAGGCTAAGAATTACACAAAACCGAGGGATCACCACCAACAACTGCAGATGTAAACAAATTATGATTTTGGGACGGAGGGACATGTCCTGCAAGAGAGCGCTTCACACACAATACTATCTGTGGCTGCCCAGGAAAGTTTGAGTTTAGTTTGGTCTGGATATCTTTGATCGGACTTTACAGGCTTTATCTTGCACCAAGCGTTATTCACGTTATTCCCTTTATCATGTACACTGTGGATGGCTCGATTGTAATCATGTCTTGTCTTTCGCTGACTGGTTAGCATGCAACAAAAGCTTTTCACTGTATCTCGGTACACGTGGCAATAAACTAAACTCAAACTCTATCAATTATTGGGTACTTGTTGGTACAGGATTTGATATGGAATTACTGGTATCTCTCAACCTGTGAGGCTGAGGTGTTGAAGAGTCACATTAATCATTCTGAGCTCCTCCTGTTCTGAAGTTTGCGGTTCATGCTGACCTAACTGGAGGGTGGGTAAAGTTGCAGGAAGATTTTTTAAAAATATTTCCATTTGCTTGCACCTGCTTTAAGCCAACAGGATTTATGAACAGCAGTTCTACAACCAAATCTTACAAAATAAAATCAAGAACCAACCTTTGCAGGAATAGCAAATTATTTAAGCAGAGGTAGAATAAGCAGGTAGGACCACATTCATTATTGTGTGTTCAGTTTTAGTTATGCTAATAATTTGCTGCAGAATAGATACACTGTTCTGCAATATAATGATGTTCCTATGGAGCAGGAAAATGATTGGTGAAGGTCCTAAATAAAGCATCCATTTTGTTTTGCTAAAATGAAATTTTATTTTGAATTTTCTTTCTCAGTAATAAACAATTTTACTTATTATACTTCTGCTAACAATATCATAATGTAAATTGCTTCATAAGCGTGCATTTAAAAATCAATATTAGGAACAAAAATAATAGTATTGAGTAAACCTTATGGACTCTGGTACAACTACAAGCATTATTATAATCATGACACAGAATCAGCTATGTGCCCTTTCTACACAATCGCTACTCGATTTTAGTGCGGTCTTGACTCTCAACACTGGTGCCTCTCAGGATTGTGTGCTTAGTCCGTTGCTCTACTTCCTGCACACCCATTATGCTGCAAGTACAATGCCTACTCGATCAATAAGTTTGTTGCACGAAAACTGGAGAGGAACCAATATCTTGACCATCAGGTAGGTTTGCTATTGCTACACAAGTGGGTTTAAACTAGATTGTCAGGGGTGGCGGAATCCAATGCAGAACTGAAGCAGACAAAAGGCTCAAAGTTAGTATGGAAGATGTTGAAACATAATTCAGTTGACAGAATGGACAGGAGCACGGCAGGGAGCGAGGAAGGACTGGTGCATTTATTGCATTGATTTTATCGCAAGGGGACCTACGGCTAAGGTAAGTGAACTCAGGGTGTGAATAGTTACATGCGACTGGGACTTGTAGCCATTACAGAAAAATGGCTGAGAAGGGATCCAGACTGACAGTTTAGTGTTCCACAGTGAAGGTGCTGCAGAAAGATAGAGGTGGAGGTAAGGGAATATCACAGCAGTAGTCCGCGATGACATGACTGATGGTTTGTCCAGTAAAGCTATATGGTGGAGCTGAGAAATAAAAAGATGGTCTCCTTGTTGGGAGTGTTCAAGAGGCCCCCAAATAGTCAACAGAAGTTAGAAGAGCAAATATTACAGGCATTTGCAACATAAATAAGGTTACGTTAGAGGATTTTAACTTTGCCAATAAAGACGAGGACTGTCATAGTGCTAAGGGCTTAGGCGTGGTGGAATTTCTCAAATGTGTTCAAGAACGTTTCCTCAGGCAATGTGTAGAGGGGCCTACAAGGGGGAGGAAATACTTGGTCTACTCTCAGGAAATTGGAAAGGATAAATGACTGAAGTATTGGAGGGCGAGCTTTTTGGGACCAGATACCAAGGCTCTCTCAGCTTTAAAATATTTATGGATAAAGAAAGGTTGGGCCACAAGTTGAATTTTGATTTGGGGCAAGGCCTACTTGCATGGTATTAGACAGGACCTTGGTAAAGTTGAGTGTAGGTTGTGCGCAATCAAATTGGACCCTTTTATCAGTGGGCTAACAAGAGTTCAGGGCATGCATGTTTCCATTAGGGTGATGAACAAGGCAAGTGGGAGTAAGGAAGCTTTGATATCAAGATAAATTAAGGCTCTGGTCAGGAAAAATGAGGCATGGGATAGGTACAGGCACCTTGGATCAAGTGTATCCCTGGAGGAGTTTTGGGAACTGAGGAGCATATTTAAGAAGGAAATAAGGAGGGAAAAAGGGTGAAAAAGGAAATAATAATTCCTTATTATTAAGGAAAATCCAACAAGATTATAAAACTGATTGTGGAATGGGGAAAAAAGAAAGGCAGAAGAGTGGAGGGGCAGGACAAAACATAAGCAAACACAGGTGAGGAAGTGGGGGGAGGGGTGGTGTATATGCAGGTAGTGGATGAAGGCCGGAGATGAACACAAGGTGTAAAACAAGGAATATAAAGATGTAAATTGAGTAGCTAGAGGTTTGACGAGTTGGGAATTGTTTAGGATGTGGGTAGAGAGGAAGGGGAGAGATACTGTAGATGTATGGTCACTGAATGAAGTCCAAGTCTTGCTGCATATTCTGTTGTAATTTTTATTGTAAATTCAGCTCTTGTTTTCATTCATTGGCAGATAACATTATCATCCAAAAATGTCACTTAGCAAGGTTGAAACTAATAATTCTCAACCAAATGGGAAGATTTTTCACATTGAAAATATTCTAAGAGAAAGATGAAAATAAAATAATTTGCTTTGAAAATCATGGAAAGCAAACACAATAATCCAGAAATCTTAAATATATCAAATCACTGTTGAAGAATAATTCAATTCAAAAATAACCGTGAAGGAAAGTAGTCTAATCAGATGTGTGTTGAAGAAAAATTACTTGGACTGTCACAGTAAATTTCTATAGGGATGCTTTAATTTTTCAAATTATCTAATTAAGTTAAAAACCATCCTTGCCATCTCTTCTCATTGCAGATAAGATATAATTCAGAATTAATCAATAGGAAGATGACCTTGTTTGAGGTTAGATAAAGTTCCAAGTTCTACTGCAGTATTTCCTCATTCCTTGTACATCACAACACTCTTTCAAGGTGATGTTTGATTGTCACTACCCACTGTTTACTGAACTGACCTGAATTTATTTATGTAATTGAAAAGGTCCAGTAACATATCAGTACAAATGTCATTGAGGTTTAATTAATATGCTGTAAAAAGTTAGTGATTTATTTGAAGGTTTGGAAAGTGTGAATTTTTTTTAAAAACGTACATGTTCTGAGATCTGTGCATCCCAGAACTGGGAAGGCCAGCATTTCCTGCCAAAACCTAATTATCACAAGAAAGTGATGAGATCCCTTCTACTGGTTAAGCTGCCTCCCACACTTCTGTTTAAGAGGGAGTTACATTTCCAAGGCAGGATGTTTAGTTTAGTTTAAAGATACAGCGCGGAAACAGGCCCTACGGCCCTCAAAGTCTGCACCGACCAACGAACCTCGGATATTAACACTATCCAATACACACTAGCGACAATTTTTACACTCTAACCAAGCCAATTAGCTTACAAACTTGTACGTCTTTGGAGTGTGGGAGGAAACCGAAGATCTCGGACAAAACCCATGTGGTCACAGGGAGAACGTACTAACTCCGTACAGACATCACCCATAGTTGGGATTGAACCTTGGTCACTGGCGCTGTAAGGCATCAACTCTACCGCTGTGCCGCCCTTGTGTTATGGTTGGTAGAGGATGGTATGTAACTTGAAGGTGTACTGACAGTGGTGGTGTTCATAGGCACCCGCTGGCCGTGTCTTTGGTAGTAGGAGTAGCAGGTTTGGGAGTCTCCAAGAATAACTTATATGAGTAACTGCAGTTCATTTTGTAGGTATCTACATCACAGACAGTGTGCACTGGAGTTTGAGAGAATGAGTGTGCCAATCAATCAGGCTTCTTGGTCCTGAATGGTTATAAGTTTCTGATTTGAAACTAGTAGGTGCAAGAAAAGCTTTGGAAGTCAGGAGGTGACGTGTTCTAGCCTCGGACCTGTTCTTGGTTGAATTGCCTCAGTGGATTTTCAAACAAATGGTGACCCACAGGATGTTGATAGCGGGGAGCTTGGTGATGGCAAGGCTATTGGATGCCACGGGTAAGTAGTTATGGTCTCTCTTGTTTGAAATGGTTATTGACCATCACTCCTGTGATGCAAATATCACTTGCACTTACCATTCATTAATGAATGTTGTCTAGGTTTTGCTAAATGCAGGTGTATACTGTTTTGTTTACTGAAGGGATGCAATCACCAGCAAACATTCCCTTTCAGACCTAGTGCTGAAGATGGTTTGGCTCAGGACACTGAATTGCTGAATGATGTCCTGGGCTGGGATCTCCAACATCCTTTGTGCAAGGTAGGACTGCATAACATTGGAGTATTTTCCCCTTGAGTTCAGTTTTATAGGGCTCCTTGATGGCACACTTGATCAGATGCAGACTTCATGCTACTTTCACCTCACCTCTGGAATTCACTTTGTTCCATACTTACACCTAAGGGTATGAACAGGTCTGGAGCTGTGGCAAAACACAAATTGGGCATTAGTAAGTAGGTAATTAGTGGATCTCGGAGAAGCAGCAATCAAAGAGAAGCAGGGAGAAGAGCTTATTGGCTGAAACCCGTGGGAAAGGTGAGTCAGAGGGGAAAACAGTTTAAAACTGAGGAATTTGATTTGTAAATTGGCAAATTAAGCAATTTATCAGTCAATATAAGCAAGGCTGCTCTAGGGGGAGCGGCAGTGAGGGAACGGCCTTGTGAGTAAAGTGTGAGTCTATGGCTCGAGAGTCTTGTGAGTAAAGTGTGAGTCTTCAGCGAGGAGGCTGAGGAGAGGAGACCACGCAAAAAGCTGGAGCGGATGGGGTGCGGTGAACAGATGATGGGTAAGGTGAGAAATGTGATGCTTGCAGGATGTGGGAGCCCAGGGACACGGTTGGAGCCTCTGGCTGATACAACTGTGGCAAGTGCGTCCAGGTTCTGCTCATGAAGGACCATGTCGGGGCACTGGAGAATCAGCTGGATGACCTCATGCCATCCAGGAAAACAAGAGTTTCCTGGACAGGACCTACAGTGAGGTTGTCACGCCGAGGATATGGGACAAACGAAGGTGTGTGACTGAGAGAAAGGGTGGTAACCGTGGAGTGCAGGAGACTGAGGTGGCTGTGACTAATGAAAACAGGTACGCCCTCTTAGGAACTGTTGGGGGAGTCGACGCTTCCAGTCCGAGCGGCGGACACGTTGGTGGCTCCAATCCGAGAGATGGGACTCAACCGGCGAGACCGACGTCGGGCAGAGCCATAGTGGTGGGTGACTCCATTGTCCGAGGATCGAACAGGAGATTCTGTAGTGGCAGACGAGATGCGAGGATAGTCTATTGCCTCCCTGGTGCCAGGGTTCAAGGTGTCACGAGCCAAATTCAGAACATCCTCAAAAGGGAAGGTGAACAGCCGGCAGTAGTTGTGCACTTGGGTACAAACAACATCGGGAAGAAGAGGAAGGAGTTTCTGCAATGTGAGTTCAGAGAGTTAGGTAGAAGACTGAAAAGCAGGACATCTAGGTCATTTCAGAGGTTATCTCTGGATTGCTTCCAGTACCTCGTGCTAGTGAGGACAGGAACAGATAGATATGGGATCTGAATGTGCGGATGAGGGGCTGGTGCAGGGAGCAAGGATTTCGATTTATAGACCACTGGTATCTCTTCTCGGGTAGGGATGACCTGTACAAAAGGGATGGGTTACACCTTAACTGGAGGGGGACCGACGTTCTGGCAGGCAGGTTTGCTAGGGCTACACATGTGGGTTTAAACTTAATAGTGGGGGGAGGGATTGACAAGTTGGGACTATAAGGATGGAGTTGAAGGGGAAGTGAGTACAGCAAAAGTTACAAAAGTGACTCGAATTAATGGGAAGGAAAGTTCGAGAAGGGATAAGAGTATGGTCTGGGCCAATTGTGAGCGGTGCGAGAGGGGAGGTGAATACCGAGATCAAAGTGTTGAAAATGAATGTGCGAAGTTGATGTGGGAACTACAGCAAGGGGGCCAGGGCTGGGAACTGAATATTGAAGGGTATACCTCCTTTTGAAAAGACAGACAGGTGGGCAAAGGGATGGGGTAGCTCTGTTGGTGAGGAATGAAATTTAGTTCTTTGCAAGGGGTGACATTGAAACAGGAGATGTGGAGTCAGTGTGGAAAGAACTAAGGAATTGTAAGGGGAAAAAAGACCCTAATGGGACTTATCTACAGGCCCCAAAACTGTAGCCTGGATATAGGGTGCAAGTTGAATCAGGAGTTTACATTGGCATGTAGTAAAGATAATGCTGCGGTTGTTGTGGGAGATTTCAACATGCAGGTAGACTGGGAAAATCAGGTTGGTACTGGACCCCAAGAAAGGGAGTTTGTGGAGTGCCTCCGTGATGGATTCCTGAAGTGGCTTGTATTGGAGCCTACCAGGGAGAAGGCAATTCTAGATTTTGTGTTATGTAATGAACCAGGTTTGATAAAGGAACTTGAGGTTAAAGAGCCATTAGGCGGTAGTGACCATAATATGGTCAAGTTTAATCTACAATTGGAGAGGGAGAAGGATAAATTGTAGGTGTCAGTGTTACAGTTGAATAAAGGGGACTATAGCCATGAGGGACGAGCTGGCCAAAGTTGACTGGAAAGATACCCTAGCAGGGATGACAGTTGAACAACAATGGCAGGTATTTCTGGGAATAATACTGAAGGTGCAGGATCAGTTCATTCCAAAGGGGAAGAAAGATTCCAAGGGGCGACCGTGGCTGACGTCAGGGACAGTATAAGAATAAAAGAGAAGTACAAAGTAGCAAAGATGAGCGGGAAGCAAGAGGATTGGGTAATGTTTAAAGAGCAACAAGATAACTAAAGGCAATACAGGGAGAAAAGATGAGGTACGAAAGTAAGATAGCCAAGAATATAAAGGAGGATAGTAAAAGCTTCTTTAGGTGTGTAAAGAGCAAAAATTAGTTAAGACCAAAGTTGGACCCTTGAAGATAGAAACAGGTGAATTTATTATGGGGAACAAGGAAATGGCAGATGAGTTGAACAGGTACTTTGGATCCGTCTTCACTAAGGAGGACACAAACAATCCTGATATGCTAGTGGCCAGAGGATCTGGGGTGGTGGAGGAACTGAAGTAAATCCACATTAGGCAGGAAATGGTGTTGGGTAGACTGATGGAACTGAAGGCTGATAAATCCCCAGGGCCTGATGGTCTGCACCCCAGGGTATTTAAGGAAGTGGTTCTAGAAATCATGGATGCATTGGTGATAATTTTCCAATGTTGTATATATTCAAGATCAGTTCCTATGGATTGGAGGGTGGCTAATGTTATCCCACTTTTTAAGAAAGGCAGGAGAGAGAAAACGGGGAATTATAGACCAGTTAGCCTGACATCGGTGGTGGGGAAGATGTCAATTATAAAAGATGAAATAGCGGCACACTTGAATAGCAGTAACAGGATCGGTCCGAGTCAGCAATGGATTTACGAAGGAGAAACTAATCTTCTGGAATTTTTTGAGGATGTAACTAGGAAAATGAACAAGGGAGAGCCAGTGGATGTAGTGTACCTGGTCTTTCAGAAAGCATTTGATAAGGTCCCACATAGGAGATTAGTGGGCAAAATTAGGGCACATGGTATTGGGGGCAGAGTGCTGACATGGATAGAAAATTGGTTGGCAAACAGGACACAAAGATTCGGGATTAACGGGTCCTTTTCAAAATGGCAGGCAGTGACTAGTGGGGTACCGCAAGGCTCAGTGCTGGGACCGCAGCTATTTACAATATATATCAATGATTTAGATGAAGGGATTCAAAGTAACATTACCAAATTTGCAGATGGCACAAAGCTGGGTGGCAGTGTGAACTGTGAGGAGGATGCTATGAGAATATAGGCTGACTTGGAAGGTTGGGTGAGTGGGCAGATGCATGGCAGATGCAGTTTATTGTGGACAAATGTTAGGTTATCCACTTTGGTAGCAAAAACAGGAAGGAAGATTGCTATCTAAATGGTGTCAAGTTGGGAAAAGGGGAAGTTCAACGGGTTCTGGGGTTCCTTGTTCATCAGTCAAGACCACACCTGGAGTATTGTGTGCAGTTTTGGTTCCCTAATTTGAGGAAGGACATTCTTGCCATTGAGTGCAGCGTATGTGTACAAGGTTAATTCCCGGGATACGCTGTCATAAGTTGAGAGAATGGAGCGGCTGGGCTTGTATACTCTGGAGTTTAGAAGGATGAGAGGGAATCATATTGAAACATATAAGATTATTAAGTCTTTGGACATGCTAGAGGCAGGAAACATGTTCCCGATGTTGGGGGAGTCCAGAACCAGGGGCCATTGTTTCAGAATAAGGGGTAAGCCATTTAGAACGGAGATGAGGAAACACATTTTATCACAGAGAGTTGTGAGTCTGTGGAATTCTCTGCCTCAGAGTGTGGTGGAGGCTGGTTCTCTGGATACTTTCAAGAGAGAGCTAGATAGGGCCCTTAAAGATAGCGGAGTCATATAGGGATATTGGGAGAAGGCAGGAACGGGGTACTGGTTGGGGATGATCAGCCATGATCACATTGAATGGTGGTGCTGGTTCGAAGGGCCGAATAGCCTACTTGCTCCCTTTGCCAAACACCTGGATCACTAAGGCACATTTTTAACAGGATGCACTATGAGCCTCGGCCAAGGGAGTTACACTTGGCGGCATAACCAAGTTCTCAGACAGCTGTCATCGATCCTTGAACAGAGGCGAATGATCACAAATGCTTCCCCACCAACATCGGCAGGAAATGTCCACTTCACAACATTTGTACCAGCAGGCAAACCTCCAGAGCACCAGATAACATCAATGGATGCAAGCATTCTGCAGCCTGCTCGGGATTGGAAAATGGAAGTGGACTTAGGAAAAAGGCTTGTGTTTCCCCCAGACATCGTGGTTGCAACATTCTGGCCAGACATGATCCTGTGGTCCACAACAGCCAAGTTGGCATATGTTGTGGAATTGATAGTTCCATGGGAAGATGGTGTTAAAGAAGCTTATGAGAGGGAAAAAAACCAAGTACTCTGAACTGGCAACTAAAGCTTCCCAGAATGGCTGGAAGACCAAGATTTTTCCTGTCGAAGTGGGATGCAGGGGATTTGTTGCTACATCTATGACCAGGCTATTAAAGAAAATGGGGGTGAGGGGTCGCTCCCTCCAACAAGCAATCAAATCATTATCAAATTCTGCAGAAAAAAGCAGCAATTGGATTTGGATCAAAAGGAGAGACAACAATTGGGCTGCAAGATGAATACAGGAGGGTATGGAATTGAGGGGGGTGTAACTGGGACGCCAGGTATCACCGTTGAGCCCTCTGGAGATGTTCTGGGCTTATCAATGAAACGTCAAAGAAGGAGGGTGCCCACCTGATGACCCCGATGACGTATCCTACCTTTCACCAGTCCAATCCCACTGCAAATAGCAAGAGTGCCGACTTATTACAGGGATTGAAGCATCAAGTCCTATTAGCTCTACTCCTGCACCTATTGTCTATTGTAACTGGTGAGTAATTGCCCTGTGATATCACTATCAACCACAGCTTCCATCACTTGGCTTATAATTGAGAGTGTGCTGAATAGATAGCAATTAACAAGAATGAATTTGTTCAACTTTTTGTGAACAAGACTTATCTGAGTCATTTTCCACATTGTCAGGCAGATGCTATTATCATAACTACAGGAACAGCTTGGTTAGAGACAAAGCTAGTTCTGTGGTGCAGGCCTTTACTACAACTGCTGAAATATCTTGTGCCTTAGCCTTTACTTCTTGCTTATGGCGTGCACAGCCTAAAGTTGTAGGTCAACTTGATCTATTTGTTTGTGCATGTTGGGTTGATTGCATTAATCAAAACAGGGTTGACCACATGAATATTGCAATCTCCCACCCCTTAGCCTTTATTGTGTTTTGTGCTCTGAGCCATTACTTTACTTCATATGGAATGGATTGAATTGCATGGTTTTGCTTCTGTTATGCTGGCAATCTCGGGAAGAAGCCAAATTGAATATTTGGCATGTGGCTAAATGTGCTTGTGAAGTGGCTTGCTAGGTCATTTCAGAGGCCATTTGGGAGTCAACAGCATTTGACAGTCTTGGGGTCACGTGCAGGCTTGATTGGGTAAGGGTGACAGCTTTCCATCATCTGGAGGTGCTGTAGGGATTGGTGACACAGACCTCATCTGTTCAAAGATATGGATGAGGGGAACAAGTGTATGTTTGTATTCAACTTTGCCAAAGCTATGGTGGTGTGGGTTGTGAGAAAGCTTCAGACAATTTAGATAGGCTAAGCCAATGGGCAAGGAAACGGCAGATCGAATATAACATGGAAAAATCTGAAGTCAACAGTTTAGGAGCAAACGGCAATTTTATCGAAAGGCACAACATTGTTAGACTTGAGAGGTAGATGTTGTGATTCACTTCTCTCTGAATTTCAATGACTATTGACCAGTGGCACTAATGTCTGTGGTGATGAAGCGATTTGAGAGGTTGATTATGGCGCATATCAACTCCTGCCTCGACAGGAACCTCGCCCAACTGCTGTTCGCTTACCGCCACAACAGATCAACGGTGGATGCGATCTCACTGGCTCCCCACTCCGCTCTGGACCACTTGGACAGCAAATACTCATATGTTAGGCTGTTATTCATTGACTACAGCTCGGCGTTTAATACTGTCATCCCCTCCAAGCTGGTTACCAAACTCTCAGATCTGGGTCTCTGCGCATCCCTCTGCAATTGGATCCTCAACTTCCTCATCCACAGACCACAGTCTGTCCGTATTGGTGGAAATGTGTCATCCTCGATAACAATCACGGGAGCACCTCAAGCACGGGAGCACCTCAAGGCTGCGTGCTCAGCCCCCTGCTGTACTCACTCTATACTCATGACTGCGTAGCTGGACATCGTGCGAACTCCATCATCAAGTTCACTGACGACACCTCTGTTGTGGGATGAATCACTGATGGTGATGAGTCCGAGTATAGAAGTGAGATCGACTGATGGACCAAATGGTGCCAGTACAATAACATGGCTCTCAACACCAGCAAAACCATGGAACTGATTGTGGACTTTGGGAGGGGTAGGTTGGGGACCCACAATCCCGTGGGATGCAGGGATTTTTTCCACTTTGATGGTGGAAAGGGTCAAGAACTTCAAATTCCTAGGCATGCATATTTCTGAAGATCTTTCCTGGTCCCAGCACACAGATGCAATTATAAAGAAGGCACATCAGCACCTCTACTTCCTGAGAAGATAACAGAGAGTCGGTATGTCAAGGAGGACTCTCACGAACTTCTACAGGTGCACATTAGAGAGCATGCTAACTGGTTGCATCGTGGTTTGGTTCGGCAACTTGACATCCAGGAGTGGAAAAGATTGCAGAAAGTTGTGACCACTGACCAGCCCATCATTGGCTCTGACCTCCCCACCATCGAAGGGATCTATTGCAGTCGCTGCCTCAAAAAGGCTGCCAACATCATCAAAGACCCACATCATCCTGGCCACACGCTCATCTCTCCGTTGTCATCGGGAAGAAGGTACAGGAGCTTGAAATCTGTAACATCCAGGTTCAGGAACAGCTACTTCCCCACAGCCATCAGGTTATTAAACACGACATCAAACAAACTCTGAACTATAGCAGCCTATTGCACTTTATCTGTTTATTTATGTCTATATATATATGGTTTATGGTATATAGGCATACTGAACTGTTCTGTACAATATTCTGTTGTGCTGCAGTAAGCAAAAATTTCATTGTCCTATCAGGGGCACATGACAAAAAAACTCTTGACGACTTGATTTCATTTCACCTGGGTGGGGTATCCATAATCAAGGTTCAAAGGGTCCAGCCAGTCAGGACCAAGACGAGAAGACGCTTCACTCTGAATTTCAGAATTTTCCCAACAAGACGTAGTAGAGAGTAATGAAAGAGATCATCTTTATGAATATAATGGGAAGTGAGGGACATAGTTGCAGGAAAGTGATGTTGGTCAGCCACAATCTTATTGAATGACCGAGAAGATACATGGGGCTGAATGGTGACTTCTGGTTTATTTATCAAGTATCCACTCCCCCTTTGATCTTGCTTAAACATAGAAACATAGAAACATAGAAAATAGGTGCAGGAGTAGGCCATTCGGCCCTTCGAGCCTGCACCGCCATTCAATGTGATCATGGCTGATCATCCAACTCAGTATCCCATACCTGCCTTCTCTCCATACCCCCTGATCCCTTTAGCCACAAGTGCCACATCTAACGCCCTCTTAAATATAGCCAATGAACTGGCCTCAACTACCTTCTGTGGCAGAGAATTCCAGAGACTCACCACTCTCTGTGTAAAGAATGTTTTCCTCATTTCGGTCCTAAAGGAATTCCCCCTTATCCTTAGACTGTGACCCCTTGTTCTGGACTCCCCCAACATCGGGAACAATCTTCCAGCATCTAGCTTGTCCAACCCCTTAAGAATTTTGTAGGTTTCTATAAGATCCCCCCTCAATCTTCTAAATTCCATCGAGTACAAACCGAGCATATTCTTTGCATTGCTTTTGTCTACACTGATCTAATGTGTGCAATTTGTGACCATTCAACACTGGACATCTCTCAATTCCATCAATTGCAAGCAAATAAGTAGTTTTGTATCTTTTATTTAATCTGTGATCAGTCCAATTGCTTTCCACTAGTAATTTGATCAAAGGCAGCAAATTATTTTGGGTCTCACTGATTGCTACTACAAATGGATTCAATTATTTAGTTCCATTGTGACTTTAAAAAGCCTGAGTCCATCAGATTTACAGATTATTTCATTACATAATGACATAGACAAGAGGGCAATACATATCAAGGACATTCAATTCTTAGTAATATACCAAAAGGTAAATTTAAATTCCAACACAATGTTAATTCAAAGATAATTTCTGGTGCCCTGCACAACCGTAGCTTTATCACAAAGGGTTGTAATTGATATGATTATTTAGAAAGGAAAAAAAATGAACATGAAAACTTATGACTTCCCTATAAAACATTTGTTTAATACGTTGGACCCTCTTTGATCTCATCTATATTTGACAACTCTGAAGTCACACATGCACAGTTTTATATATTAATTTACATACTAGCAATGCCTCCTGTTTCTATGAAAACCATATAGAATTTGTGTGAGAAAAAATGTACAGTAAGATGGGTTGGCCTTTGGCTCATCTGGTGATGTTTCTCCATTCTCTTGAAACCCCAGGGTCTTGGTTCTGAAACATTCCTGAAACTGTCCAGAGTGCCAGTTTCATTACTCCCTTTAAACTCTCCAACTCGCTCCGCTGAGGAATCAAGAATCAAGTCTGAGGCATTTTGAGTTATGATGCTGATGATTCCCTGCCATAGTTTAATGGAGACTTAGTGGAGCTCAATGCATTGCATATATGTTCAAGGGACTCAAATGAACGCCTCTAGAGTCCCAAATATCCAGGTGCACATTATTTAAGGTTTCTTTGTTGAATATAAAGGCACAACCTTTAGGTTTAGTGGTGCAAGTTTCATTTTTGGATGCCATCCAGGCATTGGTGTCACCTTTGTGACTTGCCTGTGGAAGGAAGACGTAATCCTTTACATAACATTTTTTTGCAGAATGTAATGTTTTTTGTAACAATTTAAAGAATTATTAGATTTTCATTGAAGGATTCATATATGATGGCATAATCTGCCTTCACAGATTCTGACTGACATACTGTATTTCGGTTTTGAATTTATTTCAGACATCACTAGAATTGCACATTCAATATGAAACAATTCAATGCAATACAATATGGTGACGCATCGATAGAGTTGCAGCCTTACAGTGGCAGAGACCTAGGCTCGATCCTCAATACTGGTGCTGTTTGTGAGGAATTTGTACATTCTTCCTGAGACGACCTGGGTTTTCGCCAGGTGTGCCGGTTTCCTCCCACATTCCAAAAATGTGCAGGTATGTAGGTTAATTGGCTTAGGTAAGAATTGTAAATTGTCCCTAGTGTGGGATAATGCTAGTGGACCACTGGTCAGCGCGGTCATAGATTTAGAGTCATAGAGTGATACAGTGTGGAAAAAGCCCTTCGGCCAACAATGTCCCAGTTACACTAGTCCCGCCTGCCTGCGCTTGGCCCACATTCCTCTAAACCAGTCCTATCCATGTACCTGTCTAACTGTTTCTTAATGATGGGATAGTCCCAGCCTCAACTACCACCTCTGGCAGTTTGTTCCATACACCCACCACCCTTTGTGGGAAAATGTTACCCCTCGGATTCCAATTAAATTCTTTCTCCTTCACCTTAAACCTATGTTCTCTGGTCCTAGATTCCCCTACTCTGGGCAAGAGACTCTGTGCATCTACCCGATGTATTCCTCTCATGAATTTGTACACCTCTATAAGATCACCCCTCATACGCCTGCACTCCTAGGAATAGAGACCCAGCCTACTCAATCTCTCCCTATAGCTCACACCCTCTAGCCCTGGCAACATCCTCATTAATCTTTTCTGAACCCTTTCAAGCTAGACAATATATTTTCTTTAACATGGTGCCCAGAACTGAATACAATATTCTAAATGTGTTCTTATACAACTGCAACATGACCTCCCAACTTCTATACTCAATACTCTGACTGATGAAGGCCAATGTGCCAAAAGCCTTTTTGACCACTTTATCTACCTGCGACTCGACCTTCAAGGAACTATGCACCTGCAATCCTAGATCCCTCTGCTCTACAACACTCCCCAGAGGCCTACCATTCACTGTGTAGGTCCTGCCCTTGTTCGATGTCCCAAAATGCAACATCTCACACTTGGTGGGCAAAGGGCCTGTTTCCATGCTGTATCTATAAACGAAATAAAAAATAAGTTCTTAAAGTAGAGAATGTCTACTGACTTGCCATTTACAATGAGCTTTCCTAAATTCTTTAAGTTGTTAACAAACTTAGTCTGATATTTAGCCATGTGTGTTGCAAATCAAAAGTCATTGACAGCCAGATAATAAAACATGCCAATGCTCCAAATAGGTGGATAAAATGTAGAGGTACATGACATGTCCATTTATTTGCACATAAATATGGGTTTGGGGGATAGATAAGGGCAGCGAGTGTCAAATGTTTCAAGTCTCCTTCTGTCATTTCAACTGATCTATGCACGGACAATTATTTGAAGGAAATATGGCTTGTGAGCTCTTTGACTGCAAACTGTAAAACTTGACAAACATATTAATAGCTACTGTTGGATTTGGAAATAATTGCCAGTCTGGGAGTGACTTCATTGCTGTTTTTGACATCAGTATAGTTTTCAGCATCACACCTGCAATGAAGTTAAACTTAAAGATTATTCTATCTACCCCATATCTTTGAAAACATGCGTTGCACCATAGTTATGGCAGCTGACAATTATAGAAAAAGTGTAAAAGCTAGGAACTGGTCACATACTTTTTTCATTTGCACTCTTCGGGAACAATATTGAAGGTGAATTTGGAGGCATGGTAACTGACACTCGGCAACAAGATTCTTTAAGGAATGAATAATAATGATTTACTTTAATTGTGAAAAACCAAAACCTAAAATGGAATGCGGTGTTCTTATAGAATCATGGTTGTTTGTCCAAAATCAGTACCCTGTTCCTGCTTTCTCCCCATATCCCTTGATTCCATTAGCCCTAATATCTATATCTAACTCTCTCTTGAATACCTCCAGTGAATTGGCCTCCACTGCCTTCTGCGGCAGAGAATTCTACAGATTCACAACTCTCTGGGAGAAAAAGATTTTCCTCATCTCGGTCCTAAAAGGCCTTCCCCTTATTCTTAAACTGTGAATTTTATTCACAGACTACCCCAACATAAGAACATTTTTTCTGCATCTAACCTTCCCAATCCCTTAATAATTTTATGTTTCTTTAAGATATCCTCTCATCCTTCTAAATTCCAGTGAATATAAGCCCAGTCCATCCATTTTTTATTCATATGTCAGTCCCACCATCCTGGCAATTAACCTGGTGAACCTGCGCTGCACTCCCTCAATAGTAAGAATGTCCTTCCTCAAATTAGGAGACCAAAACTACACACAATACTCCAGGTGTGGTCTCACCAGGGCTCTGTACAACTGCAGGAGGACCGCCTTGCTCCTATACTCAAATCCTCTCGCTATGAAGGCCAACATGCCATTTGCTTTCTTCACTGCCTGCTGTACCTGCATGCTGACTTTCAGTGACTGATGTTCATGGACACCCAGGTCTTGTTGCACCTCCCCTTTTCCTAATCTGACACCATTCAGATAATAATCTGCACCTTGTTCTTGCCACCAAAGTGGATAACCTCACATTTATCCACATTATACTTCATTTGCCATGTATCTGTCCACTCCCCCAACCTATCCAAGTCACCCTGCAGCCTCCTTGCAGCTCATACTGCCACCCAGCTTTGTGTCATCCACAAACTTGGCGATGTTGCGATTTTCCAAATTGTGTAAAAACAGTCGACTTTCCAGGTTTAAGCTTTTTTCCAGAAAAGAGTGGGGAATTATTTGAGTTTTGAGTGCCATGTTTTAAAATAATGTAAATTTGAGTACAAATATAAACCTGCAGAAGCAGAGGTGAATGTTTGAGTCTTCAATTATAACAAATTGTGAGGAGACTTCTTCACAAAATTTGCCTTTGCTACTCTCCCCTGTGCCAGCACACAATGAAGGGGCTGTCCCACTTGGGCAACCTAATCTGCAAGTTTAGAAGAGTGTATTCGATCTCCAAACTTGCAGCATGGTCGACACGTGTTCCTATGAGGTTGCTGGAACTCTCCTTCATGCTCGAGGAAAGTTCCCGAATACTCGTGGCCTCAGCTAGGTCGCGGAAAAATCGAGCATGTAGAAAAATTATCCATGAGTAAAATTTGGTCAGCACGGTGACCAAATTTTGTAAAGCTGTGTTGCCTTTGGTTTGGAAATGCTAAAGCTGTGTTGCCTTTGGTTTGGAAATGCGAAAGTTGCCTTGCCTAATTAAAGTTGCCTTGCCCAATTAAAATTGCCTTACCTTCTATATAATTAAAAGTCAAATCTTGACTACTTCCTGTTTGCGCTTTATATTGATTTTAGAAGAAACGCTGCCACGCACGGCTGTGATTTTTGGCCATCTTACTCAGAGTCCCCCTCCACTCATCAAGTGCCGAGGATTTTTCCCAATTATGAAAAATCAAGGTTATTAGTGTTATAAAAAATGTTGAGATTCTCTCTCATGCCAATCACACCATGAAGGCCACCCCCCTTCTGGTGGGAGGGGGGAGGGACTATAAAACCCAGAAGTGTGAGCGTGGCTCAGTCTCCACAAGATGGAGGAGGCAGAGGTCATGACTCGCTGTCTTTAGTGGCCTTGCACCCTGCTTGAAATATTATGAAACTGCACTTGAATTTGGTGGCTTTGCACCCTGCTTGAAGTGGTAAGACACTGCACATGAATTTGGTGATCTTGCACCCTGCTTGAAATGGAATTTCAAGGAATAGCCGTGAGTCAACTGCCAGCCCACCAGCCGTGAGTGAGTGAGCTGCCAGCGCAACAGGCTTGATTGACTTGAGCCGCCAGCCCATGAATCCATTTGGCCCACAATGTCCATACTAGCCCTCTGGAAATCAGTCCCTTCAGCCCACAACACCCATACTAGCGCTCCAGAAAGCCAACCCCCCCCCCCCCTCCACTGGTCACCAATATTGGAATTGGTAGAGAGGTGGAATATTGCGATGGGGGACCAGCCCTCCTGGGTGTTGCAGGGACCCAACAGGTCCCACTTCGTCCAGTACTTAAAAGTGTCTCCACTCCTTCTCTTCTCTCCCTCTATCTTCCCATCTCTCCCCCCCCCCCCCCCCCCCACTCTCTAAAAGACTTACCGTACATTGTGCAGCCGTCTGTTCATCGACGGTGTGAATTTCAGACAGCTCTCCTCTGCTTTCCCTGGCCCCAGCCTTTGCAATGTGTTTGTGTGTGTGCGCGCGGTCATTCGATCCAGCTCACGGTTTCAACGCGGACGGTAGATCCAGCTCAAGCCTTTTCAGGCGAGTGCCCTCAAGCTTGAAGGTTGAAGACATTCTTCTTAACTCTAAGATTAGGTCGCCCAAGTGGGACAGCCGCTTTTCTCTCGTCTACATATAAGTGCAATGCCATGTTTTCTCGAGTTCCACATTGACGAGAGGATCTATAAATTGATTACATTAGACAGTCTAATGAACATCAAAACCTGTGACTAAGTACTAATTTCTTTCTGTGGATCCAGTACCAAACAGTACCAAACTCCTTTTGTGGGTTCCCCCTCTGATACCAATCTTTCAATTGGGAGATTACAGACATTTTGGAGAAATAAGATTTGTTTAACTACTTTATTTAATATCCAGAATCTGAGGGGGGGGGGGAGGAGAGGAGAGTGTAGCTATTTGACTGATAAGATCAGGAAAATAATTGGTTACACAACCCTTCCAAACTCTGTGGCTATAGGGAAATACTAAAAGAAAACACACTGCTCCATTCCTGCCAATCTGTAGTCCTAGCATTGCTGGTTTTAGCTGCTGATAAGCTTCCCATTAGATTTGAGTGAAAGATTCATTAATAAATGCAGAATCCATCTGACCTCCAACCATACCCCCATGATGTTTTCTACCACTTGATTCCTGCTGGGAGCTCAAATCAGCCCCATGGACAATCTGTCAGTTAAAATATACTGTGACCCTTGAACGTAATTGTTACTCCTTTTCTTGATGCCCATTAAATTTTTATGAATCTTGTTTCTGTAAAATGACTTCAGTTAACCTGCTGAAAGAGTGAGGGATGGATGTGAGAGGATGTGTGAAAGGCATAACATTTAGTAAGTAAGTAGACCATAAATAAGTGCTCTTTGTTATATTATTAAGTCATTTTTTTACCTTATGTAGATGGAGGCCATTTCGCCCATTGACCGCATGGCAGATCTCAGAGCCATTTCATCATTCTCAATTTCTTTCACTGTAACCAATTCACTCTCGCACATCCTTGATTCTTGCACCAGCCACCTATATGAGACGGGATTTTACAGCAGCCAATTAATCCAACCACCAGCATGCCTTTGGGATGTGGGGGGAAACTGGAGCACCTAAAGGATACCTGAAGAAGCAAACTTTACGCAAAGAGCATGGGAAGTCAATATTGAACCTTGGACACTGGAGATGTGAGCCAGTCTCACTACCTGCAGTCCCAATGTGCTGCCCTTTGCATGAACTCTGCCATTCAAAGAGAAGATCTTAGTCGGTTACTGAGCGCACAATCCGTGGAAACAATATTAACATGGATCAAAAGGGGTGGAAGCACTTAATTCTCATTTTAATATGAAAATGCTGGCTAGCAGAATTTTTAAATGGGAAGGCTGATTTGCCCAAAGTGTCACATGATTCAAATGTCCAACGAACTTTAGCAGTGGCAAGATTATGGATGCCTGATAAAATAAATTAACATTGGCCCAGTCTGCCATTGGTAAGATATATTTAGACAAGAGTTTGTCAAGGATAGAATAATATGTTGGGAAAAATAACGAGATGTTGTATTGTCAGTAACTACCAGTTAATGATGCTTCACACTTTTTTGTTTTAATTAATTCATCATTATACCCTGCTGACCTTACCTTGTGTAAATGGTCTGAAGCAGGGTCTCGACCCGAAATGTCACCTATTCCTTCGCTCCATAGATGCTGCCTCACCTGCTGAGTTTCTCCAGCATTTTTATCTACCTTTGTATAAATTGAAACTACTTTAATCCTTAAAAACTAAATAAAATAGTTACAATTGAAAACTTGAAAGTTCCAGTTGTTTGAGCCTTTATTTAAGCATAGGGTGTAGTGTAAGTTTATGTTGCAGAATATAATTAGACTTCAAATATAAAAAACACTAAGTGGCATAATACTCCCAAGTGCCATCAAATGGGGGAAAGCAAATGAACTTAAAACACTTCTCATTGTTCTTTCTCTCAAATTATTTGTGAGTTTTTTTTCAATTAATATTCAATTCAATGTAATATTCCTTACAACGTAATGTCTTTCCTTATGCAAGCTGTCTTGGGTATGGTCTCGACCCGAAACGTCACCCATTCCTTCTCTCCAGAGATGCTCCCTGGCCAGCTGAGTTACTCCAGCTTTTTGTGTCTATCTTCGGTTTAAAACAGCATCTGCACTTCCTTTGCACACACAGTCTTGGGTATGTCGCAGTGCCAACTATGTTGGAAATGTTTTAGTATCATTTTATTCTTAAGTTCTCAAAAGCGAATGGAGAATTAGAATAGAACAAAGGCATATCAGACTAAGATGGCTTACTTATTTCCTTTAAATATTACTGCTGTATTTGCAAACTGAAAATATTCTGCAATGGTTTATTATTACCGAATTATTATTGTCATGTTTACTAAGATACCGTGGAATGTTTTTGTGTGCTATTCAGTCAAATCAAATCATGAGTACAATCAAGTCGTATAGAAGTACAACTGGTACTTCAGCAGAGAGAGATATACCAGAATGCAGAATATTGTGTTACGGCAATGTAGCAGAACGTTCCAAACAAGTCTATTGGAGTAATTTGATACCAGACGGGAAGAAGCTGTTTCGGAATCTAGGGGTAGATGGTTTCAAACTTTTGTATCTTGGAATACAGAAGCAATGGTTGATGGATGTTTTCATTACAGAAATAATGAACTAATCTATAATACAAAAATAAACAATTAATATTGCAAAAGATCTCGTGCCCTTTAAAATGATGGGTTTCCAACAATACAAGCAATGGCTTTTTTAATGGGTCTCATGCCCTTCTGCCAATTGGGGACTCTAACTTGCAATGGCTGGAACGGAGAACTCGAGGGTCTTGTCTGAGGAGAAGTCCAAAGACTCACAGCAAAACTCCCCCTTTATACACCAAAACTACACAAAAATAAACTACTTCTCATAACAATTGCTTAGGCCAAATCTACAAATTTAGAGGAAAGAAAGTAAACAAAATTCGTCCACCTGAAATGCTGCACTGTGTGTACCAATTTAACAAGTTTATTACTGGATATCATGACAGTTTTAACCAAATGTCTTTACATCATTGATGTAGGTGAGTTTTAACCATTCTCTTTACATTGTACGAAATTACAGGTATTGAGTATAGAAAGTTGTGATGTTATGTTACATAGAAACATTAAAAAAAAGGTGCAGGAGTAGGCCATTCGGCCCTTCGAGCCTGCACCGCTGTTCAATATGATCATGGCTGATCATCCGACTCAGTGTCCTGTACCTGTCTTCTCGCCATACCCCCTGATCCCTTTAGCCACAACGGGCCACATCTAACTCCCTCTTAAATATAGCCAATGAACTGGCCTCCACTACCTTCTGTGGCAGAGAATTCCACAGATTCACCGCTCTCTGTGTGAAAAATGATTTTGTAAGTCTCTATAAGGTCCCCCCTCAATCTTCTAAATTCTAGCGTGTACAAGCCGAGTCTATCCAGTCTTTCTTCATATGAAAGTCCTGCCATCCCAGGAATCAGTCTGGTGGTCCTTCTCTGTACTCCCTCTATGGCAAGAATGTATTTCATCAGATTAGGAGACCAAAACTGTACGCAATACTCCTGGTGTGGCCTCACCAAGACCCTGTACAACTGCAGTAGAACCTCCCTGCTCTTATACTCAAATCCTTTTGCTATGAATGCTAACATACCATTTGCTATCTTCACTGCCTGCTGCACCTGCATGCCTACTTTCACTGACTGGTGTACCATGACATCCAGGTCTCGTTGCATCTCTCCTTTTCCTAATCGGCCACCATTCAGATAATAGTCTACTTTCCTGTTTTTGCCACCAAAGTGGATAACCTCACATTTATCCACATTATACTGCATCTGCCATGCAGTTGCCCACTCACCCAACCTATCCAAGTCACCTTGCAGCCTCCTAGCATCCTCCTCACAGCTAACACTGCCCCCTCAGCCGCAAACTTGGAGATGTTACATTCAATTCCCTCATCCAGATCATTAATATATATTGTAAATAGCTGGGGTCCCAGCACTGAGCCTTGCGGTACCCCACTAGTCACTGCCTGCCATTCTGAAAAGGACCCGTTTACTCCTACTCTTTGCTTCCTGTCTGCCAGCCAGTTCTCTATCCACATCAATACTGAACCTCCAACACAGTGTGCTTCAAGTTTGTACACTAACCTCTTATGTGGGACCTTGAAAATCCAGATATAACACTGGTTCTCCCTTATGCACTCTACTAGTTACATCCTCGAAAAAATTCTATAATATTCGTCAGACATGATTTACCTTTCATAAATCCATGCTGACTTTGTCCAATGATTTCACCACTTTCCAAATGTGCTGCTATCCCATATTTAATAACTGACTAGCATTTTCCCCACTACCGATGTTAGACTAACTGGTCTGTAATTCCCTGTTTTCTCTCTCCCTCCCTTTTTAAAAAGTGGGGTTGCATTAGCTACCCTCCAATCCTCAGGAACTACTCCAGAATCTAAAGAGTTTTGAAAAATTATCACTAATGCATCCATTATTTCTGGGGCTACTTCCTTAAGTACTCTGGTATGCAGCCTGTCTGGCCCTGGGGATTTATCAGCCTTTAATCCATTCAATTTACCTAACACCACTTTCCGGCTAACCTGGATTTCACTCAGTTCCTCCATCTCATTTGACCCCCGGTCCTCTGCTATTTCCGGCAGATTATTTATGTCTTCCTTAGTGAAGACAGAACCAAAGTAGTTATTCAGTTGGTCTGCCATGTCCTTGTTCCCCATGATCAATTCACGAGTTTCTGACTGCAAGGGACCTACATTTGTTTTAACTAACCTTTTTCTCTTCACATATCTATAAAACCTTTTGCAGTCAGTTGTTATGTTCCATGCCAGTTTTCTTTCATAATCTATTTTCCCTTTCCTAACAGTTGTATAAGACGTGGTGAGGCCACATTTTGTTATATACACATGTTATATACACTGGTACAAAATGGCAATGAAAATACTATTCTAAGGATGCGTCAATCTAAAATATAGAATTTCCATGTACTCGCTGGAATTCCACCTGCCACTTCTTTGCCCACTCTCCCAACCTGTCTGAGTCCTCTGCAGAGTCCCTGCTTTCTCTACACCACCTGCCCCTCCACCTATCTTTGTATCATCCGCAACTGTGGCCACAAGGTCTCCAATTACCTCATCCAAATTATCGATGTGCATTGTGAAGAATATTTCCCATAATCACTTCTCCAGTGTCATTTTCCAGTGATTCAATGTCCACTGTTGCCTCTCACTCTTTTATGTATCTGACAAAACTTTTGCTATTCTGATTTATATTATTTGCTTGCTTCCCTTCATACTTCATCTTTTCCCCCCCGTATTGACTTTTTAGTTCCCTTCCCAATCAGATAGCTTCCCACTAATCTTTGCAATATTATATGACTTCTCTTTTATTTTTATGCTGCCTTTGACTTCCCTTGTCAGCCACGGTCACCACATTCTCTCCTTGGAATCTTTCCTCCTCTTTGGGATGAAAAAATCCTGCATCTTCCAAATTATTCCCAGAATCTGCTGTCATTGCTCCTCTGCCATTATTCCTGCTAAGAACCCCTTGCGCTCAACTTTAGCCAGCTCCTCCCTCATGCCTCTGTAGTCGACCTTACTCAACAGTAATAACGACATCATTGTACCTGTACCAAAAAATGCCTCGCCAGCTTGGCTGAATGACTACCGTCCGGTGGCCCTCACCTTGGTCATGAAATACTTTGAGAGGCTGGTCAAGAAACACATCTGCGCCTTCCTCCCTCGCAACATTGACCCGCTACAATTCGCATACCATCCGAACAGATCCACGGACGATGCGATCTCCCAGGCTCTGCACACCGCTCTCTCTCACCTTGACAGCCAGAAGGAGGGCTATGTGAGGATGCTGTTCATAGACTTCAGTTCAGCCTTCAACACGATAGTCCCCACCAAACTTGCTGAGAAGCTGCTGGAATTGAGGCTCAACTGGTGTGCCTGGATCCTGGACTTTCTCACCGCCAGGCCCCAGGTAGTCAAGATGGGAGAAAATACATCAAAGTCCCTCACCCTGAGCACAGGATCCCCCCAGGGCTGCGCCATCAGCCCTCCCTGTACACACATGACTGTGTGGCAAGGTTCAGCTCCAACTCTATAATCAAGTTTGCTGACGACACTGTGGTGGTGCACCTGATCTCTGATAACGATGAGAAGGACTACCGGGAGGAGGTGGCTGATCTGGTACTCAGGACAACAGCCTCCTCTTGAATGTCAAAAATACTAAGGAGCTGATGTGGAGGGCACATCATTCGAGGATGTACACACCATCGGAGATAAATGGGGATACTGTGGATAGGGTGAGCTGCTTTAAATACCTGGGAGTCCACATCTCAGAGGATCTGACATGGACATCACACGCTGCCGCACTGGTAAGGCAAGGCAGCGACTTTACCACCTCAGGCAATTGAGAAAATTCAGAGTGTCTCTGAGGATCCTCCAGTGCTTCTACTCAGCAGCTGTGAAAAGCATCTTGTCTGGAAACATCACAATTTGGTTTTGGAACTGTTCTGCCCAGGACAAGAAGGGTCTGCAAAGAGTAGTGCGTTCGACCAAAAGCACTATGGGAACTACACTCGCCCCCCTGCAGGAACTATACATCAGAAGGTGCAAATCCAGAGCCAACAAGATCATGGGAGACCCCTTCCATCCCAGCAACAGACTGTTCCAGCTACTACAGTCAGGCAAACGCCTCCGTTGCCATGCTGTGAAAACAGAGATGATAAGAAGGAGTTTCTTCCCAGAGGCCATTAGGACTGTAAACTCCTATCTCACCAGGGACTAACTTACTGTACCAACAATCTGGCCAAAGTGCACCAAGTGAAGCTGTAAACAACTGAGCAATAGTTGAGCTGCTTGATTTCCCCAATACTTCCAATGTCAACAAATACTCCTTTGACGGTTGACCTGCCTCCAGTGTACCGATGACCACATTGGCAACATATCTCCCTACAGCATCAGTTGTCTCGTCTATTGAGATCCATATTTTGTTGCATGCAACTTCATCTCTAATTTTCTGCTCAACAATGTTGAAGTTGCTGTCAACATAATTTGTCTGTAATGATGACTCGCTTGGTTTCTGTTCCTCTAAAAAACCTCTGAGAGATTTGTTTTCCAATTTCCACAGTGGAATTCCAGCATCAATGAATGCCTTGCACAGATCACTCGAAAACTTAGATTTGCGACTGTCGCCAGCAGTAAATGTAGTGAGGAAACAAGCTTGGGCATTTTGCTTGGGTAGTCTACACCCCAGCGGTATCAGCATTGACTACTCTAATTTTAGATAGCCCTTGTCTTCTCCCACCTCCCCCTTCCCAGCTCTCCTTCTAGTCCTACTGTCTCCGCCTCTTCCTTTCTTTTTCCCGCCTCCGACCCCCCCCCACCCACCCACATCAGTCTGATGAAGGGTCTTGACCCGAAACGTCACCTATTCCTTCTCTCCATAGATGCGACCTCACCCATTGGGTTTCGCCAGCATTTTTTTGTTTACCTTCGATTTTTCCAGCATCTGCAGTTCTTTCTTAAATAGATCTTGGAGAAAACTGAACCAGCGGGCAGCAGCATGAACGACCGACAGCAGCGCCCCCTGTTTTGCCCTGGTGGTGGAAGCTTTCTTGTAAGTTATATTATGTTAACATGTTAATAATAACATTAATATTATTATTTAAAAGGAGTGAACTGGGACATTTTGTTTGATGGGAAAGATGTAGAGGAGAAATGGAGGACATTTAAAGGGGAAATTTTAAGAGTACAAAATCTTTATGTTCCTGTTCGGTTGAAAGGAACCAGTAAAAATTGGAAAGAGCCCTGGTTTTCAAGGGAAATTGGACATCTTGTTTGGAAAAAGAGGGAGATCTGCAATAATTATAGGCAGCATGAAGTAAATGAGGTGCTTGAGGAGTATAAGGAATGTAAAAAGAATCTAAAGAAAGAAATTAGAAAAGCTAAAAGAAGATATGAGGTTGCTTTGGCAAGTAAGGTGAAAGTAAATCCAAAGGGTTTCTACAGCTATGTTAATAGCAAAAGGATAACAAGGGATAAAATTGGTCCATTGGAGAGACCGAGTGGACAGCTATCTGCAGAGCCAAAAGAGATGGGGGAGATATTGAACAATTTCTTTTCTTCGGTATTCACCAAGGAGAAGGATATTGAATTATGTGAGGTAAGGGAAACTAGTAGAGTAGCTATGGATACTATGAGTTTCAAAGTAAAAGAAGTACTGGCACTTTTGAAAAATATAAAAGTGGATAAGTCTCCAGGTCCTGACAGGATATTCCCTAGGACATTGAGGGAAGTTAGTGTAGAAATAGCCGGGGCTATGACAGAAATATTTCAAATGTCATTAGAAACTGGAATAGTCCCCGAGGATTGGCGTACTGCGCATGTTGTTCCATTGTTTAAAAAGGGTTCTAAAAGTAAACCGAGCAATTATAGACCGGTTAGTTTGACTTCAGTGGTGGGCAAATTAATGGAAAAGCTACTTAGAGATAATATATATAAGTATCTGGATAAAGAGGGTCTAATTAGGAACAGTCAACATGGATTTATGCCTGGAAGGTCATGTTTGACTAATCTTCTTGAATTTTTTGAAGAGGTTACTAGGGAAATTGACAAGGGTAAAGCAGTGGATGTTGTCTATATGGACTTCAGTAAGGCCTTTGACAAGGTTCCTCATGGAAGGTTGGTTAAGAAGGTTCAACTGTTGGGTATAAATGCAGGAATAGCAAGATGGATTCAACAGTGGCTGAATGGGAGAAGCCAGAGGGTAATGGTGGATGGCTGTTTGTCGGGTTGGAGGCAGGTGACTAGTGGGGTGCCTCAGGGATCTGTGTTGAGTCCTTTGTTGTTTGTCATGTACATCAATGATCTGGATGAAAGGGTGGTAAATTGGATTAGTAAGTATGCAGATGATACCAAGATAGGGGGTGTTGTGGATAATGAAGAGGATTTCCAAAGTCTACAGAGTGATTTAGGCCAGTTGGAAAAATGGGCTGAAAGATGGCAGATGGAGTTTAATGCTGATAAATGTGAGGTGCTACACCTTGGCAGGACCAATCAAAATAGGACGTACATGGTAAACGGTAGGGAATTGAAGAATACAGTTGAACAGAGGGATCTGGGAATAACCGTGCATAGTTCCTTGAAGGTAGAATCTCATATAGATAGGGTGGTAAAGAAAGCTTTTGGTATGCTAGCCTTTATAAATCAGAGCATTAAGTATAGAAGCTGGGATGTAATGTTAAAATTGTACAAGGCGTTGGTGAGACCAAATCTGGAGTATGGTGCACAATGTTGGTCGCCCAATTATAGGAAGGATGTCAACAAAATAGAGAGGGTACAGAGGAGATTTACTAGAATGTTGCCTGGGTTTCAACAGCTAAGTTACAGAGATAGGTTGAATAAGTTAGGTCTTTATTCTCTGGAGCGCAGAAGGTTAAGGGGGGACTTGATAGAGGTCTTTAAAATGATGAGAGGGATAGACAGAGTTAATGTGGACAAGCTTTTCCCTTTGAGAGTAGGGAAGATTCAAACAAGAGGACATGACTTTAGAATTAAGGGACAGAGGTTTAGGGGTAACATGAGGGGGAACTTCTTTACTCAGAGAGTGGTAGCGGTGTGGAATGAGCTTCCAGTGGAAGTGGTGGCGGCAGGTTCGTTGGTATCATTTAAAAATAAATTGGATAGGCATATGGATGAGAAGGGTACGGAGGGTTATGGTATGAGTGCAGGCAGGTGGGACTAAGGGAAAAAAGTTGTTCGGCACGGACTTGAAGGGCCGAGATGGCCTGTTTCCGTGCTGTAATTGTTATATGGTTATATGGTTATTAACATATTAACATAGAAAACATCATTGTAATCATGGTACAACTAGAGAAAATAGCACAACCATTTACCAAAACGGCAAAAAAAGGCTGATTTAAGCACGATCATGAAAATGGCATTATCCTGGTGAAATCATCAGAAAAGGCATGAAAATGCACATGGCATTTATGTTAAAATCCTGGCTCTAGTTATCATATTATGGTCACTACCTCCTAGAGCAGGGGTAGGCAACCTACAGCTCCCGTGCCGAATGCGGCCCGTAACCCGAAATCATCCGTCCCGCAGACATTTTTTTCCATAACCATCCAGCCCACAGTGTCGAGCTCTGGCTGTACTGCATCCTACGCAAATCCGCTGGCACAGCCGCGCACCTTCTGTGTCTGGACTTCACCGTCGGGATCGGGGTTGTCAATAGGCCGGGGACGAGTGAGAGTGAGTATTTGAGCCATCGCCTTCAGGACAGAGCCAAGGCAATGGTGTGTATGTGCGCTATGTTCTTGAGCACCCGTAACTAGGGGCCAGTGCTCCAGGTGGCGTCCTCTAAGGGGTGGGATATATGTGAACACATGATTTGATGCCTGCCATCCGGGGCGGGATCCATGTGTATGCATAATAGATGTGGCCCGCCATCCGCTCTCAGACATGCATCATGGCCCCTATGCAGAACAAGGTTGCCGACCCCTGTCCTGGAGGTTCAAATCCAGTTCGTTACACAATAGAAAATCCAGAATTGCCGTTCCCTAGTAGGCTCCACTATAAGCTGCTTTAAGAAGCCATCTTTTTCTACAAATTCCTTTTCTTGGAATCTAGTACGAACCTGATTTTTCCCAGTCTTCCGTCACATTAAAATCCCCCATGACCACTGCATCATGGCTTTTCTTACATGCCGATTGTATCTCCTGATGTAATTTGTTCCCAGCATCCTGGCTACTGTTCGGAGGCCCATATGTAACTCCATTTTTACCCATGCAGTATCTTAGTTTTACCCACAAGGATGCAACATCTATATCATCCCTTGCTAAGGAGTGAATTTCATTCCTTACTAGCAGAGCTACCCCAAGGTCCTCCCAGAAATTCTGTTTCTCTTCCTCGTTGAAGTATCACTTGCTCACTTGGCAATTCTTTCAAAGTCCAGCAATGCTGGATTGTGATGCAAGAGCTGAGCAATGAGGGCTTTCCTAGCCCAGATGAGACAATGTAGTGCTGAAGAAGGGTCGTGGCATGAAATGTCACCCATTCCATCTCTCCAGAGATGCCGCCGATCCCGCTGAGTTACTCCAGCATTTTGTGTCTATGTTTTGTGTTGGACATCGGTGCACCCACATTGTCCTATGGCCAAATAACCCCATTCTGCTTCAATTTAAGTTCTCTCTGTGACAGATGAAATGGGAATGCTGTCCCTTGTCCAACTCCCCCGCACTATTGCATTTAATCAGTGATTTTTGGTGTTAGTTTGCAGTGTTAGTTTATTGTTATCATATGCACTGAGACATAGTAATAAACTTTGTTTGACCAAGGTGCACGTCTTCCAATCAATGGTCACAGATTTTGTTCTTTGCTCACTTTTTCCAAGAGAGGTGTTATTTTATCTTTCAAATAACCGGTGCACATATTTACACAGGTATTTCTAGTCTACAATATATTTCTGCTGATGAAACCACTGTGGGCTCATTTTGAAGCGTGCTGACAGAATTCTTAATGCATCAGCATATTATGAATAAAATACTATCCACAATTTAATTAGAATGTAAATAAATACAGCAGAAATTATTTACACCTGAATAAGTAAACATGTTCTCCCATACTCCATTCCTGAGGATGCCAGAGAGCAGTTTGCCATCTGAAATTATTGGTATTGTTAAATAGTTTAATTTGAAGGAATGAAGGTATGTAAAGTATTACACAGCTGGATTTATAAACATGCTATTTATCTTTACTAATGGTACTGTAGTTCAGCATTTAGACTGGTTCACTGCAGATATTTCTCGGTTATATTCAGGCTCATTATGTTCCATGGGGAAGAATTTAATATGCATGCTATTCTTAAAATTGATGTGCCGATGGAGCAGACTTTATCTCTCCCTTGGCCCCATGTCCAGAATGTAAAGAGAAAAACAGCATTGGAGAGATTTGGTCCCGTTATTTTCTCCCCTCACATATTTTACTATATGTACTGTAACAAGTGATGTGTTTACCTTATTATAAATTACTAATTTAAAGATTATGCATATCTAATTTGCATCAACGTGAATCAATACCAACTATTTTCCATATTTTCTCACGATTCCGTTCACTATTAACAATTGTTATGTAAATCACAAATGATTTCTCGTGTATTAATGTTTTAATTTAATGGTTGAGAAATAGTTTGTGATCTGTACCTCCTAACAGAATATGATAAATAATACTAAAACAAGGAGATTCAGGTCTGCCTTGGCAGACCATCTAACATTTCAACTTATAATAATGAGCAAAACACATAAGTAATAAAGATGCACTTCCTAAGGGTATTATTTTGAAGGCCAGACTCTTTCAATGCCTCCTGTAACTTCATAAAGAAAACATAGTTATTTAAATTTAGAGTGGAGAGCTGGAGTACATAGTAATAAGCTGAAGAAACTGACAGCAAATTCAATTTAAAAAAATCATTTAAAACTTAGTTGGTGATTAAATATTCAGGGCATTTTTATCAACACTTTGCAGCAGAGCTTTCAATTGGTGATCTCATACCTCCATAAATTTGATGGAGCAAGACAGGGAACAGGCCCTTTTATCACAAAGAGAAGATTCCATTGCCAGATTCCCTGCTCCTGATCTGACAGTGGTTGTGGAAAATCTTTGCAAGTATGCATGTAGGGACAGGGAATTGGTGAAATACTTCCCTGCACCTTATCCATTCCTCTTCCAACATGAAACCAAAAGCCTATATTCTAGAGCGTAGGGAGGAACTACAGATGCGGGTTTAAACTGAGGATAGACACAAAAAGCTGGAGTAATTCAACGGATCAGACAGCATCTCTGGAGAAAAGGGATAGTTGACTATTCGGGTCGAGACCCTTGTTCAGACGGATATATGTACCAGGTACACAGGAACACAGTAAGTGGTGCAAGAACCTGCAAATACTTAAAATCCAAAACATGAGCAGAAACACTCAACAGATCGGGTAGCATCTAGACGGAGAGAAATAAATTAGTAAGATTAAATGAGAACTTACCAGTTTGAAGTTTGATCTTGATTTTATGAGGAGTTACGTTGGTGATTACGTAAAGAAGGCCCGCCAGGCCGCATGCGCACTAAACTTCAAAGCAGCGGTATGAAATCACAAATAAACAACACCGAAGTACATAGTAAGATCAGTGACTCGAGAACTACCGTATGATCCCTTTTATGAGAGAGGGTTGGGCGTGGGGGGCAGGTAATCACCAACGTAACTCCTCATAAAATCAAGATCAAACTTCAAACTGGTAAGGTCTCATTTAATCTTACTATTTTACTTCGGAGTCATGTGAGTGATTCCGTGAAGAGTTCAAAGCTTTGTGGTTTCATGCCGCAGATTACAAATCTCGGCATCCCACTGCATTGATTAACTAGAAAGAGAAATAAATGCATTAGTAGTAACATTGCATTCAATGTAGAAATAGGGGTTATTTAACAATGTAAACAAACGACAGTACCCCTTAAATTTAGGTACTTAATGGCATAGGCAAACAGTCCTGGATTGACAATCGGCCGATGATAAAAATTCTGAAACATCAGCTCATTTGCCCATCCGGCGGCCGCCAAAATATGGTCGAAGGGCACATCCCTCGCCTTGGCCGCCAACGTCGTTGCTGCCCTAGTTGAATGAGATGTAAACACACTGTCTAAATGATACGCTGACGTTGATACTGACCTGGTGGAATAAGATATACAATCGTCAGTATTAATATCTGTATAACCCAGAACCTGCTGCAGGCAGCATGAAAAAGTCTGAACCGACCTTCCTTTGTGTAGTTGTTTGTTAACAAATAAACAATGCTGATTCCATACTTCTTAGGATTCTGGTGGCCTAGATAACATAGAGGTGAGACCGTGGGGTGTTCAAATGATCTTCAATCATGCTACCCCTAGTCTACTCTGGTTGTGTAGACCAGAATGTAAAATGTAATGGCACCTGCAGCCAATTCCATCCTATCTAGCCACAACGTTTGCAATGTTTGCCTTCGTTGTGCTGATATAAGTGTCATAACTAAGGATGTAGCTGGAACCCCTTGGTGAAGTAATGTTCACACATTTTCAATAACCAACAGCATAATCTTGTGGTGGGAGAACTTGTGTCAAGATCTTTTAACAACTCGATATCCGGGTTGGACCCGAGAGCGTAGTTCCCTTATGTTGCAGCTGTAGTGTCTCTATAACTGAATTATTGTCAATACCATTTTAAATGAGCTGGAAATGTCAGTAATCTGTACCGTATTAAATGTACCATTAACATTTAACAATGTCAGAATAACACTTCTGATCCCCTCAATAGGAATGTACTGCTTGTTTGGGTGCTATCCCTGCACACTGCAGTGAGCACCTTCATGGCTTGATGTGAAAACCTGAGGAAAAAGTCAATCCATTCAAAATGTGTAGGTCAATAATTGTTTTACTGTGCAAAAGCCGGTCTCCTGAACCACAGTTTGAACATCAAGTTCTTTTTTTTTGGCATAACCGTATATAGTTGTGCCATAATGCCTGATGAAGCAGACAACATGGATGCTTGGCCATTCCGACAGTACGAACCCAAGCGAGGTCTTGCAGACTGTTTTAAGACCCGGCTAATGAGGCAAGAAATGAGGAAGACATAAAGACCATTCCTCCTATTGAAGCGAGAAAGTATTTCTCCGCACTGTTGTGCCACATTTTTTTGCAGTGAATGAAAAACATGCATTAACATGATGAATATTCGATGAAGTATTGAACCATGCTTTCACCATACTTCGAGATCCAACACTTATTCTGTGTTATCATCGATCTGAACTCTGTGTTCGATCTGTGTTAAAATCGATGAAACACCAGTGACAAGGAGATTAAGAACAGGATATTTTCCCTTGATTATCATGTGACTAACATATGTCACCATCGTAGAGTAGCAACTTGAATTTGAGCATGTTGAATATGTATATTCGCTCAAAACCCCTTATTCATGGGTGCATTTAATGTATATATTTAGTTGATACCAACAACTGAAGAATTGGTAACTCATGCAATCTCCACTACCTTTGAGTAGGTGATGGTATTTGGAACTTCTCATCTTAGAGTTCTAAACATAAGTTCATAATAACTGAATTCAACCGACCACACTACTGTAGCGAGTTTCAAGTTCAATGAGTTATTGTCATGTTCAGCAATGCTGAATACTGTTACTTCATCATTGTGGCTGAAGTAGCCTCAGCTGACACTAGCACAAGGTTGTTAGCAACGATCTAATTGCTACTTATACAATATCAGTTCCTTGATTTGCTCAGCTGCAACACAGCTGCTATATTGCCAATTAGTCTTAATGAAAATAACTCAGTTTTGTAACAGATTGCTATAACCCCAACCTCTTGCCACAAGGCGGAGACAAGGCTAATAATAATTAAAGGTAAATCCCAATGACCAACAAACAGTTTATCCCATACTGCAAAGCTTTACTGTTATAGTACAGTTATATTGCCTTTGATAACTTTTGTAATGGGATTTGTATAACATATATCTCTTACCTTATGAATCTGTTGTAGTCAGGAATAAGTTTTTACTTTCAGAAAGTTCATATGCCCGATACCCTCCATTCTTCATAATAACATGCCAATCCTGCCTTATTGCATGGGTGGTTTGCATGAGAACTTTTGCCCAATTTACAAACCCTGGCCATAATCCAAACTTACTTGGAATGCTCCGGTTGTGCCGCAACCAAATATTTTTACCCTTTGTGTGTTGTACAAACAAATGTAAATATTACAACTTGTGAACTGTGCACTACCCACATTTTGGAAGTGCTAGACCCATTTAGTTGAGCATGATTGGAAGGTGCATGGAATTTCTGAGCTATCATGTTGCCCCCAGCACCAGTGAACCGCAACTGCCGATGAGTGCCTGGGGTGCATTCTGAACGATGACTTTTGCCCATCGTTGGCCGAATTAATTTGTCTGCCAGGCTTTTCCCCTGTAGAATAGACCTACCAGAATAATCGATTCAGCGGCTGGCTCTCCCATCCCCCTGTTGCTGTTGTTAACTGCCGGCACATATGTGCTTGAGTATGTTTTATTGACATTTTTGGAGCCCAAAGTCATCTTGACCTTTTGCTCTTCCCTCCTCAGAGAGGGTGATTTGTAGGCAACCCTAACAGGCGCTGCCGCAGGATACAAATACTGATACAAACCCTTTGGCCTTAACCCAATAGAATATTCTACTGGGATGGCAACTTTATTGTCAGGAAAGGTACCTCTGACACGTACCCTTCAGCCCTTTGGGTATGCCGCACGGCCATACCCTGAGACTCAGTGTCAGCAGGATACTGACCCATCTTGGTCTCTGCCTCTGAGAGGGAGACCTTTGCAGCACTGTATACAACAGTTGCTGTATTTAGGATAGTCATTTCAACTCACTGTCCAGCCCCGTAGGCCGATAATTCATCCCCCGACTCCATGGGCCTTGCTCTCTAGCCCCGGTGGAGAATCATCTCCCGACTCCATGGGCGAGCAGATATGTGTGAACTTGAGCAACCCTGTCCCAGCCGTTGCTGGCGCCGCCTTTCATAAAGGCCGGCGCTTTTTGACATGAAACAGCCCTGCATCAGGCGCTGCTGGCATGGCTTTCCCGTAGGCTGGCACTTTTCACATGAAACAGCCCCGTATCAGGTGCTGCAGGCACGGCTCCCCCGTAGGCCGGCACTTTCATACATGAAGCAGCTCTGTTAGGAGCTGCTAGCTTGGCCTGTCCCAGAGGCCCCCACATTTTCCACATGAAGCAGCCCTGTCAGGCGCTGCTGGCGCGGCCTGTCCCATAGGCCCGCGCTATTGCTGTGTAAGCTCACTAAATCAACATTTTTAGTGTACAGCTTTACCTGTGAAGAGTAAAAATAATTCATAGCAACCTGTGCTTAAACAATTATAACATTGTCAGAACATATAACAATAACTTTTTACTTTGCCTTTAGCAGAAAAAACACTATAAAACACATACTTTTTATTATAAGGAGAAACCCTTTATAGCCCGACTCACCTGAGTCCAAATAGGGCTGAATGAGTCCCATTAATTTCTTGACTGGGGACCAACGTCTGTGAGCCACTGACCCCACTGTCAGCGACTCAGCTTAAATTTCTTGCCGTTTTTACGGCATTCATGCATTCTGGCAGCCGCTGACCCCGCTGTCAGTGACTCTGCTTAAATTTTACTTCGGAGTCACGTGAGTGACTACGTGAAGACCCCGCCAGCACGCATGTGCGACATATCGTCTACCGCATCGACAGGCTGTGGAAGCGCTGCTCCACCAGCGATAAGTTTGAAACCTGAAGGTAAGTTTTTCAACTTAACTCTAGGTCTGTTTTTCTCCTTGCAGGAAGCTCTGTGCACAGAGTTCCTGCTGGAGATATTGCGTTCCCCTACACCGCGGGGAAATCCCGGCTGCAAGAATCGTGGGGATGCTCGGCTGGAGGGGGAACCCCACCACAGACATTGCGGGGAATCCCATCTCCAGGGACCGCGAGGGAATCTCAGCTGTGGTAAACCGCGGAATGGATTCCGCGGGGAACCCGGGACAACAGGAGAATCAAGCCACGAGGTGAACCCGACTGTGGGGACTGTGGGAAGAATCTGGCCACAGGGTGAACCTGGCTGGAGGGAAAACCTGGCCGTGGGGACCGCTGGAAGATTCTCCACGGGACGAACCCGGCTCGGGGGAAACCCGGCTGCGGGGACCACGGGAAGACCACGGGATGAACCCGGCTCGGGGAAACCCGGCTGCGGGGAACACGGGAAGACCACGGGATGAACCCGGCTCGGGGAAACCCGGCTGCAGGGACCACGGGAAGACCACGGGATGAACCCGGCTCGGAGAAAACCCGGCTGCGGGGAACACGGGAAGACCACGGGATGAACCCGGCTCGGGGAAACCCGGCTGCGGGGACCACGGGAAGACCACGGGATGAACCCGGCTCGGGGAAACCCGGCTGCGGGGAACACGGGAAGACGACGGAATGAACCCGGCTTGGGGAAACCCGGCCGCAGGGACCGCGTGAGGGGACCGTGTGAAGACACGGCTGCGGACCGCAGAAGTGCGGATAGCCGGCGGCATTTTTCAGACTCCAGCGGCCCAGAGAGGTTCAATGGAGTCTGGAAGGCCAGGAAGGTCCCCTCCAACATGGGTACGTCCGCGGCTGTTTACCCATCTGGAGCATGGATAGCATCAGAGAGCGCTCATCCCACTAATGCTCCCTCCTGATATGGTCCGTGTATGGCATATCAGTAGAGATATACCGCCTACGGTAGCCCAGAGACCTGTAGTGTCCGGGCTGCGTATATACCACCGGCAGATGAGCCCATAGACTCGGAGGGTCCGGGCTCTAAGATTACCACCTGCGGAGGAATTTCCCACCAGCGGATAACCTCGGAGACTCAGCATGGGTCCGGGCTGGAAGGTACACCGCCTACGTATCCCGCATGAAGTGGAAGACTCGGAAGTATGTCCAGGGAACATACTGGAGTACAAACGTGACGTTCCAGAAATTCTGGCGTGGCATCAAGACCTTCGCGAAACATAGCCTGAAGGGCAGAGTTCCCTCTTGAAGGAATATCCACCTCACGCCACATTACAGGTGCCAGAGGAGGAATACCATACACCTACAAAATTGTGCCTGAAAGGACTAGCAGTGAACAGCGCTATATGGGGGTACAATGCACTTCAAAATGAACTGCTTCCAGAAGAACGCCATCGGACCTGCCTTAAATTTTCAAATCTGGAGGTTCAAGTGAGGCCAGCAATGTCTAGCCGCCGAATCCTCTCTTCAGGAACCTGCACAAACAGGTAAGACCCGGATGAAGAATTAAAGCTGTCCGGCTTATCAAGGTACCACGGCAACACACCCCACGCCTCTATCGGCAGCAAGCTTTTCACTGAAGCTGGTGGCAGCTTCAAAACTGGGCGCTGGCTTTTCAGGCCGAACCTGCCCTCAGGGAATTGGGTCCACACACCCCAGCAATCCTACTCTCCAAATCTGGGGCGGAATTAGAACCCGCACCAGGGGCCTTTGGGCTTACCACAAGACCACCAATAACCATGAAGGTAGGTGGGTCTGGTTCTTTCCAAAAAATGAGGTATGTGGACCATTTACAAGTTGGTAAATATACACTTGTTTATGCAAGATGAGTTGCCTTTCAAATCAGGCCGTAGTTGCGGGCCGCTCATTGTAACTATTAAAGATACCAGTTTAAACTCGCATATCCAGTATAGACTTTTTTAAATAGAAAACGTAATTACTGTCTAACAACAGGGGAACAGTTTCCACTGGGCTCACCTAAGATATTATATTGTGGGCTATCTGGATGATGTTCTAAAACACTGTATTTTGCCAAATCAGCGGTATCAGCCACAAACTATTCTGCAGAAATTGGATTCTCATCCATCCAGTAAATTTAAGTTGATACCAACTGAAATTATTAAATTGTCAGGGATTGGCCAGCTGTGCTATTGTGCCTTCTGCACCATCAGAGCTCTACGGCGTGCAAAGGAGCAAGCTCACAGGCTATTCCCAGCTGAAACTATCAAAGTCACCATGGTGGACAAACAGTATTCAGCATTGCCCCACTAACCTTCATCAGTACTCGTCAGTTAATTACTAACTGATGCTATGCTTAAAGAAAGATAATTACTATATACCATCTTTAGTATGGAGGCAGTTGGGGTTTGCATGAGTTATCAATTATTCAGTTATATGGTCTCAACTACCTATTCACATAAGGTGCATTCTGTGGATAAAGGTTTGTGCGAATATGCATATCTGCATGCTCAAGTCTAACTTGATACACTCTGGTGCTATTATATGTAAATCACATGGGTGCAATCAAGTCAAAGTATCTGGTAATAGTTTACCTAACTTCATTGGCATTGGCGTATCAGCAGGAAAACGAGAATGGATGTGGAATTGCAAGGATTCAAGGACATTAAGGCTCGATGAATACACCTAAAGATCAAAACGTTGCATCCAGGCTCAAACGGCAGTTGCAACGACGTGGCGTATCAGTGGCGATGGATGCATTCTCGCTACACTGAGGAAGTATGTTCATTGTGTCCCTCCATTTTACCTTACCAGACAGGTCTTGCAAATTCAGCATTTCCTGCTTCAGGCATTTTCGGAGTCCCTGACTGGCCAATGCAGCCATGATTCCCGCTGATGTTGGGAATTATGATAGAACCTTATATGGATTCCAGGCACTAAATGGCTGGTTAGCCGTGACCGGGGAACCATCCTCTGCATACTTAAATCTATACATTGACTTGCAGACTGGGAAGACCGCTTCCTGCAGCTTAGAATTGTCAAACCAAACTATGGACGTGCTCACTGCAATTGCAGGGATAGTACCAAACAAACAGTGCTTCCCTCATAGGGATGGGGAGTATTTTTTGTTAACACAAAAGTTGACACGATTGACTGACGTCTTTAGTTTAGTTCCACATGGGGTTGACAATCATTTCAAGAGTGCCATTACTGTGCCGCACGTGCCTTCTCAGCATATTGGCTGCGAGGAGCAGAATCCACTCTTTCGGGTCACCTTCTGTTATCGAGATTATGAAAGGTATCTTCAACTCGACACCCCCCTAGGTCAGGTACGCAGAGATATGGGATGTTAACATTGGAACATTCCTGCCCTTGGCTCACTAAACCAAGTGGTTATGCTCATGATGCTGAGTCAGCACAACGGGTCCAGTTTGCATAGCTGTGACTGGACAAGATGATTATTCTGCAGGGAATTACATTTATGTTATCACTTAATCAGCAGAAATCACCAGGGACATTAGGTCTCATACTAGAATTGCATATCCCATGGACCTTTTAGTTGTATGTGGCCACACATCTACACTAGTATGTTAAGGTCACTAGAGCCTTAGGGACTCTGAACTAGCAATGATTGTTAGTCACATGAAGCCTCACTAGGGAATCACTACAGACATCGGCCGGTGGTTAATATGGGTTCTGGGATTCAGGAGTGAACACTGACATACAAGCCTCACTCCACTCAGGCTGCAACTATTTCAGCAGCAGGGGATGGACGCGACCACATCCTAGCAGCTGCAGGATGGTCTAACGAACGATTCCAAACATTAGAAATACCCTTGCCAGACCAGTGGTATTTGCCGACTCTTTTTAGGTCTGTGTTATAGTCCTCCCGGGTGGAGGAGGTACTATTATCACTATGTGTACATTAATAGCATCAACATGTATATACCTATGTCATGTCTGAATACATTATTAAAATTAGCTCTTCACTGATGCAGTGTGTGATGCATGGACTTGTCCACGGCATGAAATCACAGAGCTTTGAAATCTTCACGTAGTCACTCATGTGACTCCAAAGTAAAATAGTAAGATTAAACGAGAAATAACCAGTTTGAAGTTTGATCCCTATTTTATGAGGAGTTACGATGAGGGATTACTTGCCCTCCGCTCCCAACCCTCTATATAAGGATCAACTGGTATTTTAGTTCTCTTGTCTTACATTCAGTCAACTTCTGTGTTCTGTGATTTCACACCGCTGCTTTGAAGAATGTCACACATGCGTGCTGGCGGGGTCTTCATGTAATCCCACATCGTAACTCCTCATAAAATAAGGATCAAACTTCAAACTGGTAAGTTCTCGTTTAATCTTACTATTTCTTTTCGTTTTTACGGCATTCCTGCAGGCTAGGAGCCCCTGACTATACTGTCAGCGGCTCTTTATCTCGCAACCCGATCAATTTTGCCAGTTTATCAGCATTTGCGGTCGGACTGGAATTTCCTCACAGTCCATAACCGGCAACTTGTCAGGCTGCGAAACTGGCAGGAAAAACCTCTGAGGGAGAAGTTGAAGGAGAAGTTGTTGAGAGTAAGGACCATCTCGCTAGTCGGATGAGAGTGCTAGTAGAGGGAAATTGGCTGGTTCTGCGGTCAAGGAAGACAGAGGGCTTTAAAGCCTTCCCAATGGGGGATGAATGTGTAAAGTGACTGAACGTCCTGAGAAAAGACGAGGGAACGAGGGTCTAGAAAATGGTAGTCATTAGAGAGACTAAGGGGGTGTGAGGTATCTTGGACATAGGTTGGGAGGGATTGGACTGTTGGGGGGGGGGGGTGGGGTGGTGTAGGATGCTGTCGAGGTACATGGAAATTATTTCAGTGGGGTAAGAACAGGCAGAAACAATGGTTCTGCCAGGGCAGTTGTGTTTATGGATTTTGGGGAGAAGGTAAAACATTTATACCGTGCCAATTAACCTACAAACCTGTACATCTTTAGAATGTGGGAGGAAGCAGAAAATCTCGGAGTAAACCCATGCAGGTCACGGGGAGAACGTACAAACTCCGTACAGACAGCACCTGTGGTCAGTATCGAACCCAGGTGTAAGGCACCAACTTTACCTCTGTGCCACCGCGCCGCCCCTGAGGAGTGAAATCCAGTTAAATGTAAGCCAGAACCCCACCAATAATGTTTTAAGAATTACTGGAATATTTTCAGTGTATTTTAATCTATTTACAATGCACTATGTTTTCACAAATTATATAATTAAAAGTGTCATCTTGACCACTTCCTGTTTGCACTGTGCTTTGATTTTAGAAAAAAATGCTACCACATATGGCTGTGATTTTTTGGCCATCTTACTCAGAGTCCTCTTCTGCTATGCAGCCCCGAGGATTTTTCCCATCGATGAAAAATAAAAGACTTATTAGTGTTGAAAAAATCTTGAGATTCTCTCTCCTGTCAATCACTGCCATGAAGGCCACACCCCTTCCGGTGGGAGGGGGGGGGACTATAAAACTCGGAAGTGTGGGCGTGGATCAGTCTGTCTACAAGATGGCGAGGGAGAGGCCTCTGTTTGAGCTGGGAAACTACAGAACATTGTGAGTATGCAATGTACTTGAATAAATGATTTGTTAGCCCTTAATGAAAATGAAATGAGTTGTTTGGCCTGCCCTGTGCTTGAAACTGCAATGGCAATGGAAATGAAGTGAAAATGCAATGAGCTGTTTGGCTTGAGCCTGCCCTGTGTTTGAAAGTGCAATGGTAATGGAAATGAAGTGAAAATGCAATCAGGTGTTCGGATTGAGCCTGCCCTGTGCTTGAAAGTGCAATGGCAATGGAAATGAAGTGAAATTGCAATCAGCTGTTTGGCTTGAGCCTGCCCTGTGATTGAAAGTGCAATGGCAATGGAAGTGAAGTGAAAATGCAATGAGCTCTTTGGCTTGGCCTGCCCTGCGCTTGAAACTGCAATGGCAATGGAAGTGAAATGAATATGCAATGAACTATTCGGCCTGCCCTGTGCTTGAAATTGCAAGGCAATTGAAAATTAAATGAAATTAGTTGTTTGGCCTGCCTGAAACCACTAATGTCAGCCCACAAGGCCCATATTAGCCAAGAAACCAGTCCCTTTTGCCGAAAATTCCCATATTAGCCCAGGAGGAGCATTTTGGCCCAAAAGGCCCGTGCCAGGCCAGGAAAAGTCCAGAAAAAATGCCTTTCACTGAGATTTTTTTTTTAAGAGCCTCTTCGGCCCATGTACTAGCCCAGAAGTCCATTCGGCCCATCAATAAGTATTCCCCCTGCAAGTATTAAACCTCATCCCAGTATTTTTCTCTCTCCCTTTATTTGCTCCCTGTGAGATCCAGGCCACAGACTTTCCTCCTTTATTGCTGTGATCTGCAGAAAAAGATGAAAAATGTCTAAAATTGATTCTTTAAGCTCACTGCTTTATTTCAGAGTGGTGCATTTCGTTAAGGGCTTGTCCCACTTTGCGATTTCTTTCGGCGACTGCGGCGTCAGTGACTCAACAGTCGCTGAAAAACCGCCAAGTTGTACGACAATCTATGACAGTCTACGACACAGTTGACTTCAAGCTGCGACTATCTGTGTCAGCCGACGTCACAATTTCCAGTACCACAACATACGACAGCTTACGGCAGCGCCTACGACATCCTGCGACCGCACAGACGTCAAACAGCGACAGCCAAAGTCAACACAAGTCCACCCGCGACACGATACGACAGGCTGCGTCACTATCTACGACATCTGAGGACAACAGGTTGACGCATGAGGACGCAGACTGTCGCAAAATGAATTAGCCGAGGTTATGACCTTAAGTCACCGGGCGTCAACTGCAGGACAGCCTACGTTAGCTTGCGACAGGGCGCACAACAGGATAAGACATGCAGGTGTCATGGAAAGATTTTGAATATTCCAAAATCCAGCGACGGCAAGGAGACACCTCTTTTCAGGCTGTCGCCGAAAATGTCGCCCAAGTGGGACAGGCCCTTTACTCTCAGTACCAGTGCGTTACTACTGTCGCATGTAGTCACTTCCGCAGTCTACTGTTCTGGTGGATGCTCCCACATCGTGTCCGCATGGGAGCTCCCACATACTCTCCCTGTCGGAGCTCCCACAGGGTCTCTGTGTTGAATAGTAAATTTACACGTGCACAGTAGCACTTCCATTTCCAACTTGCTTGCGTATCATCTGAGTTATGCAAGGGTCTGTAGGACGTAACCCTTAAGTAAGTCAGGGAATGTCTGTACTTGTTTCGGGATATGCTTCATATTTAAATAGTTTTTCCATGTTGTCTTCAGTTAGCTGCTCGGGCACCAGGAAATGTAAAGCAAGACTTAGAAGACAATTAAAAGGTCTTGTTCAAAGTTTTATCAATGATGCTACATTCAAACTTTTAAGCAGGAGTTAATTTCAGAAACAGCAGGAATGAGGTGGGTTTGTCTTTTGTGTTTGTCTCGTGCTGTGTGTACAGAATACAATTACGTTGTGAAACAAAAGATTGCAGAGAGGACACTAAAAGGTTTGGTTCTGAATTGTAACCTGACTTTGTCAGATCCTTTAAGTACCCAAGAGAATCAAAACTTAAGCACTGTTGGATGAATCCAGCATTACAGGAAACGAGACACAAAGTTAATTGTTTCCATTATACCTTTATTTAATCTGAATACATAATAATCTTTCACTGACGGCACAGTGGCACTGCGGTAGAGTTGTTGCCTTACAGCGCCAGAGACCTGAATTTGATCCTGACCTTGGGTGCTGTCCAAACGGGGTTTGTAGGTTTTTTCTGTGACCTCAAGAGTTTTCTCTGGGTACTCCGGTTTCCTCCCACATTCGAAAAACGTGCTGGTTTGTAGGTTAAAAGGTTTGGTTCTGAATTGTAACCTGACTTTGTCAGATCCTTTAAGTACCCAAGACAATCAAAACTTAAGCACTGTTGGATGAATCCAGCATTATAACCTTTCCTTTATTGTCATATTCTAGATATCTATCCATCAAACCCAAAGATCCGAAATCTACATTTTCTGTCGTCATATCAGAACATTTACTTAAATATCTAAAATAAATAGATTGCCAAATGCTATTGCAGAATTGACAGCAGGTTTTATTGATGAATCTTTAAAATTACTTTGTCCTATTTAACCTGTTTTTAAAAAAAAGAAATCATGAGTTTTGTAGTGATATATTACATTGTTCCCAGGTATATAATTAAGTATTGATTTATGTCAGTTTTGAATTACAGCAAAAGTATACCAATATAATTCTATTTTTTGGACCCAATCCCGAGAGCAAAAAATAGCAAAATGTAACTCTCATTTGATTTTGAAGACATTCACAGATACTTCAGTCTTTATTTTACTTACAACCCATGAGATTGCTTTTGTTGTCTCATATGCTTGGTGAAAAAATTAATCAAGGAACCAAAAGAGCTTGGAGAAATATTTGCCCGAATAATTATGAACATTTTCACTTTGTTATGTAGGTAAAATCCTACTGGTAAAGTACAAAGTATCAAAGACATGACATAAATTTGCACAAAGTGTTCAAGAACATGCTTTACTTCATGGCAAAGCAACATGAGATGAAAAAAATAGTGAATGGTTCAATTAGTTACTTAGTTTTAATTGAAACAATAAATATTTCAAAATTCTTTAAACATTCTTTAAAAATTGTTTAGGTTTTTAGATATTATAACAGAAAGTTTGTTAAGTAATCTAGATCTAGGCAAAGTAATTATCAGTGCATAAATATAATTGTCACGGTGTCTGATTGAAGCAATTGTTTATTTTTAGGGTGCATTTGAACTCTAGGATGTGAAAGTGGTGGACCAGTGTGAGGATACCATTTTTTAATTCTTGGCAATCTCTCCTTCAGAGGCAATAAGGAAATTCTGGTGCAGAAACCAGAAGGCAAGACAAGTTGAGAAGGCTGTTAAAATTCAACATGTGATTCCTCACTGTATAAACAATAGAACAGACAACAAAACCGAGGCAGTCAGGCTACACTTCATAAATCACTGACTTGGCCATCGCTGGAGAATCTGGGCATTTTATCTTTGGACAGATGTCAAGGCTCTGGAGAGGGATACTGGAATGTGATCAGAGGTGAGGGACTTCAGTTATGTGGAGTCTGCTGAAGAGGTGATTGCTCTACTAGACATGGAGAACGTTTTTGGGAGATTAAGTGGAGCAAGCTTACGTAGGAATGATTTTTGAAACAAAATAGGATAGTGTTAATAAGTGGGGATTGCTGGTCGGCGCAGACTCGGTGGGCCAAAGGGCCTGTTTCTGCACTGTATCTCTAAATGACAAAAAAAATGGATAAGCTAATTACTCTAGCTTAACTGTCAGCAACCAGAAGATATAAAAAACTTATCAAAGCATTGAAGTTTAGAAAGGAAATCTGTAGTGTAGAATGAGATGGCTGCAAACTCTGCAGCCAAGGGCAGGTTAGAGAACATTTGATGTAAATAAATTAAGAAACCTTGAGCTTATAAAGCAGAGGGCATATATTAGACATTCTTTGCATCAGTTGCATTAGTAAAGGAATGAAATAATTGAGCCCTCACAATGAGGACTAAATTGTGATTTCAATTGTGGTTGGAAAGGACAAATTAATGTGTCAACAGTATGTTTAACTAGAACCAAATTGGATATCACCTGGAAATTGAAGTAATACAGGTAATATTAGCATAGCATAGGTAAATGGGTGATGAGTACTTGGGTCAATGGTATGCGGAGGATGGGTGCAGTACAGTGACGATGAGCAAAATTTATGAATTTCCTGTGGTGAGATGAAATAAAAGCCAAAGGGTTAGCTATTCTAAAACATTATTGTGCAACACTTATAAATCTCATCAGTGAGGCCTGGGAATTGTCCTCAATTCCCCTTCACAGTCCTTTGGAATTTAAGAGATGAAGGAGTAGAGTGTGGGGAATGAAGCAACCAATCAACAATAAAATAAATATGCCAAATTCTACAAGCACAGAACATAAAATAATTTAAAACGAAGAATAATATATTTAAGCAAAATTGAATGCAAGTAAAAGTGGTGAAATGTGAGTGCAAGGGGACATCTGTTCGTGCTCTGTTAAACTGGAGAGCATTAGGCTGCCTGAACGCAAACCTTATGGGAGAAGTAGATCATCAAGTTGCAGTTGTTAACTGCTCGATCAGAGCAATATTTTAACAATTAAAAAAATTTATGTTGCATTATGGAACTCCCCAATAAAGAAAAGGAAATAATGCAATAGTAACTCAGGTAGATGAATAAAACGGGAAGAGATACAGAAATAAATACACAATAATTACAACTATTTATACTTGTGCGCAGAAACAATTTGCTGACATTTTACCCAGATCACATCAGGATTTGTGGTGTCTTCCCGCATTTAATTTGACGTTAGACGAGGAGCAAAATCGCATACAAAGGCAACAAGCCGCAATTGAGAGTTGCAGATAAATATTAGGGGAGGGAGAGGTATCTGTGGTAGAGGCTGAACCTCCTTTACTTGGTCGGAGAAACCACACTTCAGTGAGGTGCGTCAGATGATACACAGATAAATAGATACATAGACAATAGGTGCAGGAGTAGGCCCTTCGAGCCAGCACCGCCATTCAATGTGATCATGGCTGCTCATCCATAATTAGTACCCCATTCTTGCCTTCTCCCCATATCCCTTGATTCCACTAGCCCTAAGAGCGCTACCCAACTCTTTCGAATGCATCCAGTGAATCGGCCTCCACTGCCTTCTGAGGCAGAGAATTCCACAAATTCACAACTCACTATGTGAAAATGTTTTTCCTCATCTCAGTTCTAAATGGCCTGCCCCTTATTCGTAACCTGTGGCCCCTGGTTCTGGACTCATGTTTGCAGGCTGTCAGAAGGGACCCAACTCTCCGTTGATCCTAAAAAACACAGGTTACAGTGGCTGAATTGTTAAACGTCATCTTCACATCGATCCAGGCACAAATCGAGGATTTTCCAGTCAATGACTTGAAAGGCAGAAGGCAAGTTCTGATGAAGGGTCGTTGACCTGAAATGTTAACTCTGTTTCCCTTTCCACAGAACGCTACTCTGCATAGTGTTTCTTGCGTTTTCTCTTTTCATTTCAGATTTTTAGCATGTCCTTTGGGAGTTTTTATAAGGCAAATTGTTTGCTAGGGTCAAGAGTTATGTAAACTTTTCTTGTAATGTCATCATTGAGAAAGAATAGGTGTTTAGATTTTAATCTGAAGAAGGGTCTCAGCCCAAAACATCACCTATTCCTTTTCTCCTGAGATGCTGCCCGACCCGCTGAGTTACTCCAGCTTTTTGTGTCTATCTACGGTGTAAACCAACAGTTCCTTCCTCCACATGTTTAGATTTCATCACTGGAGGACATGGATAGGCAATGTTTCAGGTCGTATCTTCCTTCAGACTTTGAACCTATCCATGCCATCTAGAAATGCTGCTTGACCCGCTTAGTCACTCCAGCATCTTGTGTTCTACATAATATTCTAGCACCTGTGATTTCTTGAGTCTAATTGTTTAGATTTGCATGCCTTCATTTAATTATTCTGGGGATAATTAAGTCATAAGAGTGGTGGCATGTATTGTCCATCCACAGTCACACTGAACTGAGGACAGTTAAGAGTTGTAGCATTTTGAGATCTGGACAATGAATGCCATTGTTTTCCTGAGAAGCATTAAGTAAGCTACATGCATTTTAATGATCACCACAGTTGTTATAGATTAAACATTTATTTTAATATTCCTGATTTACTTAAGCATGTCAATCTAAATTATCCAGCTGCCTGCTTGGGATTCAATCCTGTGTTTCTGGATCTTTTATGCTGACCTCTGTATACTAGTCTGGAATTTAATCACTGGGATACTGTATCCCTCTGACTTCTCATAAGTGCAAGGTGCTGTTGACCCTTGCACCACAACAGACAAATACACACATTCACATAGCAATCTATACATTCCAGATCAACCTGGAGTATTTACCCTGCTTCTATTTCATTCAAAAACTATATAACTGCCATGAAGAAACTAAAATCTGTCAGAATATTTTCATACACAAGTCTTTGGACTTGTAAGCAATATCTAGAATATTGAAGTAGTGCGGACGTCTACTTCAAACGTGCTTGATAACATTCATCAGAAACTTGATAATGAAGACCGACGGTGCCATATGGTCATCAGATGTGTCATTAAACATGTCACCAGCACACTGAAGGATGATTGTTGGTGAATATACCAATCTGGACATGTCCGTTTGCATGCATCTGCCAGTATGTGATGTGGCATGCAGCCACAAGACTTGGAATTGTGGAAGGGTAAAAGCTAGAGTGCATTCTTTCCCTCATTAATTCTAAAGAGAAGGAAGAGAAAAATGATGAAGAGTATGATAAGAGTACAATGCACAATCTGGTCAATATTATTGCCTAGCTCTCTCTTCATGCCGTTAGCACAATGTAATGCTGAAAATGGGCGACAACGCTGAACAATGCAGCAACTGGACCCACTCACCAATAGCCATAGCACCACCCACACTCTAGTGCCTGTTAATTTAAAACTTCCCACTCAACACCAATCAAGGTGGAAGATAATGTGCCACGGCAACCAACAATACTATAATGGTAAAGGAGGATGGAAGAGCAGCAATTCCATCTCTCGATAAATAAGAGCCTTTGCTTTAGTTTTTCTTTTTTTATGTACCTAATAGAAACATTTCTCCTTTTTTCTTTCTTAATTTATTTTTAAGCTTTTGCTGAATTATAAAACAATCACTCCTCAGACCTATTATTTTTTTGGCAATAATATGTGCCTCTTCCTTTAATCTAAATTCTCTTTTATCTTTGATGTGGCCAGAGATGAAGCGTTAGGATAATGAGCAAGTATTCAATCTGGCACAATGTGACTAATAGGGTGATCTATGTTGGGGTCATAGCCATTCATCTTATTTATAGACAATTTAGATGAGATTGCGAGCTTGGTTTATCACTGGCAAAGGATGAGCATTGTCAGCAGTGTAGATTGAAGCACTAAATTAGAAGAAGGCATTGATTAAATGAATGGGCCAAATTTTTGTAACCGCACTGCAATGTGAGGTCATCCACATTGAGCTTAAAATGAAAAAATAAATGCTTTTTAAATGATATGGTGGGAAGCATTGACGGTCTTGTGAGATTATAGATTTTAGTCGAGTTCATAAAACATTTCCGAAAGAGTGCAATGTAAATTTACCAAAGTAACACCAAGATTCTAGGGGTAAATTTGCACAGTGAGATTATACAAGTGGAGTAATATTCTTGGGAATTTAGAAGGGGCAACTTGGACTAAAATGTTAAGATATTATGGGTAATTAAATTTATTGGATAATGAAAGAAGATTTACATTAACTGACTGTTTAGTCTACAACTTAGAGTTTAGTTTATAGATTGTAGCTAGACCATTCAAGCGGGGAAATATTTTGTGTCTCATATGAGTCTCATAATTTTATATATATCTATCAGGTTGCCCCACAACCTCGAATGCTCCAGAGAAAGTCATCTAAATTTGTCTAACCATTTGACAAGATTCCATATGTACACTGCTCTGGAAGGTTAGTTCGCATGTGATCCGAGGAGAGATAGCTGATGGATAAAAAATTGATTTCATGGAAGGTAGCAGAGGGTAACTGGGGAAGGTTGCTTTTCATACTGGAGGCATGTGACTAGTGTAGCGGTGTGCCTTAGAGTTTGGTGCTGGGCCCACTGCTGGTTATCATCAGTATCAATGATTTGGATGAGAACACTCAAGGCATGATTAGCAAGTTTGCAGATGACACAAAAGTTGATGGTATTGTAGATAGTGAAGATGGTCGTCCAAAGTTGTAGCAGGATCTTGATCGGTTGGGCAGGTGGGCTGAGGAATGATTGTTGGAATTTAATACAGAGAAATGAAAGGTGTTGCATTTTTGGAGGTCTAAGAAGGACAACACCTGCACAGTCCATGGCAGGACTTTGGGGGGCGTAGAGCAGAAGGATCTAGGAGTTCAGGTACATAGTTCTTTGAAAGTGGGCATCACAGGTAGATAGGGTGGTCAAAAAGGTTTTCAGCACATTGACCATCATCGGTCAGAGTACTTAGTATAGAAGATGGAAGGCCACGTTACATGTTATATAAGACTTTGGTGAAGCCACATTTAGAGTATTGTGTTCAGTTTTGTTTGCCATGTTATAGGAAAGATGTTGTCTTGGTGGAAAGGGTGTAGAGAAGATTTACGAGGATGTCAAGAGTGTTTTATTGTCAAATGTTCCAGATAGAACTGTGATTTTTTTTACTTACAGCAGCACAACAGAATATGTAAACATGCTGCTAAGACCCGAGGGCCTGAGCTATAGGGGGAAGTTGAGCAGACAAGAACTTTATTCCTTGGAGTGCAGGAGGATGAGGGGTGATGTTATAGAGGTGTACAAGATCATGAGATGAATAGATCAGGTGAATGCAAAGTCTTTTGCCCAGTGTAGGAGAATCAAGAACCAGAGGACATAGGTTTAAGTGAGGGGGAAAGATTTATTAAGAACCTGAGGCGTAACTTATTTACACAAAGGGCAGTACGTATATGGAACAAGCAGCTGGAGGAGGTAGTTGAGGCAGGTACCATCATAATATTTAAGAGTCATTCGGACAAGTACATGGATAGGATAAGTTTAGAGGGACATGGGCCAAGTGCAGGCAGGTGTGACTAGTGTAAATGGGGCATGTTGGTTGGTGTGGGCAGGTTGGGCCGAAGGGCCTGTTCCCACGCTGTATGACTATGGCTCTTTCCTTGTAGCTAATACTGCCTATTCTAGGCAGCATTCTGGTAAATCTCATCTGCACCCTCGTAATAGCCTCCACATCCTTAATGGGGCAACTGGAACAGCACACAAACCCGAAATGCGGTTTCACCAAAATTTTATAAAGCTGCAGCAGGATTTCCTGATTCTTGTACTCCGTGTCCTGACTGACGGTAAGCATACGATTTGCCTTCTTTACCACTGTATCTACTTACGTTGTCACTTTCAGGGAGCTATGCACTTGGACCCCAAGGTCCCTCTAAACATCAATGTTAAAAATTGTGACATTACCTACATACTTTCCCCTTACATTTGACTTCCCAAAGTGCAACACCTGACACTTTCTCAGATTAACATCCATCTGCCATTTTGTTCACCCATTTCTGTAGCTGATCTATATCCACTAGACACTTTGACAGTCTTTCTTAAGGGCCTGTCCCACTTTCACGACCTAATTCACAACCTTTTTACCTGTGGACATTTTTCATCAGGCTAGAAAAACGCCCCGACCTACTTGATGCCACGAGTACCTATGACTAGCATCATGATCTACCAACGACCTCGTGATGACCATACTGCGAGTATGAGTCAAGGGCAAACTCGGAAGTGGTCGTGAAAGTGGGACAGGCCCTTCACTGTCTGCGACTTCCTCAATTTTGGTGTTGTCTGCGAACTTACGAACCTGACATAAATTCACAGAACTCCAGAAAGAATGAAACCCTTCCAGCACGATAGTTAGGTTTGTTACAAAGCTTTCCTTCAGCGGTGCTGCAGTTCTGCCGCTGGCCGTGTGCGCGACTTTGGCACCTTTAAGGGGGGGGGGGGGGGGGGGGTTTCCTCCTTGCCACCGGAATAATATTTTGTCGGAGTGCGAGCTATTTCTGGAGATTCGTACCGACTACCGGTAAGTAAATTTTTTTTTAAATCGCCTGACTATTTCAGCTCTGCAGTAAAATAAATATTAGCTCCAACGTGAGCGCCAACAACAGGGACCAATTTTACGTAGGGGACAGGTAAGTGAAAGCTGTTTATTTTTTCATATAAACCTGCTAGTTTAGGTGACTTTGATCAATGTTTCATGTTGCGAAACGGTGATTTAGTCCCCATATGAACTGGCAGAATTTTTCCTGCCGATATTGGGTTTAAATTCACCGCAACTGCAACGTTCCAATACAGCGCGTTCCAGAAAATCCCACTCGCAAGCTGTTTAAAATGCCCATTAATGTATGGGCATTAAACACTAAATTCCTTCAATTTGGCCTATAAATTAATGACAATTAGATTTAAAAATCATGTTATATTGTGAATTCTTGTGTGAATGTTATTTGGACACTTAGGCTTTAAAAAAAATGTTAATATTTTCTTAAGAAATGGATAGATGTTTAGATCTAGTAATTGAATTTTGTAATTAGCTACAATTGGGTAACTAACTAGTTATATGCTTTAATTTCAGGTCATCCAATTAAGATTGTTTCATATTTGTTTCAGAATGCTTCAATCTATAATAACTGAAAATTTCTTTCAGTTCTCTTAATTTTTAAGAAAGTTATGGGTTTTTGACTGTCCTTGATCACAACTTTTGTGTTAAGTCAATGGAAAGGCAATGGGGAACAAGATGCTAATTTCCGAGTATGAAAATGGCCATAACTTTTTTAATACTGAAGATATGAAAGTGAATTAGGTGTCAAATTAAATTTCTTTGTATGCTTTATCTGATGGGATAATTTGCAGACTTGATTTTTTAAATCTCAAAATTTTGTAACATTGCTACTATAGTCTTCTGTGAGCAAGCCAGGTTCTGAATCCCAACTACTAGGTCACCGTGGATCTCATGCATCTTAATCTTCTGGAGCCATGAATCCAACAGTGATGTAATGGCATGTTGAGGAAAAGGTCCAACTGCACGTTGGGAAAAATTAAGTTAAGTATACATTTGTAGCTCAGGGGTGATTCTGGAGATGGGACCCCGTGGTGCAGAGCCTGAGCCATGGTGTCCACGCTGTTTAGCTTTCCACATTAGGAAAAGGTGCATGCGAGGGGTAGAGAGAAATTCTGGGGAGTGGAACAATCCTGGATGACCCATTCCAATGAAATGGCTGATAAAAGAATCACTGTCGAATTTGCTTGCTTTTCAGGCCATACTGTATCCTGAAACCAACATTTTACCAAGTTAATAATGGGGCCAGTGATTTTACTAATTAGATGGAGAAAGGAAAATAACCCATGAATGTAGCAACATTTTAGTTTTGGAAAACATACCCTTTCATCAGTAGTATAATGCACTTAAAAATAATGGAGTTTTTAATTTATACTCCCAACATTCAGTACTTAGCGAATAAGGAAACGAGACACAAAGTTAATTGTTTCCATTATACCTTTATTTAATCTGAATACATAATAATCTTTCACTGACGGTACAGTGGCACTGCGGTAGAGTTGTTGCCTTACAGCGCCAGAGACCTGAATTTGATCCTGACCTTGGGTGCTGTCCAAACGGAGTTTGTAGGTTTTCTCTGTGACCTCAAGAGTTTTCTCTGGGTACTCCGGTTTCCTCCCACATTCGAAAAACGTGCTGGTTTGTAGGTTAATTGACTTCTGTAAATTGTCTCTAGTGTGTACGATAGAACTAGTGTACGGGTAATTGTTGGCTGGCACGGACTCGCTGGGCCGAAGGACCTATTTTCATGCTTTATCTCTAAAACTGAATAAGCATTCTGTGATAACACTGTTAGGATTGTAAATCCCATTTCCTCTTCTTTTGTCAGATATCCGGGGATGTTGCAAAATCAGGATATTGAAAAAAGAAAATAAGAGTGATTAATAGCAATTCATTTTCAATTCACATAGTTATTGTTGGAAATCTAGATGAAAAATAAATGTGAATCAGGAAATGGATGGCATCTTTGCTTCAGATAAATTCAGATCCCCTTAATCATCATTTTCACATAGAAACAAAAAAGGTACAGCATTCCATAATCATCCACCATATCTTTAAATTGTTTATTAAAGAACTTAAACTTTACTGAAGAAAATGTATTTTTAATACATTCCATCATAGTAATTACTACCATTAAAAATCTGACATCTATTTTAGCCACTTTAACAAACTACAATCAAATTAAGCATTTAACAATTTCAACTCAAAACTATTTACTAGGTGGAAGTTAAATACATGTGAACAGAAAAACAGAAAAATATGAGTTGCAATGTTGGTGTAATACCTTAAACACTGTAAAATTATCTTTTATATATAAACGTAAAAAAGTTGTCAATGGTTTTGTAGCTTTTCTAATGAAATTAATTATGAATAATGTGAAACATACCTAAAATTACACGATCATGGGACCAGACGTAATAGCACCTCGGTCATCGGATGATGTCCACCATGAGAGAGGTTTCCAGGGATGTTGCAAAATTCAGATTTAAGAAAAACAAATGTAAATAAGACTGATTAATACCAATGCATTCCCACTCTACTACACATACCAATTGAGGCACGGAGACAAACGGTGCGAGTCAGGAAATAGATGTTGCCATCTGTTTAGGTTCCCTCAAATCATCATTTTCATTACAGAGATAAATACACTTCATCATGTTTACCATTGGCCGTTATTGAATACTTGTTTCCAATGTTTAGCAGCAAACTGTTGAAGGAGCTTGATGCATGAAAATTCATGGCCACAGTCACTTGGCAGCCACTAGCTAAGTGGTCCTTGTCCTTATCTTTTGTGACTGGATCAAATGACACATCTCATACATGATCTCACTGCACATTTTAACAGAGTATCTTCCTTTTTCTTTCTATTTCGCAGAATCCTCTTCTGATGAGCATGGTCTCTGTTCACCTTGTGTCTACCAATGCACACATTTCTAGGAACAGGGCAAAATTCTTCAGCATCCATCACATCACTCCCATTTAGCGAATTAAAGTGTGTACCAATCATTTGCAGAAAAGTAGTACCAGCCTGTGTTGACTAACCATGAATCAGCCTGTGAGTACCTTATAGAAACATAGAAAAATAGGTGCAGGAGTAGGCCATTCGGCCCTTCGAGCCTGCACCGCCATTCAATGTGATCATGGCTGATCATCCAACTCAGTATTCCGTACCTACCTTCTCTCCATACCCCCTGATCCCTTTAGCCACAAGTACCACATCTACCGCCCTCTTAAATATAGCCAATGAACTGGCCTCAATTACCTTCTGTGGCAGAGAATTCCAGAGACTCACCACTCTCTGTGTAAAGAATGTTTTCCTCATCTCGGTCCTAAAGGAATTCCCCCTTATCCTTAGACTGTGACCCCTTGTTCTGGACTCCCCCAACATCGGGAACAATCTTCCAGCATCTAGCTTGTCCAAACCCTTAAGAATTTTGTAAGTTTCTATAAGATCCCCCCTCAATCTTCTAAATTCCAGCGAGTACAAGCCGAGTCTATCCAATCTTTCCTCATATGAAAGTCCTGACATCCCAGGAATCAGTCTGGTGAATCTTCTCTGTACCCCCTCTATGGCAAGGATGTCTTTCCTCAGATTTGGAGACCAAAACTGTACGCAATACTCCAGGTGTGGCCTGACCAAAACCCTGTACAACTGCAGTAGAACCTCCCTGCTCCTATACTCAAATCCTTTCGCTATGAATGCTAACATACCATTTGCTTTCTTCACTGCCTGCTGCACCTGCATGCCTACTTTCAATGACTGGTGTACCATGACACCCAGGTCTCGTTGCATCTCCCCCTTTCCTAATCTGCCACCATTCAGATAATAGTCTCCCCTCATGTTTTTGCCACCAAAGTGGATAACCTCACATTTATCCACATTATACTGCATCTGCCATGCATCTGCCCATTCACTCAGCCTATCCAAATCACCCTGCAGCCTCCAAGCATCCTCCTCACACCTAACTATACCCCCCAGCTTGGTATCATCTGCAAATTTGGAGATGTTGCATTGAATTCCCTCGTCCAAATCATTAATATATATTGTAAATAGCTGGGGTCCCAGCACTGAGCCTTGCGGCACCCCACTAGTCACTGCCTGCCATTCTGAAAAGGACCCGTTTACTCCTACCCTTTGCCTCCTGTCTGCTAGCCAGTTCTCTATCCACATCAATACTGAACCCCCAATACCGTGTGCTTTAAGTTTGTATGCTAATCTCTTATGCGGGACCTTGTCGAAAGCCTTCTGAAAGTCTAGATATAACACATCCACTGGTTCTCCCTTATCCACTCTACTAGTTACATCCTCGAAAAATTCTATCAGATTTGTCAGACATGATTTACCTTTCGTAAATCCATGCTGACTTTGTCCAATGATTTCACCACTTTCCAAATGCGCTGCTATCCCATCTTTAATAACTGACTCTAGCAGTTTCCCCACTACCGATGTTAGACTAACTGGTCTGTAATTCCCCGCTTTCTCTCTCCCTCCTTTTTTAAAAAGTGGGGTTACATTAGCTACCCTCCAATCCTCAGGAACTACTCCAGAATCTAAGGAATTTTGAAAATTTTTCACTAATGCATCCACTATTTCTGTGGCTACCTCCTTGAGTACTCTGGGATGCAGACTATCTGGCCCTGGGGATTTATCGGCCTTCAATCCGTTCAATTTACCCAACACCACCTCCCGGCTAACCTGGATTTCACTCAGTTCCTCCATCTTATTTGACCCCCGTTCCACTGCTATTTCCGGCAGATTATTTATGTCTTCCTTAGTGAAGACCAAAGTAGTTATTCAATTGGTCTGCCATGTCCTTGTTCCCCATGATCAATTCACCTGTTTCTGACTGCAAGGGACCAACATTTGTTTTAACTAGTCTCTTTCTCTTCACATATCTATAAAAACTTTTGCAGTCAGTTTTTATGTTCCCTGCCAGTTTCCTTTCATAATCTATTTTCCCTTTCCTAATTAAGCCCTTTGTCCTCCTCTGCTGGATTCTGAATTTCTCCCAGTCCTCCGGTAGGCTGCTTTTTCTGGCAAATTTGTATGCCTCATCTTTTGTTTTTATACTATCCCTGATTTCCCTTGTTATCCATGGATGCACCACCTTCCCCAATTTATTCTTTTGCCAAACTAAAAATTATGATACCTTTATTCAGCACCTTTGTGTGGGCAGGCAAGCTTCTTCTTGTTAGCTAGTTTTAAACCAGTGTTACATGACATTACTGTATGTCCACTCTGCATACTTCTGGTGACAATCCAGATTTGCACCTGCATGTCCTCACTGATACAATGTTTGGCGCAATATATGCCACAAATATGTCTGCATGTGCACTTTGGAAACTACAAATTGCAAGCATAATGGAACTTCACATCCTCTGTCCTCTGCATCACAAAATATCTCTGCATATGTGATAATGCTGCCACCAATTCAGTGCCCACCATATTTCCAATAACACTGATACAAAACCATATTCTATGCCTTGTGTAAGCCCCTGTAGATAACCATACTGACCCCCTTACTTAGGTTAGATAATCATTTCTAATCATAGCTTGGCAGTCCTACACATCTGGTTATGAATACGGGTGAACAATTAAGCAATTAAAAGAAGAAGAATATAAATTTAAGCAATCCTCAGTGAATATCCATACCCCTGACATTTGGATGGAAAGAAAGTAATTGATGGTGAAGTTGTCAGGGCACTGCTCCAAGAGGCTCCCGCAGCAAAAGGATATCCACTGATGATTGGTTAAATCTACGTCTCCTTCTGTTAGTATTCATAACCCGATGTACTGAACATCCCTGTCCTCAACGATGGGAATGCCTTGTATGTGTGTGCTAAAGACAAGACTGAAGCATTTGCAACCATGCTCAACCAAAGCTGCTGAGTGAGTGATCCATCGAGACTCCTCCCTGAGAGCCCTGCCATGATACAGCCAGTCTTTGGTCAATTCAATTATCTCCATGTTAATGAGCCAAAGACATTTTGATTCAGTGTTATCTGTGCTACTAGCCAAACTGTTCTGTACTGTTCAAACTGCACTGTACTGTTCAGATACTGCCATCTATTATCAATATGGAAAATTGCTCTGGTATCTTGGTCTCAAAAAGCAGGACAAAACCCATTAGGCTGCTTATCACCCAGCATACTCTTAGTCATTTACAGGCATTGCTGTCAAGTGGCACTTGCTCACCAGTAACCCGATTACCAATGCCCACTTTAGGTTATGCCCAGACCATAAAGCTTCAGACCTCAGCACAGCCTTTGTCCAAAATAAGTGACTGCCTTTCAACATCAAGGCAAATTTTGAGTAAATGCAGCATCACAGTGCCCTGGTAACACATACGTTCATGAGAAAATACTGCAACGGTTGAAGTCTGGACTTGCACAAACGAAGATAGCTTGGAAGTCAATCATCCCAGCCCGAGGACATCACTGCAGGGACATCTTAAGGCAGTGTCCTGCAGTGTCCATCTATCATTCACTCACATTCATAACCTGATGTGCCTCTTCATCAATGATCTTCCTTCCATCAAAATGTCAGGGGCTGGGTTATTCGCTGATGATTGCTTAAACCTATTTGCAATTTCACAGCAAATGAAACAGACCATATCTGCATCCAGCAATGAGCTAGACAAGATTCATATTTGGGCGGATAAGTGGCAGAATCAATCATGCCACAAAATACCAGGCAATGTCCATCTCTTTCGAGAGGGAGTCTAACCACCTTGATGTTGTAGCTCTGCAATTTATTCAAAGTTGATATATATATATATAGGGTGATATTTTATTAATGAATGAATGAAGTTGCCTTGCCTGTTTATGTTAATAAAAAGAAAAGCCACAATATTGAGATCACAAAGCAAACAGTCTTTCCTTATAGGATCATGCCATAGGATAGAACCATTGTGGTATGGTTCTCCAGGGCTGTTGGGAGAGTCCAGATATAAAAAAGTAAAAATAACAATGACTGATGCTAATTGATTTCTAATCTAATGTAATTTCTAATGGAAGTTTAAAGAACCCAAACTAAAATAAAGAAAATAGATGGTATCTACAGGTAATTACAGATTCCTCAAATCATCACTGTGTATTCCATTAACATCAATACAGTTCTTTTTAATGTAGTTATTATTGAAATGTTTTAACAGACCAAGAAAAATGCCATTTTAAACTGCTTTGTAAAAGATGTTCATGAAATTAATGCCTTGCTGGGTTAACAGTTGATTGTTTCTTCTCTAAATTAAGAGCTGGGATTGAGGAATTTGTTCTTTGAGCAAAGATTAAACAGACAGCACCTGTCCTCTAGAGTTTAGAAGAAGAAACAATGTGATTGAAAAGTACAAAATAATTTTGGGGAAGAGTTGATTCCCTCAGAATTATGTTTCCTTTAGTTGACTTTCATCAGGCCTTTTGCAACTTGAAAGTGAACTCCAGATCCATTGTGACTTCAAAATGATACAAAGTGCTGGAGTAACTCAGCAGGTTAGGCACAGCTGACCGATATGCTGAGTTACTCCAGCACTTTGTATTTTTTTGTGTATTAACCAGCATCGGCAGTTCCTTGTTTCATTCTCCGTTCTGACTTCTTTGGAAGATGTTGTGTGTGCTCCTTTTAAATATGCAAATCATCTACCAATGAGGATCCCAAACTCAGAGGAATCAAGAAGGGGAGAAGATTTAGATGCAGGTCTCAAATATTTGGTAAGTTCAAAAACATGGTATTTGTATGTTTTAATTTCACTGTTTGTACAAATTATTTGAAGAAAAATGGGTTAATAATAGAAGCACAAGAAAATGCAGACGCTGAAATCTTGAGAAAAAAAGACTATTATAGAACGGATCCAGATAATATCCTTCCAATCTTTAGCAGAAAATATTGCTGGAGGAACTCAGTGGGCCAGGCTGCATTTGTGGAGTGAAATGGACAGACAGAGTATTGGGCTGGGACCTTTTTCCAGTCAGAATAAATATTGTTTTCCTATTTCCTTCCACAGATGCTGCCACTCCTTCTGAGTTCCTCCAACACTTTGTTTATGCCAGTGCTGGCTCGAAGGGCCAAATGGCCTACTCCTGCACCTATTGTCTACTGTCTACTGCTTAAGAATGAAAGCACATTAGTGGATCAGATTTATAATATGAAGTAAAAAGTTAGTTTGATCAATTGACCACACCTATTCTACATGAAAAAACGTTTGTTTCCTCACATCTCTCTGGAATCCTTTACATAAAGCTTTAATTTTTTTTGCCCCCTTTTCTTGAACCATCCACATGGGAATAACCTCTCAATCTACCCTTTCAGAACCTTTTATTATCAAATCTCTTTCAGTCATTTTTGTTTCAATGAGAACGATCCTAGCTACTTCAGCCTGACCTCAGTCCATATTTTTGGTACAACCACGGTTGATTCTCTCATAAGTTGGTGATGTCTGGTTTTGGCTTTGAGCTTTTACTATGTTACAAAAAATAGATCCTGTATTTACTATACTAAAAACAGAAAATGTTGGAAACTCTCTGCATGTCAGGCAGAATCTGTTAAAAAAAAAAAAAAAAGAAACCAAGTCAACGTTTCACATCTGAAACTATTTGTCAGAACAGGGAAAATATGCGTTTATACTGCTGAGGCCTGCAGTTTGAAGGGTCTCAGAAAAACCAAATACAAACATTCCCGGAAAGCTTTTTGTACAGGAGCTGTGAGCATGTTAATTTATTCGATGCCATGCCAGCTTCAGTGATCCATGTCTAGTGCTGACCTCCAGTGCTGTCTGTGGGGAATTTGCATGTTCTGTGACTGCATGGGTTGCCTCCAGGTACTCTGGAGTCCTACCAACCCCCTAAAAAATGTGTGGGATTAATTGGCCACCTAAATTGTCCCTAGTGTGTAAATGATGATATCATTTGGAGGATGAAGTAGATGGAATTGTGGGAAGAATAGTTAGGATATGGTTAGTGTAAAATGGATACTTGATGGTCTGCATGGGCTAAGTGAGCGGAAGGGCCTGTTTCCATGCTAATCCTGCTATTCCTGACATTGCCAGTTTTTAATTCATTTTTCTGAGACTAAAACTTATCAATGTAGAGTCAATTTATGGAATGTAAAGAAAGCATACTATGGAATGGAAAAACTGAAGAACAAAAATAAATTCTCTACAGCCAATAACTGCATTTTCTACTTATAAATATGCAAGATTGCAGATGTGTGTATCAATGCAATATTTTATTATTTGAATTATTCAGTGAGGTTATCACGCTGAGGATACGGGAAGAACTAAGGTGTGTGACTGAGAGAAAGGGTGGTAATCGTGGCGTGCAGGAGTCCCATGTGGCTGTGCCTAATGAAAACAGATACGCCCTCTTGGGAACTGTCAGGGGAGACGATGTTTCCAGTCCGAGCGGCGGACACGTCAGTGGCTCCAATCCTAGAGATGGGACACGACCGGCGATACCAACATCGGGCAGAGACATAGTGGGGGGTGACTCCATTGTTCGAGGAGCAGACAGGAGATTCTCTGGCAGCAGACGAGACACGAGGATGGTTTGTTGCCTCCCTGGTGCCAGGGTTCAGGATGTCACGAGCATGGTGCAAGTTGAATCAGGAGTTAAAATTGGCATGTAGCAAAGGTAATGCTGTGGTTGTTATGGGAGATTTCAACATGCAGTAGACTGGAAAAATCGGGTTGGTACTGGACCCCACGAAAAGGACTTTGTAGAGCCGTCTTCATTAAGGAGGACCCATGAAGGCTGAAAAAGGTGAATTTATTATGGGGAACAAGAAAATGCCAGATGAGTTGAACAGGTACTTTGGATCCGTCTTCATTAAGGAGGACACAAACAATCTTCCTGATATAGTAGTGGCCAGAGGATCTGGGGTGACGGAGGAACTGAAGGAAATCCACATCAGGCAGGAAATGGTGTTGGGTAGACTATTGGGACTGAAGGCTGATAAATCCCTAGGGCCTGATGGTCTGCATCCCAGGGTACTTAAGGAAGTGGCTCTAGAAATCGTGGATGCATTGGTGATAATTTTCCAATGTTCTATAGACTCAGGATCAGTTCCTGTGGATTAGAGGGTAGCTAATGTTATCCCACTTTTTAAGAAAGGCGGGAGAGAGAAAACTGGGAATTCTAGACCTGTTAGCCTGACATCGGTGGTGGGGAAGATGCTGGAGTCAATTATAAAAGATGAGATAGCCGAACATTTGAATAGCAGTAACAGGATCGGTCCGAGTCAGCATGGATTTACGAAGGGGAAATCATGCTTGACTAATCTTCTGGAATTTTTTGAGGATGTAACTAGGAAAATGGACAAGTAGTGTAATGGACAAGAGTCAGTGGATGTAGTGTACCTGGACTTTTAGAAAGCATTTGATAAGGTCCCACATAGGAGATTAGTGGGCAAAATTAGGGCACATGGTATTGGGGTGCTGACATGGATTGAAAATTGGTTGGCAGACTGGAAACAAAGAGTAGGGATTAACGGGTTCTTTTCAGAATGGCAGGCAGTGACTAGTGGGGCATCGCAAGGCTCGATGATGGGACCGCAGCTATTTACAATATACATAAATGATTTGGATGAAGGGATTCAAAGTAACATTAGCAAATTTGCAGATGACACAAAGCTGTGTGGTAGTGTGAACTGTGAGGAGGATGCTATGACAATGCAGGGTGACTTGGACAGGTTGGGGGAGTGGGCAGATGCATGGCAGATTAAGTTTAATGCGGATAAATGTGAGGTTATCCACTTGGGTAGCAAAAACAGGAAGGCAGATTACTATCTAAATGGTGTCAAGCTGGGAAAAGGGGAGGTACAACGGGATCTGGGGGTCCTTGTTCATCAGTCTATGAAACTAAGCATGCAGGTACAGCAGGCAGTGAAGAAAGCGAATGGCATGTTAGCCTTTATAACAAGAGAAGTCGAGTATAGGAGCAAAGAGGCCCTTCTGCAGTTGTACAGAGCCCTAGTGAGACCACACCTGGAGTATTGCGTGCAGTTTTGGTCCCCTAATTTGAGGAAGGAAATTCTTGCTATTGAGGGAGTGCAGCATAGGTTTACAAGGTTAATTCCCGGGATGGCGGGACTGTCATATTCTGAGAGAATGGAGCGCTGGGCTTGTACACCTTGGAGTTTAGAAGGGTGAGAGGGGATCTTATTGAAACGTATAAGATTGTGAAGGGTTTGGCCACGCTAGAGGCAGGAAACATGTTCCCGATGTTGGGGGAGTCCAGAACTAGGGGCCACAGTTTAAGAATAAGGGGTAAGCCATTTAGAATGGAGGCGAGGAAACGCTTTTTCTCACAGAGAGTTGTGAGTCTGTGGAATTCTCTGCCTCAGAGGGCGGTGGAGGCTGGTTCTCTGGATACTTTCAAGAGAGTGCTAGAGAGGGCTCTTAAAGATGGCAGAGTCAGGGGATATGGGGGAAGGCAGGAACAGGGTACTGATTGGGGATGATCAGCCATGATCACATTGAATGGCTCGAAGGGCCGAATGGCCTACTCCTTCACCTATTGCCTATTGTCTATAAGGAGAGGCTAGGTAGGCTGGCACTTTTTCTGCTGGAGCATGGGATGCTGAGGGCACTTTATATAGAAGTTGGGAGGTCATGTTGCAGTTGTATAAGATGTTGGTGAAGCCGCAATAAGAGTATTGTGCTCAGTTCTGGGCACCATGTTATGGGAAAGATGTTGTCAAGCTGAAAAGGGTACACGGGTGATTTACGAGGATGTTGCCAGGAAGGGTGGTGGGTGTATGGAACAAGCTGCCAGAGGGGGTAGTTGAGGCTGGGATTATCCCAGCGTTTAAGAAACAGCCAGACAGGTACGGGGATCGGACAGGTTTGGAGAGATTATGGAGCAAACGCAGGCAAGTGGGACTAGTGTAGCTGGGACATGTTGGCCGGTGTGGGCGAGTTGATTTCCACACTGTATCACTCTGGGCACATTAACTCATGAGGGGCACTGATGACGTGGATGGCAGGGCTTGTCGTCACGCCGGTGACGTTGCCCGTTGTTCTTGCGCCCGGCAGCGATGGTTGGGGCGCAGGGAGCGCGAGCTGCTGCAGCCCCCGGGGATCCAGGGCCATCGCGCTGCTGTGCAGACATCTGGGTTAAATGTATGAAGGATTCAGTGTGCAGCAATCTGGTCCTAATCACCACTGTGCAATCGCCAGCCAGCACCACTACACTGCAAACGGTATCGTTCGACCAACAGTTGATAATGATGATGAAACGTTAACTCTGATTCTGCCCGGCGGTACTCGTTGCCCGAGCTTCTCAGTGTCCCCAGCATTTACTCTTGTTTTTGTCATTTTATGTTACTGGCTTTGTTCAGTAACTGGTATTTTAACTCAGAGCTTCTCAGTGTTTCCAGCATTTGCTTTTTTTTTGGTCATTTTATGTTGCTGGCTTCGCTCAGTAACTGGTATTTTAAGATGACACGTAAAGGATAACACGTCAATGAAGGATGGGCTCGCTCGTGACAGCAGATGTGATTCTGATAGTTGCCTTATTTTAGCATCCATTACAATTACATTACAATAAAAAAAATATTATGACACAACGACGGCATTTTGGCCCATCGAGTCTATGCTGTTTCCTCGTGGAGCAATCCCAAAAGTCCAAAATAAACTTTTTTAAATCCCAAAGAAACGTTTTCTAATTATGTTTCCAACACCCCAGCAAGTGGCGAATTCCACACCACTATACGTTTTTTTTGTTGTATTCCCAATGTATTTTTAGCCTGAAACTTTATATTTGTGTGCCAGCAAAATATGTTAACCGGACAATTAATTCCCCCTCCCCTTCGACACCAGACATGGTCGTATTAACTTATGTTAGATCTGCAATAGTTTACTCTAATGTGAATGCCAGCTTCTCCAGACTTATTTCCCCCTTAAAACCTCTGCAACCAATCCGATAAATATTTTGAGAATGGTTGTAACAGTAAAACTTTCATATTTGGTACAGCCCATCAAAAGAATAAGAACTGAAAGTTCAAATGATTTGTTTGTAAATGTAGAAACGGTCTAAGAGTTGTTATTTGCAGTTAACTTTACAAGTTATTAAAAATACTTAACATTACACTATATTTTCATCTGATATAATATAATGATGTCATTAAAACATCAAGTGCATTCGTTGCGATAACAATTTGCATCAAAATAACAGTAAAAAAAAATAGATGTTAAATATTCTAACAAAGCAAAACTTTTCACTTTTAACAATAGGACCGTTGTTAAACTTTCAGGAGAATTACAATATCAATAAGAAAACCAAGTTCAAAATCACTAAAAATTATCTTGGATTTGATTAAGTAATATATAACTAAGTATAGTTTGAATAAATGTACCTGTGCAAATTGCAGAGTTAGACTGGGACCGAGTAATGCCACGTCTCAGAGGCAGCAAACTGCTGGAATGTGCTAACCCGAGCTGCGGGGGTCCTGCTCCACTCTCATAGGGAAGGGAGGTTAGCGCCGAGGCAACTATATGCATCTCGCGGCATGTATGCTGTTCAACCACGGAAAGTCACAGTTACTTTTACTGGATATTAGCGGCATTCGCATAGTAAATACGGTGACTTTGATGTATGTTGTGAAGCACTCCCCTTTTTGAGACGGCACCATTTAATAGCGTCCTTCTTGTAACAGGACTGGCAACAGTGAGGCGAGTGAAGCAGTGAGATTCAGAGAGGCAACAGCAGCCACATGCAGCCACTTCAACTGCCCCAAACTCCTCAGCAAGTTTTAACTCTGGATTGTGCTTGTATTGTATTTCAATAACTACTCTAACGTTTGGGAAGTTGGAGTATTTACTCGGTGAGTCCAGGACGTACATATTTAATACTACTATATCGGGATGAATTATTTTGCATAAGGAGCTTTGAACTGCTTGTGTAGTGCGAGGAAGTTTTGCAACAATAATGCACGGATACTAGTCTCTACGTGAACGCGTGGAATCTGCCCCCGGTTCAGAATTGCTTACGGTAGCTGATAGGATTGTTATTTAAAGATAAATTTACTCTGAAATAGACCTGATGTTGTTCTGGAGATTATAACACAATGTCCATTTATTATGAACTATTTTAATTCGAGCAATGCCATATTTAGATAAGTAATTCTTATTCAGGTGTCGTTTGTTTCAGTTGATTCGTGTTAAAGTCGCAGTTTTAATTTTGAAATTAACATTTAAATTAATTGCTTAAGAATACAAGTGCAATTTACTGGTGCTATTTACTGCAAATTGTGGGTTTATGGAGTAGATCACCAGTTTGTAGAATTAGATCTCTGCGGATATTTATAGAGCAGTGTAAAAGTAATTTGAGAATTGCATTATAAGAATCCCTATTTTGAAGGAAACAGCACGTTTAAGGCTTGAACACATATTTTCATAATTTAGTGTATGCTTATCTTTGTGGGGGATGGGGGGGGGGGAACTCCCTTCTACTTTTCTGCTTTGAAAATATTTAAATAGGGTGCATTCTTGTGTGAAATCAGCTACGGATCCGCTCCGTTACTGATGCTTGATCATACAAATCTGCTGTTTGCACGCGTGAATTTAGTCTTATTTTGGAACTCCACGGTGAACTCAATTATTTCTCATTAGAAGTGGCTGTGTTAATTGCATTTTCGCGGAGGATTATTTTTACAACTTGATGCTTAATCTTCATACGTTTAGTGATTTCCTGGTGCAGAATTTGTAAGGTTTGGTGCAAAATACATCTATTCTATCTAAATTGTTGACGACGGTATAGAGTAACAATACTCCATTCAGATTTAGGTATTGCTGAAGACATTGCTAACGACCCAGGCTCCTGTTGTGGAGACAACTGAAGTCTGACGTTAGCACAGCCAGGGGTCGCTGTTGAATATGATGAGGAAGGATCAGATAACAAGCAAACACAAAACACTGAAAACCAAAACCTGTCGGATTTGTATCGTCGAGACTGTCATCGCTGCAGCATTAACTTGCTTTAAAACACGTTTTATTTAATAAGATTCGAGTGTTCGGTTTAGTAGATCAGAGTGGCGCATGATATATTCAGTATGTGATTTAATTAATAATATGAATGAGGTGTCGTGTTGGAATACGCTCGTCCGAATTTTAACCTAGAATGCAATTCACTATGAGCGTACTTCAATTTAATCGTAAATACCGGAAATAAAAACACAGAAGGATCATTATGCAAAATGATGAAATAATATATGATTTATTTTAGAATCGAGATTGTTCCAGTTGAGAAGTAGGGGTGATAGATTTGTAGTCTTCCCCGGTACATTTATTTTATCGAGTAATAGTTTTGTACAATCATGTGTTGTATTGTTCAACAGATATTCTAGAAATTATTAGAGTTGCAGTATGTAAATACTAAACGCATAATTTCCAAACGTGTGTGACAACTCATCATTGCTAAAGTATGTGGAATTCTTCACGAATGGTTGACATGCATCATACTTTATGTAGCTTGGAATAATAGGGTACACCTTGCGATAAACAGTATTGCAGCTTTTTATGCCAACTTTGAATCGCTTTGCTTTTGAAATTTGCCGTGACATACTATATGACCACGTCAACAAAGCTCATTTATCAGAAGCGATCAGCTTAGCGGCCCTGAATTGCAAGAAGTCTGTTTAAAATGTGCTGGCAGCATTGCTGTGTGGCTGAACATTCTGCAGCATTAAGATACGATTTTGTTGTGAAACGGGTTGCTGTGCCATGTGATCCCTATTTATCTTTTTCATACATCTGTGAGTAGAATAGAATGGATGACGCTGTTACACTTTTAAAACGTCTATTGTTCCCAGCTTAAACAACTTAATCAAGAAGGCGATTGACTTCATTAAAATGAGACTAACTTGAATATCTTTTGAGAAAAATCTAGCTGTTTTATTTTCCTGTGCTAATGGATACATTATTTTATCTGATGTCTATTTTAATGTTTATTTCTTAACTTTGAAAGTAACAAGTTTTCACGTGCGATGTTACAGATTAAGTGCAATAACTGGTATTTTGAGAAACATGAGTTGTGTGGAATGTATTAAATTAGTGGCACAAAATGTACAGACTTATGGAATCATGACTCCTTTCTGCACCTTAGAATAAAATATTTGATGCAATCTACCATGGCATATTTCATAAATCTAATCAAATTACTGACTTCTGCCTTAGTCAAATTGCATTTGTTATCTGCCATTAAATTATTCTGTCAGGAGGAGCAACCTGTGTATTGCTACAGCTTAATGTCAAATAATGGCATTATTTTGTTGCAGATTTTGTTTGCTTCAAATGATGTTGTGGGTGACTGATAGCTCTGCTGCTTTTTAAAATGTACTCTAGGATTTCAGAGCTCTTTCAATGAAGTGGAAAAGGTAAACTAATTCTTTAAAGGCATGAGTCATTCCAATCAAACCATTCATCACTATCGTTCTGCTTTATGATTCATTGCATGAGTCAGTTGATATTTGCAAAGATCAGAGCAAAGCATGAAAAATCACTAACCATCTTTATGTTGTAATTGCATAAAATTGTTTAATAGCGTACTTGCTTGTCAGAAATTAAGACTTTAGTAATCTGAACAAAACTGAGCCCTTTACTCCAGCCATTATTCCAAAGTATAACATGTTGAAACTGTCCTTCTCTGTAGGAAACAAATTATTTGAATGGCTGTGAATGTTCCGTTCTGTAATCTTTGGGGCAAAGAAGACCAGTGGTGTGCTAAACATTGGAAGGAAGTCGTGCATTGCTAAAGGATACATTTAATGACCCTTGGCACATGTTAAACCACCTTATTTTCAGTCCAGCTCCCTGTCATGCACTATGGCGCCCTACGTAATAGACAATAGGTGCAGGATTCGGCCCTTCGAGCCAGCACCACCGTTCAATTTGATCATGGCTGACCATCCACAATCAGTACCCCTGCATTCTCCCCATATCCCCTGATTCTGCTATCTTTAAGAGCTCTATCTAGCTCTCTCTTGGAAGTATCCAGAGAACTGGCCTCTACTGCCCTCTGAGGCAGAGAATTCCACAGACTTACAACTCTGCGTGAAAAAGTGTTTCCTCATCTCAGTTATAAATGGCTTGCCCCTTATTCTTAAACTGTGGCCCCTGGTTCTGGACTCCCCCAACATCGCGAACATGTAATACCAATGCAATGATGATACAACTGATTCTGCACTTGTCTTCTTTGTAGAGAGAGATCTTATTTCCCCTCCAAGGTTTGTTGAGCAGATTAATGTTGTGTGAAGAGCCAACTTGCTTCTGTTACAATTTGTCTTATTTGTTGTAAAGGGATGTAAATGTAGTTGGGAAGTGTGGAATTTCCCAACTGTATCGGAACTAAGGATACATTAAAGATTCAAATGTATGGGTAGGTTATATTGTCCTTTTAGAATATTAATAAACCACATAAGGTATTGAGAAAATCTGTTGAATTGGTAAAAATTTGGATAATTTTCACTCTAGATTTATTTAAATAGTTAAATTTAAATTCAGCTGCTGTGGAAAGATTTGAATCCATGTTTCCTGATCAAACTTGTCTATTATTACACTTGATCTTTAATCAATGGTAATCACCAGTGATTCACTGTTTCAGACTTTTGCAATATGTTGCAGTGTGACCTTTGCAATCCAGAAAGTTAGACCTCTTACTATTTGAGCCATTATCACTTTAATATTTGAAGGAATACTTCTGGGATACTGAAAGGAAAGTTATGAAATTGGATGAAGCCGGGTGCTTTTGTTGTGTTGCAGTCAAATGCTGTTTGAAATCGAATTGGCCTTATTGTGGGTCTAGTACAACAATCTATATATGTTTCATAGATTTTCCATTCGTTTTAGACATTGCTCTGTACTGGAAAAGCACAGTCTTGGGAATTTACAAAAAATGAAAGATTCTTGCTCATCATAACATTCGTTTGCTCGTGTGTCAGACGACGTATAGCTCGCTGTTGGCTTTTGTTGTCGTCCAACATGTTGACAGAATTTGTCAACCTACGCGTCACAGGGTGCCTCATTTTGTAGTTTCCGGGGATCGCCTCGAGGAGGCTTCTGTCATGATCCCCATCATAACAGAAGAGGTTCCGTTTGCTGAATGCCGGACCACAAATAACTAGGAAAATTTAACTTGCCTTATTCTTCCCTTTTCTTGTAGGCAGCCCTAAACCTCCCCATCCCATTGAATTGGTTCACCAATCATGTGCTTGTAGGGTCCAATCATAGTGGGGAATTGCAAAAAATCATTGAACTCCATGGAGAGTCGAGTGACAAATGGAGCTGGGAAAGTGCTGATAGAGCTTGGCAGTAGGTTTGGGATTTCCTATTTTTGTGTGGGTGTCCGGAAATTTGCCAATGTATGTGGAACTGAATGAAACTTTTATTTTATTTGTAACATTATGTCGATCTTAAAAAAACAAGTTTGGAGGGGAATCTTTCAACTGTATAAAACAATAGTTCAGCCACATTTGGACTACTGTGTGCAGTTCTAGTCAAAATGTTTTATTGTTATATGTCCCAGGTAGGACAACAAAATTCATACTTGCAGTACTACAATAAAATATGTAAACCTAGTACACTGTAAACGATATAATAAATGAGAAAAAAAAAAGTTCAGTATGTGTATGCACATACATTGTCACTGTGCCCAAAAAAGGCAAGGATTACTGGTCTAAATGACTACAGGCCTGTCGTACTGACCTCTGTGGTCATGAAAACCCTTGAAAGGCTTGTGCTGGCCAAGCTGAAAAATATCACAAACCCTCTGCTGGACCCTCTGCAGTTTGCATATCGGGCCAATAGATCTCTGAATGACGCTGTCGACCTGGGCCTGAACTTCATCCTCCAGCACCTAGACCACCAAGGGACCTATGTGAGGATTTTGTTTGTTGATTTTAGCTCTGCATTCAACACCATTGTGCCTGAGCTACTACACTCCAAACTTTCCAAGTTGACTGAGCCTGACCCCTCTGTTGGTAGATCACTAGGTTCCTGACGGGCAGGAAGCAGCATGTGAGGCTAGGAATGCACATCTTGGACCCGTAAACCATCAGCATAGGAGCATTGCAAGGCTGCGTACTCTACCCTCTCCTCTACTCTCTCTACACCAATGACTGCACCTCCACTGACTTTTCTGTCAAGCTTCCCAAGTTTGCGGACGACACAACCCTGATTGGACTGATCCAGGATGGGGAGGAATCTGCCTACAGACAGGAAGTGACACGGCTGGCGTCCTGGTGCCTTCGTAACAACCTGAAGCTCAATGCTCTTAAGACAGTGGAATTGATTGTAGACTTTAGGAGAGCTCGCCCTCATCCCACTCACCATCAACAACACCACAGTCACATCTGTGGAGTCTTTTAAGTTCCTGGGAACCATCATCTCCAAGGACCTTAAATGGGGGTCCACCATCGACTCCCCAGTCAAAAATGCGCAACAGAGAATGCACTTCCTGTGGCAGCTGACGAAACACAATCTGCCACAGGCAATGATGGCCCAATTCTACACGGCCATCCTAGAGTCTGTTCTCACCTTCTCCATCATGGTCTGGTTTGGCTCGGCCACCAAGCACGACACCTGGAGGCTGCAGCGAATCGTCAATCAGCTGAGAAGGTTATTGGCTGCAACCTTCCCTCCATTGACGAACTGTACACTGCAAGGGCCAGAAAGCGAGCGGGTAAGATCATCTCTGACCCTTCTCACCCTGGCCACAAACCCTTTGAATAATTTCCCTCAGGAAGGTTATCAAAGCTGCCACAGCCAGACATAAAAACAGCTTTTTCCACAAGTAGCTCTACTCAATAACCAAAAATCTGTGACCTCCTTTTGCTCTGGTATTTTATTTAATTCACAAGTTTAATGAATAATGTTTTATTATTAATGTTTTATGTGTCATTCCTAACTGTCACTGTGTCATATTGTCACTTGCGGGCGGAGCGCCAAGGCAAATTCCTTGTATGTGAATACTTGGCCAATAAACTTATTCATTCATAAAAAACAAACAAACCATAATAGTCACCACTATAAGAATGAATGTGGAGGTTATCGACGGGTGCAGAAGGGGTTCACCAGTATATTCCCTAGATTGGAATATATTTGCTACAAGGAGAGCTTGAACAACTTGAATTTTTTTCTGGAGAGTCAGAAGGAGCAATCTTGGTGTACAAAAACTGAGGTGTAGATAGAGCTATCTACCCTATACTTGAACTTAAAGCATATTTTCAAGGCAAGTTTTCCTTTTTTTACACAGAGCTGTGGGTGGCTGAAATGCACTACCAGTGGAGGTGGTGGATGCAGATGTGGTATAATATGGTATTGTATACATGGTATAATCTATATGGCATATTGGTTCTAGTATGATAAAGTGTCTAGTACATTAATTATCTTGCAACACGATTGATGTGTTTCAGAGCTACTTTTGACAGTAAAGCTTGTGTGTGGAACACAGCAGCCATTATACAGGATGTGGATGTCATTTGCAAGGCCGGCATCTGTCATTGTCTTATGTAGGCATTAAAAAAACCCAGATAACTTCAAAGCTCCATTTATTATAACATAATGCTATCTATGCTAATGAAGATGAAGTCAACTCTTGCTTTCATTGCCTTGGCATATTATATCATCTCATATCTTTAAAGTACAATTTCCACATGTCAATCAGGTTTACCAAACAACGTGCACATGCAATTTGAGCCTCCATTCAACCTTCAAATGTAATCTACCTGAATGAAAAGGCCTCTCTTCATTTACTCATAATCTACATTGTACAGCCGCCATTATAATTAAAAAAAAAACAAATTGTTGGAGGAATTCAGCGGGTTGGATAGAATCTGTGGAGGGAAATGACAGGCATAAATTCTAGTCGGGACCTTTATTCGCCCTAACTGGAACGTTATCTGTCCATTTCTCCTCACGGATGGTCTTTAATCCACTGAGTTATTACAGCAGTTTGTTTTTTACTCAAGTTTCCAGCATCTACAATCTCCTGTGACTCTCTCTCGCAGTTAACTGTATGGTTGTGTTGAACAAATATTGTAGATTATATATTATACAGAGGTATTAAAAACAAATGCCCAGGTAAGATACATTTTTAAAACCGTGCACAGTTGTGCACTAAACTACACTTGAGGTGACCTTGTAACGTTTCAGAGTATATGACATTAATTAAGATGAGGCCTTTGAAAGATCTTTTCATTTCTTTTACTATATTTCATCGCTTGCAAACTCAGAGTGCCAGTTTTGTATTTATTAATCTAAAAACTTGCATGTGAAACCTTTGTAATACAATTTTGTTCCGATCAGCTGCAGGGAAAGAAAGCAGATGAATTAGATACATTGACCTTTTTAATGGATATAAATTTCACGTTCCATGATAACGATATCATTCATGATTATGTGAATTTTTACTCTTTTGTCATGCTCCATAATCACTGATGCCTATTTTGTTATTGATTACTATAATTTCAAACTGCAAGTAAGTAGAAAATATTTTCTGATATAATTCCTGTATGAGGCATATTAGTCATTATACAGGATGTGCTTGTCTTTGGAAGATTGTGATCTGTTGCTGATCATGAACTGTTCTGGTGAGTTAGTTGTGGGTGTAGTTGGAGTATAGTGTGAGAGTTTGATGTGGTTTAGTAGGATTGTTTAAACTAGTTAGTAGGGCAGTTAAGATGCATCATATTTTCATTTAAAATCATTGGGACAAGAACCTACAAAATTACGACCCTACAATTTGCTTCGCCAGATAATACAGCTGTGACAGGTAAAATTGTAACCTTAAACGCACATTCCTAACTATCTGTGGTGATCTTTCACTCCCTTGCTTATCATGTATCTACCTTTAATGATTGACTCAATTTCCACAAAATTTTAGGAAGAGAATTTCCAAAGGTTCTGAGAGAAAAATAAATTCTCATTATTAATCATTATTTTAAACAATGATTCATAGTTCTCGATCTTCCTATGAGAGCAGCAAAAACCCCTATTTATCCAATGTCAGAATCCAATGTGCTTCAATCAAGATGCCTCTCTCACTTCTGAATGACCCCCTCCCATTCCCATACTGACCATTCTGTCTTGGGACATCTCCATTGTCAGAATGAGGCCCAATGCAAATTGGAGGAGCAGCACCTCATATTTAGCTTGGGTAGCTTACACCCCAGTGGTATGAATATTGACTTCTTTAACTTCAAGTAACCCTTGCTTTCCATCTCTCTCCATCTTTTCCCCCACCCTAGCTCACTGACTAATGTGACTGCTCTACTGATTAAATTTTACATTGTATGCCTCATGGACACCTTCCCCAGCTGACAATGTGCTTCTACATTTTCCCTGAACTTCGTCCCCTTTGATCTCTCCTTTTCACACCTTGCCCTCCCATACCTCTCATTTCCCTCTCCCCTGACTCTCAGTCTGAAGAAGGGTTCGACCCTAAACATCACCCATTTCTTCTATCCAGAGATGTTGCTTATCCTGGTGGTGACTCCAGCATTTTGTGTCTATCTTCAGTGTAAACCAGCATCTGCAGTTCCTGCCTAGCTATAAAAGCCTATGGGCGTTCAACCTTGTCTCACAAGAAACCCTACCCATTCCATGTATTTGTCCAGGAAGTCATTACTGAATTATGTCCAATGCATTAAAATCCTTCCTTAACTAAAAGATCATTAGTCAATGCTGTATTCAAGAGACTATCTTGCCTTGTATCATTGAGGTGTAATCCGTCCTCCAACTACCTGTCTATTCAATTACCTTGGCAATAAACAATAATATTTTGTTACCTTTCCCAATTAGTTTCTGGACTTGTATGGTAGCCTTTTGTAAATCAGGTATTTGGATTCCCAGTTCAATTTGCAACAATGAGCTTTACAATCTATCATTGTTTAGATAATTTGTTCAATTTTCCTTGCCAAAATGTTCAATTTCCCACAATTTACTTCATTTGCCAGCTGTGTATATCCCCTTTGTTCATATTCCAACTTGCTTTCCTATCTATCTTTGTATCATTAGCAAATTCGGCAATCGTACCTCGATGTGTTTATTCAAATTATTGATTTATATAAATTGTAACAGATTTACACCCCGTCACCCAACTAATCTGTTGGACAAGGTTCAGTATAGATGTCCAACCAGACGAGAATAATTTCTGCCTGGTCTTTTTGTTTTTTGTTAGCCAGCCAATCTTATACCCAGACCAGTATCTTACTACTGTAATATGAGTTTTTAATTTCTAAAATAAGCTTTGATGCAGAATATTACTAAATGCCTTCTGGAAATCCAAGTATCATCAACTGGTTCTACATTACTATTCAAACCTTTTTTAAAAAAATAAAAAAAAATTTGGTCAAACATGACTTCCCTTTAACAAAGCCATATCGACTTTGTTTGATTGCTCTGAATATTACGAAGTACCTGGCTATAATGCCCCTAATAATAGTTCCTAATATTTACCCCGTGACAGGTTTCATGCTTTCTGATTACTCTCCTGTTTGGTTGCTCTCCTATTTGAATAAAGGTGCCACTTTTGTTTTTCCAGATTTGTAGAATCTTGCACATTTTGGAAAATGTAAACCAATGAATCCCCTACCTCATAATCCCACCCTTTGTCATAGTGTTGTTTGAAATGTTATTTGTTTAAATATAAATGTATTTGTTTTTATTAAAACATTTTATTTATTTTCTTCCTGTTTTCTAATTTCAGATTGCTTCATCGTATTACATTTACCCTACTCATTAAATCTCCTAGAAGGACTTTTTAAAAATGAATATTAATTTTACTTCTCATGGATTTATGAATAATACTTTCTTCTCAAAGTTAGGGAAAAGATTATATTGGTGGTAAATTTAATGTAAACCACTATATCGTGAGATAAACATTTGGCTTCAGGCCCATTACAAACTCCAACTCTTATGACCAATTCGATTTGCTTCCTCACCTCTGCCTCAGTTTGAAGATGGTCATTCATAATCTCTGTTTATTTTTGAAAACAACACCATATACATTTTATGGGCGCATTGGTGATAATTTTCCAATGTTCTATAGATTTAGGATCAGTTCCTGTGGATTGGAGGGTAGCTAATGTCATCCCACTTTTTAAGAAAGGCGGGAGAGAAAACGGGGAATTATAGACCAGTTAGCCTGACATCAGTGGTGGGGAAGATGCTGGAGTCTATTATAAAAGATGAGGTAGCCGAACATTCGGATAGCAGTAACAGGATCGGTCCGAGTCAGCATGGATTTACGAAGGGGAAATCGTGCTTGACTAATCTGGAATTTTTTTAGGATGTAACTAGGAAAATGGACAAGGGAGAGCCAGTGCATGTAGTGTACCTGGACTTTCAGAAAGCATTTGGTAAGGTCCCACATAGGAGATTAGTTGGCACATGGCATTGGGGGTAGAGTGCTGACATGGATAGAAAATTGGTTGGCAGACAGGAAACAAAGAGTGGGGATTAACGGGTCCCTTTCAAAATGTCAGGCAGTGACTGGTGGGGTACTGCAAGGCTCTGTGCTGGGAACACAGCTATTTACAATATACATCAATGATTTAGATGAAGGGATTCAAAGTAACATTAGCAAATTTGCAGCTGACACAAAGCTGGATCTGGGGGACCTTGTTCATCAGTCAATGAAAGTAAGCATGCAGGTACACCAGGCAGTGAAGAAAGCGAATGGCATGTTGGCCTTTATAACAACAGGAGTTGAGTCTTGGAGCAAAGAGGTCCTTCTGCAGTTGTATAGGGCCCTAGTGAGACCACACCTGGAGTATTGTGTGCACTTTTGGTCCCCTAATTTAAGGAAGGACATTCTTGCTATTAAGGGAGTGCAGCGTAGGTTAAAAGGTTAATTCCCGGGATGGCGGGCCTGTCGAATGCTGAGCGAATGGAGCGGCTGGGCTTGTATGCTCTAGAGTTTAGAAGGATGAGAGGGGATCTTATTGAAACATATAACATTATTAAGGGTTTGGACACGCTAGAGGCAGGAAACATGTTCCCGATGTAGGGGGAGTCCAGAACCTGGGGCCACAGTTTAAGTATAAGGGGTAAGCCATTTAGAACGGACACGAGGAAACACTTTTTCCTCACGGAGAGTTGTGAGTCTGTGGAATTCTCTGCCTCAGAGGGCGGTGGATGCCGGTTCTTTGGATACTTTCAAGAGAGCTAGATGCGGCTCTTAAAGGTAGCGGAGTCAGGGGATATGGGGAGAAGGCAGGAACGGGGTACTGATTGGGGATGCTTAGCCATCATCACATTGAATGGTGGTGCTGGTTCGAAGGGCCGAATGGCCTACTCCTGCACCTATTGTTTATTGTCTATTACGAAGACTCTGCCTGACCTCTGTTCCATTGCTTGTCTATACTTACTGCCAAATGCCTTATTGGGACTCGTGTCCCCTTCATTGCAGTCCATCAAAAAAAAGTAGATACAAAATATACAGATTATATTCAATCTTTTACCAAATCTCTCTCACAGATTCATTGATCCTTTATCTTGCACCATTTCGTGTTGACCCACATAAGCTCTACTATTGCCTCAATCATAAAGTGTTTTGCATCTTTTTGTTCAAAACCTCGGACCTTTCCAACTGTACCACACTCCAACAATTTTTCACTCCTCACATCATTTACTCTACCTACCACTGAGACTGTACTTTCAATCATTGGGGCCTCCTGTTTGACTTGCTAAAAACTATCCATCTATCTCGGGGAAATGCTGCACTTGTCACTTTACCTCATCCCTCGACTCCATCCAAGGACCCAAGAAGACTTTCCAGGTGAGGCAGAGGTTCACCTGCACCACCTCCTACCTCATCTATTGCATCTGCTGCTCTAGGTGTCATCTGCTCTACATCGGTGAAACCAAGCGCAGGCTTGGCGATTGCTTCGCCCAACACCTCCGCGCAGTTCGCATTAACCAACGACCTCCTGGTGGCTCAGCACTTCAACTCCCCATTCCAAATCTGACCTTTCTGTACTGGGCTTCCTCCATGGCCAGAAAGAGTCCCACCGCAAATTGGAGGAGCAGCACCTCGTATTTCGCTTGGAGGAGCAGCACCTCGTATTTCGTATTACACCCCAGTGGTATGAACATTTACTTCTCCAATTTCCGGTAGTCCTTGCTTTCTCCCTCCTTCCCCTCCCCTTCCCAGCTGTCCCACAGCCTACTGTTTCTGCCTTTTCCTTTCTTCTTCCTGTCCCCACCCCACATCAGTTTGAGGAAGGGTCTCGACCCAAAACATCACCTATTCCTTCGCGCCATAGATGCTGCCTCACCCGCTGAGTTTCTCCTGCATTTTTGTCTATCTTTGATTTTTCCAGCATCTGCAGTTCTTTCTTAAACATCTATCTCAAGCATGTAGGTTCTCCTTAAAACTTTCCACTACGACTGAATCTATTTTTATTCCTCCTTGTACTGTTTAAATTGATGCTTTTGCCCGAGTAAGCTTTTGAAGTATGCGCTTCAACTCTTTTTCATTAAATGACTAAACATTTCATGAAATGATTGTAAGACAATATACATGGAGTTGTCAGCCACAAAGGAAGCTCCATTTGAAGGTGATAAATGAACTTCCTATCACCAACTAATCCCAAGTTTTTCTGTCGGGATATACATTACTGATATACGGACAGAAAAATTCTACACACTTTCTGGGGCTGTCACATACTTCCTGTGGTAGGCAGCATCTGATACCATGTCAAGTTGCAGTCAAAACAATATTTAAAATGTTCAAAAATCTATTTTATAGCCCATTATGTAGTCGTGGTTATGCACATCGGATCCATATTTCACAATTGAAACTACAATTTGCTGTTTTCAATACTAGTTGAGTTTCATGCATGCATCTGCTTTTAACTAAAGAACTTCGGAATAACTTGGTGCAGAGGCTTTTAGATAGGCAGATGGATATGGATTAAGTACATTCCGAGGAGAGTAACTTGCCGTTGTGTTCAGCATGGATATTGTGTGGGATGAAGGGCCAGTTTAAATGCTACATCTATTCTTTTACTTTGGAGCTACATTCTTTGTATTATATTTCTTTCTCTCATTCTTTCTATTAGTATGTATTACTTCAGACTTCTCTGCATTCAAATCCATCTGCAAAGCATCCACCACTCATAGCACTATTACTTCTATACTGGTGTGAAATTTGTGAGCATCCACCTTCCCATTTGCTATGCTTCCAAATACAGTATTGTTTTATTGGAAAATTTTTAAATTGTTCTTGGTACAAGTCCAACATTATTGGTTTAGATTTTGTGACAAAATGTTGATGTTCTGTGTATAACTGCCCACATTTCCTTGCTGAAGAGCCAAAATTGCTGACAGCCAAGTCCTGATGTTAAAACTCTCACTGAGCCCAGTGTCGGAATGCAAAATTCTGATCTTTAATGCAACATTGACTGGTATGTCGTGCTAAGTCGAGTTGAGTCAAGTTCACTGTCATTTGCGCAAGCATGACGAGGGGCAGGAACAATGAAAGCCTTGCTTGTCGCAGCATCACAGGCATGGACTCTGATATGTATGGTACACTTTAAAAAAAAAAAAAAAAAAGCACTTATTTAATGCAATGACAAAACCTAGGACTAGGTTTTGCGTAACAATAATTGTATCACTACGATAGGGTTGTGGTGCAAACTGCCCAAGCGAAATATGAGGGGCTGCTCCTCCAATTTATGGTGGTCCTCACTCTGGCCATGGAGGAGGCCCAGGACAGAAAGGTCGGATTCAGAATGGAAGGGGGAGTTGAAGTGCTGAGCCACCGGGAGATCAGATTGGTTATTGCAAACTGAGCTGAGGTGTTGGATGAAGCGATCGCCAAGCGTACGCTTGGTCTCGCTGATGTAGAGCAGCTGACTTCTAGAGCAGCGGATGCAATAGATAAGGTTAGAAACATAGAAAATAGGTGCAGGAGTAGGTCATTCGGCCCTTCGAGCCTGCACTGCCATTCAATATGATCATGGCTGATCATCCAACTCGGTATCCTGTACCTGCCTTCTCTCCATACCCCCTGATCCCTTTAGCCACAAGGGCCACATCTAACTCCCTCTTAAATATAGCCAATTAACTGGCTCAACTACCTTCTGTGGCAGAGAATTCCAGAGATTCACCACACTGTGAAAAATGTTTTTCTCATCTCGGCCCTAAAAGACTTCCCCCTTATCCTTAAACACTGACACCTTGTTCTGGACTCCCCCAACATTGGGAACAATCTTCCAGCATCTAGCTTGTCCAACCCCTTAAGAATTTTGGAAGTCTCTATAAGATTCCTCTTCAATCTTCTAAATTCTAGCGAGTGCAAGCCGAGTCTATCCAGTCCTTTACTCATATGAAAGTCCTGACATCCCAGGAATCAGTCTGGTTAATCTTCTCTGTACTCCCTCTATGGCAGGAATGGCTTTCCTCAGATTAGGAGACCAAAACTGTACGCAATACTCCAGGTGTGGCCTCGCCAAGACCCAGTACAACTGCAGTAGAACCTCCCTGCTCTTATACTCAAATCCTTTTGCTATGAATGCTAACAAACCATTCGCTTTCTTCACTCCCTGCTGCAGCTGCATGCCTACTTTCAATGACTGGTGTACCATGACACCCAGGTCTCGTTGCATCTCCCCTTTTCCTAATCTGCCACCATTCAGATAATAGTCTACTTTCCTGTTATTGCCACCATAGTGGATAACCTTACATTTATGCACATTATACTGCATCTGCCATGCATTTGCCCACTCACCCAACCTATCCAAGTCACCTTGCAGCCTCCTAGCATCCTCCTCACAGCTAACACTGCCCCCCAGCTTCGTGTCATCCGCAAACTTGGAGATATTGCATTCAATTCCCTCATCCAGATCATTAATATATATTGTAAATAGCTGGGGTCCCAGCACTGAGCCTTGTGGTACCTCACTAGTCACTGCCTGCCATTCTGAAAAGGACCCGTTTACTCCTACTCTTTGCTTCCTGTCTGCCAGCCAGTTCTCTATCCACATCAATACTGAACCCCCAATACCGTCTGCTTTACTTTTGTATACTAATCTCTTATGTGGGACCTTGTCGAAAGCCTTCTGAAAGTCCAGATATAACACATCCACTGGTTCTCCCTTATCCACTCTACTAGTTACATCCTGGAAAATGTTTATAAGATTCGTCAGACATGATTTACCTTTCATGAATCCATGCTGACTTTGTCCAATGATTACACAGCTTTCCAAATGTGCTGCTATGCTATCTTTAATAACTGACTCTAGCAGTTTCTCCACTACCGATGTTAGACTAACTGGTCTGTAATTCCCCGTTTTCTCTCTCCCTCCCTTTTTAAAAAGTGGGGTTACATTAGCTATCCTCCAATCCTCAGGAACTACTCCAGAATCTAAAGAGTTTTGAAAAATTATCACTAATGCATCCACTATTTCTGGGGCTACTTCCTTAAGTACTCTGGGATGCAGCCTATCTGGCCCTGGGGATTTATCGGCCTTTAATCCATTCAATTTATCCTAACACCACTTCCTGGCTAACCTGGATTTCACTCAGTTCCTCCATCTCATTTGACCCCCGGCCCCTTCTATTTCCAGGTTGGTGGAGTGCAGGTGAACCTCTGCCGCAACTGGAAAGACTGCTTGGGTCCTTGAATGAAGTCAAGGGGGGAGGTAAAGCAACAAGTGTAGTATTTCCTGTGGTGGCAAGGGAAAGTGCCTGGAGAGGGTGGGAAGGTACAGGTGGGAAGGTGCGAATGGACCAGGGAATTATGGAGGAACGCTCTCTGCGGAAAGCAGACGGGGGGGGGGGGGGATGAGAAAATGTGCCAAGTGGTGGGATCCCGTTGGAGGTGACGAAAATGTCGGAGGATTATTTGTGTATGTGACAGCTGGTCGGGTGGAAGGTGGGGACTCTGTCCTTGTTACGAGTGGGGGGGGGGGGGGGATGGGGAGTGAGAACAGTGCCACAGGGTATAGAGGAGACCCAGGTGAGAGCCTCATCTATAGTAGAAGAGGGGAACCCCCGTTCCCTGAAGAATGAGACGTCTCCGATGCCCTGGTGTGGAACAGGGCATCAGAGATGTCCTCATTCTTCAGGGAATGTCCTAGGTGTCCCACACGAGGGCATCAAGGACCCGAAACATTGCCTATTTCCTTCGCTCCATAGATGCTGCCTCACCTGCTGAGATTCTCCAACATTTTTGTCTACCTTCGATTTTTCCAGCATCTGCTGTTCCTTCTTAAACGCTACAATAGGGTTGTTGCTGACACAGGATCACAAGAATACCCTTTCATGAAAGGATTAATACATAATCCATTTAATTATAGTGATATGGGCATCACAGGCTAGAACCGCATTTATAATGTTCTGAATTATTTTATTAACTTTTAAATGTTTCTAAATGCCAGAAATGTTCTTGGTTGTAGTGGAATTGTCGTAAATTGAATTTTCAAAATATCCCACAATGTAATGTCTTCTAACCTCATTCAATCCCATCCCTCACTACCTCCTAATCTCTGCACTTTAATCAGTGTTGATTTAAAATAGGCAGGTACCCACCAGTTGTTGCCAGTAATTTTATTTATAATGGTCTTTCCATTATGCTATGTTGAAAACAATATATCCAAACTAACCAGAAGTGATGGACTTTGTTGCCAGTGATTTATGTCATTTTGTGAAACCACTCATTTGATGGAGGGTCAGACTGCCTCCAATATCAGTTAACTAATTGTGAACAAATTACATTTGCTGGTTTGTGGGGTTGTAGCGTTATTTATTTTACGATATGATAAAACTTTATTCACCCCAGAGGGAAATTGGTCTGCTGGCAGTCACAACGCACAAGGTACACAAAAACTTGAAATTAAAAGTGAAAACAAATAGAAAAAGACAAGTGACTGTTGTCTGGTTGCAGTGTGCTCAGCGCCTTCACCGGAACAAACGATCAAACATACACAGACTTAACCCCTCGGCAGAGGATTCCAAACGAGTGCCCCCACACCAGGTACCCCTTTGGTGCGTACAGTTTTGGTCTCCAAATCTGAGGAAAGACATTCTTGCCATAGAGGGAGTACAGAGAAGGTTCACCAAACTGATTCCTGGGATGTCAGGACTTTCATATTTGGATATTCTCACTAGAATTTAGAAGATTGAGGGGGGATCTTATAGAAACTTACAAAATTCTTAAGACTTTGGGATAGGCTAGATGCAGGAAGATTGTTCCCGATGTTGGGGAGGTCCAGAACAAGGGGTCACAGTCTAAGGATAAGGGGGAATTCCTTTAGGACTGAGATGAGGAAAAGATTTTTCACACAGAGTGGGGCGAGTCTCTGGAATTCTCTGCCACAGAAGGTAGTTGAGGCCAGTTCATTCTCTATATTTAAGAGGGAGTTAGATGTGGCCCTTGTGGGGACCAGGGGGTATGGGGAGAAGGCAGGTACAGGATACTGAGTTGGATGATCAGCCATGATCATATTGAATGGCAGTGCAGGTTCGAAGGGCCGAATGGCCTACTCCTGCACCTATTTTCTATGTTCTCCTACCGGCCCACACGACGATCTCCCCCCCCCCCCCACGCTGAGTCCCCGTTCTTCACTGTGGCTTCCCCATGCTGGGTCCCCATTGTCTTCCCCTCCCCTCTCACACTCATCGACCATGAGGCCCCACCACCACCAAGGCTCCTGTTGCCGCCGATTCACCCGCTGCCGCTGCTGAATCCCCTCTGCCGCCACGGCACTCGTTGCCACGGCCGAGGCATCCGCTGCCGAGGCTCCCATCGCCGCCACTGCTTTTGATTGCTGTTTTGCAGTTAATAATCTAAGCTTTTCACTGTACCTCGGTACATGTAACAATAAACTAAACTAACTGTCAAGTTCAAAAGGATTCTGGTATAAAGCATAGCCTTTTGTTTGAACAGATGCCTACTGCTTATGCAAGATAGAAAATAGCTTGTAAGATTATGTTATGCCATTAACTTCTGTCGAAAGTAAAATTGTGTGTGTTCAGTTTAATAATACATGTTTTTTTAGAAGGCACAACAGATATTATGAAAAAAACCATCAGTTAACCTCGGTAGATAAGGTGGCGTTGGATCTCTTGTTATATTTGGTCATGTTTGTTTTCATTAAGGACTATCATCAAAGCTTTACTGCTACTCCAACTGGCTTTGGTCTACAAGCAACACCTTCCACCATTTATTTTCTTTTCCAAAAGCACATTTTTTGTTGCATGAACTGATGATGCAACTTTGCATTATGAAAAATCGTGACATGGACTATTTTGTAGGAATTGTCTGCATTCTTCTCTGCATCTGTAACTCTTCTTTCTTCCATGTCTAACCCTGACATCTTTATCCAACCTGCTGATAAAATATACTCTGGCAGTTAGATGATTTTGGGCTTTCCTAATCCAATTAACTCATTTCCTCCATGTGTATAATGTCTCTATCTTTCTAGGATGAATCCTTTAAAAGCCAGTAATGTTTCCAGTAATCCTTTAAAAGCCAGTTTAAACCCCCCAAACCCCCCCCAAAAAAAAAACAGATGAGTATATATGTGAATTAAGCAATTTTTTTTTTTTTTTTTTACAAGTTATTGAGATTTTAAACTTTACAAAGGTTTCATTTTTTAAAATCATGATTTTCATTGTGGGGCGGTGAGGAGGGCGCAGGGAGGGGACAGTGAGGGAGGTTATGAGGGAGTGTGGGGGGGGGCATAGTGGGACAGGTAGGGAATGGGGATAGAGGGAGAAGGGCAGTGGGGGAGGTGATGAGGGAGGGTGGGATAGGGGGAGGTGAGAAATGGGGAAGGAGGGAGGGGAGAGGGGTTATAGAGGGAGGGAGTGACTGAGGGTAGGGAAAAGAGGAGGGGATGGGGAGGGAGTGCTGGGGGATGAGGTGGAATGGAGAACACAATTGGAAAACAGAAACATTGCTAAAGGAACTCAGCAGGTCAGTCAGCATCAGTGGAGGAATGGTCTAATGATGATTTGTGTCAGGAACCTTTTTCAGAGTCCTGACCTGAGACGGCCCCTGTCCATTCCGTCCACAGATGCTGCCTGACCCGTCGAGTTCCTCAAGCACTTTATTTTTTGATGAAGATTCTTGCAACGGCAGTCTCTTGTTTCTATAATTAGAAAACCAGTCCATTGTAGTGCAAGAGGTGGGCCGTAGTATTCCATTCCCACCATAGTATTACTGTAGGACTTGAGACTATTCATCTGACCTCTATAAAATCTACATGTTTTCTGTTGGTGAATTGTGCCATCTGGATCCTTAAAATAAATTGCAGATTTATGGCTAACCTAACAACAATCGTAATCATTGTGCAATTGATGCATTACTTTCCCACTTCTTCCCACCCCCACATCAGTCTGAAGCATCTCGACCCGAAACGTCATCTATTTCCTTGGCTCCATAGACGCTGCCTCACCCGCTGAGTTTCTCCAGAATTTTTGTGTGCCTTCGATTTTCCAGCATCTGCAGTTCTTTCTTAAACAAAGGGAAATGATTGATTATTTAAAAATTTATTGTCATGTGTACTTGGCACTTGTGTACTATGCAAGAGTTGCCACATAAAGGGTGCCGACAAAGTTACAAAAGTATTCAATATAGTCCCTCTTTCCCCCCCCCCCCCCCCCCCCCCACCCCCGACGCTGTGTCCCCCTTTGTTCTCAATGGCCTCCTTGTTCTCGATGGTGTGTCCTCCACTGACCCCCGCGACTGACACGGACGCGACTGACCGCTGGCACTCGTACGGGCGACGGATCCCTGGCCTTCCACTCTTGCCGACGTCCCTACTCGCTCGGCAACGTCTATCCTCGCTCTGCCGGCTGCCAGGCCCTATTGGCTCCGTGGCCGAGCCTGGTCCAGCACGGCTGCGCAGCGCTCGCCGGGAGTGCTCTTGCTTAAATCGGACATCTTGATTGCCAAGACAGCAAATACCCATGAAAGGGTGGCGATGTCGTGGCATAATTCTTTTGAATCTATTTAGTTAATAGATGACTGAAGGCAGCAAATAAAATATTTAACTGCATGTACAAGGATTTCCATTTTGGTGCCTGGGAGTGGGATGGGAGTGTGCGGAGGATTGGTGATTAATGACATGGAGATGAGCAGTGTTGGGAGAGGGAAAGGATGAATTTTGTACCTGTCAAAATTAATGACCAAGTGCTAAGAGAGGGACCACTGTTCTATATTTTGCACCCAGTGTCGGTATCAATTATTCCCAGTTTGGCTATGAAGTCGATGGGCTGTTTATATTCTGCCCGTAATGATATGCTTTAACCACTGAACTCAGAATTGCTTACTCCCTGGAGTGTTATGATACAACATAAACAATGCATATTTGTTTTGATAATATGAAACTCAATGCACAATGATTATATGACTCCCTACTGTGGTAAATATTAGCTGTAGCTTGAGAACAGTCTGGCTAGCACCAGAACTAATGTATCCTGATCACGAAGCAAGAAAAACATTAACAAAGTAGCTTTTTTTATTTTACTGTATATTTCTAAATTGCAATGTGTTTCTGCGTTGAAGAATAATCTTTTTATGTACAAGATGACATAACGGTTGGGAAATGGAATGCAGAAATGTATTTATTGCCAGTGAATACATCATTGAAGATGTTGTTTAAATTAAAAAAGCCATGCGATTTGAACTGCTAATAGTTGACCAAGAATCAAAGGGTTTGTAGAAGGAATTGCATGACCTATACAAATTTTGGAACTCATTATATTCAAAAATAGAATTCGGACACTAATTTAAAAAATAGGTTTCAGTAGGGAGTGTTTATTGCTGTAAGGATCCAAAATTGTGTCTCACTTGTGCAGTGAAGCGTGCTGTGATGCCATCTTGATAATGACATGAGAATGTTTGCCAATGATCCTGAATGATATAGATAGATGGTAGACAATGGAAATGTGGTGACATAATTTGAGCATCGGGATCAGAAGTGCACCCATCAAATGTGACATTTGTCATGTGTACCAAAACGGAACAATTAAATTATGATTTGCTGCAGCATAACAGCCTATGAACAGAGTACTCAATAACATGATAATAAAACAAGCACAAAGTTGATCAATAAATTTAAAAACAACATTAGTGCAAAACAAAAGCCCAAAGTCCCTAGTGTTACCAAGACAGTTTGTAGGTTTGAGGTTTAGTCGGTATTTGTAGTGTTTGTTTAAAGAATTCCAAAGCAGCAGACGGTAATCATTCATCAGGAACGTTTTTGTTACTGAGGATGCAGTTAGCTCTTTGTTCATGACTCATTTTGTTAGTCTTTCTAAAGTTACATTTAGAAGTTTGTACTGATCCCAGGAAGTTGGTGAATTTCACAGAAAAGATTTAGACGGGAAAGGTTGTGAAAGGACACACCAGTATGAAAATTGCTGGAGAAAAATAATTTCTGCATTGCCAGCAGGACGTTAAAGGCCCTGTCTCACGGTGCGAGTTGACACACGAGTGACCCAGAGTGACAGACTCGTGGTTGTGTACGATATTCCAAGTTGATGTGCAAGTGTTTGTGGCGAGTTCCCACGGGTATGGTAATCTGCGATGTTCCGAGATCGTCTCCAGAGTTACCAAGTTCCCCTCCCGCTCAGGGCGTGTGTTGTTGCCGCAGTCCGGGATTCGCATTTAAAGAAACGGGTAGTCAACCTTTAGGATCCCGGCCCGAAACATCCCTATACATTTTATGATTTCCCTCCAAAGATGCAGTCTCCCGTGGTTTGTTTGCACAACTCTCTTCCCCCTCTCTCTCCCAACATTGGGGGGGGGGGGAACGACGACAAGATAGTTTAAACGGACCTTACCCCCACTTCATGCTTCTGTTGTGCATTATTCAGCAGTAAAACCTCTCTTCCCCTTACCCAGCGACGCCCGATTCCTCGCACCCCCACAAGTTCACATCGACGAGGGAAGAATGAGCGGGGAGTCTGAAGAAGGGTCCCGACCCGAAACATCACCCATTCCTTCTCTCCAGAGGCGATGCCTGTCCCGCTGAGTTACTCCAGCATGTTTGTGTCTATCGTCGGTGTAAACCAGCATCTGCAGCTCCTTCCTACACACGGACAGTGAAGTGCCTCGGCCAAATTAGGAACATTAGGATTCTCTGATGTGAAGGTAGTCTGGTTTGCGTTTCTTACACTTGATCATATCCGAAACTAAAGTATAGATGGACACAAAATGCTTGAGTAACTCGGCGGGACAGGCCGCATATCTGGAGAGAAGGAATGGGTGGCGTTTTGGGTAAGTCTGAAGAAAGGTCTCGACTCCATTCCTTCTCTCCAGAGGTGCTGCCTGGTCCGCTGAGTTACTCCAGCATTTTGTGTCTATTAAAGAGTTCCCACGGTAGACGCACGAATCACTAAACTTAACGCACGGGCCACTACGATATAACTCTGAGTTTAAATGTTTCAATTTTAAACTTGACCACGAAATTTGACTCGTGGAAAAAGTCAAACCTGTTTGACTTTTTTCACGAGTTCACAAGTTTCACAGGTACCTGCCGTTAGCGCCACAAGTGGACAAGTTGATCGCGCGAGTTCCGACGTTCCCACTACGTTGGCTGTACGTGATCACCATGAGTGAAAACACGGGGTCACTCGTGGGCCAACTCGCACCGTGAGACAGGGGTTTAACCATCAGGATTTACTCTTGTGCTTGTGGTCAAATACTTAACACATGGCCGCAGGTGGAGTTGGAAAATAAACCTTTTCTGCCATTGAGTGAGTTTGTAGTTCAATCTATACATCAGTTCACTTTATTGTCATTGCTCCATATCTCTTATCCTTAATCCATCATTACCATTTCAATTAATTCAATATCCACAGATTTCTGGTGGGAACATTTTACATTCCATTGGCTGAAGAATTGTTTTCTGAATTTACTTGCACCTCCTGCAGGATGTGTGAAGTCAATGGAAACTTCCAGTGTCCCTGAGGACTATGTCTGTGAGGTGTGTCCAGTTGCAACTCCTGACTGACTCCGTCTGTGAACCTAAGCTTCAGCTCGGCCACCTCTGGATTATCCCAAAGAATGGGAGTGTCTTAGTTAGGAATTAGGATAAAATGATCACTAATGGGTCTGTCCTACTTAAGCAACTTTTTAGGCGACTGCAGGAGATTATGCTGTCGCCACATATTCGCGGGTGGTTGCCGATTAGTTGTCTTCATGGTCGCGAGGAGTTCCCGCATTCTGGGAACTAATCACAGTCTCATTATGGTTGCCGCAAATTTTTCAAAATGTTGAACAATTAGCGGTGGCCAGAATGAAGCCGCCATGGAGAGTAGTGAGAATTCTCCTGCCGTAGGTGCAGTGCTATTGGGTTGCCAAGAGGTCGAAGGTTGTTGTAGTCAGTGCTGACCGGTGAATTTAATTGGCTCATTGGGGGAAAAAAACATAAGCAGCAGTTTTCAGAACCAAGGATAAAGGACCGGTAATGTTAAATGTCCGCCGAGCTTCACAGCTATGTATCTCTGGCTTCTTAAAAGAGGACTCCACCCCTTCTCTCTCTCTCTCTCTCTCTCTCTCCCCCCATCTTTTAATTACTGGCCCAATTGCTGTTAGTGGTTTACATCAAATTTGGATGGGAATGTAAAATAATCAAATTAATGTATTAATTAACTGGTACAACTAGGTGTTATTGCAGACTGTGAACATGATTATCAAGAATTAAAGCAGGATCTTGATCAGCTGGGCAAGTGGTCGTAGGAATAGCAAATTAAATTTAATTGAGATAAGTGTGAGGTGTTGCCTTTCAGGAAGTCAAACCAGGGCTGGACCTTCGCAGTGAAGGTAAGGCCCTGAGGATGAGGACTGTTGTAGAATAGAGGGATCCAGGAGTACGAGTACATACTTTCCTGAAAGTAGCATTGCAGTTAGATAGGGTGGTGAAGAAGGTTTTTGGAACGTTGGTCTTTGATGGTCGGGGATTTGAGTATAGAAGTTATGTTACAGTTTGTAAAGATGTTGGTGAAGCCACATTTGGAGTATTGTGTTCAGTTTTGATCAGGATGGATGTCATTAAGCTGGAAAGAGTGCAGGGATGATTTACTTGCATGTTGCCAGATCTCATGATCCTAACCTATAATGGGCAGGCTAGGACTTTATTCCTAGGAGCATTCAAGGGGTGATCTTATTGGGGTGTATAAGAGTGACTGCACAGGGTCTTTTTCCCAGGATAGAGGAATCTAGAATCGGAGGACGTTGGTTTGGGGTGATTGGGGAAAGATTAAATGGGAACCCGAGGGGTAAATTGCGTGCTCAGTGGATTGCAGGTATATGGAATGAGCTGCCAGAGGAAGTAGTTGAGGCAGGTCCAATGATAACATTTAGGCAGGTATATGGACAGGAAAGGGTTTGAGGGATATGGGTCAAATGTGGGCAAATGGGACTAGCTTACATGGTACATCTTGTTCAGCAATAATGTGTGGGCCAAAAAGCCTGTTACTGTGCTGTATGACTGTGACACTAATTCAATGTTTAAGATTTTTAAATTTGAATTGAGCTTATAAAGCTTGGGTTTCCAAGGCACATGTTTGGCTTCTATCATTCCTGGTGTCCAGTATGTTTTACCTATTCTGAATGGATCGGAGTATTATGGGAAATGAATGAATTTATGAAATGAACGTTGATATTGCCTAGTCTTAACTTGGTTTGTCAGTGCAGAGATGAAAGAAATGCACATATTTAGGACTGAAGGTAGCGTTGTTACAAAACCTACCATCGGCGGCACTCCAGATCTGCCACTACCTGTGCGTGCAATTCCAAAGGCGGGGGGGGGGGGTGTGCGATTCTGGAGGCGGGGGGGCGGGATTAATATTCAGGTTTGTGTTGATTGCTGTAGAGGGGTATTTGCTCGGACTTACAAGTTGATAAAGAAAATTTGTTCTGCACTTCCGTTCCTGTTTAAAAAAAAAAAAAAGAAAAAAAAAGTTGCTGGATGATTGCATCGCTGGATTGAAGTTAAACACGACTTCTAACGCTTTCAATGTCACGGATCAAAATAAACATCAAGGACTTTCACATCAGGACAAAACAAAAGTTATATTGTTTATTTAACGTATTACCTTGCTTTTTGGTGTGGTTTCTTTTAACCTGATGATTCAAAATATGTTATTTAGGCCCCGATATTGGCCGTGTCTTGCCTGCCGATATCGCAGGGCTTATGATGGCAGCGGCCACATTGCAATCTATCACAATCCACTCTCAAGATAACCAAATTCTTTTTTTTTGCACCATCATGTCGTAAGAACATCTAACTCATCTATATTTTGTCTTATAATCTTTTTTAAATGGCTATTTAAAAAAATATTTTTAGCCTTTTAAGAATGGGATAGGTTTAGATGTAGTAATTGAATTTAGATTAATTTAATTGATTTGATGACACAGATGAACATGAATTTTTGGTTGGGTATTTACTTTTTTTTTAACGTTACAATAATGTTACAACAATAAGTTCTGATCTTGAGAATATCACATTTTGGAATTTTCAAGGCAGTCTGGGTGTTTATTACTATTTCTGACAACGGTCAATTTTTGTAATTATCTACAATTAGGTAACTAACTAATTATATGTATCATTTGTTTCAGAATACTTCAATCTACAATAACTAAACATTTCATTCATTTCTCTTATTTTTAAAGAAAGTTATGGGCTTTTATGTCAATTGACTGTCCTTGATCACAGCTTTTGTGTTAAGTCAATGGAAAAGCAATAGGGAACAAGATGCTAATTTCTGAGTATGAAAATGGCCATTACTTTTTTAATACTGAAGATATGAAAGTGAATTAGGTGTCAAATTAAAGATATATGTTCATGTTTTATCTGATGGGATAAATTACAGGCTTGATTTTTCACGTGGGCAATTTTTCAGTGGACTGCAGGCGACTGTCAAGTTCGCGGCACTCGCTGAAAAACAGGGAACTGGAACGGCGAGTGTCAGAGTTGCTCTCTCGCTCTCTCGCTCTCTCCTCTCCCGCCAGACAACGTTTAATAAGCCAGAGATACACAGCTGTGAAGATTGGCAGGCATTTAACATTACCGGTCAGTTCTCCTTGGTTCTGAAAAGGCGTGCTTATGTTTTTTTTCCCCAGTGAGCCAATGAAAATGCCCAGTCAACAAGGGTGATTAACTAAAATTACTAAAGATTAGCTCAACTACCTATGGTGACCCCACTACAACTGCACATACGACAACAAAAGTATCGATTTTCTCCATGGTGACCAATTTTTGGTCGCAGAAAAATTTTCAACATGTTGAAAAATTTGTGGCGACTATGTTGAGGCCGCAACTAGTTCCCAGAATGCGGGAACTCCTAGCGACCATGAAGGAGACTTTCCTGAGACCACCAGCGAATATGTGGCGATCATGTGGTGAGCGCAGAGTCCACTGACTTTCGTCCACAGGCCCTTTAGAGAACTCCACTGTGATTTACTAAATTTTTTTTCGATTTTTTTTTCGGCAACTGTCCGCATCATTTGCTGATGTATCAGGTCACGAAAAAGTCACGGCAAGATGCGGCGTGATGACGTATTGATACGCGGTGTTTCCTCATGTGTCGCAACTTTTTTTTGTCGCCGCTGGATTTAGAAATGTTCAAAATTTTTTAGCCACCCTGATATGTCAGTCAATGACGCCGGCAGTCACAGAAAAAATCGCCAAATGAGACGGGGCCCAACACCTAATTGAGTAACTCCCAAAACCAACAGTGTGTTTGAAGATTGGATTGTGCTGGAATGCTTTTCTTAAATACTACTATCTTGAATCAATAGCACTGTGCATATGGGACTCATTAGTAAAGTCCTGGTTTAACAATAAATAAAAATAAAAATTTTATTGAGAAAAATTGTCAAAGCAATGATCTGAGTATAGAAACTAGAATTACAATATCAGTATGAATATATGTTGATTTATTTACGAAATCTGGCCAACTTCATTGTGATTGAGAAGCACATTTTAGTTTTGTTTGGAGATGCAGCAGAAACAGGCCCTTCAGCCCACTGAGTCCATGCCGAACAATGATCATCCTATACCTTATAACTTGGGACAATAAACGAGTTTGGTATTCCGAAAAATGTAAGGAATCTTGGGATTTGTCAAAGATCAAAAGCGATAATAACTCTCGGCAGCCGTGCTGCGGCATGGTTACAGACCTGCGCCTCATCTGCAGATAGGATCGATCCCGGGTCTCTGGCGCTGCAATTGCTGCAGAACTGCCACTGGAACATCCCTGTCCCCGTCCATCCCCATTCCCCCCCCCACCACGTCCGGGGGCGGCCAGAGACGTCAGGAGCCAGCCCAGAGCTGTGGAGTTAGCGCTGCCTCTCCAAGCTGGCTGTAAGCCTGGGCCGTTGTTCCCGAAAGTCCAGGCCGGGCTTGTAGATTAATAGGCAGAGTTGAGCTGGATTGAGCGCTGCTTCTCCGCGTTGGTTGTGGGCCTGGGGGCCCCGCTCCCGTCTGACTCCCGACGTCTCTGGCTGCCCCTGGGTGGGGGGGTGAGGGGGCACTAGGGAGGGGATGTTCCAGTGGCGGTTTGGCAGCGATTGTGGCACCGGAGACCCGAGATGGATCCTGGCTGTGGATGTGGCACAGGTTTATGTCCATGCTGCGGCACAGCTGCCGTGAGTGTTTTTCGCTTGTGACCTATGACCTGGGCATGTGCAGTCCGAATACCAAACTCGCTTATTTACAAAGGCCAATTAACCTACAAACTTGCACGTTTTTGGAATGTGAGAGGAATCTGGAGTGTCCAGAAAAAACACATGCGGGCACAGGGAGTACGTACAAATACAGTAAGGCAGCGTGTGTAGTCCGGATCGAACCCGGGTCTCTGGCATTGTAAGGCAGCAACTCTGGCGCTAAAGGCAGCAACTCTACTGCTGCACCACTGCTCTGCACATTTTGGAGGTAGGTATTCTATTATTTTACTTTGCTGTACTGAAAAGATGGATGCAAAGGGATTCATGATCTACAGTGAAATGAATTGATTGTTTTGATCCTATCTCTTCATTTTAATCTGGGAGTGGGCTGAGTTAATGGCATGTTGTGGTGAGAAAGACCCAGTGTACCATTTTATTAAATTTGTGGATGGGTTCAAGAGTGTTTTATTGTCTTATGAACTGCGAAATTCTTACACTCAACAGCACAACATGGTAAGCATGGTACTCAGTAGATAACATAATAAACAACAAAAATAAGTTCAATACATTAAAAAATATATATAGTACAAAAACAAAGTTCAGTGTCCCAAGTTCGGAGTTTAGATTGAATTTATTGAACGTCAGAGTTGGGTGCTGCTTATTTCTCAAAATAGTGCATTTAGATGGAACTTTCCCAGTTAGTGTTGCCCCATTGCTAACAGAGAGATAGAAATTGTAGAACTTGCATGTGCCGTTCAATATGTCTTGAGGATCCTTCACATCTCCGTGGTAACTACCTGCAAATTGGAAATTACTGGAGGGTTTGGAGCAGCATTTCTCAACATCTTTACCCTTGTGGAACCCTTTAAATAATTTTGATGTCTCGGGGAACTCCTACATAAAAATTATGATATTTTTATTAATCTTTCTTTCTCTTTCATAAACTTAAAGTTCATAAGGCAAACGTATATATTTCTGATGTTTAAGAAGGAACTGCAGATGCTGGAAAATCGAAGGTAGACAAAAATGCTGGAGAAACTCAGCGGGTGCAGCAGCATCTATGGAGCGAAGGAAATAGGAGGTTTTTCTGATAACTGAAGCAAAAAATATCTTGTGTTTTTCTCAAATTTATTGACAATGCAAAAAAGAAACTGAAATCAAACTGCTTGTTCAAGAGACCTCATAAGGAGGTTTTCATTCACACACAAAAAAATCAACCATATCGGTAAACACAAAAAATAAACATCATAAATAAACACATAAACAGACGAAAACTGATAATAACTACTACTCTAACTTAATTGTTTATTGACAATGTTGAAAAGGCATAAGATAAATCAAGGCAATATGTCATATGAACAAATATATGGGTCAAGGCAATGTTATTTTTAAGCCAATTTAAAAAATTAAATTTGCTTCTTTAATGTGGAACTGCTATTTTTCAGTTTATCGCACAAAACCTCTTCAGCACCATGTGACATATAGCATTTTACCCACTATAATTTGACATGCTGGCATTATTAGGTTCTCACCAACTGTGTGACTTTTCCTTTTCTGTGCAATAATTTCTGCTACCAAGTAACTTGCTTCTTGAGTCTTTCCACTGCCACCGACTTTACTCTCAAGAGCTGTACTCTTTTGAGATTACAATAGCCTTTTAAAATAACCAGCACTTTTAGTTTTCATATGACTGATTTGTAGTGAAGTGTCTTTTCAGTTTTGCTGGAGCCATTGCAGCATTAGAAAGTTGTTTGCCACAGACAAGGCATAGTGGAATAGGACAACTTGGATCACTAGTTCATGTAAAACCGATTGATAGCTTTCATTGTATAAACAAACCTTTTTTGTGTCCATTTGTGCATTATGGCAGCGAAATTTATCAGAAGACAGCGATTCTTTATCACTAGCCTCATCAGAATTGTCTGGATGCCTTCTCTTCAAAAATCGCCACATTGGACGGTCAGACATTTCCAAAAAACAAAATGTAAAAAAGATAAATAAATTGATAAATAACACTTAAATAAGTAAAACTGAAGCAAATAAAGGTAAACCGAAGAACTAACCTTGGTGTAGAGAGACAAAGAGAGAGAGGAAACATAGAAAAATAGGTGCAGGAGTAGGCCATTCGGCACTTCGAGCCTGCACCAATGTGATCATGGCTGATCATCCAACTAAGTATCCCGTACCTGCCTTCTCTCCATACCCCCTGATCCCTTTAGCCACAAGTGCCACATCTAACGCCCTCTTAAATATAGCCAATGAACTGGCCTCAACTACCTTCTGTGGCAGAGAATTCCAGAGACTCACCACTCTCTGTGTAAAGAATGTTTTCTTCATCTCGGTCCTAAATGAATTTCCCCCCTTATCCTTAGACTGTGACCCCTTGTTCTGGACTCCCCCAACATCGGGAACAATCTTCCTGCATCTAGCTTATTATACCCCTAAAGAATTTTATAAGTTTCTATAAGATCCCCCCTCAATCTTCTAAATTCCAGCAAGAACAAGCAGAGTCTATCCAGTCTTTCCTCGTATGAAAGTCCTGACATCCCAGGAATCGGTCTGAAAAACAACACAAATGTTTAATAAACTAACAAACATTCATAAATAAACTTGATCAACTACAAAAATAAATATAAACATACTTAAATTTTTATAGTTCATATAACATCCCTAAATGACGGGTAAAAATTACTAAATAACGTGGCTGAATGAGGGACTGCACCAGCACGCCAGGAAGCACAGACGGGACTGATGGAGACTGTGCATGCGTCTGTCCTCGAGTGAGTCACTTGATGACACACAAATCCGTCACGTTCAGCTCCTGTCCACTGACAACTAAAGGCCGTTTCACACTGGTGCCGTATAGACGTCGCTAATATATTCCCTATGATTATTATATTTTTAAATTATATAACAGGTTGAAGACTTTATTATACCCAAGAATTTTCCAAGAATATGTCATACGTGTATAATAAAATTATGAATATGAAGTTACACAAAAATAACTATTACGCATTTAAATATGATTAGTCTATCACTATTTCTCTCGGAACCTCTAGCGACCTCTCGCGAAAACCTAGCGTTCCGGGGAACCCCTGTTGAGAAACGCTGGCTTAGAGAATACAGGGAATTGGGATATGAAGAAGGAAGAGGCTACAATCTCTTTTTGCTGCTACCATCAGAAGACTGTTCAAATAACAGATTCCCATAATCTATCAAGCATAACCCTAGCTCAGCACCAAACCACAGCTGAATATATTTTTATAGTATTGCTCTACATAGTGTTTGTTGCATTATCTTGGTCTGGTTTATTGAGAATAACTGATAATTTATTATATGTTTGGTATTGTTGCTCCTAATGTGCTTGCAAAGCTGCAGCATGTAAGAATCGCATTGTTCAGGTTCAAATGCCAAACACCCCTGAAATGAAATTTATAACATAGAAGTGTGACTGTTTTCTCTCATTTTCCATTGGCACAGATTATGCAGGTTTGAAAGCTGCCATGGTAATACAAGTGGTGTGTAAAATGCTGTTTTTGTCTGCCTGAGCCCATTGTTTCATAAATAATCATGAAGGCAGCCAACTTAACATAAAATGGAAACTTGTAAGTTGTATCTGCTGGAGACGGATTAATTTAAAAAAAAAAAGCCTTCCATGGGGAAAGAAGAAAAAAAGACCTCAAACTCAATGGAGTATAGTGAAATTGGCTTCAGAAAATCATTTATTCATTAGTTTGAAGAAGTTACAGTAGCTAATCTAAATAGTAGTGTTGCTCTGAATCTTTCCTATCTATATACCTGAGCAAATATCAGTTAAATGTTATTATTTTGCGTACCTCAACTACTTCCTCTGGCAGCTCATTCCATTCACCCACCAACCCTCTGGTTGCCATTAAATCTTTCCACTCTCAGCTTAAACCTATACATTCTGGTTCTTGATTTCCAAATTCTGGAAAAAAGTGTGAATTCACCTTATGTATGCCCCTCGTGATTTAAATTTGAACACACTTCCCAAGTATTATTTGGAATAGAGTTTCAAAATTTGATGAAGTGGCAAACAACAATGACATATTTCCAAAATCGGGATGTTTCATTTAAACAAGAATAATGATGGTACTGTGATCTTAAGATCCTACTACCTTTGTACTTCTAGAAGGTAGAGGTGGTAAATCCGCCAGACCTGCTGCAACCAGTGTATTTTATCTGTAGTAAAGAGAATGAATGATCAAGACGTTGAATTGTCCAGTTGAATTTATTGTCATATGCATGTATACTCTGTGCATGGGTTATACATAAATTCCTGAAACTGATAGTGTGGGGCTTCATGCCTGAGAGTAGCAGCAAGAAGGTGGCATGGCCTATGGGGATGATGGTGGAAATTCTTGATGATAGCCATTTTCTTGAGGCTGATCTTTTAATGGTGGGGAGGTTAAGCCCGTAATGAATTGTTCGATCCACCAGTCTCTGCAGCCCATGGCAATCCTATGTGCTGGAACTGCCAACGAAACCACAATGCAGTCAGGATACTTTCTACGGTACAACTGAGATGTAATTCAGAGACGTGCCTAATTACTTTCAACTTCTAAGTAATTAAAGGCACAATAAGTTTGATTTGGGATGGGTTGTCTGAATTTTAATACCCAGAAACTTGAAGATGCTAACTCTCTCCACTGCTGACCCACCAATGGAAGGCGTCACATGGTTTTCTGGCTTCCTCTTTCTGAAGTCAACAATAGTCTTATTGGTTTGGTTGAAATTGAGTGAAATAATTTGAATTCAACCTCAACGTTGAATTGAGTTCAACCTTAACTTTTTCCTGGTGCCACATATAATTTCGGAGTGTTAAGAGCCAGAACATCCCCAATTTTATAATATGCGGTAAACGTGAGGATCTTCTGACAGTCTGGCATGGAAGTTGATCAATGTAACTAGGCAAATTCCTTGTATGTGGATACTTGGCCGTTAAACGTATTAATTCAAAAGACTAGCTACAGTATGCACCAGATTGCACAATTTCAAGCTAAAAAATGCAAAAGCTCCCTACCATTGGAAGGGGGGGGGGGGGGGGACGGGACACACACACCTCCCTCCCACACCCTCACCCCCTCGGTCGCTGCGCACCCTCACAATTTCTCACTCAACTCTCACCAAATGTTGGCAGCCCTGATACACTTGATGGGTGGAATGGTCTGATTCTGCTCCTATGACATATGAACTAACAAAGCAGATTGGCCCTACTCTGAGGCTACAACATGACTCATGTGAGGATCTTCTTATTCCGTCAGATTTGCCTACACATTGCTATTCACTAAGAACTATAACCATAAGATCTCGAGTAAATAAATATTGATCCTCCTCACTCTTCCAGCAGTTTAATCTGTTCTAAGTGTTCTCCCCATAACTTGCCCTAACACGTTGATCTTTGACAGAAATGGAACTGAAGCACAAATATTTGTGCAGCTGAATACTATTAACGCTTTTGGGGTGGTGGGGGGGGGGGGAAGACAAAATCCCAACTTCACCCACACCACCTCTTGAATGCTTCAGTCTATAGTGACGTTGTTGTAGTGAACTACAACAAACTAAAATAAAGCCCTCCATTGAACACAATCCACAAGTACACCTCCCTTTAAATAGCACAGGAGATGAGGGCTGCCAAATGTTGGATCAGGCCAGTAAATTGAACACATGGCATTAGCTGTTTTTACTGGTTCACTTTGACAATGATATTTTCATATCAGCAGAACAACAACTTTCGCCATGATCTGCCTATTCCATTGTCCTGGTATTGCACACCAGTATCTTTCTGAGTATCACAACTGCTGCCAAAGTGAACTTAAATCAAACAAAGATGGTATAGCATGTCTGAAATTATTAGCAGCTTTAAGGTAAGGTAGAGCATTTAATTCAAAAATTATGTCATAACTATTTAACATACCGGCTACTGAAAATGAATTATCCCAGAGACTTCTCAGTGCAAGGCTCATTAGAAATCATCTGACTCAGCCGGAGCATCTGCCTGAAGGCCTATTACCACCGATGAAGCTGAGGACTTCATAATGCATGACTTTTTGACACAAGAGGTTTGTGTGCTGAAAGATCCAGTGCTGACCTTTGGCTGCAGTGCTGAATAAGCTTCCAGCCCCTGCACACTTCTTTATTTAAATGGAAATTAAGGCAAAATCAAATTTAGACTTTGTGTGAAGTAAGTGTCCATTATTGGAACACAAACAGTACTTGTTCTTTCACTTCAAGCATAAATTACCAAAAGCAAAAACCATGAAAGGTCAAATGATAGTTCCGGTGATATTAAACACAGGCATAAATATTTATAAAGCTCAAAATTTATGCTATTCAGATGAAGAGATATGGGTCAAAAGCAGGCAAATGGGGCTAGCACACAAGGGTATATAGCTGTGCATGAATGAGTTGGGCCATATGGCCTGTTTTTGTACTGTACGAGTCAATGACCACAGAACTATAGCAGTTCTAGAAGCCAGATTATTTTCTCGTGCATTTTGAGGATATCACCCGTGAACCCAGATTCCAAACTTGAATGAAGCCATAAAAACAAATACCATGCAGATGATATTTTATAGTTTCTTCAGTGAAAGGGTTGTAGAAACACTAATCAAATGATTCTGGTGCACTTGTATGATGCCTTATCATGCTGCTGAGCAGTGACTATGATAGCTTTAATTAATAGATTTAAAGGTGTGTTTTGTAGATTAATATGGCAACCAATTTATGCGAAGAACGGTCCAAAAATTGCTCTGGTTATTTGTTTTTTGGAGGGCAAAATGTTGCTTTTATCACAAGGAGGGCGGTTTGTTCTCCTTGGGAATGAGACCCAGATGGCATTCACCTGATAATTAAACTATTGCACTATTTTATTTTAGAACAATTGTAAAGGGACCGTAAATCTTACTTCAGCCTCTGATCCAAGGGGGTTGCACTGCCCTGTGTGCTTCAGCAAACCAATGTTTATGTAAGTTCTTGAGTGTTCTGACTTGAAAGGGTTGTGTGCCTGTTTATATTGGAGCACAGAGGAAATAAAATATAAAGATGTTATGTTAAGAAACAAATACCAACCAGAAATGTTCTAAGCCATTTATAAAATCTTCTGTTAATTTAAGAGTGAGACCTTTTGACTTGAAAGGGGACTAAAATGATCACCCTCAACAGTAAATAGCTTAGGGTACACAAAAGGCTGGAGAAACTTGGTGGGTGCAGCAACATCTAAGGAGCGAAGGAGATGGGCGACGTTTCGGGTCGAGACTAGCTTGGGCTGTTTAGCATCCTCCATTAGTTTCCTGTTCTTTGTTTAACTCCCACCTGATTTTGCAGTTTTCAAATATAATTTTCAGGAAAATTTTACATGAGATACTAAAGAAATCATTAACTTCTGATCTTGTTCCCCAAAATATACAAGCATCACTATTTATAGGAAGCAGGTGTATTAAATTACAGCTGTCACACTGAACAGCTCATGTCAGTTTTTTGTGGAAACTTTCATCGAACAGCTGCACCTTTTAATTTTGCTTCAAAGGAAATTGAAATGGGAGAAATGGCTTGATTGAATGGCAAGTTGTGGCCCCCAGAGATCTCCCTGTGTGTAAAAACGTTAAAGTTTGGGAGCACCGGTAGAGTTGTATAAACATGCAGTGACTTGGGCAGTTCCAACTGAGCATGGGAGCTAAATGGGATTGGTATCTGCTTCAGCGGGAATATATTTCAACATTTGCAGTTTTTGGTAGTTATCAACTACCAAACAAATTTCCTAACAAAATACAAAGTGCTGGAGAAACCAGCAGGTCAGGCAGCATCTCAGGGTGACGTTTCAAGTCGAGACCCTTCTTCAGACTAACTTTTTGGATTGGTGCCCTTCAGTCTGAAGAAGGGTCTCGACCCGAAAAGTCACCCATTCCTTCTATCCAGAGATGTTGCCTGTCCTGCTGAGTTACTTCAGCATTGTGTGTATCTCTGGGGACAAGGATAGGCGAGATCACAATTTGAACTCTGAAGAAGGGTCCCATTCTTATCCGCCAGAGATGCTGCCTGACATTCCGATTACACCAGCATGTTGTATTTTGTTAGGAAATATACTTAAAGTGCTGGAGTAACCAGCAGGTCGGGCAGCATCTCTGGATGATAAGAATGGGCAATGTTTTGGGTCGGGACCCTTCTTCAGTTCAGATTCTTATCTCGCCTATCCTTGTCCCCAGAGATAGACACACAATCGTGGAGTAACTCGGTGGGACAGGACCTTCTCTGAATAGAAGGAATGGGTGACTTTTCGGGTTGAGACCGTTTTTCAGACTGAAGAAGGGTTTCGACCCAAAACGTTGGTCTAAAGAAGGGTCTCAACTCAAAAAGTAATCTATTTCTTCTATCCAGAGATGCTGCCTGTCCCGCTGAGTTACTCCAGCATTTTGTGTCTATCTTCAATGTAAAGCAGCATCTGCAGTTCCTTCCTACACATCTTGGCCCCAGAGATTCTGCCTGACCTGCTGAGTTACTCCAGCTCTTTTTGTGTTCTGCACAAGATTTTGGCATCTGCAATTTCTTGTGTCTTCTCTTTGTTAAGGAAGTATTGCCTTTAAAGTGTTTATGGGTTTACAGCTCTTTGCTAAATTACTTAATGAAAAAAGTGGATCCCTTGGTCCATTGTTCAGTGATGCCAAAATATAGTTGCTGAAAGTATTGTTATGCAAACAGATGCCTTGAATCCTCAGGCAGTTTACTAGCTTTCTTTTCATTCTTTTGGTAAAGTAGGTCAAAAGAAATTCAACATTGCGTGAATATAAACACTGTGAGCCAAATTGAAGCAGATTGGAGAAGTAGTTTCCACGGAATATTTACTTTTTTTGTTAATCAGTCATAGTTTCGTTAATCTAATCAATGTTTTTTGACTCTGTAGCAAACATTAACTGCAATAACCATATTATAAAGCTGTGGAATGACAATTCACATCAATCTGATGTATTTAAAAACTTAACAGTTTATAACATCCTTTTTCCCCAGAAGGAAAGATCATCAACATTTCCCTTGTACTGTAAATTATGTGTTACTATGGGGTTGGGAACGAGAGGGTGGAGTGTTTGTGTGGTCGCAGTGAAATGGTAGGAGGATTCCTTAATGTTACAGTACAGAAACCAACCAAAACGGTGAAATTAAGGTAAATAAAGTGCAATGACCAATTTAAAATAAATGTGTATTAAAAATCAAAGTTATTTCTAAACACAAATTTACATTTATTTACTGTGTAAAATGTTCAGTTGAGCATAAATAGTGGTAATAACCTGAGATTGGCAGTAGATCAATTAATGTATCATTGGATGGAACGGTTCAGAAATAGGGCCTTCGACCTGCAATGTCTGTGCTGAACATAATGACAAATGAAATCTCCTCTGCCTGCAAGTGATCCATATCTCTACATACTTTGTATATGCATGTGTCTATCTGATAACCTCCAATATGCCACAATTGTATCTTCTTCCACTACTCCACCGGCAGTGTGTTTCAGGCACCCAACACCAAAGGTCATAGAGCGGAGCAAGATACTCCGCTCGGCGAAAAAGCCGTAGTACGCCATGGGTAATTTTTCGCGCCATCTCAATGTGCTCGTGATTACCATCATGGCATCCACATCTACATCCGCAGCTCACTGACTGAATGATACAGACGTCCTGACTGAAAATCACACCCTTCTGATCAATTATTTTAGGATAAGCCTTTCTAGAGAACATGCTACTTTTTTCTTTGCGCACTTTCAAAATATAGAATTTTGAATTTGCCGTTTGATTGGCACAAGGAGACTACAAAGCTGTTAATATATATATATTTTACACTGTAACGTTCTACATTTCTACTTTTGGGTATGTATGTGGCAATTATGGCTCATGGAATTTTCTCCTACACAATTAGCTATATTCGTAACAACATATTTAAAAACGTGAGATTTTCGATCTTTCCAAACCCCTTAAAAAAACGTCTGATCAAGGGACCCGACCCTAAACGTCGCCTAGCCATTTCCTCCATAGATAGACACAGTGCTGGAGTAACTCGGCAGCATCATTGGAGAGAAGGAATTGGTGACGTATTGGGTCGAGACCCTCCATAGATCCAGCCTGACCTGCTGAATACTCCAGCACTTTATGTTTTGTTCTTAAAATAAATCCGTGGTCCACTGAAGGAACTACACAATAGACTACTCTGGAAGTGCAAGTTTTGCTGTACACTTCATACAGTAGAGCACATCATAATACACCATGAGTGAATTAATGAGGTTAGATTATTTTTAAAATCTGTTTTTAATTGATACCCATCCTATGTACCTTATATCAGCTTTATTGTATGTAACGTTATTAAATGCGGCAGTGCATATGTCATTCAAACAATTATTCATAGTGTTTATGGGTGTGTGTTTCCAGTAGCTACTGTTTCCAACTCCGACCAGATATCACATCAGTGACTGAAAACCAGGACTTAAATATGTGCATCATACATATTGTAAAAGAGAAACAATGCTTGGCTAGCTTTGTTCTCAGCAAAGATCATAGAGTGGAGTTCTCAGAGCGCAGTACCACACAGAAGGAGAACAAAATAATTTTGTTCAAATGTTGCCGTTTTACATCAATTTATGTACACCCTGGGAGTGGCGGCGCTGCCCTGGCAGCAGCGGCTCGCCTGCAGTCCGTCTGTTTTTCTTTTTTTTTGTTGTTTTCTTGTCTTGTTTTAGCGTGGTAATTTGAGTTATTATGTAGTGTATGTGCGTGGGAGGGGTGGGAGAAACGTTTTGGTCTCTTTCTTTTGGAGTGGGACTCGACGTTTCTTGTCGTATCCCCCGTCTCCGTCTGCGCTGAGGCCTAATGGCGGAGCTGACGGCCTCCGACTGCGACCGACCTCGAGGCTCCGGAGGCAGAGCCAGCCAGGACTAACCAGCGCGAGGCTGGCTGACTTCGGGGCTGCGGCGGGTTCCGGCATTCCGGCGGCCCGACTCTGAGCTGTGGCGGCTTTCCGGTGGTGGCGGCAACGACCTCGGAGGGTCTGCCGCGGGCCCAGTGGACGACATCGTCGGCAGGTCACAGGTTGGTGACCTGTTTTTCCGGAGCTCCCGCGGCAACAGCTGCGTCCGCTGGACTGGAGGGCGGCAGCATCGACCGCCCCGGGCCGCGAAGTTGATCCGGCCCGTTCGCGGAGCGCGGTTCAGCTGCGGGACTTATTTACATCACCCGGTGCGGTCACAGCATCGGAGGCCTGGGTCGCCTTAGCGTAGAAGAAGAGGAAGAACAAGAAGGGAAGAGATAAAGACAAGATTTTTGCCTTCCATCACAGTGAGGAGGTGTCTGGTGAACTCACTGTGGTGGATGTTAAATATGTGTTTATTGTGTGTTTTGTTATTTACTATATGTATGACTGCAGGTAACGAAATTTCCTTCAGACCGCAAAGTCTGAATGACAATAAAGTTTTCCATGATTCCATGTTCCATCCATATCCAGAGAAGACGACACGGGTACAATAATTCTTAGTTTTATGGGAAAATATGAGGCTAATTTCTCCTTACAATTCAGGAAGAAACATGTGCAGTCTACAAAAACTAATACAACAATAGGTTGCTAATATTAGAAGCTAGTGGCAAATGTAAGTGGTAATGTATATGTAGTATATAGGAATGGAAATAGAATTCATAAGCTCTGTTCACAGTCCTATTTATTTTTAATCCAACCCAAGAACTAATAAAGGTAGAAAAACAACTATCATGTTCTTGTAAGATATGTCTCAAAATAATCAATAATTATATTTTTATTCACCTGGTCACAATAGCTTATTGGATTTCACAGCTTACAGCTGAATTGGTTTAAGGGCCTGTCCTACCAGCATCGGACTCCATGCGATGAGCGCGATCAAACTAGAAGCGGGGGCCGCGCGGAGGTCGGTGATCCCCTGTACAGGGCCGTTCCCACCAGCATGCGCCTGCATGCGGCAAGCGTGACCAAACCGGAAGCGAGGGCCGCGTGGAGGTCGGGTGAGTGGCGCAACGCGGCGCAAAGTGAGGCGAACTTGGAGCAAAGTCTTAAGGTAAGTTCGCCAGGTAAGAGAGGGGCACAGAGGCACACACACAGAGGGCCATGGAGCCACACACATAGAGGGTCATGGAGGCAGCTACAGATGGGTTCACGGAGGCATGATGTCGAGGCGGTGTGTAATGCGTCGAGGCGACTGCGAGCTGACAAGCCGTTGCCACGCGGAATTTTTGAACATAGTCAGTTTTTGGGAGCCCCGCGCGATGTCGGGACGAACTCCGCATGGCTCTGGCGATCGAAGTGGGACCGACGCCGGACGGCTCAAGCGACCACGTTAGGTCGAGCTCATCGCATGGAGTTGCATGCTTGTAGGACAGGCCCTTTAGGCATTTTTAGTCATTGTATGCATAAGATTATTTCTGATATGGTAATAAGGGGGAGGGGGACTTTATTATGTCTCTTAAGATGCTTTTTCTAATCTCCTGGTGACTAATTTCATGCTTTATTGCAATGACCATTTCAAATTCCACCGGGTTATTAAGGTGTGTATATATAGTTTTATTTGGAGATACAGCATAGAAACAGGCCCGCTGTGTCCATGTCAACCATCAATCAACCATTCACACTGGTTCCAAGTTTTCCCACTTTATCAATCACTCCCTGCACATCAGGTGCATTTTTTTTTAAACAGGCCGTACAAAGCCATACATCTTTGGAATATTTTGGATCAGAACATTACAAGCATTAATAGAGTATAAATGATTATCGAGCATTTATATCCCTTTGAAAAAATTGATTCAGAAGATTTACATATAAATAAAAGTATTCTCCAATACCATGCTAAAACTTAAGGAAACTGAATAGATTCATCGCAAAGATAGACACAAAAAACTGGAGTAACTCAGCAGATCAGACAGCGTCTCTGAAGAAAAGGATGTGGTGATGTTTCAGGTCGAGACCTTCTCTCCAGAGAGGCAATCTGTCCTGCTGAGTTACTCCAGCTTTTTGCATCCATCTTCAATTTCAGAGTTAAATAAAAAAACACAATGCTGGAGGAACTCAGCAGGATAGGCGGCATCTGTGGAAGGAATGGATTAGCAGTTGTTTTGGGCCAGGGATCTAATTCAATAGGAAGGAACTGCAGATTCAGTTGTATTTGCAACACGCCAAATGGTTCTGGGAATGCCGACGGGAGAGGGGGAAGAGAGAGAAACTGATTGTGGACTTTGGAAGGGGAAGGATGAGGACCCACAATTCTGTTTATATCGATGGGATGATGGTGGAGAGGGTCAAAATCTTCAAATTCCTGGGCGTGCATATTTCCGAAGATATTTCCTGGACCCAGCACACTGATGCAATTACAAAGAAGGCACATCCAGCGCTTCTACTTCCTGAGAAGATTATGGAGATTCGGTATGTCAAAGAGGATACTATTGAACTTCTACAGATGCAGAGTAGAGAGCATGCTGACTGGTTGCATCGTCCAGGAGTGGAAATCACTGCAAAAGTTGTGACCACTGCCCAGTCCATCACCGGCTCTGACCTCCCCACCATTGAAGGGATCTATCGAAGTCGCTGCCTCAAAATAGCAGCCAACATCATCAAAGAACCACACCATCCTGGCCACATACTCATTTCACACCTGCCATCGGGAAGAAGGTACATGCAGGGCTGGCCTTAGGGGGTGCGAGGCCCAATTGGGAACAATTTCCATAGAAATATAAATATATAATTATAAATGAGTCATATTCAGGCACGTGTCGTGAGTAATAGGACAGTCAGTCGGCTTTAAAAAATATTAAACCATGCATGCACAGATTGTTCTCCTCTCCGTAAAAATAAAAGGGCTTCCAAATCTCTTTCTGAATTACTGAATGGGTGGAGGGTGATGCCAGGTGGAAAAATGGTGGGAAAAACGGGAGCACACCGATACAACATGAATCAGTTGTCATCTTATTGAATGACTATAGTAGTTCAAGGGACCAATTGGGGGGAAGAGTTCCTTTCACAGCGTGTGGGGAGTCTAGCCAGGGGTAAAGTTGCGGGGAAGGCGGGAGCGTTGAGAAGGTGGGGGTTGGGGTTCATGCCAGTAACCAACTCGCCGCGGCACTCCGGGCGTTGAGCCGCCGCGTTGTGGCCGGAGAGGGAAGCAGCTCGCGTGGCTATGAGCGGCCGTCATCACCGGACAGCAGAACCGACTGCCATCTCAGCACCTTCTGCTGGCCCGCTCACCTCTGGTAGTGCTCTCCGTCTGAATAGTGAGGGAACCAGCTCAAGAGCAAAGATCATAGAGTGGAGTGGGTCAGCGGGTGATGGATAACATCACAGCGGGCGGTGGAGCTTACTCCTGTGTCAGCGTGAACAAGGGATCAATTGAGGTTATTCGCACTGACATGTGGAGTAAGCTCCACTGCCCGTTGTCCTGTTATACATGGCCCGCTCTTGAGCTGGATGCTGGCATGATCCCCGACCCCATCCTTCTCAACGCTCCTGCCCTCCCCACAACTTTTACCCCTGGCCAGACTACCCACACGTTGTGAAAGGAACTCTTTTCTCCCCCCCGCCCCCAGCAGCGCTGTCCCTTTACAGCTGCTGGCAATGAGGGATTGGCTTGGCTTTAATATTATACTTTAATATTATTGTATTATATGCTGTAAGTCCATAACAGATAGGTAAATAAATTACAATTTCTAGCAATAAACCAGGTTTTTATGGAGAAGATCATTTGCAAGCTGGTACATTAGCATACCATAATTAGTAGCATCATCATACTCCTCAGATTGTAACCAATAATGAACTCTGTTTTTCCTCAACTTTTCAATTTTGGCATTGTAAACTATAAGTTTTTGCTCTAAAATCACGCTTGACATGCCTTTCTGCCCATTACTCTCCCATTAAGAATGTCCCATAGATTCCATTTCTTAAGAAAAGGATAATTTTTAAAAATAGCCTAAGTATCCAAATAACAAACTAATCCCATTCACACAAGAATATAACATGATTCTTAAATCTCACTGTCATGAATTTATATGCCAGATCAGTTATGGAAATGGAAGATTTTAGGAACTAGGGGTACGCTAAGGTCCGTGAGGCTGAGGTTGGGAAGGAAGGGGGTGGGGGAGTAGACGCTATAAGCCCGGCCATGAGAAATTTTATTTAACTCTGAATTGAAGATAGACAAAAGCTGGAGTAGCTCAACAGGACAGGCAGCGCAGTGACTCTGGAGAGAAGACCCTTCTGCAGACTGAACTGAACTCTCGCCGGTGAAAGTACTTGTGATTGGATGAAGAAGGGTCTTGACCAGAAACGCAACCCTCTCCCCAGAGCCCCTGCCCGTCCCGCTGAGCCACCACAGACAGGGAGTTGAAGGTAGACACAGGGGGGTCCACCTTCAACTTCAGAGCCAAACAAAAAACACAGCGTGCTAGAGGAACTCAGCGGGCAAGGCAGCACCCGCGGAGGGAACATATCACTTATTTTCGCAAACATTTCTAAACGTAGTTTCCAGTGACCGTTTGACGAAGTAACTAGCAGTGCCAGTAATACACAACGCACCACGTCTGAGGCAGGGTGTCCAACAGCGGAGGTAATGTTCACCGAAAACATTTATTATAAACGTGGAAACAACATACAAGGAAGGGTCCAAGGGTCACTCGGCCGAATAACGCTAGGCTACAGATAGACACAAAAAGCTGGAGTAACTCAACGGGACAGGCAGCATTCCCGGTGAGAAGGAATGGACAACGCTTGGCTATGGCAGCATTCGGCCTCGTGAGTGTTATTAATATTGACGTTGGTCAAAAAAGCTGAAACATGGCAGGTGACATATTTTAACTAACTTTAAAATCTCCAGTATTGCACTGCACCACATATAAACATGGTTCCGTGTATCACAGAGAGACAAGACCACTGGAGCTTTTTTTAAATTTAATATTGGGTCTTGTGCTAATATTTCTAATAACATAACAGATACAGGAAATGTATGCCAAGGCAAGCCCATTACGGCAGCCATTGTTTGAACACGTACACCTGCTGAGTTTCTCCAGCATTTTGTCTACCGCAAAACGTCAATGGTTCTGAGAATGCCAAGGCAACAGGGTGAGAGAGAGAGAGAGGGAGTGAGAGAGCTAGAGAGAGACGAGATGGGGAGCGGGAGAGAGCGAAAGACACAACGTGGGTCGGTAGGTAAATTGAATGACTAATCTGCTGCACACCAAGAAGCTCACCAAGAAGAAGCCCTCAATTATGATGGTGAGTTTTAAGAAATTCTCACTGTGTCATCAATGCATCGATCTACATTCCTCAGTAAATGTAATTGTGTTTGGAACAAGTATTAATGACGCCGCATGAATTTTATTCAAAGGAACATGGCGTCATTAATACTTGTTCAAAACACAATTACATTTACTGAGGAATGTGGATCAATGCATTGATGGCGCATTGTATAACTACTGGCTGTTAACAAGTGCTACAGTAGTAGTTAAAAAATCGTTTGTGTCTGATGGCCGTGCAACGGTTGTTATCCATGTTCGTTTTGTAAAAAAATCCGTATGGCGAATGTTTTAAAAAAAATCTTTATTTAACAAAGCGAATTTGTATTTCCATACGGAAAATTAACGCAGGGCCCACCCCTTAGGCGCGGGGCCCAATTGGGAGAAGTCGGTCCAATCGACTTAAGGCCGGCCCTGGGTACAGGAGCCTGAAAACTGTGACATCCAGGTTCAGGGTCAGCTTCTTCTCTACAGTCATCAGGCTATTAAACACAACAACAAATAAGCTTGGAACTACAACAGACTATTATTATTATTATTATTGCACAATATGTATTTATTTATTGATTATTGTGCATGTGAACTTTTTTCTCCCCTAATGTACTATGTTTACATATTCTATTGTGCTGCAGCAAGCAAGAATTTCATTGTCCTATCTGGGACACATGACAATAAAACACTCTTGACTCTTGATATCCTTTTAAATCTTGCCGCTTTCACCTAAAAGCGATGTCTTTGCATTTCCATGCTGAAAAAATGTTCTGACTGTCTACCTATCTTTCTTGTAATTTTATATACTTCTGTCAGACCTTTCCTCTGCTCCATGGAATCCAACTTTGTTCAACCTGTCATTTTAGTTAATGCTTCTAATTCAGGCAGCATTCTGGTAACCCTCCACAGCCATCCTGTTATGATGCTGTCAATTATTGGAATCAACTTGGGCAATAGAATCGGTGGTGGGGGGGGGGGGGTGAAGAGGGGTGAAAAGGAAGGAATTGTAGGCAATATGTCTGTTGCATTTGATCATGCACACTTTTTCTTATATTATGCACTCTCGCCATTAATGATCAGTTTCATTCCAACAGATTAACATGGGGATTCTTTCAGATAGTACATTGACCAAGTTTGCACACAAAAAAATATTGTTTCCCTTTTTAAAAAAAACAGCGATCGGTTAGAAATAGTAAACCATTCTCTCTGTGAAAATGTTGTTGCTTCCTTATGCATTTTAAGATTAACTCGAACCCTTGATATAAGTAGATACTTAACTTTTTGCCAAGTTGCATGGATAAAGAATTAAGGCAGGGGTCGCAGATGAAGAATATGGAAAATGATGCTGCAGATTGCAGTTGAGCAAAGCTTAAAAATGTTAACTCCTGGCTGTGAAGCTTGTAAGTTGTGAACTTTGTGGATATAGAGATGGCTTCCTGTAGCACAGAATCAAGCTTTTTGTCCTACTGTGCTGACCATCAAACTTTCATCTGTGCTAATCCCGTTTTGTTTTCCTTTCAAGCCCATATTAATTATTTTTCTCCTCTCTCAATTTGCCTGCCAGCCACCTCTTTTAGCTGCAATTTATGCTAGCTAATGAAATTACCAACTAGCACGATTTTGGCATGTGATAGAAAACCAGAGACCTAGAGGAAACCCACATGGTTGCAGAGAGAATGTGGAAACTCTCCACAGACAGCATCGGAGGTCAGTATTGAACCCAGGTCTCCTGGAGCTGTAAGGCAGCAATGTTAATCAGTGTGTTGCTGTTCTACCATACAGAGGTACATGCAGGCCATCTGAAGTTTGTATAAGTTGCGAGGAGATTGTTAGAATAGCGGTAAAGTTCTTCTGTGAGCCAATATGTTGAAGGTTGCCATGTTGTTCAAGTGAATTCTAGAGAAGGTGTGATGGCTGCAGGATGATCTGTGTATCTCCCCCGGTTGTTTGAGAAATCCGGGAAAATGTGCGGGTTCTTCATTGAGACATGAATGAAGTTGAGAAGTACAAATCATGCAGGTTGCATAGTTTACAGAGTAAAATCACAGTAAAGAGTTTCAATTGACTTTTGTTTTTCAAGAATTTCTCCTTTCACAAAATTTGATAATTTGCTTATTGGAGGTAACCAGAATTTGCTTTGTAACACAATCCAGGAAGGTAACGCTAGATCCTCCGCAATTTCCTTTCTCAACATTGTTAAATGTTTTGTTTTCTTATTTCTCTCATTACTTTGATATTCATCTTTGTTATGTGCCTGACGTTTTCCCTAGCTCGGCTTTTCTATATTAATCTCTCTGTATTCTGTACACATATTGAACATGTCAATTGCATGATAAAGTACTGTATGTGTTTAAGCAATGTCAGAATTGGTTTAATCTGCGTTTATAGAAGTATTAAAGTGTTTATAGTCTGGAAGTTAACAATGTAGGTAGACTGGGAATTGTAGGGGAGACCGACTGATGATGAAGTCTTTGAGGTAAATCTTTTGTTAGGGATTTAAAACCAGATTTGGTTTAATTTATTGTCAAGTGTACCGAGGTGTAGTGAAAAGCTTTTGTTCCGTGCTAACCATTCGGCGGAAAGACAATATATTATTACAATTGCGCCATTCACAGTGTACAGATACATAATAAGAGGAGTCACGTGAATAACATTTAGTTATTAACGTTTAGATAAAGCCGTTAAAGTCTGATCGAAGATAGTCCAAGGGTCTCTAACGAGGTAGATCGTAGTTCAGAACGGCTCTCTAGTTGTGGTAGAATGGTTACATTCCCTGATAACAGCTAGGAAGAAACTGTCTCTGAATATGGAGCTGTGCATCTTCTACAACCCGGAAGTGTGCATTTTCTTATCTCTACTTGTGAAAGAATGACTAAAACGGGGAAAATCACGTACTTGAACTTGTTATACCATTTATCTGACTCCACTTTGTAAAGAAATAATATACATGAACTTTCCAAACTAATTTTCATATGTAGTCTGATATTCCAAATAAAGGAATGGGAACAATTTACTTCAGACTTTAGCGATATTGCGCAGAAACAGGCCCTTCGGCCCACCTAGTCTGCGCCTACCAGTGATCGCCCCGTACACTAGCACTATCCTATACACTAGGGACAATTTACAATTTTACCAACGCCAGTTAACCTATGTCTTTGGAGTGTGGGTGGAAACCGGCGCGCCCAGGGGAAAAAAACCAACGCGGTCACAGGGAGAATGTACAGACAGCACCCGTTTTCAGGATTGAACCCGGGTCAACCCGGCGCTGTAATGCAGAAACTCTACTGCTGTACCATTGTGCTATCCCCAATATTAGGTGGACCAATTAAAAGTTAAACAGTCTGGATAGTGGCTTTGTAATTAGATGCTATAAATCAGTACACTGATTAGACCAGATCAATTTGATGGATTTATTTTCTCTTCTAGATACTTCATTAATTTGAGTTTCATTGCTATGTCTAAAATGCAGAATTAATCAATGAGGATACTGCCTTTTTCTGTATTCTGAAATGGTTACTGCCTTGACTCAGATTATCTGGACTGGTTGCTAAATATATCACGTTGTTTCAGATATTGAATTAGTTTGTGAGGTGATTGCTTTAATACTTAATACCTGCCTGTTATATTAGAGGATCTTCTAAAAATGACCATATTTCCCGGCAATGAAGACGCTATTTTTTACCAAAAAATAAGGCACGAAAATCTACCTGCGTCTTGGAGGCCGAAGGTTAGGTTGTTAGCCAAGAAAGATCTCTTGGTACAGCAACATCAAGAACAAAGTAGTTATAGCTAAGTCTATAAGTCTATCCCTCATTGCTGGCAGCTGATGGGAAGCGGCAGTAAAGTGGGAAGCAGTTGAAAAAGGACAGCGCCGCGGGGGGGGGGGGGGGAAAGAGTTCCTTTCACAGTGTGTGGGGAGTCTGGCCCGGGTCAGCACGGGCAGGAGGGGGTTGGGGATTATGCCAGCAACTCGCTCACCGCTGCCGCGGCGCTCCGGGCACGGAGCCACCACATCGTGGCCGGGGAGGGAAGTAGCTCGAGTGGCTGTGAGCAGCCGCCGGGACCGGACAGTAGAACCAGCCGCCACCTTGGTGCCTTCTGCCGACCCGGGGATGCTGTCCGGTCCCGGCAGCCGCTCCCGTTTTGGCACTACTGACCCTTGTGTTTGAATTTCCTAGTTCCTTAGCGCTCCCGTTTTTCCCACCATCTCTCCACCTGCCATCACCCTCCACCCCCCACCCGTTCAGTCATTCAGAATGGAGGAGAACTGGAAGCCTTGGGCAAATTGAATTGTCACTTTCTTCATTTTTATTTTATACTTTTATGAGCGTGAGAAATTCTATGTCCCGCCAACCTTTTTTCAAAATTTATCAACTCAAAATGGGGGCACGCCTTCGACATAGGTGTGTTTTCATTGCTGGGAAATACGGGTATTAACTGAAAATGTTGTACGAGAAGAGTTAGTGAGGTTGAATGCTGATAAATTCCACAGAATAACTTAAATCCAAGCATTTTGAAAGACTCTATACCTGCTGTGTGACCAACTCACTTTGTGCTATCTGCATTTTCCACATTCTGAACGCTCCATGAGGGGTCCAACTCGCTAAATATGCTACCGGACATTTTCCATGTCAGGAATGCTCCACAGAGAGTCTAACTGCACCTCCAAGCAGTCTGGCAGGAGCTATAGCTGAACATGCTTCCTGCAGTTATAGTTCCAGGGAACGCTAAAAATGACTCTGATCTCCAATTGGGGGAACTTGCCTCTGTCCTATCTTTTATCTCTATGTCCTTCTGCTAAGAAAAAGGAAAACAAGTCATACCTGTTTATTACTCGTCTTTCTCATCAGAGTCTTGTGTTCATCAAAATGACCCTGTGATTTCTTGCCACGTGAAAAGTTACCAAAGAGGCATCTTTAGATCCAGTGGATGCTCTGGTTAGCTTTTAAAGTTCTGGATTTGTCCCTGTGGGGTTGGATCGAAGCAGCTATGACCTTGCTATTTAAAAGACGAGAATATGGAATTGCTGCTACATGTAATAAACAATTTTTTAAAGGAACATCGTGAAAGCAACAGAAGAATTAAGTAGAGCCAACATGTATTTATTGAAAAGAAAATCATGTACACTAAAGTGTTGGAGTTTCTTGAGGATATGAGTAGTAGCGTTGGTAAGAGCAACCAGTGAATGCAATGCATTTGGATTTAGCTAAATTTCCATTTAAGGTCCCGCATGGGATGTTGGTTATCAGGTTTAGAACACACAAAATCGTTTTGATATACTGGCATTGAATGGGAATTGGTTATCAGGCAGTAACAGTGGCGATAAACAGATCTCCCTTGGGTTGGAAGACTGTGACTTGTGTGATATTGCAGGAATCGGTGCTTGGCCCTCAGGCTTCCGTGTGGAGGCTCAGTCATGCTCATTCAAAACACACATGGAATATTTCTGGATCAGTTTAGTCTAGTTTATTGTTACGTGTACCAAGGCACAGTGAAAAGCTTTTGTTGCGTGCTATCCAATCAGCTGAAACGCAGTACATGATTACAACGAGCCACTTGCAGCGTATAGATACATGATAAGGTAATAACATAGAAATATAGAAAATAGGTGCAGGAGAAGGCCATTCGGCCCTTCAAGCCAGCACTGCCATTCATTGTGATCATGGCTGATCATGAAGAACGTTTAGTTATTGATATTAACTGAATCTAGCGATATAGGGATAGTACAAGAGACTGAGGTTGAAGTTCGGCATGATCTTCCTGAATGGCAGAGTTGGCCGAGAGAATTGGATGGCTTACACTGGCACTTTATTTATAGTCCTGTTTAATTTAAACTAAGGAACAGAACTTTAAATAAAGGCCAGTGTTATCAGACGTACATCCTCTCTCACCTGAATAATTGATAAACACCAAACAAATTATATTATGGTTGGATTGCAATGGAGTCATAAGTGGTTGATGTAGATATATTAAGACTATTTGCTCTTAGTTTGCAGCTGCCTGCCTAATGGTTCCTGTATATCAGGGACAGTATTTAAAGCAACTGCATCATACCCAGCACAAACTAGATGTGGGCAATTATGGTACTTCTGACGGCAACCAGACATAATTTTAGCTACTTATACTGAGCAAACAGCCCAATCTAAAGATGATAGATCCTGTGATTGCTTGCTTGTCATATAAACTGAAGAATGACCAATGCCAGCAGGAAGCCTAAAATTGTGGTTTCTCCACATGAAGCTGGGAAGAAAGAGAATGCTACTTTAGAACTCTTCAAAGTTGTTCAGCCTTCCAGTGGATAGAACAAAGTGGACGGAGCATGCCCTGGCATATGCTTTGTTTAGTCTTGCAGACTGTTGGCTTAGGATCATTCAATTCATCTTTAACACCAGTTTCAGGCAGCTGCTCCTACATAACACCAGCTATTACTCTGATTCCAGTTGAGTTTGGAGGTATTGAAAATTGATGTTTTTGCTGTTGGCACATGGGCATAACGGGATTCAGTTCTGCTATTAATATCTATATATTTAGGCTGCATTTATTAAGATTTTATTTGTTCATAAAGATTTTTTTTTTCAGCCCATTACATTTCAGTAATCTAAATGAATAATCAAATCTTGCAGAAGGTTATGTTTTGGCTGTAGTTATTTTGTCAGCACTGCACCAAGAATGACATCTTCATGCCATTTTGTGCAGACTAAAGAGTAGAGTTGGATAATAACATGTCAAAGCTGTGCTTTGCTTACAACAGTCACACCCTGTGAATTGTACTTACTGCAGAGAGAAAGCAGTTGTTTTTAATTAAAGAGGGAGGCTAGAAAATGTATTTTAATTCTAGCATTAAAATAATGCAGCACCAAGGGGTCTATTGTTAAGGTTTTTCAAGTAATAATTTGCTTGACGAATGTTACAACAAGCTAAAATATTTTGGCACAAAGCCAAACAAAATCTTATCATACTCAAAGTAGTCAATTTCTTGAGCACCACTCCGATCGTGCTTGGTAATGTATGGAATTCGAAAAAGGCTGGGGAAAATGTTGCTGTTATCTTGCAAGCTGATGAGTTAAAGTTCCGTCTGCACCAAGCAAGCGAAGCCCGAAAATAAGAAAATGACTTTAGAATATTGATCATGTCTAATGAACTGTCCATCTGTCATTTAGAGCAGTACTGCACCGAGTCTTTTTTCCTCGAAGAAACGGGGATGACATTGTTGAAAGCTGGAAAATTCTCTGAAATAAGTATTCATAATGTTTGCAAATTTACCAGGCTGTTTATCAGGCTTTTTCAGGCTGTTTTATGAGTGGACTGGAGAATTGGGGAAATGACCAGAAAATAATGCTCGTTGGAAATGGCACAATGTTAATGTTAGTGAGAATAAGCAGGGCTCGAAATTAGCTGTTGTCCGGTTGCCAATGACCACCCAAAGTGCCGCCGGACAACTTAAAGGCAGAGCCATTTTGCCCGGCTTGGCACTGCAGATACTGGTTTATACCGAAGATAGACACAAAAAACTGGAGTAACTCAGCGGATCAGGCAGCATCTCTGGAGAAAAGGAATGTGACGTTTCGTATTGGCGGCAGTAACAAGCTGTAGTGCGGGGCAAAGATACTAGGGGCAGGGTGAAGTGGGGTCGGAGCGAATGATGTGCCCTGCACAGCATAGTAGCTCCTCCTCCTCCTCCTGTACCGCGCCTGCCCTGATAGCGGCCGCTGCATGCCACTCCGCCATATCAGGTTTCAAAACAAACCCTCCCGCACGCCGAGGCTGGGAGGGAGGAAGGGAGAGTGGACAGGGACGACCAAGGCAGTGGACAGGGACGACCAAGGCAGCGGGGCGATGATGCTGTCCGTGTCCGATGAGCGCTGATCTTCCCCTCTCCCTCTCCCTCTCCCTCTCCCTCGTAGTGAACGTCCCATTCATCCCGTTGTGATCTCCCCCCCCATTCATCCCGCACGATCCACACTGTACTGACCCCCCCCATTTCATCCTGTATTAATCTCTCCCCCCCCCCCCCAAATTCATCCCGCGTTGATTCATCTGCCCCATCCATCCTGTACTGATCCCCCCCCCCCCATTCAAGAAGAATGGGGGGGATCAGTCTGAAGAAAGGTCTTAACCCGAACCTTTGCCTATTTCCTTCACTCCATAGATGCTGCCTAACCTACTGAGTTTCTCCAGCATTTTTGCCTACCCCCCATCCATCCTGCACAGATCCCCCCCCCCCCCCGTCCATCCCATACTGAGCCCCCTATTCAACTCCTCGGACATCCCCCACGCTCTCCCTTCACAATTTGACCTACTCCAACCAACACACACTAATTCCCCTGCCTCAATCCATCCATTCCGCAACGATTGCCTTCTCAACCCCCCCCTCCCCCGCCATCTATCCATCCTGCACTGATTCACACCCCACCCCCCCCCCCCCCCCCCATCCTATTGTGTTGGAAATCCCTTCAGAGCGAACATTGACTGTTTGATAACAGAATGCAATCAAATGTGTTTTAATTCCCAATGTTATTATTTGTTTTAGTCATAAAGATGGATTAATAAAGTTGTGGCCTCGTGAAACATTAAAACCGCATTGTTCGATTGTCACTGCTACCGTTGACACATTATTACAGAATTCATTTTAACGGCAAATCAATGCTTTTAATATGGAGTATCAGTACTGTAGTTATTTAATGAGCACCATTCACAACTATACGTTGGATTTATCCAGGTTTTACTTCTACAGTCGGTCATATACATCACAAATTTGGTCAGGAGATATTTCAGTTGAAATTTTAACGTTAATTCTGAAGTGGGGATGATGGAAACGGCATTTATCAATTTTAAAAAAAATAATCTGGTGCGTACAAACTGGGTATCCTCATTGTTGTTCACAGCATACATCTAATCAGAATGTCCGGTAATGTGGAGTTTTGACACCTTTAAACATATTACCAAAAGAACATTTGCTGCAGTTATGTCCTTTGACCGTCACTTGTCAGTTAGTGTAATGTTTTACCTGTCAGATGGGTATAGTCGGTTGTAACAGCTATTATCATAAAATGCCTTTAGAAATTTCCTTGCAACCTGTATATTTTGTTGTGGATAAATTATGTGGGAAGCGAGAGTGTTTCTGTTCCAATAGCAATAACGAGCCATGCTACGGTCATGTCACGATAATTTTCGGTCCTTCACAGAAAACATGCTTGCATCAATCTGTAGTGTGCATGGTTAAGCATATATGTTACCATGGTCCAGATTTTATTGACACAGGTTGATCATTCGCTGAATAATCCAACCACATTGTTGTTTGGAGGTGGAAAGAAATAATAGAAATTGCATTAATTGCAATGTGTAAAAAGAGTTGAGATACTGTATTATAATTTTGTTTTATGTCATTGTGGCATACAGCATGTCTTGATTGGTGAATATGTTTATTTTGTGACTTTATTTCAAGCAGAAATAATATGTGAATGCTTCATTGAGCATAATTCCGACTGGTGGATGTTATTTGCATGGATTTTAGTAAGTTTTTTGATAAGGCCCTCATGTTAGGCTGATCTAGAGGATTAAGATGCACGGGATTCATGGTGACTTGGCCATATGGATTCAGAACTGGCTTATTCATAGAGGACAGAGTGTATTGGTGGAAGGAAGATATTCTGGCTGGCGGTCTGAGACCAGTGGAGTTCTGCAATGATCTGTGTTGGGACCTCTGCTGTTTGCGATATATATAAATGCCTTGGACCTTAATGTAGATGGGATTAAGTTTGCTGACAACACCAAAATTGGAGGTGTTGCAAACTGTAAGGAAGCCTGTCAGAAGATACAGCAGGATATAGATCAGCTGCAGAAATGGACAGAGAAATGGCAGAATGAGTTTAATCCAAGCAAAGGTGATGTGTTGTAATTTGGGAGGTTGAATATAAGGGGAGAGTATATAGTTAATGGTAAGATCCTTAACAGCATTGATGTGTGGAGACCTCTTGGAATCTTATGTTTATAGCTCACTAAAGGTGGCATCACGTAAATGGGGTGGTAACGAAAGCATTGGTATGCTTGCCTTTATTCCGACGGGCATTGAGTATAAGAGTCAGAATATCACGATGAACCTCTATTAGACTGGTTAGGCTGCATTTGCAGAATTGCGTGCAGTTCTGGTCATCCCAATAAATGGAGGATGTGGAGGTTTTGGGGAAATTGCAGAAGAACTTTACCAGATGCTGCCTGGACTAGAGGGTTCTATCTACAACGAGACGTTTTATAAACTTGGATTATTTTCTAGGAAGTTGGAGGTTGAGGAGGGACTTGATAGAAGTGTATAAAATTATGAAAGGCTTGGATATGGTAAACGGTGAAATCTCTTTCCCCAGGTTGGAAACACTAATGGATATAACTAGAAGGTGAGAGGGGGGAATTTTAACAGGGTTGTGCTGAACAAGTATTTTTACACAGGGAGTTGTGGGGGCCTGGAATGCATTGCTTGGGGGTGATGGTGGAGTATATAATTGTGGCTTTTAAGAGGATTTTAGATATCACATGGAAGTGCACAGAATAGATATCACATGGAAGTGCACGGAATAGAGGCATATGGATCATGTGTAGGTAGATGAGATTAGTTCAACAGCATCATATTTAGCGGAAACATTGTGGGCTGAAGGTACTGTTCCTGCCCTGTGCGTTACTGCTCTATGTTTGATTTTCTTTAGTTTCATTATGAAACTTTAAGAATTTCAGTCCCCAGTTGTGCGAAAGTTATGGGAAGGAGATGAAGGCAGGGCAGTGATGATCTGTGGCTGTATTATTATTCAAGAGAAATGAACTTGTTTCATTGAAATCAGAAAATAAAAACATTTTCTAACCTTTTTTATGTCTTTTCTTTTAGTCAATCCCAGTCGTTCACACAAGGCTATTCGAAACCTAGAATTATCAATTGGCTCTTGCCAGCATTCTGTTTTTAAGTAAGCGAGGTTTGGAGATCCTGATCTGAAATGAATTTTCATCTTGATATTGTACTTATTTTATACACTAACAAACCACCTTTTTTAAAGCAAGAAAGTCCTAGCTAATGTAGTAGCTCCAACTAAAAAGGGCAGAAGTGCTACAGTAACTCAGTGGGTCAGACAGCATCATCTGGACAACTTGGATAGGTGATGTTTTGGGTCCGGATCCTTCATCAGTTTGAAGAATGATACCGACCCAAAACGTCACCAATCCATGTTGTACAGGGATACTGCTAGACCCGCTGAGTTACTCCTGCACATTGTGTATTTTTTTATAAACTATTATCTGCAGTTCCATGTTTCTACATAGTAGCTCCAATTCCGTGTTTTAGATCTAGTGCGCAGACTGGATTAAATTGGTTAATGTCGCAATAAATTGGTCACTGTCACATTTGATTTATGGCAATATTTACTTCAAGGCTGCTAAATTTAGGCCCCATTAGTTTCTCATTGGCTAGTTATTGTCACATTCTGGAGCTTCAGTCCATACTCCAGGCCTCTGGTTATTAGTGCAGAATGCTTACTATCCCTTGCCGATGTTGTAAAAAGGCTAGGTTGTTGGATCACCGTGATAATCTTTTCCACATTAGTGCAACTCGTCCATGTTGAGAAGTTGTCCAACTGAGCTAGTCCCACTTGCACATATTTCTCTTAACCTTTCCTATCCATGTACCTGTCCTCTGGCAGCTCATTAAATAATTATGCCTTAAGTAAGTTTATTGGCTGAGTATTCACATACAAGGAATTTGCATTGGTGTTACGCCCACAAGTAACAACATGACATACAGTGACAGTTAGGAATGACTCGGAAAACACTAAAGATTAATAATAATAAAACATTAATGGCAAAACGCCATTGATCAAGCATGTTAACCAACAAAATTCCTGATCAAAGGGAGGCTACAGATTTTTGGTTGTTGAGTAGAACAACTACTTGTGGATAGAAACAGTTTTTATGTCTGGCTGTGGCAGCTTTGACAATCCGGATTTGCCTTCCAGAGGGAAGTGATTCAAAGAGTTTGTGGCCAGGGTGAGAGGGGTCAGAGATGATCTTGCCCGTTCGCTTCCTGGCCCTTGTACAGTTCATCAATGGAGGGAAGGTTGCAGCCAATAACCTTCTCTGCTGATCAGACAATTCGCTGCAACCTCCAGGTGTCGTGCTTGGTGGCTGAGCCAAACCTGACCATGATGGAGAAGGTGAGAACAGACTCTATGATGGCCATGTAGAATTGGACCATCATTGTCTATAATAGTCTACAATCAATTCCACTGTCTTAAGAGCATTGAGCTCTAGTTGTTGCGATGGCACCAGGACGCCAGCTGTGACACTTCCTGTCTGTAGGCAGATTCCTCCCCATCCTGGATCAGTCCAATCAGGGTTGTGTTGTCTGCAAACTTGAGAAGATTGACAGAGGTGTATGTGGAGGTGCAGTCGTTGGTGTAGAGAGAGGAGAGGAGAGAGTACGCAGCCTTGCGGTGCTCCTATGCTGACTGTTTGCGGGTCCGAGATGTGCTTTCCCAGCCTCACATGCTGCTTCCTGTCTGTGCCTGAACCCCACTGATAGAGGGGTTCAGGTACAGTCAACTCGGAGTGTAGTAGGTCTGGCACAATGGTGTTGAATGCAGAGCTAAAATCAACAAACAGGATCCTCGCATAGGTCCCCTGGCGGTCTAGGTGCTGTAGGATGAAGTGCAGGCCCAGGTTGACTGCATCATCCACAGATCTATTGGCAAACTGCAGAGGGTCCAGCAGGGAGATAGTGATATTTTTCAGCTTGGCCAGCACAAGCCTTTCGAGTGTCTTAATCACTACAGAGGTCAGTGCGACAGGCCTGTAGTCATTAGTCATACTGACCTATTCTGTCCTTGGTGGTAGATTGTGTCATTTCAGCAAGACAATCCTAGTGCAGTTTGGCTACCAGGCGGTGCCCAATGGAAAGAAAAGCAATTGCATTGACTTTTGGCAGTGATGAGAAGCCGCCGGGAGCACCTTTCAGTCCTCTTGTCTACCAACATAAAAGAGCCCAAAAGATTAGAAGGTGCACATCTGCCTCCATGCCATCAAGATGGATTTTTACAGCTCCTTCAGAGTTGTACCAACTGTGAATGCTTTTGAATGTAGTGGATCTCACGGGTTTTATTGGCCACTTCGTACAAGATAACAAATGGATGAATTAAAAGCTAGACTTGCCTGTCTTGGGCAACTGAGTGAGTGCTGTTTTTTTGCAGAGACATGACTCATCCCTGCCTCATGTCTGTGACTGTGTCAATCTTCTCGCTAGAGGGCTTCTCGCTACACCAGGTGGACTGCATGGCGTCCTTTGGAGGAGGGGCTGCTTTCTAATAACTCCTTGGTGCTTGGACATGCAAGTCCTGGCAAGCTTGTGTGTCCCAGAACCGATGTCATACAATGAAGTGTCTGCCTGCCACAGGAATTCATTTTGGCTCTCCTGAGAGCAGGCTGCATCTTAACCCAGGCCAATGCTAGGCTTGCACTTGAGGAGCTACACACTGATTCATCTTGGTTTACCGAATAAGGACCAGTCCACCGACTCAAAGCAGTCGCGAAGGATATCATCTGTTTCTTGGACCAGCACTGCAAAATTTCCTGTACTGAATCTACATGCTGTCACCAGTAGCCTTGAGACAAAGTACTCCGAGGCTTTGTTCATAATAACCGGGAACATCAATCCGGCCAACCTCAAAGGTGCTGCCAAAATACTATTGGCATATCTGCTGCCGAACTGGAGGCTGCACAACTGCACTTTGTTAAATCTGATTGCATGGCCATGCTTCTAGTCCTTGCTTACAAGCAGAAACTGTAGTGGGAAGATTCAGTACAGGAATCCTTCGCGACTGCTTTGAGTCGGTGGACTGGTCCTTATTCGGCTAACCAAGATGAATATGCTGGTACAGACTGTCAGCAAATGTGCAGAGGCCTGTATATCAATGAAGTCGAAACATGTGTTCTCCACCCGGAAACCATGGATGAACTGCAAGGCCCACTCCCTGGTGAAATCCAAGTAAGCAGCATTCAAACTAAACTATTCCAAACGATTCAAGAAGGTAGATCAGGTGGTCAAAAGGCTCTTGGCACGTTGGCCTTCATCAGTCACAGTACTGAGAATAGAAGTTGGGAGGTCATGTTACAGTTGTAGAAGACATGAATGTGTTGGAAATGTTACAAATCTATAAATTGCTTGGCATATTAAATTATAGCATAATTATAACAACACTGAGGAGCATCATGAAAAGATGGCTTCACATTTGTATCTCAGCTGGAACAGCTGCTCAGAGGGGATGCTGCAGTCAGCTTACAAACGACAAGAGTATTTTGACGTGCATCTCATGATATTATTCTCTGTTAAAAGTATTCATGTTCACTCATTAGCTTCAGAGTATATACATTTACAACAAGTGTCCATTTTTGGAATCTTTTATTGCTAGGAACCAAAGATTATTTAAACAAAATATGCTGAATCTCCAAGTTTTTCTTAGTTGAAATTGAAGTTTATCATACTAAAATCTTAACTTCTTTCTCCCCAGATGCTCCCAAGCCTGTTTTGCATTTCTTGCACTTCCGGTTTTTAATTTGGATTCCCAGCATCTGCAGTATTTAGTTTTTTGTTCTTCCTTTGTATTCGGTAGAAGGGATGTAACAGCCAGAGGACACATGGACAAGCATAATATTCTTTAAAAGACTTAATTTTGGATAGTTAGGCGGTTGTTAGAGTAGTATGTGGCTTTCTGGGACTGTTGGATATTTAATCCATAATCAACTGGGTCTCTTTTTGTTGGAGGCCAGTGAGAATATATGCCTATGACCAGAGACCAGCAGAGGAGGACAAAGGGCTTAATTAGGAAAGGAAAAATAGATTATGAAAGAAAACTGGCAGGGAACATAAAAACTGACTGCAAAAGTTTGTATAGATATGTGAAGAGAAAGAGATTAGTTAAAACAAATGTAGGTCCCTTGCAATCAGAAACAGGTGAGTTGATCATGGCGAACAAGGATATGGCGGACCAATTGAATAACTACTTTGGTTCCGTCTTCACTAAGGAAGACATAAATAATCTGCCGGAAATAGCAGGGGACCGCGGGTCAAAGGAGGAATTGAGTGAAATCCAGGTTAGTCGGGAAGTGGTGTTGGGTAAATTGAATAGATTAAAAGCCGATCAATCCCCTGGGCCAGATAGGCTGCATTAGCTTCAGAGTACTTAAGGAAGTAGCTCCGGAAATAGTGGATGCATTAGTGATAATCTTTCAAAACTATTTAGATTCTGGAGTAGTTCCTGAGGATTGGCGGGTAGCAAATGTAACCCCTCTTTTTAAGAAGGGAAGGAGAGAGAAAACGGAGAATTACAGACCAGTTAGTCTAACATCGGTAGTGGGGAAACTGCTAGAGTCAGTTATTAAAGATGGGATAGCAGCACATTTGGAAAGTGGTGAAATCATTGGACAAAGTCAGCATGGATTTACGAAAGGTAAATCATGTCTGACGAATCTTGTGGAATTTTTCAAGGATGTAATTAGTAGCGTGGATAGGGGAGAACCAGTGGATGTATATCTGGACTTCCAAAAGGTTTTCGACAAGGTCCCACATAAGAGATTAGTATACAAACTTAAAGCATACAGCATTGGGGGTTCAGTATTGATGTGGATGGAGAACTGGCTGGCAAACAGGAAGCAAAGAGTAGGAGTAAACTGGTCCTTTTCAGAATGGCAGGCAGTGACTAGTGGGGTACCGCAAGGCTCAGTGCTGGGACCCCAGCTATTTACAATATACATTAATGACCTGGATGAGGGAATTGAAGGCAATATCTCCAAGTTTGCGGATGACACTAAGCTGGGGGGCAGTGTTAGCTGTGAGGAGGATGCTAGGAGACTGCAAGGTGACTTGGATAGGCTGGGTGAGTGGGCAAATGTTTGGCAGATGCAGTATAATGTGGATAAATGTGAGGTTATCCATTTTGGTGGCAAAAATAGGAAAGCAGACTATTGTCTAAATGGCGGCCGATTAGGAAAAGGGGAGATGCAGCGCGACCTTGGTGTCATGGTACACCAGTCATTGAAAGTAGGCATGCAGGTGCAGCAGGCAGTGAAGAAAGCGAATGGTATGTTAGCTTTCATAGCAAAAGGATTTGAGTATAGGAGCAGGGAGATTCTACTTCAGTTGTACAAGGTCTTGGTGAGACAACACCTGGAGTATTGGGTACAGTTCTGGTCTCCAAATCTGAGGAAGGACATTATTGCCATAGAGGGAGTGCAGAGAAGGTTCACCAGACTGATTCCTGGGATGTCAGGACTGTCTTATGAAGAAAGACTTGATGGACTCGGTTTATACTCTCTAGAATTTAGGGGATTGAGAGGGGTTCTTATAGAAACTTACAAAATTCTTAAGGGGTTGGACAGGCTAGATGCAGGAAGATTGTTCCTGATGTTGGGGAGGTCCAGGACAAGGGGTCACAGCTTAAGGATAAGGGGGAAATCCTTTAGGACCGAGATGAGAAGGACTTTTTTCACACACAGAGTGGTGAGTCTCTGGAACTCTCTGCCACAGAGGGTAGTTGAGGCCAGTTCATTGGCTATATTTAAGAGGGAGTTAGATATGGCCCTTGTGGCTAAGGGATCAGAGGGTATGGAGAGAAGGCAGGTACGGGATACTGAGTTGGATGATCAGCCATGATCATATTGAATGGTGGTGCAGTTTCGAAGGGCTGAATGGCCTACTCCTGCACCTATTTCTATGTTTCTATGATCATTTAAAAAAAAAAAAGATCTTATGCACGAGGATCAGGAAGATTTTGAACGGCTACATGAAAGATTTTGTTCCTGCATATATGGTTTGTACAGGAATTGGGATGTGTCATTTTTCAGCTTGAGCCTCTGTTTCACACTGCTGTTACATCTGTGAATCGCTAATGTGTTGAGGGAGCATTAGGGGCAAGTATAAATATGTTTGCCCTTTGAGGACTCATTCCACTTATTGTGTGATTTATTGAATTCTAAACAAATTCCACAGGCACCTGGATATGAGCTTCGTCAGTCTCTAATTTAAAAATCTGTTCAGTCTTGTCTCTGTCATCTGAGAAAATACTAGTTTTCTGTGCTACTTCATCCATCTATCTGTCATGCTGCACAACATTTTTTGCCAGTGTACATTCAGAAAATTCCCTTAAGAAATGTATTCACAACCATTGCCCCAAATTTCTTGGTTAACCTTTTTTATTTTCTCGAGCAGAGCTGTAGCCCATTTAATCACATCTTTTTAATGGGTTATAAACTTTAAAACCAATATATTGAATGTCCACTAGATATTGAACTATGATAATCACAGTTTTAAGTATTTCTGCTATCATCTTATTTGTAGGATGCAGATTGCACCACATATGAAGCAGCTGAATATAGCTGGTGACAATCTGATCAAATATTGATGAATATGAATTAATTGTAAATTGAGGCAGCAAGCAACTAATGTCATTTAATATGCGCAAATGCAGTATTATGAGATTGGGTAAGTTTGAAGATGCACTTAGTCTTTGAGACATGACCAAAGAGAGATTTGTAGGTGAGTAACAGATTGCAAATGCCATTAAGATAGTAGCAAGAAGAAATGAGACGGGGTGCTGTTTAACCAAAGGAATATAACACAGATCTCAGAAGGTGATTATTCAGTTTGGCATTTGGGTAACAGAAATTTGCCATTGTGGAATTCACAAATCGTGACCACAACGATTGTGATACAAAATAAATATTTGCAGTTGCAGAAGTTTGGTGAAGATAAATAACTAATTAAACACCAAATACAAAAGAAACAAACTTTTTGTCAATGGTTCACGTGATGGAAAAGCACAATGTGGACTGTTTTCTACCCCGCTATAATATGGGGGTGTGTTATATTTATTTCGATGATAATTCTTCAGCAATGGGTATAAAATTAAACATGGAGAAAGAATAGTTAAACCACTATTTATATTTTATTGGTTTATATAGAAAGTAGAATGGCTGTGAACCAGATTGTCTTTGGGGTGTGAATTGAACCACCCAAGTTAAAAAGGGTTGGATATATAGTTGTAGTGAATATAAGAAAAGGAATCTCGTTTTTCGCAAGTGTTTAAAGTCATCCCATTGATCCCACAAAAAAAATGAACATGTGTGTATCATTGGATTACTAAATAGTTAGGCTATTTTTTGGCGACTGCCGGCGACTGTCATAGTCGTAGCAGGTCGCCGAGAAACCGGCGACTGAACCACCTTTCGACATAAAATTTGAAATAGAATCATTACTTTAACAACAAAAAAACTGAAGTCAGGATCGGCAACAACCTACGTCACCTGACGACAACCTACGTTAACCTGGCGACAACTACGACAGCATCTACGTCAGGAGAACTCAATCTACGTTCATTGGCATTAAACCTACTGTCACCGACTGTCTCTGAAAATGTTTCAACATGTTGAAAATCCAGCGGCAACCAGAAAGACGCTACGACTCTTTGGGTGACTGAGGAGACCACTCGTGATCATACAGACGACACCCCTGCGACCATGTGGCGACAGCCTAGTCGCCAGCAGTCGCCTAAAAAAATCACCTAGGTGGGACAGGCCCATTAGGGATCTTTGTGTGTACTGGAATTCTCTTTGAATCCTCTGTGTGCAGTGATGTTACTTGTCTGTATATGATGCAACGAGACCTGGGTGTCATGGTACACCAGTCATTGAAAGTAGGCATGCAGGTGCAGCAGGCAGTGAAGAAAGCAAATGGTATGTTAGCATTCATAGCGAAAGGATTTGAGTATAGGAGCAGGGAGGTTCTACTGCAGTTGTACAGGGTTTTGGTGAGGCCACACCTGGAGTACTGCGTACAGTTTTGGTCTCCAAATCTGAGGAAAGACATCCTTGCCATAGAGGGGGTACAGAGAAGATTCACCAGACTGATTCCTGGGATGTCAGGACTTTCATATGAGGAAAGATTGGATAGACTCGGTTTGTACTCGATGGAATTTAGAAGATTGAGGGGGGATCTTATAGAAACCTACAAAATTCTTAAGGGGTTGGACAAGCTAGATGCTGGAAGATTGTTCCCGATGTTGGGGGAGTCCAGAACAAGGGGTCACAGTCTAAGGATAAGGGGGAATTCCTTTAGGACCGAAATGAGGAAAACATTCTTTACACAGAGAGTGGTGAGTCTCTGGAATTCTCTGCCACAGAAGGTAGTTGAGGCCAGTTCATTGGCTATATTTAAGAGGGCGTTAGATGTGGCACTTGTGGCTAAAGGGATCAGGGGGTATGGAGAGAAGGCAGGTACGGGATACTGAGTTGGATGATCAGCCATGATCACATTGAATGGCGGTGCAGGCTCGAAGGGCCGAATGGCCTACTCCTGCACCTATTTTCTATGTTTCTATGTTTCTATGTTTCTATGTGCTATGGGTACAAAGCATGTAAATGCTTAGGCAATTAAACCAAAGAGTTCAAGTCTGTTTCTGTATGAATGATCTGGCTGCAGCCAAGGAGTCAACAGCATGAATTGTATCCCAGTTGATACCTTTAAGTTTCATATTTTACTGATATTCACCAACCAACTTGCAATTAATCTCCAGATTTTGGGAACCTCCCCACAGAAATGCAATCCTAGTTGCCCCCACTCCACTTCCAAACATACTCCACCATCTCCACTCTTTGCAGTGAGATACTTCTGATGAAAAGCCATTGCATGAATTTAGTAGTGCAAGGTCTGCTTCACCGTTCATGTTACCTAAAGGTGTCATAGAATATGCAAATCCTTTGGTGCAAGCCTCTCAGACATAACTCTTTGTATTATTCTTACAAATATGAATTAAAATCTCTTGGCTAAAAAATTCAGATAATCAAATTTATACAAATCCTGTAATTTGACAAAAGTAAGCTTCAGAGAGTGCTTAGAATGACCGTGGGCCATTGATGAATCTGTGCACGCTTGACATTGGATGCACAAGGATGCACGCTTGACATTGGATGGACATTAATTGCACTGCTGTATTTTTTGAAAAAATCACATCCAGCCAGGTACTGAAATTGTCCAAATTAAACTAATTCATTGATTTAACCACTTTTACAAATAATATTAAAGTGGCCTAATTTGGTTCATGCATCCAGCAAAGAAAGGGTCTCATCAGCCCACCATATCTATACCTTAGACTATTTCTACTATATTGAGCACGAGTGCCCATCTAAACCAATTCCATTTGTAGCACTTGGACTGCAGTCTTTTAAGTGTTGGCAATTCAAGTACTTGTTTAGATACTTCTAAAATATGATAAGAGTATCTGCCTTCTTGGCCATCTTGAGTAGGGGAATTCCAGAATCCAACCATCTTCTGAAATAATTATCCCTTGGATCCCATCAAACCTCTGATCCCTTTTTTTTTTTAATACCTATCCCCTATTATTTTATATATCCACCATTGCCTCTCATTGTAAACTTTACTTTAATTGGGTCACTCTCAGCCTCCTGCTTCAAGGAAAACACATTCAGCCTATCTCTCTTAGTTTATTCATCCCAGGCCACATCGGTTGCTAACCATTTTAACACTCCTTCTGATATCCTTAATGACATTTCTGTCCTCCATTGCTAGAGTGAAGCCACATGCAAACTGGAGGAACAGCATGTTATGCTTGATTAGTTCACAACCTAATGATATAAACATTGAATTCTCCTTCCAGTAATACCTCCCCTTCCAACCCCATGCCCTCAATCCCACCCCAGTGCATTCCTGTTTCTCCTACATCTACCACCACATCCAGTCATCCTGCTTTCTTCCCTTCATCTTCCATCTCCAAATCCTCCATTTCCATTTTATCCACCTTTTCCCCCCCACTCCGTCTCCTTCCATCCACATAATTTCTCCATTGTTACAATTCACTCCTCTGTTTCTGTCATCCTTTTTGTCTACTTTTCACCTCAAGCCTTTGTCCCTTACCACACCCATCTGCCAATCAAACACCTCTTGTCTGTATGCACCTGTCACTTTATCATTTCCCCACCTCTGTTCTAGCTTTCTCCCTCCTATTCCATTCAGCCTGAAGAAGAGTCCTAACTTGAAATATTGTTTTCCCAGTTGTGCCAGACCCTCTGAGAGGCTTTTGAAAAATTGAGGGCTCCGGGGAACTGGAACAGAAGAAAAGTTGGTCTGGGGCAGATCATACATAATCGCATTGAATGGCAGGGTAGGCTTGAGGGACGAGATGAGTTTCTCTGGCACTTGATATTCTGCTGTATCCTTTATAGTTTAATGACATCTTCCTATGGAGTATCAATATGTACTGCATACTGTACTGCATTTGCGGCTTAACCGATATTTTTAATTTATACCACTCTTGTATTCTGTGCCTGGGCAAATGAAGGTAAATATCCCACATGCCGCCATAAACATGATATCTATTGATGGTGTTGCTTCTGTGAGCCTGGTACGACAAGATCCCGCTGTTCCTCAATACCTCCAAGGTCCCACTATTCATTTGCATATCCTAGATTTTTCAGCTCAGTTACCACTATTAAATTTCATCTAACATTGCATTTCCCTTCTTGCCATTTCATCAATATTGTATCAGTTTATAATATACAGTCTACTATCACAAGCAGTTAAGAACATTTGATGTGTATACTTTAGAGTGGAGAAGAATGTGGGGTGATTTCATTGTAACAGATTTAGGGGAATTTGACAGACCAGGTGTTTCCACGGGTGGGAGACTCTGAAATGAGTTCATGTTCATAAGTCATAGGAGCAGAATAAGACCATTCGGCCCATCGAGTCTATGCAATAGGGAAATGAGGGGACCTGGATTCAGGATAAGGAATCAATCATTTAAAACCGAACTGCGTGGGAAATTGAGTAAAAAAGGTTAGATTCAGCTTTTTTACACCAATTTCCCAGGCAGTTCGGAATCGAGAATTCTCAATCTTGTAGGGTTTTGGAGGCAAGATCATTGAGGGTATTTAAAGAAGTATCAGATTAGCTTTTGAAAAATTGAGGGCTCGGGGGAACTGGAACAGAAGAAGAAATGAGGTGTGGGTGGGGCAGGCTCAATGGACCAAGTGACCCACTCTGTTCCACTCGATACTCTTTTGGTAGTCATCAAGCTCACCAAATGCAGTTAGGTTTTGAAACAAAATATCTCCCAGGAGGCTTGGGAGTGAATTCCCCAGTCAACAAGTTGCAAACAAACCCCAATGTAACCTGTTGCAGTTGCTCCTTGTGCAACTTACTGGCAGAATGCTACTGGCAAGGCATGCCACTTAACATTCGCTTGGGCAAACTGCTAACTTATGCCAAGAATGTTAATGAAGTGTGAGGATCAACTTTCATTGAACCTTGGGGCTCTCTGTTCAACTAGCTGCTAGTTGTGCAGCTCTTCAATACAGAGCCTGCAATTTTATTAGGTTAATCTTGAAGCCAAAACCTTTGAAATTTAAAACGTCAGAATTTTAAAATAGTAAAACCTAAAACATTCAGATTGCAATAGGTTTGTCAAAGGCATCATGTGTGCTGGCTGAAGAGAGACACAAAGCATTGGAATAACTCAGCGGGTCAGGCAGCATTACAGAGGAAGGAAAGGATAAGAGGCATTTCGGGTTGGGACCTTTCTTCAGACCAAGTCTGAAGAAGGTTCTTGACCTGAAACATTGCCCATCCTTGTTTTGCAGTTCCTTTATTCACGTATGTGCTGGCAGTTTTGAAAATGCTCAATAATTTACATATATCAGCTGCACTTAGAACTACAATAACATGTTCTTCCTGGCCAAACTGATATGGTTAGTTTGGTTACTACAGGGTAGTTTTACAACGGGATATGCTTCATTTTAAGGGTCACTAGACCAAGGGGGACCGGTTGTGTCCCATCCCCTCAATGCAAGGTAGCTGGGGGAGGGGGCGGCACACACACGCGCACACACACACACACCACACACCACCCCCCCACTGATATTATATTAACATTATTCATACACTCCTTTTACCCCATACCCCGCCCTATCCACTCGCGCATAGCCCCTAACTCGTGGGCGCAGCTAGAAAGGGAGGGGGGGGGAGGGGGTACACAGAGGGAGGCACAGAGAGGGACACAGAGGCTCCTCCGATCGATTGTTGATTAGTACCTGATAGCGAAGAATAACTGAGAGATGGGAACCTGGTTTACTTGGTAAAAAGTACCCGGATGTGAGAGGTACCCCTAATTTATGTAGAACTTAGAGAGGAGGGATAGAGGTCCCCCTATGGAAGTCCAGTCTTAGCAGGGGAAAGTAGCATTTAGGAGGAAATGTAGAACATTTAAGAAGTAGTACCCAGGGCTCTCGCTTAACTTTTTCCCTGTTGCCAGCCGGGCAACCTCGGCAGCTTTTTAGGTTGCCAAATGACAGTTTAGGTGGTCATTTAAGATGGCTTACATGACGCGTGCGATAATGTGCTCGGACGAAGTGCGTAGTTACCAGTCGGACTTATGCTCAATGAAGCATTCAAATATTATTTCTACTTCAAATAAAGTCACAAACTAAACATATTCACCAATCAAAACATGATATATACCACAATGACATGCAGCAAAATTATAATACAGTATCTCAATCTTTTTACACGTTGCAATTAATGCAATTTTTATTATTTCTTTCCACTTCCAAACAAAAATGTGGTTGGATTATTCAGCGTATGATCAACTTGTGTCAATAAATCCTGGACCATGATAACATATATGCTTGACCATGCACAATGCACACTACGGATTGATGCAAGCAATGGATGGACCGAAAATTATCATGAAATGGCCATAGCATAGGTCGTTATTGCTATTGGTAGAGAAACACTCTCGCTTCCCACATAATTTATCCACAACAAAATATGCAGGTTGCAAGGAATTTTCTAAAGGCATTTTATGATAATAGCTGTCAAAACTGATTATACCCATCTGACAGATTAAACATTACACTAATTACCAAGAGATGGCCCAAGGACATAAATGCAGCAAATGTTCTTTTGGTAATATATTTAAAGGTGTCAAGATGCCACATTACCGGACATTCAGATTGGATGTATGTGTTGTGAACAGCAATGACTATACCCAGTTTGTAAGCAACAAATTAAACAAAATTGTTGATAAATGCTTTTTCTATCATTCCCACTTCAGAATTAATGTTAAAATTTCAACTGAAATATCTCCTGACCAAATTTGTGATGTATAAGACTGACTGTAGAAGTAAAACCTGGATAAATCCAAAGTATGGTTGTGAATGTTGCTTATTAAATAACTACAGTACTGATACTCCATATTTAGAGCATTGATTTGCCAGTAAAATGAATTATGTAACAACGTGTCAACGGTAGCAGTGACAATCGAACACTGCGGTTTTAATTAATCCATCTAGGGGACGCAATATCTTGGCGGCCGCGTGCGAGGCTTCGGACGCTCAATCCAGCGCTAAATGCAGCTCAACTCTGCCTGTCTCGCCTGGTCATGCCTGGACTGATGACATATTTCCCATAAATCCAGGCAGGTTTAACCCGGCGGGAGAGGCAGAGTTAAGCTGCTTCTCTGCTTTGGCTGTGGGCCTGGGGGCGCCGCGCCTGTCTGACTCCCGACGCCTCTGGCCACCCCCAGGCGTGGGGGGGGGGGGGGGGGCTCTCAGATGGGGATGGTCCAGTGGCGGTTTGGCAGCGATTCCAGCGCCGGAGACCGGGATCGATCCTGGCTGCGGTGCAGGGCTGCCGAGAGTGTTTTGGCACGTCTCCCTCCAATCACCGTGCTCTATCCTCAGCCCCCCCCCCCCCCCCCCCCAACTACTTCCGCCTCTGACCGACCTCTCCCTCCTCCAAGGGTTTGTTTTGAAAGCGCCGTTGGTGGAGTGGCAGCAGCGGCCGTTATCAGCAAAGATCCTATAGCGTTATCAGGCTGGGAGGAGATGGAGCCGCTTCTGCTGCTGTGCGGGACCCTGCATTCGCTCCGACCCTCCGTCACGCCACACTTAGCATCTTTCCCACGGTATATCTTCGGTATAAACCAAGTTGCCAAGCTGGGCAAAATGACTCGGTGTTTACGTTGCCCGGTGGTCAGTGGCACCCGGGCAACCGCTAATTTCGAGCCCTGAGTACCCCTCAGCAAAGAGTACCCTAGGAAGGGGAAAATCTTCAGTATCGGAGGGAGAGGTTCACTGATTGATAACAGCGCAATGCGGCATTGAGATCGAGTGTTTGTAAACTGTGCACTAGCGTGTTAAATTATTACTGTAAATTGTAAATATCCAGCATCGTCTTTTTAGCATCTTTATCGGATATCTAGATCTTGTAAAATAGCTCCTTAATTGTATATAACTCTATCTCCATAATTGTAATATAACAACTTGCTTAGAATTGTGTAAATACTTTTCTTTAAAAAACTGTTTGCTTAAATTCTACTGCTCTGCCTTAATTTGAATTATGATATTTGTTCTTGCAATGTAATTGATTTTGTTATTAATTCTGCTCCTGTATTGTTAGAACTGTTTGCTTGAATTGTGTGATCTAGTGTAATTTAAAATAGTGTGTTTAGTGCATTATAATTATTAGCTGATTATTTCTTGTTTGAGTATGATTTAGCTCTTATGTTACAACTATATTTGTTCTTGTTTGAATCCAAGTGTTTAAGTGCAGGTAATTTGTGTATTGTGTATGGTGTTTGCTTTTTCTTTTGAGAAGGTGGTCACGTCTGGGTTCGAAGTGTGTGTACCACTTTAAAAAGCCTGTGTGGATCTCTGTGCATGTTGGATTTGTGTGACTGCTTCTTCGGTACCCGTGTGAAAGAAGATGTGGGAGACTTGCTAGGTAATAGGAATTTTGCCTCAGTTTTGTGAGATGACTTATCTATGAGAGACTTGCTAGTGGGTTGAAAAACGTTTGCCGTTATTTTGTGAGTAAACTTGTTAAGTCTGAGGAATTTTCGAAAATGGGAAACCAACTCATTGGTCTGTGGAGATAACATTATGAAGTTGTAGTGTATGGTGTATTGCATTGCATTTACTGTAGATTGTGTATTGTTTTTTATTTAAATGTTGGAAATTAGAAATATCGTGATTTGCTTTTGGAACTGTATAGTTACTGAATGTGATATTAGAGGAATGATTGTGGTTTTTGTAGGAGTGTCGTGGTGCCTGAAAATAATAAGTGGTGTGGTTTATTGGCTGTATACAGTGTAAAGGCCCTATCCCACTTGCGTGTCCTTGGAACGCAAATTATGCGACCTCGTGGTCGCGTTGAGGCGCGAAGGTCGCGTGCGACTTCATGCGTCCGCACAACCGTCTGGAGCGCCTGACGTAATTTGAAGATGGACACAAAATGCAGGAGTAACTCAGCGGGACCGGCAGCATCTCTGGAGAGAAGCAATGGATGATGTTTTGTGTCGAGACTTCTTCTCTCCAGAGATCTTGCCGGTCCCGCTGAGTTACTCAAGCATTTTGTGTCTATCTTCGATTTTCTTGGTTCCACTCTGGGAGTAGAAGTGGGGGCGGATCCGGACGGCAACGACCGTGAGCCCCAGGCCGAGCTCGGTGATCGTTTGCGTGCTTCTGCTGCTGTTGGAGGTGAGACGTGGCGTCGCACCAGGGTCTTGAGCCTGTCCCAATTTGGCCGTCAGTTATGCGACAGGCCAGTGGCGCGCAAAGATTTCATTCGTTACAAATTTTCGGAGCACCGCGCGATACCGGGCACAACTCCATTCCCCTCCGCGTTTCTCAGTGGGACCGGCCCCACGCGGCCACATGATGCCCCAATGCGCCTCAATGCGATGATGAGGTCGCGTAATTTGCGTGCCAAGGACACGTAAGTGGGACTTGTGTGTTTGGAGCTAATTTTCATGTGTTTAAATTGAGGGTTGAACGAGCTGCGAGAAGGTGTTTGATTGTGCTTGAATGTGTTTGATTGTTCCCTGGAGTACTCTGATCTTTGAGTGACTGAGGATTGTGGAAATTGTAAGGTTGAAAGTGTGTGGACTTGTGGGAGATAGGAGAAGAATTTGAATAAGAGAGTAGGATTGGTGTAGCACAGGAGTAACGAAGTGTGAGGCTGCGGACACTTCGGGGCTATTAGTCACTGTTCAAGAGCGAGCCTGATAAATTTAGGGATAACAAGGAAGGAGTGAAGGACAGGAATTCTGTTTTGGTTGTTCGGAGGCATGGGGAACAGCATAGATCGAGATATGACAGAAGAGGAAAGGAGCCCGTTGCAAATAATGTGTAATGAGTTCCCCCACAAGGCAGAGAAATTAAGAGATTTGTCAGGAGCGTTAAATAAGAAATTAGGAAACAAGCTATGGCTGCCGGGGTCATATGAACAGTAAAAGGGATAAAATACATAGAACAAATTATTTGGCAGCATAGTAATAATGAGAGTCCAAAATAATTAATAGGGTTATGGAGAAAATATTATGAGGAACGGAAGGCGAATAAAGAGGCTAAGAGGATGGCTAGTTGGGAAAAAGCGATCGCTAAACTTGGAATAGAACTGAAAGAAGGTGAAGTAGATCGATTTCCAGGCAGTAGAAAGGACAGGAGATGAAGGAAAGCACACGGAACAGGGAAGAGATAGATCTCCTGGAAATAAACTAATTCCTGTAAATTTAAAGTGTAAGGATCCGATGGTTCTTGCTGACCACAAGGAGGAAGGAGATTAATATTTGGAAGATTGGACAAATGTTAAAACTAGTGGAAATTTGCAGCTCCCACCATGTTCCTCTTGCGTTTCCCAGGCTTCACTTACACCTTGTGTGACTTGTGCCCGTAATAATTATTTTAGTCTGCGGAATCTATAATAACTGCTGCAGATCCAACATCTGAGCATACTCTACCAATAGCAGATACTGGGGTGCCAGATTCTTTGACCCTATCCACTACACCATTAATAGATCGTCCAGTAGCTTATGGCACCCGGAGCAGAACTAAGAAGTTAGCTCCGGTGTTTAAAGAAAAGGAAGGTTTGATAGATATAGTGCAGCAGCCAGAATATTTCCGTGAGCCACAACCTAGATAGATTATACTAGTAGTGAGAAAGAAGAACAATTTATTTGGACAGTATCAGGAACCCCCTAGCGACGGGAAGATTCATCTGAGGGTGAGACAGTAATTGATGATACCGAGATAGATTTCGATACAACCGAAAGTTTACAAATTGAACAGATATCCCATAGGCAGTTCCCAGTGAGGGATGGGCTGGGTACAGCGGATTTGACCAGCGCAGTAAGTATGAATATTCCCCGTGTCACAGACGTCCATTCTCTGTGGAGGCCCCATGAAATAATGGCAGTACTAAACAGAGTCCCTGATAGAAATAAGTCATCTGCTGCTTTATAGATTATTTGCGTGTGTATCATGCAGATTCCCGGGATTTATGGGAGACCATACAACAGATAATTACTCCAGCTGAAAATATCAAATAGTAGCCCTAGGACACCCAACATACGAAGCCTTGGCAAACATATTAGTGGATGATAGTGCAAGAGAAGAGGCTGTTTTAATGGCCCTTGTAGACACTTTTCAAAAACCAAGTGATTCAACACGAATTTTGGAAATAAAACCAGAAAAGGATGAAGGTGCAGATGAATTTTTAAACTGTTTTTCAAAATTATACATGGACCAATCAGGTGACTTAAACTATCAAAATGGAGTAAGTTCCCCACAATATTGTGCTATCTTATTGAATTGTCTCCTCATGACAGTAGTGGAATCAATTAAGACTGATAACAGGGACTGGTCTGAGAACCGCGCCAGTCAAATGGCCAGACCTGGGAGGCACTATTGGAAGGATGGTAAGAAACAGGAAGATTATCCTGTAACTGGAAGAGAAACTAAACGTGTGGTCAGGAAGGAAGAACCAAGCTCTGGCTCAGGACCATGGAGTCTCCAAATGTTAGCGAGGAACGGAATGGGAGAAATTAGAGTCCCAGATTACTCAGATTATTATTACAATTATACTCCCAATTTAGAACCCATTCCAATGGAACCAAGGGGTAAAACAAAGCCAACCATATTACCTAATCAATGTTACACTTGTGGGGGGGGGGGTGGAACACTGGAGTTGAGCCTGTCCAACAAGGGAGCGAGTGAGAGAGAGGGGTCAAAGAAAGGATTTCCAGGATTATGAAGAAATTAGGGATCCTAGAGGATATAGAAATATCCGCGATCCCAGGAATTATAGGAGGTCCTTCGAGAGACTACTGGGACCGGAGAGAACAGAGAGAGAGCTGGTCCGAATGTCAGGAACTAGGAAGTCAGCACACTTTTTACACAAACAAACCCATTCTCTCAGTCCTGATTTATCAACCCATCTAGGAATTGTGGACGTGGAAATATGACCCCCACTCTAGAACTTCTCAAGTAATTTACCAGAATAAACGAATTGGATGTACTATCATAGTAAAAACTGAAGATCACATAAAAGAAAATTGTAAACAATTTTATAACTGCCCAAGAGAACCCCTTAGAGCAAAGAACATTGTAAATCCAGGAGCTTGTCACAACTGTACACAATTTGGTCATTGGGGTAAGGAGTGCCAAGTGAGAAGACAGAATATAGCAGAACGGAAGAGAAATCAAGGGGCAATAAAGAAAATAAGAAAAGGAACCCAGTAGCTGGTGTCAGAAAGAATAAGATCTAAAGGAAACTAAACTGGCACTAGGGAGAGAAGCGATGAATTGCGCAGGAGTAGGGAAAGGAGTCATTAAACCATTGTGAATAACTTGTTATTAGGTTTGTGCCTGCAGGACAATATCTACAGCATACTACTATCTGGGGAGTGAGGTAAAGAGTATGTGAACCCTTGAGAATGGGAATAAGACACAGCTCGGGTAAGGTAACTCCCCAGAAACAGAGACCAACAGCAAGGAAGAAATTATACTGTCCTGTCCCTTTAAGACATCCGGGAAGGCCAACAGATAGAAAATGCTGCTCCTCAGTATCCCTACTCCTTTGAAACTAACATCAAGGAAGATGAAGAAGCTACCTACCCTAGTGCCCAACTTTAACATCATCCAGCTTTTGACACCAGGAAGGGAAAGAAAATAACCCCATTCAACCTTATCTAAAAGATACAGACAACATATAACGACTATTGGGGCAAGCTCTAATTTGAAGAATTGAATTTGACTTTGAAAATAGACACTCCTCTGTGGTTCTGGGCAAAATACTCACTTTGTGCCTAAATTTAGTTATAAAAATTAATTGATTTGAAAAAGGGCTTATGGGATATAGTCTTAAAAATTGATTGTTGACTTGGCACTCTTCTCTTGTCTCACCCATAGGAGGATAATCAAAAATGGGATGGGACTATTTAGTGGCTATTAAGAAAGGGACAGACCCTAGTGGATATCAGAAATTAAGACATCTCCTGGAAACGTAAAGTGGTGGTATAGAAGATGAGGTAGACTGAAAATTTAGATAATGAGTCAATACTGATTATCTAAATTAGGTCAATACTGACCATCCAGAAAGTTAGTTAGAGGTAAAAGGAAATTAGTTATAAGGAAGAACCCTTATTGACTAAGAGCCCATTCAGCATACTAAGGACGAAGTACTGGAGGAGAAGTCTATTGAATTAGAAGGAGGAATAAGGAAATGGGTGTTGAGGTATCAAAGTTGATGTATTTGACTGGTGGATCTAAATTGTTTAACCCTTGATAGTAAAGCGGCTTCTATTATCAAGGTGGAAAGAAATTGTCCCTGGATTCAGCATTCTTAATTGGCTTATGATAAAATTGACAACATATGGAAATTGATTGATTAAATTTAAAAAGCTGGAAATTCTACAGGAATTGGAATGGAATTGTGTTATCGACCACAAGCTGTGAAATGAGAAGGGTGAGACGGACCCTGAAACTTAAAATAGTAAATTGAAGGCTGAGACTGAATTTGGTTGAATTGAAACATTTTTCATGGTTTGCTTTAAATAAGAGTCACCCCTGTAGGGAAATCTGGACTGAACCTAGCTGAAATTTATATGAGAAACCATCATCAGATATACATTAAGGAACATCGTGTGAATGCGGAGAGGGCTGATTAGTGTTGATCCTAGGATAGTAAAATGTATATTATAGAACAGAATAGGAATTAATAGGAATACAGTGATGGAGCAGAATATAATAGATTTAGTTATAGTGAAATGGAAAAGGGATAGTGTTGACAGAACAGAATTACAGTGGAATGTATGGGAATGCATTAGTACATGAATGGTAACTTGCTTTGTCCCAAGTTTTTCAGGAATTATAGGTTATAGGTTCGACTATGGAAAGGGATGGAAGAATGGGCAACAATGCGGATGGAGAGAATTCATGCCCACGACAATTCGGGACGTGAAGCCTCATCAGACAGAAATTGTGAAGCTTTGCCCATGAAAACTCGGGAAGCTTGATAAGATTCTGATAAGAAACATCATCGTCTTGTTGCTGTTAATAGATAGAGAATGTAATAGACACGCATATGTATATCTGATTATCATAAATTATGGTTTATCATATATGATAAAAGAAAGGAATGTTAATTCTGGCCAAATTAGAGATGCCAGGACAGTAAAATTGAGTAAAGGCTTCTGGGCTGCTAGGCCATTTGGTCAATTTAAATGTGCCTTCTGCAGAAATGGGACAAGCTGCAGAATGGTGCCAACTTGTCTAGAGCCTAGATAAGAATTGCAGGGAAAGAATGGGATGCAGATTCTTACAATTAGGTATCCATTTCATGAAACTGATTCGATGAATGCAAACCAGACATACACATTGTATATATTGTTGCAAAGTTTAACTTTGCTAGATTTTGATTGGGTTAAGTGTTGAGCCTTGTCTGGGTTTTTTGAATATCTGGGCAAATGTTGCTATGTTTGCTTTCCTCCAAAAGCTCTGTTTGAATACAATGTATTGGTTACTGTATTATTGGGTTGGGGAAATGTCAATCATGTACTGTGTTAATCAATATCTGTTATTGGACTGTAAAGAGACCACCCCCATATGGTTCGGCTCCAGGTTCGGGGAGCTATAAAAGGTAGCTCCCCGAGGTCCTGTGTCGATCTTCTGGAAGAACACTTGGGACTGCATGTCGTTTTGGAGTGTCTCTGCTTGCACAAGGCTAGGAGGGCTTGGCCAAGCAGATACAAGGATCAAACCCACGGTGGTTAGGTATAGTAGAGGGGAACTTTTAATGTGTTTTTTCAAAATAAAGTTTAGATGCACAGGTGCTTGACTCAGTATGTTATTGACTAAAACTAGACTGGGGGGAAGCTTAGAACGAGCTACGATAAAAGTATGGACGGAGACCCACAGCCATCAGTTCAATGTCCAGGTGACACACATGCTCCTTAACTGTGATGTGACCAGGATTGCACCACTCGTTAACGAGAATAGCAAGTCCCCCACCTTTACACTTGCCACTCTCTCTGCAATTCCTGTCCGCCCGAACGGTCTACAATCCGTCCACACTCGGGTTAGACTCAGGAATGTCCTTGTGGAGCCATGTCTCCGGGAAACACATCACTCTGCTCTCACGGTACTCCCTCTGAGTCCTGAGTTCTGAGACCAGTGCAGCTAGCTTGTTCATGTTGTTAGCCATCGATCTCACATTCCCCATTGTGATGGAAGGCAAGTATGGCTTGTACCTCCTTTTCTCCCCCGACTGGCATCCCCTGTATTTTCTCCTCAGTTCCTTGGGGATTTCTGATGTAACCCTGGTGAAGCAAGCCAGTCGCGGCAGTCGGAGCTCCAGCAGTCGATCCCTGGTGTAGACCACACAGAGACCGCCAGCTCCTTGTTGTTGCAGCTGCAATGCATAGACAGAACTATGGTGAAAAAGTATCTTCCCGATGAGGAAAGAGATAAAACATTTTCCCCACCTCGACATGGTGCGAAAAATTAACTAACCAAAAAAAAAACTAAATAAATAGGAATTCATTTTTTTTTAAAAAGGGAAAAGACAAGCGACTGTTGGCTGGCTGCCATGGGCACAGCGCCAGAATCCAATTCATGCAACTTTGTATCATAAATATGTGAAGGACTAATGGTGCACATCAAATGCTGAAACGGGTCTTGTCTGGAAGACCGGGGCATTATTATCTGCCTCTGCTTGCTGTGCTGCCGGAGATCTGGCAGGTAAAGATTCTCCAAGTTTGCAGTGATATTCCTTGAGATAATTTTATATTTCTTCTCGTTAGTCTTGACCACACCCATCCCTCCCGTCTCCCGCACCCTCTGTTGTGATTAATTTGCCATCATTCTAAGGCTTCTTTGGCCATGTACTTTAACCTCTCCTTCTTCACTTCCTCGAACATTACCACAGTCCTGTCATGTCACGAGCCATCCTCCAGCCTTCTTATTCATTTCTTCTATCCTGATTTGCCATATTATTTACCTCCTCTTCCCCCATCATCATTCCACCAATGCTTCCCTTCACTGTCCCACACCATGGTTGGAGATCAAAAAGGAATGCTCTTGTGCATGATTATATATGGATTCAAATCAATGGAACCAATGGTTGATTACAGACAATGGTTATTACATTTCTTTGTTTTCAGTTAAAGATAATACTCCCCCCCCCCCCCCCCCCCATTCTAAGAGTAGTTTGACTGAGTGCACAATCTGGCTGGGATTGATGCTTGTCACAAACAAAACAACAGATGTAGGTTAACTAGTTTCAACTCGGAGAGTTTAGAAATTGTGGAGCTCTCCACTGATTAAATAGCAAATCTGGATCTGGTGATGAAATCATTGTTATTTAGCAGCAAATATATACATGTCAAAGGGCCGGTAAGCAAACTGTTAAATCATCACTGCTGGTGTTGTCCATCCAACGATTCTCAATGCGCAGGCCTTGTGCAGAAGCCTTTAGAGTCTATTGTGCATATATGTAAACGAGCATTCTTTAAATGCATGATTACCATCATTAACTGGAAGCAGCAGATGTTAAATGGCCATCAATCTGGACAATACATTTTATACTCCACTGCTTTGCATTGAATGACCTTTGATAAGTCTATGCAATGTATTGCCTGAGGGAAAAGAAATGTTGTTCTTGCAGGTCACATTTATAATTGATTTGCCAAAACATTTTGCACATTTCGTAGGCTATGTGTGGAAGAAAAGAGATTTTAGATTTCTTGTGATTTGAAGCAGTACGCAGGTGGCCTGGAGTATTAATACAAATCTGTAGCAATTATCTCTTATCTGTGAGTCAGAGAGAGCAGAAATGTTTCTGAGCAATTGTTTGCATTGCTTCATATTCCATCATGTGAGTAGTATTGGAATGGGCCATTTGACTGAAGCAGGCTGCAATGCCCAATGAAGATTTCTTTTTTCTTTTCATCTTACAGTTTAGTATACCATTTCATTCTGTTCTCTTTCATGGACTGATCCAGTTTCGCTTTTAATAGGTGTTTACAGTGTAGTTTATAAATTTGCATCCCTACTTTTAGTCATAAAACACAGGCAGAATGGGGGAAACGGAGTTAATGTATCGGCTCTGGCCTTTTATGAGTACGAGCTATGATTGGTAATTTCATATTCCCGATCTCTTCTCATCCTCATTTTACATTATTATTGTCAAAGCTATACCTGATCTGATTGTTCTTCCTGCAAAATTGTTATGATATTGAAAAATCATCCTACAGGTTTAATAACATGTTGTATTTTGTTCCATTCATCATGTGTGTTAACTGCACCTCCCAATTTTTTTTTAGTTGACCAAAATGTAGTTATTTTTCCAGTTCACATTCTTAATGAAAATTGTAACCAGATATGGTCTCTACATAAATTCCTGGAGAGCAACATTCAATACCGCTTGCCAGTGTATATGTTTATTTCTGCTTTGCAGCCAGCTTGCTGTTGGTTCAACTAATTGGTGCCTTTCCTCTGTGTTGTAACCCAAGTCATTATTTTCACTGTGATTGCTTATCAAAAGCCTTGAAGGTATTAGTGTGTTATTATCAAGATATGGTAGAGCCTGCGTTATGCAGTGGCTTGGAGAAGTGTAGCGACACGGCAAGAAGAAAAAGATCAAGATATGGTGAATATTTTCTTTGCATGCCATTCGGGATAATCATGTCAAACATCTGTATAATAGGTGGTGCAAAAGAGAAAAGAAACAAATTGCAAAATATAGTATTACGGTTACTGACGGGTGTAGGTAAAGAAGTGCATGGGTTGCAACACAGTAGTTTGGATCGTGAATATATCCTTGTCATGAGAGATCCATTCAAGAGTCTAATAACAGCAGGGAACAAGCAGTTCTTGACTCTGGTGGCACATGCATTCTAGCTTGTGTATCTTCTGCCTTATTGGAAAGGGGAGAAATACCAGGATAATGCCTTGATTAGGGGGTACACAAAAGGCTGGAGAAACTCAGCGGGTGCAGCAGCAACTAAGGAGCGAAGGAGATAGGCAATGTTTCGGGTCGAGCCTTCTTCAGACCAATGCCTTGATTACGTATGCTACTTGCGCAGGGCAGCTTGAAGTCGATGGAGTGGTGGTGGGGGGGAAGGGGGAGGGGAAGGGGGTGGGTTGGCTGGTTTGTGCGATGGACTGGGCTGCCTTCATGTGGTCTTGGACAGAGCAGTAGTGATACCAAACCCGATAAGATGCATCCCAAATATGTACATCCCAAATGTGTACGGTGGAGAGCACATTTTCTGATTGCATAGCAGCCTGGTTTAGCAACGAACACCCAAGAACAAAGGAAATTATGGAGGGTGGTAGCCCGCTCCAGGTACTGAGCTCAACATATTCGAAGAGATCTAGAGCAGGTGCTTAAAAAGGTAGAACATTTCATCAAAGACCCACACCACACTAGCCACATTCTCATTTTGAAAGTGCAGGAACCTGAAGTTGTGTCCACCAGTTTCAAGCACAGCTTCATACTAACAGCCATCAGGCTATTGATTGGTGAATTCATTGAATTTCCAGCATGAAAACTTTCCCTTCAGGCCACGAAGTCAATGCAAACCATCAATCACACCGGTTCTATGTTATCCCACTTTCTCATCTAGAAGGAACAAGCATGTTTATAAATGGACATGATAGTTGCAATTGGCGTGAACAGTGTTTTAATCTGAACTGAGAGAGAGAAGTGGACAGGCCTTCAAATCTTATTTATTAATAACCTAAAACCTCAAATGCCGAAAAGGTAAGTTATAAATCAATGTTGAAAAGATTCATTGGATAATTAGAATCTGCAGAGACCAGAAAAGATGGTGGATAGATTTGGATCTATTTTCAGTACTTGAAGATGTTACAGATGGACAATTTTTTTTAATGAGAACCAGAACAATGGAAAGTGGAAGGGAACAATTTAATACAAATATATGGATATATGTGAAGAAGCAAAAGGACGCCTGAAGGTGTTGCGGTAACAATTAAAGTAATTAAATGGCTGAAGTATTATCATTAAATAATGGGATAGGTCATACACAGATAAAAACATTTCACCCATCGAACGTGTCCAAAGACAGGCCGCTCGATTTGTTACTAACACCTACGAGAGAGAGAAGCGAGTGTCACCAAACTTCTGAATTCTCTGGGGTGGAACCCTCTCCAAGACAGACGTGAAGCTCACCATTTGACCTGTTTTTACAAAATGTTAAATGGTCAGCTAGACATAGATCACAAGGCCTACACCAACCCCAAACCAATCAGGAGCAGACGAGGGCATTCAATCCAATTTGTGGTCCCAGCCTCAAAGACAGATGTGTACAGCAATTTGTTCTTTCCACGCACTATTAAAGCATGGAATAGTCTCCACCAAGCCACGGTTGCCCAGCCAGATGCAACTAAATTTAAAGTGGCACTTTCTTCCCAATAACCCTCTCTGGCTAAACCCCTCCCTTCACCACCTCCAGTTTAAATTCCAGTTGGAATATTTTGGAGGACCAAGTAACCAAGAACCAAGGTCCTTTATATGATAATGTTAAACAATTTTAGCAATTTCAGCTTTATGGAAGTAGAAATTACTACTTTTTTCTGGAGTGATGCAGGAAAATGATCACTTGATGTGTCCCATACAATCTGACTGTTCACTTTATTTTGTCGGTCACCCTTATGATGAATTCCCTCCCCCCACATGATATCTGCAGCAGGGCCCCATGGTATGGGTTTCTTCTTCTTGCGTATGGCGTGCACAGCCTAAAGTTGTAGATCAACTTGTTCTATTTGATCTTGTTTGTGCACGTCGGGTTGATTGCATCAGTCGAAACAGGGTGGACCACGTGAAGGTTGCAATCTCCCACCCCGTAGCATGGGCTAATTTTACTGCATGCTATTCTCCTTAAACCAGCAGGACTGAATTGAGAAATGTGTGAGTAAATCACTTGTTTAGCTACTTGCCCTTTCACCTGCACTAAAATGACTTGCATCAACTCTCCACAACCTCTGGATAGTTCCCGGGACTTCTGTTCTTTGTTGAAGAACTTGACTGACTTAAGCCTCTCATTTCTCCCTTCTGTTCCATACCAATTTCCCAGCCTCCATATCCCTATCTATCCATATCCCTACTCTCCCCGGCAAACAATATCTTCTCCCTATCCTGCTTTTAGCCCCCATGACAATAGGCTGGTCTCTGTTGTTCCCTACCTGCACCCTCTCCCAACTCACAGGCTTCACGGTTGATTGGAGAGAGAACAGTGACCTTGGTGTCAAGGTCAGTAAAACCGAGGAGTTAATTGTGAACTTCAGAAGAGGAAGGCCAAGGATCGACAAATCTGTCTTCATCGATGGGTCAGTGGTGCCAAGAGTCAACAGCTTTAAGTCCTTGGGTGTGCATATCTCCAAAGAACTGAGCTGCACCCAGCACATTGATAAAATCAAAGAAAGCCCATTAACACCTCTAATTCCTTTGAAGATTGAGAGTTCACTATGTCGACAAATATTCTCTTGAATTTCTACATGTGTACAGTGGAGAGCATATTGACTGTGTACCGCAACTTGTAATCTTAAAAATAGCGGTGTCAGGGGATATGGGGAGAAGGCAGGAATGGGGTACGGATTGGGGATGATCAGCCATAATCACATTGAATGGCGGTGCTGGCTCGAAGGGCCAAATGTCCTACTCCTGCACCTATTGTCTATTGTATGCCCAAGAACAAAGGATGGATATGGATTATGAACAGGCAAATGGGATTAGTTTAATTTGGCATCATGTTTGGTACAGACAAACCTGTTCCTGTGCTGTACTCTGATGGTTAATTTTAAAATATATAAACCTTTCATGATTTTCTTTCTTTTACGCTAGGTATTTGTAAGTGCATTGAAAAATTCTGGTGTTTAATAGAATGCATTGATTCTGTAAACACAAGTGGCACAATTCGGATCAATGTTTGATCTGATTCGTATTCCTTTGTTTGCAGCACAGAATTGAAAACTAATTATCAGTTCAAAGATTTTGAATAGCGAATCTCCAAGATTGTATCAATCACAGAGAATCTCAACTTGAAACCAACCTTTTAGAGATATTGCAGACAAATTGTAAAGATAAATCATTGAGACCCGGGATAAATAAGGTCTTAGTTATCCAGCAACTTGTGGTAGTATGTAGATTGGTGTATTTCAATGTATATTAGAGAGATAGATAGATAAAGAAGGGTTTCGGCCCGGAACATTGCCTATCTCCTTCGCTCCATAGATGCTGCTGCACCCGCTGAGTTTCACAAAGCTAGAGTAACTCCGCGGGACAGGCAGCATCTCTGGAGGGAAGGAATGGGTGACATTTGAGGTCGAGACCCTTCTTCAGTCTGAAGCCTGCCCGCTGTGTATATCCAGCTTTTTGCGTCTATCTTTGGTTTAAACCAGCATCTGCAGTTCCATCTTACACAGGTTAATTTGCAGGTTGAATTGGCAGTAAGGAAGGCAAATGCAATGTTAGCAGTCATTTCAAAAGGACTAGAATATAAAAACAGGGATGTGGTTATATAAAGTGCTGGTCAGACTGCGTTTGTAGTATTGTGAGCAGTTTTGAGCCGCAAATCTGAGGAGTGACGTGCTGGCATTGGAGACGTTGCCTATCTTCTTTGCTCCATAGATGCTGCTGCACCCGCTGAGTTTCTCCAGCATTTTGTCTACTCTAGATAGATAGATAGGTAGATAGATAGCCATTTATTGTTGTTTAAACATAAAACCTTCAAACGAAATTTTGTTCCTGCAGCATAACTGCAAAAGAAACCACACAATTAACACAATTCCACACAAACATCCATCACAGTGAACCTCCAAACACCTCCTCATTGTGATGGAAGGCAAAAGTCTTATCTCTTCCCTGTTCTCTGTTCTTTATTCTCCCGCAGTCAAGCTGCTGCATCGAGCTGATCGAGGCTCTTGATGTTGGAGCCCCCGGTGGGCGATGGTAAGTCCCACGGCCGTTTAACGCGCTGGGCGATGTAAGGCCCTGCTCGGGGCCGATTTAAACCCCTCGAATCGGGCGGGCGAAGTTGCCGTTTTGGGAGCTCCAAAAAGCGGTCTCCCACCTGGGACCCGCGAGCTCCCGATGTTAGCGTCCACAGGGTCTGCAGCTGAAGCCTCCGATGCCCCGAAGTCCGGTCGCAGCCGCGCTCCACCACAGCACTCCGCACTCCAAAGTCAGCCAGCTCTGCGATGGTGAGTCCGCAGGCTCTGCGACTGGAGCCCCAGATCGATGCCGGTTGGAGGCCACTGGCTCCACGATTAGGCCCCAACAACAATGATGACTCGACAGGAAAAAGGTCGTGGCCCCGTTCAGGAAGAGATTAAAAAGTTTCCCCCGTCCCTCCACAAATACACAACTAAAAATAAACCAAAAACATACTCCTAAACAAGATAGAAAAAAAGACAAAAAGAAAAATGACAAATGGACTGCAGAGAGCCGCAGCTGCTTGGGCCTTATCAATGTCAATGACGGAAACTGATAAAAGTGTCATACTGTAAAAGCTGAGTAGAAATGCATCCTGTGTTAATTGAAACGTGTGTCAAAATTAAATCAGCTCCAGGTTGATGGGGACATGTAGCTGCAGCTGTTGTATCAAAAAGGGCAATTGTATGCGAACAGGAGCATGAGCTGGATTAATTTTGTCTCCAATATTTGCATTTGTAAGTTTTCCAAACAGTAATGAAAAAGTGAAAAGTGGCCACAACATTACATTACAGCAAACAAGCTTATCTACAGGTGGACTTATATCTGAGGAATAAATAATGTTGGTTTCCGTGTTATTGAGAGGATGGGTGCAATTGTTATTTTTGGAGACAATTTGTTTAAAAAGTATTTTAAGTTGGACAGTAGTTTCAAAACCATTGGAGCCATGAAGTCCCAAAGCACAAAAACGGGTCTTCAGCTGAACACATCTATGCTGACCAAGATGCCCCATCCAAGCTAATTCCATTTACCTGCACCTAGCTCGTATCCATCTAAACTTCTTCTATCTATATACATGACAAATATCTTCAAATATTGTTACTGTATGTGCCTTAACTATAGTAGCTTGTTTTATATTTCCACCTGTGTGGAAAAAGATTTTGGAGTAATAAAGGCATAGACTATTTTCTAAATGGGGGAAAAAAATTGGAAATCAAAGGTGCAAAGGGACTTGGGAGTGCTGGTGCAAGATTCCTAAAAGGTGAATTTGCAGATAGACACAAAGATGGACACAAAAAGCTGGAGTAACTCCGCGGGACAGGCAGCATCTCTGGAGAGCAGGAATGGGTGACATTTGAGGTCGAGACCCTTCTTCAGTCTGAAGCCTGCCCGCTGTGTAAATCCAGCTTTTTGTGTCTATCTTTGGTTTAAACCAGCATCTGCAGTTCCTTCTTACACAGGTTAATTTGCAGGTTGAATTGGCAGTAAGGAAGGCAAATGCAATGTTAGCAGTCATTTCAATAAGACTAGAATATAAAAACAGGAATGTGGTTATATAAAGTACCAGTCAGACTGCAATTGCAGTATTGTGAGCAGTTTTGAGCCGCATTTCTGAGGAGCGACGTGCTGGCATTGGAGACGGTTCAGAGGAGGTTTATGAGAATGATCCCAGATGATTGGGTTATGATGACCATTTGAGGGCTCTGGGCCTGTATTCAATGGAGTTTAGAAGGGATCTCATTGAAACTTACTGAATAGCCTGGATATTTCCACTATTGGGAAAATCTAGGACCAGAGGGCACAGCCTCAGAACAAAACGACGTACCGTCAGAAAGGAGATAAGGAGGAATTTATTTCGCCAGTGTGTGGTGAATCTGTGGAATTCATTGCCACAGATGGCTGTGGAGGCCAAGTCATTTGGATATTTTTAAAGAGGAGATTGACAGGATCTTGATTAGAAAGGGTGTCAAAGATTATGGGGAGAGGGCAGGAGAATGGGATTGAGAGGAAAAGATAGATCAGTCATGATTGAAATACAAAGCAGACTCAATGGACCAAATGGCTGAATTCTGATCTTGTGACGTATGACCTTTTCCCTCTCATCTTAAACCTGTGCCTTCAGATTCTTGTTTTCCTATCCTGGAAAAAAAACTGTCTATAAGATAAGATTGCTCCTCAGTTTCCAATGTGCTGAGGAATAAAGTCCTAGCCTGCCCAATTTCTCCCTGTAGCTCAGGCCCTGACTTGGCAATATCCTCATGAATCTTCTCTGCACTCTTTCCAGCTTAATCAATCTTTCCTGTAGCAGGCTAACCAAAACTGAACGCAATATTCCAAGTGCTGCTTTATTAATGTCTTATACAACTGTGATATAATGTCCCAACTTTTGTATTCAATTCCATACTGATTATTGGAGAAGTCATACTGTACTAATGATGACAAATATAGTTTAATTGTTCTGAATCTGACATTAAACTTTATTATACATTCTAAAACTCTTTGTATGCAAAATGATTTGAGTCCTACTATTGTTTACATTTTGTTACAGGGCTATCCAATGCACCCAGGAAAGGAGTAAAGTGAGTTGGGAAAGACCATTGCCAGGCATGCCATGGCTCCAGTCAAGAACAATTGGTTCTGGACACTTCTGGTTGGCTTTCAGGCTCTCGTTGAGGTGATTGGAGGAGTTTGGAGTGGTGTGCCGTCTGCTTCAGTGGATCATCTGGATTGTCAGCGAGCAGAGCACCCTCTTGTAACTCACAGAGGTAAGTGCATAATGCAGTGAAAGGGAGAACAAATGATGAATACTGTTTTACTGAAGTGGTTCTTTTCATGTCTGCCGTCTACCCTTTGCTCATTGTCCACCTTAAAGAATTGTAGGGAAAAAGGCTATCATGTAAGACGTCCGAGCAGAAGCTCTCTGAATATCAGCTCCAAACAGGAATTGTCACAGAAAAATGGCCGGGGTTGAATTTCAGGGCCATCTTCTCTCTGTCCATTTGACAATTCTAGTTCACCCTGATGGCTCCAGTAGATGGTATTACACAGGACCAATAGGGATCCTTGTTGTTTGAATGTGAGCTGTGGAAAGGTAAAGATCAAGTTCGGTACATTGGTGTTTTGGGTTAATAGAGCAATGAATGTCTGTGGCTTTGGTTGGGTGTTGGAGAGATGAGGAAAGGAAAAGTATTGGGGTACATGATAGGTTTGTGTGGAGATAGGAAAAAGGATTGGGGCCAATTATGTGGTTGGGTGGAGATAGGGAGGAGGATCAAGCCCTGTGATGAGGCTGGGAAAGCCCTGAGTACACCGTCGTCTTTTCTGAGTGGTTAGAACACCTGGGAACAGGAGTTTAGTTTAGTTTAGAGATACAGCATGGAAGCAGGCCCTTTGGCCCACTGAATCTGCACTGACCAGTAATCCCCACACATTAACACTACCCTACATACACTAGGGACAATTTTACATTTACACCAAACCAATTATCCTACAAACTTGTACATCATTGGAGTGTGGGAGGAAACCTAAGATCTCTGAGAAAACCCATGCAGGTTACGGGGAGAACATACAAGCTCCATACAGACAAGCACCGGTAGTCAGGATCGAACTCGGGTCTCTGGTGCTGTAAAGCAGTAGCTCCACCGCTAAGCCCGTTTATTTGTTAAAAAAAAAATGTTCTTTCACATACCATGCAATTGAACTTCTCCACAAATGCAATAAAGTTCCCATATCACATGAACATCTCTGAAACAAGAAATACCTCTCCGTTCTGCTTTTCCATTTATGTTTTGCAGTAAGATTGCCAATCTGTGTCATAGAAACATAGAAAATAGGTGCAGGAGTTGGACATTCTGCCCTTCAAGCCAGCACAGCCATCCAAATGATCATGGCTTATCATCCAAAATCAGTACCCCGTTCTGCCTTTGTTCCCCATATCCCTTGATTCCCTTAGCCCCAAGAGCTAAATCTAAATGAATGTTTTGAACTGTGGGCCTACAGCCACTCCAAAGCTCAATTCTACGAGTGAAAATATTAAATTTACTTTGAAATGAATGAAAAGGCACATGGTAGCAGTTCATTATGTAGGAGACAGATGGGGAGAATTGTCCCATCATTAATATTTTCTTGTACCGTTCACTTTTTTTTGCTAAATTGTACATTTCATGCGCTTCCTTGGAATTGCCACATGCAAAGATGTGAAATTCTGAGAGAATGGATGAAATATTCAAGGACACATGTCCCAGTTCCAGTGTGTGAATAAGATATCTTACAAAATTTAAATTACAGATTTTCATTTCTATTCTTTGTCTTTTTCACTCCCCTTTTCTTTCTCTTCCTTTGCTAAGCTATGTTGATGATTAACCCTCCAATTCTGGAATTTAAAATTCCTTCCTGGGAAGTAAAACCTGTCTTCTTTTGAGAATTGGATTGATCAGGTTTGTATTCTCCTTACTATAGAAGAATATAATAGGTGATCCAATTGAAGTGTTCAATTAAGCGATTTAGTAGGTGATAGACGCCATCTGCTTCATCTGAGGAAGATATCGAAAGCAACAAGGTACAATCCTAAAAGAGAGGCATTCTCTCATGATCTCAACCTGGCGGCTATTCTTGAATTCTATTGAGAGTCAAATCTGAGGCCAAGAGATTTTAGGTAAGCAAGAGTAGATTTCAGTTAAGGCATTGCTCTGATTGGTGCTATGACTGAATGGTGGAGCAGACTGCTCCTGTGCCTACTTGCTATTTGTAACTTCTTGCTCAACACTTCAGTGTTAGTCAACCTCTGATGACTCCTCCTTCACAAACCCAGGACACTCTCCTCTTACTCATCCAACCCTTGGTGGCCGTGCCTTATTAACGATTGCTCTGTTGTTCTGTTAGTACAGTGTGCCATTGCTTTGAGAAATATCTTTCTCTTTACATTTCTGTGAAGCCCCTTGGGTCATTTTCTTCTGTTAGGAAAGGACCTCCGATTTTGTTTTTTATTTTAATATCCAATTCCATTATTTCATTTTATTGTTTTTCTCTCTTTGATTATAAAGTTTGGATAAGGAACACAAAGTTCAATTGTAGTATTGTTAAGAGACCATTATTGAATTTCCATGTGTGACCCTGTGCTGTTCCCGATATTGTCTGGTTCAGCATGGTTTTCTCAAGATTCCCATTGCTGTTGGCATTTAGCCCTACACCCGTGGTTGGGCAGCCAAATCTTAAAGGAATATACCACAACAGATAAAGCACTCTGTCAGTTGGCACGGGGCAGTACTACTAAATTAATGGATGTTCATAAGTAATCGGAGCAGAATTAGGCAACACAGCCCATCAGGTCTACTCTACCATTTAATCATCGCTGATCTATCTTTCCCTCTCAATCCCATTCTCCTGCCTTCTCCCCATAACCTATGCTAATCAAGAATGTGCCAATCTCCGTTTTACAATATTTTAACCAAAGCCAATTAACCTACAAGAATGTGTCCATTGACTTGGTCTCCGCGGCCATCTTTGTCAATGAATTGCACAGATTCACCACGTTCTGACTAAATAAATTCCTTCTATCTTTCTAAAGGTACATCCTTTTATTTTGAGGCTGTGCCCTCGGTCCTGGATTCTCCCGCTAATGGGAACATCCTCTCCACATCTCCTCTATACAGGCCTTTCAATTTTGGTGTTTTTCCAATGAGGACCCCCCCCCCCCCCCATCCTTCTAAACGCCAGTGAGTGCCGTCCCAAAGTCTTCAAATGCTCATCATGCGTTAAGCCAATCCCCTGGATTGTAATTGCCTATGGACCCTTTTCAACGCCAGCACTTAACTCTTCAGATATAGGGCCCAAAATTGCTCACAATCCTCCAAATGCAGTCTGACCAGTGCCCTTTTAAGCCTCAGCATTACATTGCTGTTTTTATGTTCTAGGGCTCTCAAAATAAATGCTAACATTGTATTTGCTGCCTTTACCATTGATTCAACTTGCAAATTAACTTTTTGGGAATCTTACATCGGCACTCCTACTTCCTTTTGTGCCTCCGATTTCTGAATCTTCTCCCGATTTAGAAAATAGTCTACACCTCTATTCCTACCACAAAAATGCATGACTGTATACTTTACTGTGCTGTATTTCATCTGCCACTTTTTTTCCAATTCTCCCAACCTGTCAAGTCCTTCCACAAACTCCCTGCTTCCTTCATACTACTTACCCCTCCATCTGTCTTTGTATCACCCGCGAACTTGGCCACAAAGCCACTAATTCCATCATCCAAATCATTGATGTACAACGTGAAGAGTACCGGCCCCAACACCAATCCCTGCGGAACACCATTCGTCACTGGGAGCCAACCAGAAAAAGCCCCGTCTTTGCCTTCTGCCATTCAGCCAACCTTTTATCCATGCTAGCATCTTCCCTCTAAAACCATGGACTCTCATCTTCTTTAGCAGCCTCGCATGTGGCATTTTATCAGAGGCATTCTGAAAATCCAGGTAAACAACATCCGCTGACTCTCCTTTGTCTATCCTGCTACTTACTTTAGACTTTAGAGATTCAGCGTGGAAACAGGCTATTCAGCCCACCTAGTCTGTGCCGACCAGTGATCACTTCCTTAAAGAATTCTAACAGATCTTTCAGGCAAAATCTTCCCTTCACAACACCATGCTGACTTTGGCCTATTTTATCACTTTGCAATGGCGGAAGGTGGCCGATACAATGCTTCCAGAGTCAAAAGGGATCCGGACAGGTTGTGAAGAACGGTGCTCTCAGGCTCTCCTAGTGTAGAGCCAAGTATATTCCAGATGTTTACCTGAGGGCTCTTTGTAAGGCTCTAAGTGCAATTTCTCAATGTTTGCATTTTTGGGAAGCCTGTAGTTCAGTAAAGTGGTTGAAGTTTTCTTTCCTTATGTAAGGAGTTTGAGTGGCCTCTGTGATACAGCAGCAACAGCAAACTGAGGTTTGACATAGATCAGCAGCAGCCAGGAGGAATGCAGAAGTTTGGATGCTAAGAAAGACCAAGGGATTTTCCATATGAAGCCAGTTTTGAAGTTGCAGATGGTTATTGATCGACACTCAAACAGTTTGAGAGTTAGCCCTATAAATAGAATGGTTTTGAGGGAATGGGGTCATAAAACCTGAAATAAAATGGAAAATGCTGGAAATGTTCAGCTGGTCAAGCTATATTTGTGGCGAGAAATAGTTCATATTTCAAGTCATGACGAGCAATATTGCAAGGTAAACATTTTACAGAGCATCCATCAATGCAACAGAGGCTTGATAATGTCAAATTATTCACTACTATCCAGTCCAGTCCAGTCTGATCTGACCAAAAATGACTTTTAGCAGAGGTCACAGAGCAGATCAGGAAGGAAAATGCTGAATTTCTGTCCCCTTTCACCCCCACACATTCCTTCAAGCCAGAGTTGGCAAGATAAGTTTATTTCTTCAGCAGGATCAATAAACCGAGTGAATATAATTGATTTGAGCCCCAGACTCTTGAGCACTGTTTCAGGACTCACTGCCCAGATAATTTACCTATGACACAAGCAGAGCATTTGGGCTGAGTATTTCTCCAAATACTAAGCAATCTACTTGCTTCTCATAAAATAGGGTTAACATCTTTCATTGGAACATTTTATAACAAATATACTGTGAATTCCTCATTTGTCATATTTTGTGTCAAATAATTATGGGTCACTGCAATACCTTAAACAATTAGTTTTATTCTCCTGGGTAGACAAAAATGCTGGAGAAACCCAGCGGATGAGGCAGCATCTACGGAGCGAAGGAAATAGGCCACATTTCAGGTCGAGACCCTTC